>OV656837.1:11250000-11875000 GCA_927399475.2 Acleris emargana
GAGAAATTTAACGGCGGCGGTGGAAATCCGAATAGTTAATTCTTCCGCACACTTCCCATGATGGTTACAGGACGTTGAGTGCCTACCGATTTATTGTACATTTTAAGCCGATATCTCAATTGCGCATATCATTTCACTAAATTATTTGCGAAGTAATTTTTCTAGAAGTACAAAAAAGTCTTTCGCAGAAGAGGGATTTCCCTTTATACGATTGCAGAAATTTATTGGAATTATGTCACGATAAGGCATTACTTATAATGGATTTACGACATCAACAAAGATAATTCGGGGAATGGCTGAAAAGGGGGTTTTGGGGTTCAATAGGACGACCCTCATCTCGGCTAAGAATTTTGTACTTTATTGATATGTATTAATGTTGGTGGTTGGTTGTTGTTGTTGTTAACCTTGGGGAGGCCTAAATATGTCCAGCAGTGGACGTCTTTCGGCTGAAATGATGATGATGATTAGTGTTGCCTACGGAACCATACCAAATAGTAGAGGCATTTATATGTGTATCTATTATCAACTTACCTCATTTCATTTGATATGTAGGATTGAAAGCAGGTCAAATCCAATAACACTCATATGAAAGGTATGCCACCGTTGGGTGGCCATACCCATGGTTCGTGTCTTATATTTGATCAATCGGCAAAATTACCTAAATATGTTTAATATCAGAAAGTTTACCTTTCAAAGTGTTCAAAAAACTGCACCGACAGAAGAATGTTGTTTAATAGGAATGCCTCTGAGTCGTTTTGCAGCTGGTAGCGCATAATGTCGAGCGCTTCGTCGTCGTAGGAGCGCAGATGCGCGGGCGCCGGCGCGGGGCGCGGGCCCGGCGCGAGGCCCGGCGCGGGGCCCGGCGGTGCCAGCGCGGCCTCCTTCGTCCCCAGCCGCCTGTTCGCGGGGTTCACGTTCTTCTTCCTCCGTTCTTCCCGTATCTGCTCCTTCCATTTCTCCCGTTCAAAAAACTTGTCGGGCTCCTTCTGAGATTTCTTCGACTTCGAATTACCCATTTTAACTACAATCCTCGACACAGTAACAGTTCTTATGAAGCATAAGCCAAGATCAACACAATTTTATTAAACACATTATTTTTTTAATATATCTTAATCGTCCTTAAATTACCCCGTATTGGGACCTTGAGGATTTTTATATGCGAGTTATCGTTTCAGAGTCTGAATAAGCACTGAAAAATCAATTATTGTTACAATTATTATACTGATTAATCTTATCTGCCTGACAAATAGCTCGCATTACTTGGTTGATTATCACGGTCGTGAATGTGCACTGATTTATGCGCAGCGCGGGCGACGCTGGCTGCAGCGGCGGCGGCGGTCTACGTGCGCGTGCGCCGGCCGAACACTACACACCTCACATACACATTACCCTTATTCACCTAAGTAGTACGTAATTTCACGTTAATAAACCGTGACGTAAAAAACTCATAGAAAAAGCGAATCAGCGGCATTCCTTATACAAGATTGTTATATAAAAGTACAAACGTACGTAGGTAATTAGATTTTTATCAATAAATATATAATCAGATTCGATGTTCAGTCTTCACTAGTAATCAGAGCACTGCTTCAAATCTTATATAATACAATAAGTTTCTCGACAAAGACGAGCACTTGAAACGAAAGTTTGATTATTCAGGCCTCACCCAAGTAACACATCAAAGCAGTATAACGGCCGACTTACAGCATTTCTGTATAGTTTTCGCATTTCGAGTAAGTTATATAATAGCATTACAAACGTTTATACGGCTACTGTAATGCTTATTTGGGCACAAATTATACGGCTTTAGATCATAAATAGGTTCACAACAGTTGTTCAATTGCATTACAGGCGCATTATATTAGCATTATTGCGGTCAAAGAAGTTTCCAATCGCATTAAAGAAGCATTATTAAGGTCAATGAAGTTGCCAATGGCATTACAGAAGCATTATACTGGCAATATTATTGATATTGAAGATGTTAATGGCATTACAAAAGCATTAGACTAGCATTAGAACGTAGTAAAATAATGATTGTTGCTATTTAAGCGTTCACAGTTAGAACTTAAATAAACCCTACGTCATTGCAAAAACATCTCTAATACCATACGTTACAAAATGTTATACATTAACGTTGTAATTTATGAAGCGACTTTGTCTCGCAATATAAATGGACAATAAATAGACGGCGAAAACTGAGTAGTGGCGGCCATTATTTGTTTGCGTGAAAACAAAATTTATTAGTACTGGGTAAGTTTTTGACTCTTGTTATTTCATACCTTCAATTGTTACTGCGCAATGTAGTTTACTGAAAATGTCTATATAAGTTTCATTGAAAATTTTCACGCGCCTTCGATATTTTGTAGTTTTTATATAAAATGTTATATAAATATATGTGTGAAATAACCAAAACAATTGTGTATTCCTAGTATATAACGAATTTTGCATAATTTACATAATAGTAGTGGTTGGGCAGTATTAAATTAAATTATATAATTATTATAAAGTTCTATTTCTATTATAAATAAGTCCGAATAATAATATTTTTTGGTTATAAAATATTTACAAAATGGTGTCGGTCTGCAGCAGCCCGGTGAGCCTTTAAAAAGGCAAATTAATGCCCGCAGCAGTATAAAAACTCACACGTGAACAATTATTAAGCCAGAGGCCGCAGAGAAGACTTTTGATGAACCACTGTAGTGCCATTGTCTATAAAGTAGTTCTATATGGGTTCACCGGTATACCAGTAGAATTGATGAAGACTGGAATAGTTCCATTACTTGAACGCAATTTTGGGGATCCTTGAGAAAAACAATAAAACCCATTTCATATTTTTTATTAAACATGATTCCGTTTGCCATGAGTTGATAAAAAGGCTTTCTGAACGCATTATCTACGTAACTATTACTGCGCGTGGTTTATTAAAATGATTATGGTGCTGTCAACAAAAAAAACGAAAACAGATAATTTCATTTGAGTTTTTTTTTTTCTATACGTCCACCATAAAAAAATGCTGTTGTTTGGTTTATCATATATTATAGAATTAATATATCGTAATGGCGGCTTCCCAAGTATGGCCGACAAATGGTTTTAATAAAACAGTAAAATGAATGTATATACAGCTTAACACGTTACAAGAACTCACGAGTATTTGATTAAAGAGCTGTTAGCTGCACAACAGAACTCAAGTTGATCTCTCAAATGCAAGCATTACAAAGATTCACGTTTATGCTATTAAGCAGCATTAGGCAATATCTTACCACTTAAAAATATACATTATACACCCTAAGGCACAAAAAACTGCTGAAAGCTGTATAGTGGATTAACGTGGCATTATAATACTTCATGTTTATGCTATTAAGCAGCATTGGGCAATATCTTACTACTTAAAAATGCTATTATACACCCTAAGGCACTAAAAACAGCTGAAAGCTGTATAGTGGATTAATGTGGCATTATAATGGTTCATGTTTATGCTATTAAACAGCATTGGGCATTTATTAACTACTTAAAAATGCTATTGTAGATCCAAATGCACTAAAAAAAGCTGAAAGCTGTACAGCTGCCTTGTGGTTGGCTGCACTAAAACTGAAGGCTTTACAAAAGCATTTTAATATGCCATAATCTGACCGTTATACAGTGTAAAGCATCATAACGATTTTGAAATGCCAATATAAAGCGTCAAGATGCTCGGTGAACTTATATAAGATTTCATACGGACCTTAAGTTCTACAAAAGATTACTATTCGTTTGTTATAATGCTTCCTGTGTTACTTGGGCACGCAACAGGCTTAATTTTAATCAATTGACAGACTACGAGTAGTGGCTAGACAAGACGCGTTGCGAGAACGTTATCTGTCGAAATAGAAAATGTATAAAATTGACGTAAGCTGCCGGACGGTCGCGTCGAGCGCTTATTTCAAATCCATACATTTGACAGTTTTTGACAATCGTTTACGATAGTGTTAAGCATCTTATGGAGGATCACAGGATTTGAATCCAACATTTAAAAACCCGGCAAGAGCATGTCGGACCAGGCTCGGTGTAGGGTTCCAAAGCTGTAACTACAAACACAAAAATGACCTTGAAAAACCGGTGTAGTGGTAGTCGGACTCGCGCCTCAAGGGTTCCGTATTTATGATAATATGGCTGGGCAACTCATAAGGAAACTAAGCCTAAATTGGAATATAGATTTTTAAAGTTTTTTGTAATTTTTCCAAAACTGTAAAGTGTAACAGCTTTATTTTATTTTACGTGAAAACGTGGGTCTTCGGTCCTTTAAGTCAGTAGCAATTATTGATCGTATGAGCAAAACAGAGCCCACGGCACGGCGCTCGATGTGACCGAGACCAATAGAACCTATTCCATAGTACGTCCTGCTCAGATCTCAAAACTTGCTCCGGAACTAAAGGACCCAATGGAACTAAAAGATCGAACTAGTTCCTTTGTCCGACTGGCCGAGATCGGAGCGATCCCATTGAACGCTCCAACTCTAATGGAGAGAGAATTGCGTCCCTTGTTTTTATACAAGTTCGATGGGTTTGAAGTCGGTAAAGGTGGGTTGACAAGTAGAAATGCTCCGACATAATCTAAGACGCGCTACTAAATGATGAAACAACAGAGGATATGTTATTACCGCTCATGGAATTCACTGAGCATAAACCTTTAACGCATACTGATTATGTAGGCACGTCTCGTATTAGTGTTCGCAACCCTCTAAATGACAATTATTAGAGAGAAATAAATGATTTGGATTGACGACAGTGGTGCCAGGGAAATTAAGAATTGACACCACAAAATTATCGCACAGGTTTTATTAAATTGGTCATTTTGAATAAAATTAAATTAACGGACTATCTACATACACTACATTTATACTTATCCACAATTATTTTATTGTATTACAATTACTAACACTATTTAACAAAAACCGTCATCAAAAAAGTATCACATTATATTCTTTCGGGCTTTATGTATTCGTAGTATATCTTAACACAATATATAGGACTGTTAACAATAAAAGATCATCATTTGTAAATATATTTAAATTGACTAAAATTAGGTTTCTCATTTAAAAATACACCTACTTAACAATAACTTTAGCGGCACATCACTTAATCCTATTTTTGGACACAATGCTAATTATTTTGACTACTTATTAATTAATGAACAGGGTGGCGATTTAATCACCAGAAATCATCTCTTGACATAACGAACTGTGGAACTAATTCATTAAAATGTATGTGCAAACCTAAAATGTTATCTTATAATTTATCTTTCATAACTATTTTTCGATGTTTTTTAGGAGAAGGAAGTTCTTGGATACCGCAGCACCTAACCGAAGCGATTGGTGTAATTATAACGTCTGAGTTTCATTTATACACATTATTCATTAGTTAAATAATACCTTATCACAATACTGAGCTCCTTTACGAGCTGGATTATCAAGAGACTAATGAGAAGTGCGGTTTTTTCAATAAATTTAAGGCTCACATATGAAATTTTTGCAGGTGTCAAATGCCACCCTAATTACAGTGTATTAAGGATCACGGCACGTGCCGCAGAGCGTCGGCGGGCGGCGCGCTGGTGGCCGACTCCTCCATGTGCTCCACGATGCTGACGCCGTCGCAGGCCTGCGCGGGCGCACGCCGGCTCCGCGTGCGCTTCATCTCACCCATCTTCTTATCCAATAACCGCCTGAAAATCAAACAAACTATATTTGTTCAAAGCGTTTAAACTGGGGCAAGATGTTACTAAAGGAATTAGCACCCGTCATGAGACTCATGAGTCATGTCGCTCTACAGGCAGGAGCAACGTTTTATTTATTTTGATATATATAAATAAAACCGCAAAAATTGTCTTAAGAACATACTTTACTAATCGTTGTATTAATATTTAAATGTGAACGTTTGTGAGGAGGTTTGCATGTTTGTCTTTCAATCACGCGAACAAGAATAAACCGGTAAACAAATTATTATTATTTATTAAGTTTGGCACACGAGTAGTTACATGTCCTGTATTAAAAATCATACATGTCATCGCGAAAGTTTGTTAGGTTTTGTGGAAATAATCTTAACACATTCACTGCCGATATTGTTCATCAAACTTTCGCCACACGCCGCATAGGTATTTTGTTTTGAACGGAGCTTACATAATTAAAGGACGCAGAAACGGATCTAAGGCACTAGCTGAAAGTCAGGAGAACGCTTATATGCGTTGCTGGCAGTGAATGCGTTAAACGACGTCCCACGCGAATGAAGTCACAAGCAAAGGTATTATTTATACAGTATTTGGAACTCATCAAATAACCATGTTTATATTTAAATTTGTACCGTAAAATGTGCCTACTTTGCTCCCCCACGGGTAATCTTGCTCCATCGTTATATTGAGGTATTCTGTATTGTAAATCATTCTAGTGCTTTCATTCACTGCGCAGCTGGATGTATACATCAATTATTTTTAGAAAATTTGTCATCGGCCTTGTCTTATAAGTAAAATACAAAAAAGTCACTATGGAGCAAAGTTACCCATGGGGGAGCAAAGTAGGCACATTTTACGGTATATAAATTTGAATAGGATCTTACTGCTGTCGGCAGTCGATGAGGACGCCGAGAACGAAGACGATGGCGATGGCGACGAGCACCACGAGCGCCACGCCGATGATGGTGGCCACCGTCAGCGCGGGCAGCCCCTCCTGCAGCGCCGCCACCGCCACGCCCGGCTCCGACGTCGGCCGGACCTCGTCTGCGACACACAATCATGAATGACACAACTTCAAGTTAGCTCCCAGTGCATCTCTTAGGCCCTTTAGGCATAAATTATAATCCTTGTGTCAGTATCGTTAATGCTGCGGGGCCCCATTTCATATGTATACGTCACTACGACAGATTTTTATTTATTTATTTAATTATTAGGTTTACCAACAATTGTTTACATTGTAAATGCATTAGTAGCCTGCGTTTACAGCTATTTACTAAATGCAACAATCACTTAAAGGTAAACAAACACCACATGCATTATAATAAGAAAAATGGTAAAGTAAACAACAACAATAACTTAAAAATCGAAGTGCTTACACAAAACGTGCATTATATAAGTAAAAAATGTTGAAATAAATAACAACTATGTACTTATTAAGTGAGTAAGATGAGTTGTGATCGCAAACTTATCGATGTTCCTAGGTCTCGCAGCAAAGTATAATGGTCTAAGATCCGAATAGGAGACGAACTTCACCCAGCTGTCTATTCGATAAAAAGTATTTTATATCAAATTGAATATGGTAAGTAATATATGGAGAAATAAGTTGTATGAAAAATTTCAGTCCAGTAGGTACTAATATAATAAATTGTTTATTAAAAATGAACTTTAAAAAAAATTATAAATCCTTGTTTAATATGTCAAATTACATACTAATCCAAAGCACGAAGCGTATAATAGAATATGCAAAAATTAGGCTTATAAAGTAATATAGTGCTAATTATTAGTACTGACTTACCTGTTTATAACGTTATACCCAATAGTTATTATGGGATAAAATAGTCAACCTATCGTTTGCATATTCTATAGGCTCATATTGTCGATTGGTATGTAATTGGTCTATCAAACAAGCAAATGCATTTTTTTAATTTTAAAGTAGATTTTTAAATTTTTAATTAATTATATACTGGATTGATTTTTTCAGCCAACCACTTCGCCATACATTAGGTTCTTACCATATTAAATTTGATATAAAATACTTTTTATGGAATAAACAGCTGGGTGGAGGTCGTCTCCTCCTATAACGAATTTTCACATGTAGTGGTCGCGATTTTAAAATACGGTCTTTAAAAGGGATAAGGAACACCTACTAGATGGCCATCAACAAACGCAGGAAAAAGTATTACGTTTTTAGAAGCCCAACCGTATATTTTACTAGCCTTTTTACTATTTTGTCTAGGATTAGGTAGGTATAGTCTTTACTATTTGAACTGAGCTGATCTTCTACACAAAGGCCATTGTTTGTAAACAATACCATTGTCTTTCTTTGTGTCCCTAACCGCAAGCCGATTACATACAAAAAAGTTAGAACTACATTGAATGTACATTGAATTATCAACCCTACCCTCTTAGTAAGTAGGTTTAAAATGTAAAGTGTCAGGATACAGATATAAGTCTTGTGTAGATGATAGTATTGTGTAGAGAATAAGCATAGTTCAAATAATAAAGACTTATATCTGTATCCTGACACTTTACATTTTAAACCTACTGACTAAGAGGGTAGGGTTGATAATTCAATGTACATTCAATGTAGTTCTAACTTTTTTGTATGTAATCAGCTTGCGGTTAGGGACACAATGAAAGACAATGGTATTGTTTACAAACAATGGCCTTTGTGTAGAAGATCGGCTCAGTAGAAATAATAAAGACTATACCTGTAGGTATTGTTTAAATGAATACTTATTATGTATATAATTTTAGAGATTTTTATCTTCAGTAGGTAGCTACATTCTGATATGTTTAAGGCATTTTTAGGGTTTTTTTTTGCGTTTCACGTTAATTACCAAAATGTCTCATAGTAATTATTATTATGCGTTTCTCATAAATTGTAATTAAACATACTAATCGTGTCTGCTCGATTGCCAATCAAAATTAATGTTAAGTATACAGGGTGCCTCTGACCTTGGGGCTTTAAATGCATAGATCATTTCTACTCCTGAAACTAAACTCCTTTTGTTCTGTAAGTTGTTAAAATATGTACATTTTAAATTTATTTATTATCAATTATCATACAGGTTAAATCTAATTTTCAATGTACGCGGTCCAATTCTCCATTTTCCTTTAGCCCTCGTACCAAGGTAATGTCGCCCCCGTACCATGAGATAGTGATTAAATGGCCAGAATGTAATACACTGATTTTACAATTAGACTTTAACATCAATTAGTTATCTAAGTTTAAGTTATTTTTTAATGTTGCAGAACAAAAGTAGTTCAGTTTAGCGAGTAGAATCGATCGTTGCATTTAAAGCCCCAAGGTCAGAGACACACTGTATTATCAGTGGTACTTTTTATTTCAAGTAGGTAATTAATTGACGGTCCGCGCAGAACACGCATTTAATGATTACAGTTGCCGAATGGCGATTATCTACCTACACTAATATTACAGGGCGAACGATATGAAGTGTTACCATATTCACAAAATCGAGCCTGGTGTCAAAGTAAATGCGACTTACTATCGGGAAAATGTTTTGGAAGCTGCGTTGCAGCCTTGGGCACGCTAGTATTTCGGTAGTAGACCGTGGACATTACAACAAGACTCGGCCCCGGCTCATAAGGCTCGTGTGGACCAAGAATGGCTGAACAACGCGTTCCACATTTTATTTCGTCCACACAATGTCTTTCGAATTCCCCAAACGCGAACCCGATGGACTTTTCTATCTGGTCCATTGTGGAGAGCAAGGTGATGAGAAGAAAACATGCCAGTATGGATGCATTGAAGAAAGCGATCGTACGTAATTGCCATTGCATACCGTAGGATCACATTCGTGCAGCGTGCAACTCATTTTTCTACCGTCTGAAGGCCATAGACAGCAGAAGGTGGTCATATCGAGTTAAAATAAAGTAATCTTAAAAATTTGATATCTTTTTCAAAAAAAAATCTTAATAATGAATAATTTGGGACAACAAAAAAAAATCGTAGCCTTTTGAATTTGGTAACACTTCATATCGTTCGCCCTGTATATACAGGAAAGATTTGGTTGTTTATTTTTTTATTTGCATTGAATAGGATCCGAAACTAATAGACCGATTTGAAAAAATCTTTCACCATTAGAATCCTACATTATCCCTGATAAACACGGGCTAATTTTTTTTCCGCGCGGAATCGCGGGCAACAACTAGTTATCAAAAAAAACAAAAAAGGTTTCTTACTTCCATCTAGCCAATTTGTACTCTTGCTTTCCATTGTATTTTCAACTCAGTAGAATTCTTACTTCTTTAAGGTTTGAACGTAGACACAAATTCTGAAATAGAAATTATGAATTAAAATATTGTCAAAAGAACAAAATGGTTTATAATCAATACTTAAACAAATGCAATGACCGCAGTGTTGGTTCATACGTGTATTGTGCGATCGACATAGGGACACAGTAATATGTAAATGCATTATCATAGGTAGTTGGTCAATAAAATAAAACGTCGAACAGACAAAGAGAAAACCACAAATCTCACGTCCCGCGTACAGAACTCAACCTGTAACACGTATGGTACACCTACATTACTTATCGGCATTAACAATTCATTACTGTTTACCTATAAACTATGAGTTACGGTAGATAACCCTACATCATTATATACTTTACTATATCACCATACTAGCGACCCGCCCTCGCTTCGGTTCTGTTAATATGTATAAGTTAAATTTATGGGTTAATTTAGTTTACTACCTACTTTTTAAATGTTGAAATAATTTTTGTATAGGTGCATTTGCATAGACGAAGAATTTCGCAGACGTCCTATCTGACACTTTTAGCGAAATTGAGTTTTTCATACCGTTACATTTAAAATTCAATGGAAATCGTTACTGCCAGTTATCCCAGAATCTCTCTATAGGTATACAAAGGTATATACAATGTTTACGATGACTTTTCATAGTACAATACAAACAAATTTGGCCTGGAAGTGACGCGCGAAAGGGCTACACATACACCATGGGAAAAACACTCAACGCTCAGATAGTCCGGTAACTTTAATCAACATGTGTTTGCGTCAAATCCGGTAGTTCTGATGTTTTGCTAACTTGTTTATGCTGTTGGCCCAATGAATAATCCAAGTTTGTGACTTCCAGAGACGAACGCAACTTCGTCAAAATTAAAAAAAACCGCGAAGATTTCGGTCTTTTTTCAGATTTTGGCTATAAGTAATAACCGTAAAGGACTAGTTTTTGATAGCACCTTTTCAGTACGTTCTTAAAGCTGACTAAATTTTCTACCATATGAGACTAGAACTGTCTCTGCAGGCTCAATGGTTTTTGAGATAAAACTTTTCAAAATTCATCATTTTCGATTTTACTATAAAAGTGCGGACCGGTTGCAAGTACCTACAGGGGTCCGATTTATGACTTTCGAGCGCTCGAAAGTTTCACTCCGAAGTGAGGAAAATCTATTCGTTGCTGGAATATTCTACGCCTTTCCACCTTGTTTTGTTTACAATCGCGATGTCCTTGGCTCACGGATCTGGATATTGCTGCATGTTCCGCGTATTGCTGTCTCATTTTAAATCGTGCTATCTCTTTCACTCTTAGTGGAAAATTGCCATTTACTGAAATGTACTTCAAAGGCCCATAAGAGGCCCTGAAAACGCATTAAAATGGGTTTTCAGGTTATGGCGTAATCTGATAGAGGGTGGCCTGCAACGGACTGAAAACAGGTTACAGGAGTCTGATAACAACGGCAAGTTGGTCGAAATTTCGATAATCTGGTATGTGATAGAGCTACGTCTGAAACGGACTGAAGCAATATTTCAGCCTGCTGAAAACGCTTCTAAAGCACCAAAATCCACGATTGAAAATGAGACGCCTTACCTCATCGGCGTAACACTATACTAATATTATAAATGAGAAAGATTTCTATGATATTTGGTAAGTATGCAGTTAGCTTGACCGAGACAGGTTATAGGGTACCTACTTTTTACCGTAAGTTACTATAAACAAGATAGTCGACAAAATAGTCGCGGGTACTAGCCAGTAAACTCATTAGGTACCTACAAACCAATTCAAACGCTAAAGCTGAAGTTCCGTAGATATATATATTTAGCTATCCATGCCTCGTTCGCTACGCCCATTCAAAGTTACCGTATTTCAAATCGCCGTAAGCAACCACTTCCATATTACATTAGCACGCTTAATGAATTTCAAAAACATTTCCACGAAACAGTTCGTTTGTGACGTCAAAACGATTAAGATAATCAAGAGATGGTATCTCCGCGCCCAACTGCGTTATCACAGATGGCAGCGACGATACCAACCTTTGAATACAGTAGCACCGAGCATTATCAAATAATTTGTTTGACTGGTCGATGTCTCGTAAGGTATAACCTTATAAGGTATTGTTATGTGGTCATTGTTGATGCTTAAACATTTTTGCACCAGTGTTGGACACTTTTAGCTGACAGGCGGCATCAATTCCTAATTCAAAGAACGTGCGGTCATAGGTAAATTATGGTTAAATAAATTTTATTCTCATAAGAATTACAGAAATTCGCTTAAATGAGAATATTCTAAATTTATATAAAAAAAATATCTAAGCATGCAGTGCAAATAGTATAAAATCTTTACAATTTAAATTATTTAAATCAAACAAAGGTGGGTAGAATTTGAGTGAATAATAATCTAATGAGCTTGTTTACGCTATAAGTAGCCCTCAACCAAAGTGACGACCGGGGCCATAAAGGGTTGTATGGCCCCGGTCGTCACTTTGGTTGAGGGCTACTATAGTTACCACCAATTGATTGTTGTACAACAAATGAATAACCCTTATCTTAAGAATATAAGAATCAAAGGTCCATCATAGGACCTTGTCTATTACTGGTTCCATTACCTAGGAATATATAAGTAAATGCGAGGGCAATGCAATATTAAGTACCTAGGTATCTATGAGCGGATCATCGAGTCTGCAGGCTGCAGCAGGTCTCCACTGGACTGTACATCTGTGACGGTACCTAACCTAAACCCAACGAATCGGGATTCGTTATTTTAACCTCTAGGTATAACCAGATGATAAATAACTAAATGAAAAGAAAGCTTTAAAACCCGACTGTCTTTTATATTGTCGTTGATATACCTACCTATGCTAATAATTGTCATTTTGCCATTGTTGCTATTTCAATTTTAACAGTTTAGATGGATGAAAAGATTCTAACGATATCACACACATCTTCAGCCATTTAGAAGTTATGGTGGAATAAAGAACCGTCTATACATACATACATGAAAACTGAAAACATTACATTCCTTCTTTTGGGCAGTCGTGAAAAAATATAATAGGCAACAAAAAATCGTCCCTAATTTTTTGTTGATATAATCTTATTGAAACTGGTTTTTTGTTAGACTTGTACATTAATTTCTCAGACCTTACTACGTACTTACGATTAGCAATGCACAAGTTGCAGAACATTCGCAGAAGTTAAGAAATCTTCTCAAAAAATTACTGAGAATATTATTGGAAACATTTGAGAGCATTGAGAATGTTCTCTTTCCATGCAAAATTTAAGAATATTCTTAGAAATATCCGATTTTTTTTCATAAGAAACTTTCACAATTTGAGAAGTTACTTTTCGGTACAATGCTACTTACGATTATAAGATTATTTTTTTCAGGACAATGAGAAGAACTTACGAATATATTTATTATATCCAGTAGCTACCGACATGACAAGACAATGACCGACGCAATTTTAATAAGCTTTGCTTGGTTGGTACTTATCGCCATCCTCCTAGCCAGAGCCCTTTTCGCGGAACACGTGGATAAACACACATATGTCATAGTATTCTAAGACCCCACGGTTCGATAAGACTACCAGATGATATATACAGCGTGTAAGGGACGGCTCACCGAAAACTGAAACCATAGCTTCAGACCATTGTACTGAACTGAAATCAAGTGGAAATTTTCCCGGGAAAACGAAAATTTTCTCGTTTTTTACGTGAAAATGCCGTTTTCACAGTTTTTTTTACATAATGAGCATTCAGTATGTCATAAATTCATAATATGTTGTCCTAGATCGGTTTATATGCAAAAACATGGAAAAAAAAACGAGAAATTTTTCGTTTCCCCGGGAAAATTTCCACTTGATTTCAGTTCAGTACAATGGTCTAGCCGTCCCTTACACCCTGTATATATTAGTCATGTCATTAATGCTCCAATGCAAAAAAACTGCCACAGATTTTTTTAGTTTTTTCACGGTTTTTCTACACAGAAATTGATGACCTTCAGATGAGCTTTGGTTTTTTGAGGAAATCGATCATACTAGATCTTAAGTAGATACGAGGCGTCGCTTATCATGCTGCTGCCACTGATTAGGCCAATCAGGGGGGCTTGCAGCACTGCATTATCGTATAGTCCTACCCCTCCCCTGATCCGAATTAAAAACGAAATTTGGAAGTGTTATTATAATACATACTATACATAGCGCTCATAACTAAAAAAAAATGCTTTGCCAGGTTAGTCCAATTGACGTCGGCTTTTTGTTAAAAATATTGTGGTCGCCGACATCAGTTGGACTAACCTATTAGGTACCTACCTACCATTTAAAAAAAGTTATTTTTTGCGTTTTTGAAGGCGGTTTTTTGGCGGGGCCACCTCGGAAGTATACCCTATCAAACTAAAAAAGAAAAATTTATATCGGTCCTTTATTGTCGGGGAAATCGGTGTACATACATTTAAAAAAAACATACAGTGAAACGTATAACCTCCTCCTTTTTTGAAGTCGGTTAAAAATGCAGGTCGCTAGACAGTCTACTTCAAGGATTTACCATGAGCCAATCCTAGTTTTATTCTCGGTCGTAGCTCATTTAAGCTGGTTGCTTACTTTATTTATTATTAAGACGTTTACACAATACATTTTTATAGAAAATCCGTCGCCATTTTACAAGTACTTATTAGTTGCAAGTACTTATTTCTTTTAATATGGAAAGTGAAAGCCATCGTTTGTCAAAGTAACAAAGAAGATGTGATAGAAGAGTAGGAATCTTACATTAGACAAAAATTAATTAAAATAAAATCATGTAAAGATCGATTCGTGTCGATAAGTAGGGTAAGTAAGAAGTACTGAGGGGTTATTGTGACATAGCAACGCAATTCAGTTTACGCTGCGAGAAAAAAACAGAGCTATATAACTGTTAAAGCTCTGTCCTTTACGATCGCCATAAAATGAACTGCGTTGCTATGTTATCTAATATATAAAATTTCCATGTCACAATGTTAGTTACCGTACTCCTCCGAAACGGCTTGACCGATTCTTATGAAATTTTATATGCATATTCAATAGATCTGAGAATCGGCTACTATCTATTTTTCATACCCCTAAGTGATAAGGGTGGTCCGCCCCTAAATTTTACATACACGGCAAAACAACGTTTGCCGGGTCAGCTAGTAAGTTATAATAACCCCTCTGTGATGCTCTCAACAACGACGGACGGACGAACGAGTGAATGTCCAAGCGGCGAGTTTAAGTAGTCCCGTCACGTCAGAGCGAACAAAACACATTTTAGCGCGTGTATTCTCAATTAGGCAGGTTTATACATTCGTTCATTCTCTCCCCACTGCGACGAGATCTACAACGTACAAACCGACCGACCCGACAACTACATAGTAACGACCGTAAAGACACGAAGGATGTTATAGAAATTGGTACTTTATTGAACTCGTTGACTCAGTGTAATTGGCAGCGTTAATGAATAAAATAACATAACTACGTGAGGCATATACTAGTCAGCTGCGTGTCGTGCTCTGTTGAAACAGGTGTTCCGCGGGTATTTCACCTGAGTTAAATAAAATTTTCAATTTTCAATAACATGCTGTATTTTCTTTTAGGTTTGCCGTGAATCGTCTAACTATTAGTAGCTATAATCGTTCCTAACAATATGCTAGGTACGCATACAATATGACGCATTCGCGTATATTATCGTAATGTATATGTTGGTATATACATGTTTAAATATGAAAAATAATAAAACGTTTTAGAGAAAATCAAATTACGCGTAGAGAGGATTATAATTCAGGAAAATTAAACATTACTCCAAGGAACAAGCGCAAGCGTTATATCCGGTAAGTAGTTGGTTTTTAGGAAGTAGGAAAATGATTTTGACCACGAGTATTTGACAAGTTTGAACGCAAACTTGTCAAAAATGAAATGATTTGACCCCTGAGCACAGGGAGTTAGGCTCAGTATTTCCGAAAATTTGTGTTTCTGGGTGTTGTTCTACTAGTTGTGTGTTGTTTTGTTGTTGAGTAGTCCCATATTTTCCTCGTGGTATTTTTATGGGTGAGGCTACTGAGGCTCATAATTTCCTATAGTAAAATTTTATTAATAGCAGAATTTATATTCTAATTTTTCCCCGATCTTCATTTTTTTCAGTTGTATTTTCCTATCCGTATTTCTTGCATCCCAATCGTAAAATTTTCCACTTAGTATCGAAATAAATGAAATAAGTCAGTAATTTATTAATAGCAATTAATAAAATATGCGACTGGGAAAAACTATGGGGAAAAAGTGCGAATGGAAATTCTGCTACCAATAAAATCTACACCCAAAAACCGTCGCCTGGCAAAATATGGGACTACAACATATGACACTATCTAAGCAAAACTCATTTTCAGAAATTATGAGTATTTATGAGCCAAACTCTGCTCTAGTTCTCTATAGTACTCGAGTATATGTATATTTATACATATTTATGGCAGGCTTGTTAAAATCTTTCATTTGATACCCATTTTCATTTGAATCAATATTTTATTTAACCTTGTCAGCTGGTACGGCATTTTTTTTAATACCTAGTTATTTGTTATATAAGTGGGGAAAGTTGTATTTTACCTGCGAGTGTTCATTTGAAACACGAGCTAGGGAAAGGATTATATGATTGACCACGAGCGAAGCGAGTGGTTCAAAAATAGAATCCTGAGCGTAGCAAGACACGAGACGTAAAATAACTTTTCACCCGTGTATAACACAAAACTTTTCACCTCACTACAGCGAGGAAACTAAGAAAAGGGTTTGTACTGTAAGCTCAGTTCCGCATTTCGCACGGTTTTCTGTAATTCCACCCACAGGTGTTAATACGTCTTTATCACTCGAATCACTCATTTGGGTCAATTTCAACATTTCTGATTTTTGTCTCATTTCGGTGCAATTTTTAAGTTTTGTGTATTTTAGAACGTTTTTCATTTTAAGCTATGCATTGTTATATATTGTAGACGTGGTGTTAAGGGTCACTCAAAATCATAAATAGTTTATGAGATATACGAGATAGAATATTTGATAAAACTATGGAATGATAAATACACACCGAAATGATAAAAAGTATCCACCGAAGTGATAAATACCCACTGGAATGATAGAAACGACCCCACGTAAATGAAATCTTATCCACTGGAATGAAAATAAATGAAAAAAGTCAATAATTATCATAATTATCACTGTTTATTTGAGTAAAAATTACATTAATGTTATTATTAACTAACATAATTAGAAGTCTTTATTTGAGTAAAAATTAGATTAATGTTATTAATAATGATCATAATTATAAGTCTTTGTTTGATTAAAAATTACATTTCTATTAATGTTTTGAAACAATTCGCTTATAAATAAAATAAACATATATTTTAATTTAAAAAAAATACTTTACATTTTTTTATAATGTACCGGACTGATTTATTACTTATTTCTTTCATATGGTTTTCAAAAATATTCTAAATATTGTGATTTATTTATGATAATAAACTAGTTATAAATTTAAAAAAAATAACAATCTTCTATGTAAATCTAATAGGAACAGTTCGCTGACCAAGCAAAATATAACTCAATAATTCATATATTACAAATATCCCAGTGGCAATTATATCATTTATCACTGACTTTAGATCACTTATGCTTAATAATTAGTGCGTCATAAGGACGGCCTCAAAAATATAATATGAAATACCTAAAAAACTCAGTCAAAAATGTAACATAATGAAATCATGATAACATAGTCTTGCAAGACTAGATGTGAATTTACATATCCCAGATCTTAAAAAAAAAGTAATAATCTAAATTAAATAAATTTTAAGTAAATACTGTAACAGTTAAAATGCAGTCGCATATGTGTACTTGAACATTTTTCAGTCTTAATGTGTAGAGATCAAGGAGCATATAAAAAAATCAAAAACATCCTAAAACTAATTTAAATTAAAACCTTTTAGAGATTTTTAAACTGAATATCACGTCCAATTTTAACACTTGGCATTGCCCTTTATAATTATAATTAAGTAAATTGAAAAATAAATCTGTAACAAATCTTTTTTTTCATCGGTGAGAACGTTCTTTATTATAATATAATATTATATAATAAATTGTTAGAGTTATTGGTAATAGCTCTGCCTACCCCACTCTGGGATGAAGGCGTGACGCTATGTAGTATGTATGCATATTATATGCTTAGTAGTACAAAATAACTGACATTTGGTTATCGTTAAACGCTTAATTATTTACGTTTAAACGCTTATAATATTTATTCATTTGCTTTGACTTCATAAAATTAAATAATTAAATTTGATAATTATTTGGATAACTAAGTGAAGCTACTTTTGTATCATGCCGGTGTTGCTTATCATTTCTGTGGGTATTTCATACACCGGAAACATCGGAATGAGAACCACGGAATGATAAAACCTGTACAAAAATATTTTAAAAAAAACAACGGAGTCTGGTTTCTTTAAACTAACGTTACTCCAGAATTAAGAAATATGACGTACGTGTTATACATAAATCTCAAACTAAACACACAAAAAGTACAAAAAATAAATCAACCGTCGGAATGAGGATTATTTTGTCCCCACCCCACCTGAAGCAAGAACTTTCCTTTATATTTTATCGCCAGAAACGCGCACAACACAACCGCTAGCACCAAACTCTTGCGCGTGACTAACTCTACGAGTGCGCGGGAGGTGGGGGGCGTACATATTGAAGCTTAGCAGATATAAGGCACAGAATATTTGACGGTGGTAATGATAACGTTTCTCCGGACAAACGTATTTCCTCGTACCGGACGGTATGTGTAATAGTTAAAAAAAAAGTCAGGGCTTTTTTTTGTACACTAACTATCTAGTATTTTAAAAAAGGTAAATGTTTTTCATAATCATTAATAGTTTTTGATTTATTCCACGTTTTGCAATCAAAACTGGGTTGCGGACAGCCCACTGTGATGAGAAATGAGGTCTTAATTATTTTTTTAAAATTATTATTTCCATTAATATTCTAATTCTACTTATTGCCCAAAATAGGCAACTGCGTGAAGTATTCAGAAAAAAATAACAGTTTAATTTTTAACCATAGTTCACCCCGATTTTCAGCGCCGCCAGCTTAAAATATTGCTTGGGAAATTGACCCATTTATAATAACAAAACAAACTAGAAAAACATGCGAATATTTAACGTTGACTACAGCGAGGAAACTAAGAAAATGGTTTGTACTGTAAGCTCAATTCCGCATTTTGCACGGTTTCCTGTAATTCCACGGGTGTTAATACGTCTTTATCACTCGAATCACTCATTTTTAATAACAAAACAAACTAGAAAAACATGCGAATATTTTAACGTTGACGGCTTAATAGAAAAGTTTTGACGTAAGTTTTATTTTTATTATTTTGGATGCGTTTTGTTTGCACATCGACTTATTTGGACTGTCAGAACATTTTATCCGTTTTTAAAACAAGAATGAAGGTTAATTTTGAATGCTGATATTTATGAATTAAAATAAAGTAGTAAGACTGTATTTAGTGTTTTTTACTCGATGCAATTCATTAATTGTGATGTTAAAAATTCAGCACTTGTAAGGTTTACGTTTTGTTAGCTGTCAAATATCACTTAAGCTGCCTTCAAATGTCAAAACTCTTTCTTCACATGTGGATAAAAAGCGATTTTCTCAATAGATATCAAACAAGCAAAAAGGACTTTCCGAGCTAGTGAGATGAAAATTAATATTGAGTGTTCTATTTAAATCTATTTTGATTAAGACAAACAAATAAGTTTCTATGTATAAAATTTCATATCTGAAACAAGGTTTTATTGCCTTTTTGCACAGTCCTCATCCGCTTATCAAGACTAACTAACGAATACGCTGGGTCTATACGTTAAGTACCGCTGAAATCCTGTCGCCAAATTCTGACTCCAGCATCAGATCAGCTTATAAATACCATAACATAGCATTGCCTTCGGGTTTACTTATGGAATACAACATTTCAGCCAATAAACTTTTTATTACGATACCTGGCTGTGCCTGTGGTTAAAATTGCCTTGCAAGATTTGAACCGAATTAACCGACTCACAAACGAATTTCACATTTTCTCCCAACAGGTTGAGATTGGGCAGCTAAAAAAAATACTTGTCTGTTTTACTCTCTGACATATATCAAAGTAAACCAAATCGGAGCCGGACGGTTGGTTACCTTTCCTTGTAAGTTTGAAATAAAAAATAGCATGTTTAACTTTATGACTCAAATAAGGAAAAAGTAGAGCATTCTCAGATCTTCAGATATTTTCAAAACGTCTCCAATTCCGTATTATACTGGCTTATATGCTTATACAAATTATAGAAACACCACGCCTAGTAAGTGTATTAATAGGTAATACTAATTACATTATGTTGGTAAACCAGTAATGACCCTATTAACAAGGTCTATCTATTATCTTGTTCGAAATGAAGAAATTGTATAAATATTTGGAAAACGTTAAAAAGGCTATTTAGCAAAATTACTACTCACTGGCCGTAATTGAATACTTACAGGGCGAACGATATGAAGTGTTACCAAATTCAAAAGGCTACGATTTTTTTTTGTTGCCTTAAATTATTCATTATTAAGAAAAAAATGAGAAAAAGATATCAAATTTTTAAGATTACTTTATTTTAACTCGATATGACCACCTTCTGCTGTCTATGGCCTTCAGACGGTATAAAAATGAGTTGCACGCTGCACGAATGTGATCCTGCGGTATGCAATGGCAATTACGTACGATCGCTTTCTTCAATGCATCCATACTGGCATGTTTTTTTCTCCTCACCTTGCTCTCCACAATGGACCAGATAATTGAAGTCCATCGGGTTCGCGTTTGGGGAATTCGAAAGACATTGTGTGGACGAAATAAATTGTGGCACGCGTTGTTCAGCCATTCTTGGTTCACACGAGCTTTATGAGCCGGGGCCGAGTCTTGTTGTAATGTCCACGGTCTACTACCGAAATGTTTGCGTGCCCAAGGCTCCAACGCAGCTTCCAAAACATTTTCCCGATAGTAAGTCGCATTTACTTTGACACCAGGCTCGATTTTGTGAATTTGGTAACACTTCATGTCGTTCGCCCTGTATATATTATCTACTATATAAAAATAAGTCGGGTTTTCCTTCCTGACGCTATAACTCCAGAACGCCTGGACCAATTTGGCCAATTCTTTTTTTGAAATGTTCGTTGAAGTTCAAGGATGGTTTTTACAGCGAGAAAAATTGAAAAATCCACCGGGAAGGTCAGGAATTTGCAGCGGGGCGAAGCCGCTGGCGGGCCGCTAGTACTTAATAAAAATAAAACTTAACAAACTTTATACAATATTAATTTAAAAGTTTATATATACTTACATAAACAAATTGTGAAATATAATAAGTGTTATTTAGCATTATTAGAATGCCTACCTATGTTGTAAGCTAAACGTAGCCACGAATAAGGTAGATATAGGTGGGCATTTCTATTTTTCCTTGTAGTCAATTTAATTGTTAACGCAGCATTAAATTAGTCCATTTGGTAACGCATTTTTTTAAAGCTTAAATTTAAAAATATGTACTTCTTGTTAATCTAATACTAAACCTAGATTTAAGTAATACTGTTACTAACACGTTATGGACCTTGTCCGAAATAAATGATTTTTGATTTGATTTGATTTGATTAAAACCTTTAATAGATCAATCAGAAAAATCTATTAAAGTTTTTAACAAGAAGTTTATTTTTAAATTTAAGCATTAAAAAAATGCGTTACCAAATGGACTAATTTAACGCTGCATTAACAATTTTTTAATTGACTACAAGGAAAAATAGAAATGCCCAGGTACGAGTACCTACCTATAGAGTAAGGATCTGTTTTCATCTATCAACGTGGAATCGGCTTATAGAACTCGTTAATGTAGACGAGCCGAATGACCACTTTTTCGTCGCATGGAGCCAGGCTTTTTTATGGCCTACGAGACACTCCACAAGATGCTTTGCGAAAACATCATCGATGTTGAAAACTTATAGCATTGACGTAAACTGCCGGACGGTCGCGTCGAGCACTTATTACAAATCCATAATTTTTTACAGTTTTTGAAAATACATATTTAGTTTACGTTAGCGTTAGCATCTTATCTAGAACCAATCTTAAGCTTCAGCCGATTCACCGTCGCGGCGATAGACGTGGGAACACCCGTAGCCGAAAATAACTCTATGCATTAATCCTCAATAACTAGGTCAAGTACAATGCGAAACTGACAATAAAGTACGTGCTAGTTGTACGTGATGTGAGCATGAGACGAACCAATGACTTAGCTTAGCCTTACGCGTATCTTTTCCCCACGGCTACACGGGTGTTCCCACGTCTATCGCCGCGAGCGACGGGGAATCGGCTGAAGCTTAAGATTGGTTCCAGATAAGATGCTCAACGCTAACGAAAACGACTTTGTAAACTGTAAAAATGCATGGATTTGAAATAAGTGCCCGACGCGACCATAGTTTGTAGCTTGTCTAGACTCTAGCCTCACCGGACTGTTAGCTACGGGCCTTTGTGTATATTCGGCTAACTCAGGCCAACAAAAGTTACGCAGTTATATTTTAGAGAGGAATACAAGTTAACGGTTCTCTTAGTGTAATATACCTATGACCGCGTGTTGCTCGCGATCCGTGATCGAACATCGCCGGGTTGATGAAGAATCCGCAGTTCATGGAACGAGTAACAAGAGATAATATCCGCGTAGGTATACATATATTGTAATTCAGATACATAACGTAATGACGACAGGTAATCTCTAATTACGGCATGCCATTGTAATGCGACAGCCAACGGTCGCTATTGTCTTGCCACCATCGCGCCGCGCCGCGCCTTGTCCACTGGTAACGATATAGGCACTATCAGGCCACTGGAACAGTGACATTATAAAACAATTAGTTTGTTACTTCTTACGACTTGAATCATAACGTCACTGTGACTCAGTTCTGCGGTGGGTCAGGGTTCCATTAGTCTGATAGTACTCGTTTCCAAACTGTTTAATTTGTCAATTTGTTCAATTTTCATAATGTTTAAAGGAATATACCTACAGAACCTGTATGTTAAGTTAGGTTTGTTTGGTAACAATCCATGCAGGTTAAACCGTAAACTTGGTTTCAGGAAAAATGCATACTAAGTAAGTATTGATAACTCTCACAAACGAAACAGTTGGTCTCTGAAATTCGACCTTGTAACCCTCGTCGGTAGATAGGTATTATATGTACCTAGACTAGATACTTTTGAAACCTAATATTCTACTTATATTATTGAAAACATTATTTATTTCGTTATCATCCAAAATGAGCATCACCGGAAACACACACACCTAATAAAAATAATCATTTCATTAGCCAAATGATGTAATCATTTGGTTTCGACGAAATATGCTGTTGGGTTTTGTTACAAAACACAGTAACAGTAATCGTTTAGATTTTAGATTCTATTCAGCGCGCTGCCGCCGCCAACCTCAGCATGGCACGACATTCCTAAACAATTGAAATGCAAATTGACAGCTTATTACAGGTATTAAGATATACATATATGATAGGTAGGTATTAAGACTAAGGAATAATCTTAAAAATCGAGCTCGAAGTTTGTATCGAATTATTAAAGGATATCTCGTTGGTGATATTTAAATACCGCGTAACTAGCAAAGCAATTAATACTGACTGTAAGACTTTACTTTAAAGAGTTTTCATTTTTGCACCTTTTTGTTTTTTTTGGACCTATTGCACTATTAGTACTATTACCGACGACATGTCATGTATCTATGTATTTTTTACAAATACAGCCATACAATGCAACTAATTAATGCAGGCACGGGTTTTCGGGTGAAGAAACCCATTTTATTTAATCGAGCAATTCATCGCAAATTATAACATAAAGTCATATTAATTAATCTTAGAAATGAATAGCTCGATAAAGAAACATTGACATTACTTGGCACCATGTTTTATTTATTTATACTTGTTGTTTTACGGCTTACGTTTATCTAAAAAGAAATTAAAACAATAGGATAGTAGGTAGGTATGCACTGATTACAGAGATTAGTGTAGAAGGGCAAGTACCTAGTTGAGATATCAAGCCACCGTCTCACAGGTATATTCCCTGCTTGCTGCTTTTGTTTCTTCTTCTTCTTCTTTAAATTAATGGCGGTCGACCAAGTGATTTCGCCAGGGTCAGTGAGAGAGTATAATCAGTAAATAGAACAGTAAATCAAAATTAACAAAAGTAAAAGCTGGGCATTTTTCAATCGGCTATCTTCCCAGCCCGAAGGTTACCGGAAGAATCCTGCTTTTGTTCCGTTATCTAGTTAGGTATCTTACATCAAGTATTTTTACCTGTAATGTATGATTATAATCACTGACTTACATTACTCATATCATAGATTAAAAATGATACACTGTACTAAAATAATTTATAGATAAAATATTTTTACTTATCATCAGTAAAATGTAAAATGACCGCCGACAAAGCATCTGCAATAACGCAAATCTTTAGTGCAACAGTACATTGATTAGAAACAGTAAACAAAGTTACTCACATTCAATAGTTTGGTGGACGGAGCGGAGCGCACTACTTTCACTTTAATAACTTTTTGAGTCGACACGAATTTATTAATTAAATTTAACGTTAAATAATTTGGCACGGATGTTTGTAATAATATGTGAGTGTATTACATGGCAATGTAGCTTGTGTGTGTTAGCTTAGTCGGCGGCGGCGTCGTGGACGCATGCGCAGCGCTGCGAGGCGCGTCTCTCACTGTCGGCTCCCGAGATCACCGCGCCGTGCGCCTGAGCCTGACCCGACCCCGACAGCCTTACGACTTTACCACTCGACTACACAATAGTTGCACATCGGAAATGCAGTGTGGGTAGGTACGCATTTTTAAGCATGTCTTCGAGAATTTCGTGAGTCATCTTCGCAGTTTTTAATTGAACGCTCGAAGATTTCTAGATCATAAATTGGAAATGGTTTTTAAATGTTTTTCAACCACGTCACGCAGGAACGGCTATCATCATCGCAGTATATCATATACTTATTCACTATAATCATAGCATGTTAAAAATCATTTAAAAGTATTTTACGTACCGTAAAATGTGCCTACTTTGCTCCCCCATGCGTAACTATGCTCCATAGTGGCTTTTTTGTATGTTACTTATAAGACAAGGCCGGTGACAAATTTTCTAAAAATAATTGATGTATACATCCAGTTGCGCAGTGAATGAAAGCACTAGAATGATTTACAATACACATAGCTGGGCACCGTTAATCAAATAGTTAACTTCGTTAATCGTTAATCCGCTACAAAAAAAGTTAGCTTCGTTAAACGTTAAAGCCTTACATTTCGGAAGAATTAACGCAAGTTAACGTTAATCGTTAATCCGTTAATATGTGTAAAAAAAATGCATTTTTATATCGTTTCGTTAGTGAACTTATAAAACCTGTTGGTTTAGGTTCTGGAAGTTAACAGGATAGGAACAAAACAAAATACAAAAGGGCATAAGGTGCATATTCCCTTTCATGAACATTAAAATGTAGAATTTCTCGTCTGAAAGCGAGGCTCGTTTTGGAGTTAAAATGTCTTTACCCGTGGAAAACAAACGTTTAATTGCAGCCCTTGAGGGTAAGGTCACTGTGGGTAAGACCGTCTACAAGGCAAGTCCGTCAACACGTTATAACTTTTGAATTTGAAAGCGTTTCCCGCTTTAGCGTCCAGTCGATTAAGTAGTTTGTCGCGCTAGTCCTCTCTCTCTATAACAGATGGCGCTGTGTCAACGAACTTCAGAGAAATCCGCCTAAACTAGTCAGTACGTATATGGAACTCGAAGTGGTAGTGAGACGGACCCTGTTAATAAAATCGATAAAAATATTTTCTGACAAGATTCTGCACCAGAAGTTAACTACGTAAGTAAAATAAGAACCGGCTTTCTTTATTCTGTGTTTAAATTATCAGAAATCGGCTTAGTTTTGTAATTATACGTTCCATCATTTATCACATTAATATTTCGTTAAGTTGGAAAGTCCGTCTACTCTGTACAAGGCAAGTCCGTCATCCCTTCCCTTCCCTTCAGAGGTTACCAACAGTTTTTACGACTTCAATATTATTACGAATTCATAAAGTTACTATAGATAAATCCTTTCGTCATTGCACAATGCACATGATGTTTGAGTTTATTATCAATTTTAATCTCTAAACTAGTAAGGAAATGTGTCCCTCACCCTTAGCTCTGTGTCACCAAAAATATAAATAAAAAAACCTATGGAATGAATAAATAATTAATAAATATAAGCCCCAAAATAAGCAAAGCTTGTACTATCAGTGCTAGGTGACGACATAATAATATACAAACTTATATAGATAAATACATACTTACATACATACATAAACTCACGCCTTCATTCCCTAGTGGGGTAGGCAGAGCTACGGAATTATCAGCAACTCTAAAACCTTGTTGATAATTCCGTAACCACATTTTGCATAATTAGACTAAGGTGTTTAACAGCGCATTAGTGACAGGTTGCAAGCCCATCGCCTAACAGTACTACAAGCCCTTATTCCCTTAGTCGCCTCTTACGACATCCACGGGAAGACATGAAGTGGCACTATTCTAACCCGGCAACCACACGAACCTATATACATACTTATTTTGAATTATATGTCATCTTTTATTTGGGAAACCCAAAAAATAAGTAAATACGTATAATAAAATTATTTGCCAAAAAGGTTTACGACCCCATTTACGTAATATATGCCGGACTTGCCTTCGAAAAAGAAAAATTGAGTTTATTTCGATTCTAATTGTTATATTAACACGTTTAAAGTACACTTTTCATCGTCTTGTTTTATTCTTTTTAAGGATTCATATACGAACGTATAAGCACCCATAGTATGGCTGATATCATTACTAGACGGACTTACCTTAAACTGCAGGGGAAGTCCGTCTACTCGCCGAATTTTAAAAATACTATTGTTTTTGCTTAATTTGTGGTTAAAATGATCTGTCACTATAGCTTAACTATTATTTATGAAATTCTTCATCGTATGCGATTACAAGCGTTAACATAGGTCCATAATTAACGCAGCTAGATCACTACGAAGTCAAAAAAAAAAAAACTATGCCGGACTTCCCCACAGTGACCTTATAGCAGTATTGTATTTAATGAATAGATTTATGAATATCTGTTCCCCGAGGAATGCAGCATCTTTGAACGAGTCTTTTGATTTCATGTCCAGCCACATTTTAACGAGACTTTGCGCTTTGCTCTTTAAAGAGTTGGAGCTCTTTGGTTTTTCTATAGACTGAGTGACAGAATTGAAAAAGTCTTCCTTGTCATCATAGTTGTTTCTCACACTACACACTCGCTGCTACGCGCCGCCCGGCACTTGTCGTTTCATACTTGTCTGAACCTGTTTTTCTTGCCGCGGTGCCGTTCGGTAAATAGTAGGCATTGGATTATCGATTAACGGACTTCTGCATATTAACGAAAGTTAACGTGTCCGTTAACATTTTAATAAGTTAAGTTAAAAGTTAATCCGTTAATCAAAATGTTAACTTCGTTAATTAACCTTTAACGGATTAACGAGTTAATGCCCAGCTATGACAATACATAATAAGTACCTCAATATAACGATGGAGCAAGATTACCCGTGGGGGAGCAAAGTAGGCACATTTTACGGTAGTTCTGTTGGTAGTTTAGCTACGCAGTTAGCTTAGTAACTAAGCTAACTGCGTAGCTAAACTACCAACAACTAGACTACAACAGCGTGACCCTGGCTACGAACTTGGCGGTCCCTCATTCGATTTCCGGTTACGGCCAACACCTATTTGTGTGATGTGATGAGCGAGTAGTTGTGTGTTTTCTATGTATATTATATAGGTACCTCTAAGTATTTATTTTTCTCCCTCTATATAAGGATGTCTATCGTTGTCTAGTGCCATATAAACCTAATCCTTACTTTGGGATTAGGTCAACGCCTTGTGTAACATTGTCACACGATAATTATCGTATTAGTTAGTTAAGGTTAGTAGGTAGGTATACTCGTAATAAAAATCCAAAAAAACACAAAGAAATCGGTTATGCGTAACAATAACTTTAGAAACAAATGCGCAGCTGAACCTGTTGCCGATATAAAGATACTTAAGTAAAAATAAGTATAAACTTTTGAATAGTTCTGTGAAACTAGCCTAATTACATAATACGAATTTCTTTAAAAAAATGAGTCGCGTCATGCTGATTCTGCAATCATAAACCAAAAGTTGTGACGCACGCAGACGCACATGATATCCCTTTTAATATCAATGCATTTTAGATTCATTCACCAACAATCTACCGAACCACTTGTTTATTATTTTGAACATAATCTGAAGTCTATTAAATAAGACAATATGATCGAGGTATTAACAAGTAGAGGTAAGCGAATAAAAAAAATAGACAAAATGAAGTGTAAATTTCGAGTTTACTATGGGTTAGAGACTATTTATTTTATTGTAATATTTCTTTAAATGTGATGAAGTTAAAATTTCTACATTTATCCTTAAAAATAGTCTTCCCAGAATGGTGAGTCACCGATAAACGATAAGATTAGCTAAGCTAGCAAAACAAGGAGTCTAATTAGGTTGGTTCGTTGAATAGGTAGTCGATGAGCCCTAAGCGGTCATGTTAGAAATAGAATAACAGTACCTACAGCGCGGAACGTAACAGCACCCATGGAGCAGATAACCATTATCTCTCCATACCAATATTACGCCCATAAACGTGCGTAAACTGATAAAATGATGCAATTACAACTGATAACCAGTTGCAAGAATAGCCGGTGGTAATTGATTTTAATACAAAAAATATAATTTTACTTCTTTATCACTTTTACCTAGGCGTACTTTTTCGAATCAAATCGGAGAAATACTGGAATCTTAAGTACCGGAAACTGACGTGCGTGCATGACTCGACATGACATGATGTGGAAGAAGCAAAAGAAATTTGTCAGGATCGTAGCAAGTGAAAAGAAGTGGTGCCTACCCCTCTGGGAAACAGGCGTATTTTAATGTATGTATGTATCACTTTTTTTAAATACGAGTAGGTCCAGAAACCGGACTAGTGACACACAAAAAATGGCTTATACATCAAAGAATTTAACTTCCTTATAAAAATGCTCACAAAACCTGCCGATTTTTCGGGTCTAAAACTTGTTCTGCCATTTTATTTTCTTTTAAGGACTCACTTTTTAACTCGGCGGATGAAGTATTAACCAGCGAAATTTAGTTGTCCCGTTGTCAGAGCGTACAAATAAAATTATAAGGATATACCTATTCTCAATCTCAATTAATTAGATTAAAACTCCGTTCGACAAGTAGTCGCCGTTCTCTGCCATGTTATTCTCTGAGGATACTCACTTTAAAACTCGACGGAGGTATTAAGTTAACCGGCGATTTTAAGTAGTTCTGTCAGAGGGTACATACAATATTTAAGGGCATACATTCTCAATTGGATAGCTTAAACTCGCTCATACGACATCTTTCGACCGATCGAACGTTGGACCATCGTTCGACAAGAAGTTTTTAAGAATATAACACCTCTGTTAAAGTTTAAACTTTCAACCGAGCGACACTTGGTCTCCTACATTTAAATGTTACTAGTGTTACACAATCATATTAAAAAGAAGATCTTTTATTGTGCCGTAGCCCCCAACGATATTGATGCATCCAAAGAGTTCAATTTGCTCGAGACGAGACCCAAGTTTACAAAGTGAACGTAAACACGATGGCTCTGAAGATGCAGCGGAGGCGAGGCTTCGCGCTTGCGTAACCTGAAACAGCTCTTTTCATAATACTGCACTTGGTGGTGACGGCCCCTTCTAACGTTTGTAGTTAAATGTTTCTGTTATCATTATAAAATAAAGTTTTAAAAACCCGTCTGCATGTATTGATATCTTCGTCTGAACGATTTTGTTACGTACGTAACGTACGGTAACTGATAGAAACATTACACCGATAATTAACAGCAAGACTCTATTTAAAGCACTCACTTAAACGTTACCAACAATTATCAAACAATAAACTTAGAATACTTAAAGATCGCTCGTTTCGCTCTTGTTCGCACTGTTCGCTATCCAAGTAAAGTATGACTCGTAGCCGCAGTCGTTCCACATTTTATACTCCCAGTTTCCAACCATTCCAGACTGCCTTCTGGAATGATCGATGTGCTTTGACCCGCCGAGTACGACCGAGACTAATTCTTTGCTGGAATGTTCTACACATTGCGACCCTGTTCATAGATCTGCGTATTGCTGTCTCATTTCTAATCGTGTTATCTCTTTCACACGCTTCTTGAAGGTTCACAGTATCGTTGTCTCTTACTAATCATGCTATCTCTTTCACTCTTAGTGGAAAATTGCAATATACTGAAATATTCTTTAAATGCCCATAAGAGGTTCTGAATACGTCTGTAAATGGGTTTTCCGGTTATGGCGTAATCTGATAGAGGGTGGCCTAAAACGGACTGTAAATTTGACGACTTTATCCATGGGCGTTACAATATATATGTTATTTTATTACGTAGGTATTAACGTTTATTTATTCATACAAAACTCACAACACATACTTAAATAACAATATTAAAAAGAGTATTGTGTTTTGTACTATTTTTTACACTGGCACTGGCAAATTATATACGGATTAACATTTTATAATTGTAACTGTTAGATATATAAAACTCCATAAGTACATTACATTCACATTCACACAGTACGAAAAGAAAACAATTAACAAGCAGACCTTTTGGAATATAACAAAAACATAATTTAATGACTAAGAAACTAAACATAAAGTAACGGAATGATCTTGTACTGAAATTATTCATACAGCAACCCGTGATTTTTCCTCGCCGGTAATCACAATCGGAAGCGACAGTAATAATAGTAAAAATAGTAATCGAACGAGAGCTCAGCTGTTAAGTATTTACGAGTAGGATTGAGGCGCGCCGTTGAAACTAATACAGGGGGGTACCATGACATACTAAAGCAGTTCAGTTTAGGTTGAGAGAAACGAACATACGAGGGGCGTTCAATAAATTCTCGGTATTGGTATCTTGCAAACCTTTTTAGTAAACTTCTTCATACTGGCCGCTAAGAGTCATTCATCGACAGTAAAAAAAAGTAAATTTGAAGCCCACACGTTCTTTTGTTTTTCTGCTACTGCTGAACAAACGTGACCACCATGAGCGATTTTACAATGATAATTAAATTGAAGCATCGAGCCGTGATAAAATTCTTGACTAAACAGGGTAAAAATCAAAAGTGTAATTAAAGAAGAAATGGATTTAGTTTACTGTGAGTCCGCTCCTTCATTATCTACTGTCCAAAAGTGGTCAAATGAATTTAGGCGTGGGAGGGAGAGCATAGAAGATGACCCTAGACCTGGTCGGCCTGTTGAAGCTACTTCACCAGAAAACATTCAAAAAGTGGAGAAAATTATACTGGAAGATGGTCGAGTGAAGGTTAGGTCTATAGCACAAAAAACCAATATTTATATTGGTACAATACATGATATTATCCACGATCATCTTAACATGTCCAAAGTTAGTGCAAGATGGGTACCACGAATGTTGACACCGTTTCAGAAGCATACGCGTGTTGCTTGTTGTTCCGACTTCATTGAGCTGTGTGGTGAAAACCCTGATGGTTAGCTCCAAAAAATTGTTACCGGAGATGAAACTTGGGCTCATCATTATGACCCTGAGAGCAAACAAGAGTCGATGCAGTGGCACGTTAAAGGAACACGTCATCCCAAGAAATTCAAAGTCGTCCCTTCAGCTGGCAAGATCATGGCGACAATATTCTGGGATTGTGAAGGGATATTATTAATAGATTATAAAGAAAAGGGTTTATATTACAGGAGAGTACTACGCTAACATTTTACGCCAATTACGGGAAGCAATCAAAGAGAAGAGGAGGGGAAAATTGACCAGAGGAGTGCTGCTTCTTCATGACAACGCCCCTGTGCATACTGCTCATGTTGCCAAGGCTGCTGTTCTTGAATCTGGGTTCGAAACAATTACTCACCCGCCGTACAGTCCAGACTTGGCCCCCAGCGACTACTTTTTGTTTCCCAACCTTAAAAGGGATCTTCATGGACATCGATTTTCTAACGATGAAGCGTTGAAGGCAGCGGTGGTGGAGCATTTTGACACCAAAGACAAAAAATATTTTTAGGAGGGGTTAAAAAACTAATTGACAGATCTTATAAGTGTATAAGCATAGGGGGGGAATACATAGAAAAATAAAAATAAAACACTAATCGTATGCTTTTGTATTCCTTCTCATACCGAGAATTTATTGAACGCCCCTCGTAGCTATATAACCGCTATAGCTCTGACCCTTTCTCTACCATATGTCATGGTAACCCCCCTGTACTTCTTAAATAATATTTAAACCCAAAGAGGCCGACTTGGCTGAAGGGTATTGGGGCAATGATTTTATAAAGTAGTGAGAATTTTCGAAAAAATAAATCAAGAGGCATTTTGTAAGGGACTTAAATGTACCACTTTTCGTACGTTTTTGTTTCTGCACCAAAAATAAGAAATTCAAGAACTATTGAAAAAAAATGTACATGCCTAAAGAAAGTCTATTATTCAAGCTGTTTCAAAAACCAACTTCCGGCGGCGTTAGGATGGCTAAGCCGACTGTAATACAACGCACTAAACTCTCAGTCGGCCGCGAACATTACAGCTGTGCGAGCCCTGCGGGTTGCTTGAGGCGTAAGGTGAACCATCGAACGTCTTAAGCTCACTGACAAGAAAAGGAAAGTCAAATTTAACAAAACTTATATTTGTGCTTTTTTGTACGTCATATCTTATCAATTAAATTAAGGTATATTTTCAGTTACTTTTAAGCATAGAATTGATAAAAATCGTAGTGAAGTGATTCACAAAATAAGGTTCAGCTACTCACCTATTTCGTAGTACCTAATCCCGAATTCGCGATTTTAAGGGACTTTTTTGTTTCGTTCTAATGACCATAAAAATAGTAAATATTTCAAATGTGATTTAAAAATCAAATAATGCATAGAATATAGTTTTTGACTAAGGGAATAAAGGCTTTTAGTACTGTTAGGCGATGGGCTTGCAACCTGTCACTAATATGCTGGTAAACACCTTAGCCTAATTGTGCAAAATGTGGTTACAGTCTGTTCCCTAATTAGGTTTCGGGTTAAGTTCTGTAACCTAATTGTATATTATAAAAATTATACTCGACAACAAGTGGCATTTAATTACGAATTAATAACACAACTTAACCAACATAACTGAACTTGTTAAAAGTTGATTTAAATCTTAGATGTATATTTGTACTCGTACGTATAAATGATTAATAATTATATTGTTGTCTTTGTTTTATGCTGTTTAACCTAACCACTTCACTTCACTTCACTAGTAGTCACGGAAGGTTTTGGGAGTCGCTGAGAATCCCTAGTCCTGCGCCTTCATCACGACTCCAACAACTCCCGGCTCCGAACAAAAAACAACACTATCCACTTCCGGCTCCCCGGCAGCGACCAGTTTTTTTTTTAAATGTCTTACTCCTTCGGTTAATTTTTACTAACACTTTTTAATAAACGAGTAAATACGGTCCACTTTTTAAATTATTAAAAACTGTCTTTATGAATTCCTCTTTAAAAAAAAATCGTCCAAATCCGTCACATTAGTACTGGCTGGCGCAGCGCGCCGCCAGCGCCGCGCGGAGGCAGCACTGGCAGGATCGCCATGTAATGTTGGGATTAAATGACACTACATTAGTCGTTGGATGTCAAGTTTATTGTGTCTCAAATGTTACATACATGGAATATATAAACTAACATATTGGTGAGAGTGTGAGTGTGGCGTACCACACTACAACAGAATTATCAACCAATTTTTAGAGTTGTTGGTAATTCTGTAGCTCTGCCTACCCCACTCTGGGAATGAAGGCGTGAGTTTATGTACGTATGTATGTATGTAGTTTTTTATGTCCTTTCGGTATACATTTTTTCCGCTAAAGTTCATATTATACGAGTTTAAATTGACCCTGAGTTTAGATTTTTAAGGAAAATGCGCACATACGGCCGCGTTGTAATTATTTATTATGAGTAACACGAAGTAATGGCCTTAATGTTAATCAACAAATAACAAAACAAATAAAAATTGAAGAATTACTAACAACCATTATTATTAATAATAATAGTATATTTTCTATGTTTTTTGTATACATATTAATTTAATAATTAATAGGTACATATTTAATAGGTAAAAGAGACAATTGTTTGCTTTAATTTCGGATTTCTTAAGTAGGTATATGTGATTTATGATCTCAGTTGGACTTTAATTATAGACGAAATTATAAGTTTTTGTATTGTTATTAATTATATAAATACTATTTCAAATATTATTATTTAAAATTTGTGGGTGAGTAAGGTAATTAATTAATATTTATACTTCATCCCGGCATAGGGAGCATAAATTAACGAATTTTTAAAAACAGTTCCAAATTTTTCCACGAAATTGCGTTCAAACGGGAGGTCTGTAAAAAAAGTGATACTTAGAAAAATTCAATACAAAAAAGTATTCAAACCACAAGAATATAAATAATACATTAGCATACTCTAGAAATACCAATGTTAAATTTACAAAATCATCTAAACTGATATTACGTGTGGAAAAATAAATAAATAAATCTTCAAGTCGTCAGAGCCTTAAGATGCCGAAGTATAGGACATTTACGTTATATATTGTAAATATGTAAACAATTTTTTTGTTCAAACTAAAGAGATAACAATTATAACATAGCAAAAATATAGCAGGGATGTACAAATGCGAACTTATCCCTTTAAGGGATATCATTACAGAAGTACTTGTACAGTCGAGTTCATGTATGTATGTACACTTTAGTACCTTGTCTATTTAAAGTCATGTTTAACTGCCATACATGAATTACCAGGTACTAAAGTGTACACATATTTATGAACTGGACTGTACAAGTTTCCACGGTGCCTAAACACCCACCCAAAAATGCTTAACGGCTCTTGGACTATGTATAGTGACAAGATTTCACAAGTGGTTAGTTAATTGTGTTGCTGTTGAACATCATATGCAGTGATGGGAAATAGGTGAGCTAAAATACCTATTCTTCGCGAGAGGACATAATATAGAGTGGTTACAACCGGATATATATATTTTTTTTTCTGTTCCGGGTATTCGATATTTATTCGGGTAATTATCGTAATGTAAAACATGACATGTTTTGTTTAAAGTACGGCATGTTTAATGTTAGTTTTTAGTAAAAAGGGCTAGAGAAAAGAAGGAATGTACAAGATTTCTAAAAAGTAGTAGCAGGACTAATAATATGGGTTTTCCCACGCATTGTTTGTTTATGACTTGCAAATGGGCGTTCACATTTTCGGATTACTTATAATTTTAACTTTATGGCAGGAATGTTACCATTTTTACTACAAACTTTACAAACATTCTATAAGGAAAAGAATGTACAACAACATTATTGTCGTATACACGTAACATTACGGCTAGTATTCGCAGTGCCCGGATAAATATCAAATACCCGGAATCCAAAAAATATATACTTTTATCCGGTTGTAACCACTCCATATTATATCCTCTCGCGAAGAATAGGTATTTTAGCTCACCTATTTCCCATCACTGATCATATGTATGTTGTTATTTTATCATTATGTATCACCATCTTGAAGTGCCGTTTCCGAATTGAACTTTGGAGTGACGATGGTGAGCTTTATCGGTCATAATGAATACTACTCTTTCTTCGATTATCTTTATTCCCACAGGAACTTTTAAATTTTCCCGGATAAAAAGTAGCATTTGTGTTAATCCAATGTCTAAGCTATCTCCAACCCAAATTTCATCAAAATTTGTCCAGCCGTGGCAGCGTGAAGGAGGAACAAACTAACACATACACACACGCTACCTTTCGCATTCATAATATTAGTAGGATAGTAGGATCCTTAGGCTCGCACGAAGTAAACGTGAATTAACGAATAAAGACCAGTTTAAAGATGAATTAACTTTTTTTGTTTCACTGCTAGCTTCAATTTTGGCTATCTCTTATTATATAGTTAAATATTATCTACAGATGTAGTGAATAAACATACAACATCGTTTTTCAGTTCTATTTATCTTGTTTTCTCAGTCAGCGTTAGTACCCATCGATAAGCTAATTAAGAAAGCAAGACGAATACAAACTTATCCCACAATATACGAAGTCGTATTATCATTATCACCAGTAATATTTAAAACAAATGACTGACTGCTGAGTTTCCTGCGACGTTTCTCCTCAGCCAACCATGGTCTCCTCTTGGGAAGCGCTGGTAGATTTTGACGTGTTAAAGTGTCCAGGGGGCATACTGAATAAGTAAACATATTTTTTATTTTTTATCATTTTTATAGTCACGCTACTCTAATTGACGTCACGCGGTTGCGTCAATGTGTTAAAAATTAGGTAGTGGGCGGGACTCTGTTGATTGAAAAAATTATAAGTACTTATAATTTCTTAGTATTCTAAATATAATCGATACAAAACGAAATTATATTCAAGATAAGTCAACAATCTTCACAATCTTATCGTCCCAACAAACAACGCATGAATCGGTCGATTGCGCAGTTATTTAAAAATGGTTTGCATACAAATCGCATGCAAAAGACATTTAACAAAACATTCAGGACAAGAATAGCTCAGTCCATCAGTTATTATGAGATTTGAACCCATTTTCTCACCGTACTTTGTTATTGTATGCGAACCATTATCGGCCGGCCAAAAAAATTACATATTTGACGCAGATTGTTGAGTGTTTTACATAATTTTATATCTTATGTTTTAGCTGAAAATGTTCCGATTGATTTGCTTATGAGATGCTGTTTAAATTCAGTTTTAGAAAGGATGTTATGATGTGTAATTAATGTATTGAAAAGCAACATTATTGTATGTCAATTAATGTATTGAATAAATGTCTTTATCTTTATCTTTTTTAACATGTAAAGATAATTTCAAAAAGAAAAACACCAGAAATTTTGCCTTTAAAAAACTTAATATATTCCTGCAAAATCACCAGGGATCGATATTTACCTAAAGTTGGCAAAATCCCGGAAAAAGATAGGCAAACATGGCGTCGGCTTCTTAAAAATATTATTTTAATAATTTAATTTCTGGGATTCTGGGATTCTACAAAACGTTAATATAATAATTACTTTACATGTAGGATTCATTTAAGAACATTCTGTTTTGCTCCTATAAATTCGTACATTACAGGTAAATTAAATAACCTTTGGTTAAACATATACATGGAAAATAACTTCAAACAGTTAATATAAATAAATAATTATGAATTAATGCCGGTGTAATATATTATTTTGAAATCCCGGAAATTTTATTATGAATTATATGATTGAGTCCACCTCCATACAACTGAACAACAAAGCCGGCGCGAAAGTATAGGTAAATATCGATCCGAATTTCCGATCCCTGAAAATCACAGAACAGGTCAATTTTAATTAGATTAAATGTAATTATGATCCGCGCCTGCGAAGCTAGCGGTCCTGGGTTCGATTCCCGGCATGAGCAATTATTGTGATGGTCACGTGTGATTTTCTGTGTATTTATTATGAATATATTTCTCCATGTAATTATATGTATTGGTTTTTTATAGTACAGTCGCTAGCAATAATATATTATGTAACATTGGGCGCAAAAATATCTAACGTGCTTTTAAGGAGTGGTCCGGAATAAAAGTAGCAGCACATAATATGGAATTTATTTTTATTTTGTGCTAATTTCTAAGCAATGCATTTGTAATAGTAATCTGTAGATAAGTACTATTAAATAAAATAAACAATAAGAATGGTAAAAATTAAAGAGTGATTTCAAGTTTTCGCCTTTTACATTAAATCTCACCTAAAACTTTTTGAACAGTGTCTTTTGAGAGAACTTATGAGGTGTTTGTCATAAACATAGTTTTTTTCTTTAAGTTTGATGGGCTAGTTAATACCTTATTAAATTGTATTTTGATCATTAGTTAATATTTTTGATTTGACTTTAGTTTGAGGTAGTTACATGGATTTTCAAAAATTGTGTAGTTGCCATTTTTACAGTTTGTCTCCTATAGAAAAACCCCTGTCAGAGGTTAGATTGGAGAAACTTCCTTACTACCCAACGTGAAATCAAGTTTATTGGTAGGTATAACTTATTCGTATAATACTATTCTTAAAAGCATAAAACAAGTTCTGAAAATGGAAATTTGTATTGAAAATTGTAGAAAACGGCAAGCGAAGATTGTCAAATTGTGTTGTACAAAAAGTTATAAAGTACATTGCAATAAATATTAAGAAAACTCAAGGAATCTTACACATTTCAATATTATTGTATTTTTATTTGATAGTAAGATATCTACACATTACTAAAAAGAATAAACTGCTTCATAATAAGCAAACAATAAAAATAAAAATCTGATAATTCCTTGCTACTTTTTTGATGCACCACTCCTTATACCTCTAGTAATAAAGACGTGTCGGATATTTTTGCGCCCATTTGTGGATAATATAATATTATTGCTGGTGACTGTACACATATATTTTCCTACCTAAGCATAGAGCTTAGTGTATGAAGACGTCGATGTGTGTGAGATTGATTCTCTGATATTATTTAAGTATTTTATTAAAGGCCGTGGGAAAAATGCTGCATTTACGGCATTTTACTTTTGCCCCTACTAATTTGGACACCGATATGTTATATGCTTTGGTACTTTTGTCCCAAAGGCTTTCAAAAAAACTTGAACTTGCAAATACGAGTATTACTTAGTCGTTGAAACACTGCACGCTAACGTTTGTATGTAGGATTAATAGGATCATGTTCATGTGACACTGCATGTTATATACGGTATGCCGGAACAGCTAGTTGAAGTCGATCGGTGCTTATGGCAAGTATATAGGTAAGTCGTCGGACGGGTGCGCTGCCTTTGCCCCACTTTCCCGCCTCCGGCCGATTGCGAAAGCCATAGCGAGATTGCTAGCTGTGCCTCTCATCAAAATCAAAGTCAAACCTAAGTCGCTTGTTCGTTACATTTACCTGAACTTCTTGCGCTGAAATTCACGTTTGCTTATTCAATGTACCTATTAAATATGTAGCTTTTGCATTTGAACTTTTGTTTGCAACTTTGACCTAAAGGGAACATACATAATGGGTACCCATGCCATTACAGAATCCACTACCTATAATTCAAGAAAACTAATAAAATCAGGGGGAATAATTCGTGTAGTTTTGTAAATTTCTACAATTATACCTTGCAGTATCCAGATGGGCGTACTATATTGTAAATTTTGTAGAAAAAAATATGTAGAAACTTTTATCAGAACTGAATCATAATGATATTCGTACATATATTCGAGATATGAGCAAAAATCTGAAAAAGGTACCCTCAAACCACAAATGCACAATTACACCCCCCACCCTTGAGGACTTTTAGTACGTTCGTCTGGATACCTCAAGGTATAACTGTAAGTACCAATTTACAAAACTACACGAATTATTTCCTCTGATTCCCCGTATTCGGCTTAATTACTTACATGACAAATATATTTTTGCGGCATGACTCATCTGCACGGTCAGGTGTTTTTATTTAAGTAACAATTGTATTTATTATTTATACCTGTCTAGCAATGTTTCCAATAAGATAAGTAAACATGTAACGTAAGTTATATCACATCATCACACGACTCTGTTATTAGTAACTCGGATTATTTGATCACTATGAGTGTGTTTATGTAGGGGCAGGTACCTCTACGATGCTTAGTACAATGGTCGCCGGCGTGACGTCCGGACACGTAGCGGGCTCGTGCCAGGCACGGCGAGCCGTTGCACCGGTCGACGGTAATCGAGCAATCAAACACTAACGCGGAGCACATCGCAATCTTAGCCGTCGTTAAATATCTAGCAATATTATATTCCGATTAGTCACGCTTATAGCGCTCGAATCGAAATAGCTAGGTACCCACACTAATATTGTGACACAAATAGGACACGCAGGAGATAAGACAAGTAGCTTAGTGGTGGTATACTTAGGGCGTGTGAATGGTCCGTTCGTGTCGCTACCACCATATTACTTTTACCTATTGCCATGCAGCATTAATTTTGTTCGCATTATTGTGTTCTGGGGTGGGGATGAGACCGGTGTAACTTTTAGCAGAGGCATGCTATTTATCTTGGTCCCTTGTACTTTGTACTTTTGTACCTTGGTGCCCTTGTCGTACCGAAGGTGCGGTTTGGGTTAGGTTTCAAGAAATTATGCGTTTTGTTGTTGTGCATAATATCATTAATATCTGTATATGATTGATTGATTATTCCCCGTGTGGTTGCTGGGTTAGAATAGTGCCACTCCATGTCTTCCCGTGGATGTCGTAAGAGGCGACTAAGGGAATAAAGGCTTGTAGTACTATTAGGCGATGGGCTTGCAACCTGTCACTAATACGCTGGTAAACATCTTAGAAAGCCTATTTGTGCAGAATGTGGTTACAGAATTATCAACAAGTTTTTAAAGTTTTAGGTAATTCTGTAGCTCTGCCTACCCCACTCCGGGATTACAGGCGTGAAGGTATGTATGTATGTATGATTATTATTAGTCAACTCATGTTACGCAAAATGAAAATTAGTAATTTTTTTAATGTTAATATATCTTTAGGTACACACCCGCCTACGAAAAGTAAGATTTCTTAACTTGATAGCTAGAATAGGTAGTAACGGAAACTGAGCTCTTATTTACTTGCCAGTAATGGCGGCCAAGTTAGAAACGATACCATAACAGTTCAAAGACGATATGGTTTGTACCGCCTAGAATAGAGGCCCCGAAAGAAATACCTTTTTGTCTTACGTAAAAAAAAAAAAAAACAAGTAAAAAAGGTACGCCTTTCAGTTTCCCTGTTCATTACTAAACATAATATAGTACAGAATTTAAGCAGAATGATAAGCTAGACATGAGTGTATTAAATAAAAACAACTTTTTAGAAAAATATGTAAGTATAATATGAACTGTAAATTGACATGGAATGAATTGTTAGTTCAAGTTAAATAATATTTTTAAGTTAATATGTTTGAGTGATTAACTGATTACTATCGATAACCCTTAAGATATTTGTAAGAAATGTAAGCGTCGACACCGTGGAGAATCCCCAGCACTACGCCTAAGTACTGAAACAAAACAAAGATAACATAAAGTAAACCTCCTCCGCAGTATTGAGATCAGAGGCCCTAGCCACGATGCAAATGCTACTAAAGTTTTTCTTTTCTATCACTCAAATTTTATGTAATGACATTTTCGTGGATGGGATGAACCACGTGGCCTACTGTCATCTGTTAACATGTTGACCTGTTGTCGGATATTATAACCAGCAAAATGATATGCTATCCAAGTAGTAGGTAGTAGAATAGTTGAGCCAATGGGGCTCAACTGTATCTGTCACGTGTCTGTTAGTAGAGGTATAAAAAAGGGCTTTTAAGGGTAACATTGGATATTATATAATTGTTGGTGAGTGTACAACGCCGATGGTAGAAGCGGCACTCACGTAGACCGCAGTCATGGCCGGGTACGCGGAGTACATGCTGATCAAGGCGTACTGCGGGTACAGGTACAGGTTCACCGCTACGCCCATGTACGACGACGCCGACAGGTACAGGAAGCAAGCCACGGCGTTGAACAAGCATTCCTGGGAACAGTTCAATTCATTATGTTTTAGGAATCAACATTTCCGGCTAAAAACAAAACGCTCGCTTACAATATAAAGAGCCTATAGAGAGTTATCAATTACGAGTATCATTGTTACCAACTGTTTAGAATTATGTGCAATCTGTCCAGTCAGACAAACATTTTTGGAAGATGCCGAAAGTTTTAAGAACTCGCATGTATAGGGTGACTTAGAACAGTTTTAGTAAAATTCCGCTCAGTTTTGTATAAGTAATGTAAATTAATACCGTTTGAAAAGTTTCGATTAAACGTACGAATGAAATGTACCTATGGCCACAGAACAGATAAGTACAGAAGTAAATCACATGTATGTACTTCACTTTTCATACCTACGCTCGGCGGTCGCTCTAGGGTTGTCAACTACTTATGCACAAAAAAGTAAAAACTATCGCGGTAGTGGCACTCGTATCTAGTCGTTTGATTTATTGCTGAGAATGAAACGGGAAGAATGGAAATATAAATTAACAATAACTAAAAAAAAATATTTAATGACATTGTTACCTATATTACAAATTTGTCACAGAAAATATAAAATATACCGTAGGCAACTTCAAAAATAACCGACCAGACGAATTAATATTAAAGTGGAGGGGCTAATCCAAACCCGCAGTACCTACCTAATCTACCTATAGCCCGTAATAGCAAAAACTTATCCTACAAAACAAAACAATAAACCTACCTACTAGGTATTACAACACAAAAAGTTTACAGAGCAGAAACATACAAAATTTTACATGTCAATTTTCATTATCGAAAATTCCTTATAACTTCTAAACGGATTACCCTAGTTACACAATTTCCATTACCATATACGTTTTAGACCTAAACCTATCAAAAGACACTAAAAACAACACACTATCTACACAAACAAAAAAACATGTTTTCAACTTACGTAAGGTGGCGTGAATTTACCTAACAAAAATATAGTTCGGGGCGGGGCGCTTACCTACCTAACTCTTCTGTGTAACGTTAAAACGAACCATTGAAATACAAGCAGATACCTACTTACCTCTCTGAAGCCAATGGTAGCTTGAAAAAGGACAATTCACAGTTTAAAGTGGAATTTAAGCAACCGTCCACTGAACAGTTATAATAACTTCTTTTTTGTTGCTCCATTATACCTGATTATCGCACAAAAAAGTCCACAGACGCGACGCGTGTCAAGCAGACGGCACTCGCGCTCGCACTCGTCCCAACTACTCCGAGATATTGTGTCCGTGAGCGGCGTCTATGTGTGCGTTGCTCGAGCGCACTTTGTATGTAGATTGCTTTCTGTACCTATCTGTTCTGTGCTATGGCCCTGCCACAGCCGGAAATTTAAGTGAAGTTTTTTGCATGATTTTAAAATTGTGATTAACTACTAAGGACTGTTCAATTTACTAAGCGGACATACTTAATTCAATATTAATCCTTGAACTAAAAAAATACTGATAGGCAGTGGCTGTTTAAAAATAAACATAGACAAGTCTATCAAGTGTCGTTTTTTTTTTTTATTGTCTAAATATTTTTCACGATGGAGCGAATTAATATTAAAAACGCAAATTAATCTTGCAAAAATGGTGTACAGGCCAATTTTCACTGCGGAAAATTGCGAATGAGTTTAAATGTTCCAAGTCAGCCGTGTTTCAAATCATAAAAAAATTTGGAGAGCATCATACGCTCGACGATTTACCAAAATCGCGCCGGAGAAGTGGCCCGGCAAACCCACATGTCGAAGAAAAAGTCGTGCGGCTGTTAAAATCCACAAAGTACATGTCCGTTCGTGAAATTGCTAAAAAAGCAGGTATTAGCGTAGGCACTGTACAAAATATCATGAAAAGAAATAATATACGGACAAATAAGAAGCAAAAAATGCCGAAAAGAAGTGCCGAGCAACAAATACGGTCCAAAAAAAGATGCCGCCATTTATACGATATTTTGCTGCAAAATAATACTCGATGCATTCTCATGGACGACGAAACATACGTGAAATTTGACACCAGTACGTTACCGGGGCCCCAGTATTACAATGCGGCTGTAGGAGAAATTGTACCCGATTCCGAAAAAAACATAAAAATTTACGAATTCGGGAAGAAAGTCCTTGTATGGCAGGCAATTTGTTCCTGTGGCCTCAAAAGTACGTCTTATTTTGCAACTGGAACTATTGGTGGCGAAATTTATAGAAAGGAATGCATCACAAAACGGTTACTTCCTATATAGGTATAGAAAGCGCAGTATTCCCCCTTTGTTTTGGCCTGATCTATCGAGTGCTCACTATGCTGGTGAGACTGTGGTGCTATTAAATTCAAATAACATCGATTTTGTTAAGAAAGAAGACAACCCACCAAACTGCCCGGAGCTCCGCCCCATCGAGCGATACTGGGCCATTATAAAAAGATACTTGAGGAAGGATGGCCGAGAAGCTAGTACATTGGCAGAATTTAAACGCATGTGGTATGCTGCTTGTAGAAAAGTATCCAAAAGCGATGTGCAAACACTTATGCAACCTTTCCGGGCTAAAGTCCGAAATGTTTACCGTTGTAACAATTTTTTTTTTCTTGTGTCATACTCATATATTACTTTATTTTAATATTGTAAATAAATATTCACCGTAATAAAGATATATTTGTTATAAAAAATCCGTAAATGAACCTATTTTTGATGTCCGCTTAGTAAATTGAACAGTCCTTATAGAGACATCATGCAACCTTGCTATTGTGTTATATCTTTTGGTGCTATTGTGTTTTGAATTTAGGTACGTTTCGTTTCCTGTTTCTCAGAGACCCCTTCTTTCCACCTGCTACGATCCTGACAAATCTTTTTCGCTTCTTCCACATTCATTCATACATCGAGTCATGCATGCGCGTCGGATAGTATTTACAAATTACTTATGTCATTAGTTGATTACCTTAATTGACTTCTAAATTGTTTCTTTTTTCTTATCTTTACATTTAAGGGGCTTTGGCATTACAGGAGCCATGTCAGCCAATTAACATAAATCGGTAAAATGTATATTGGCCGGTATGAAGAGAATTTTTATAGATGCTGTTATATTAACGCTAAATTCTGACGAATACCCTGTAGGTACGTAGAAATAAAAATACGAGCGTTGCATCAAAGCTTATTTAAATACCACAACAACAGACTAGAGTAAACAACAATTTCACTCGTACCAAAGGAAGTTAATAGTACCTACTAAGTACATTTAATGTCTCTAAACTCGTACATAGCTTGAATGTTATTTAAATTGTGTCTAACTGTGATGAGGCGTAACAAATAGATCCCGTGCGTCAGTGAACAACAGAACTGTAAAAACAGATGACGCTTGTGATTAGCAGATACATCAGCGTTTTACCCGACGTAATTAATGTAAACCCGTTTATCATTACTTCCGGTCAAATTACATTACCTACATTATTAAACTAGAAACATGACGTGACGTTTTCCAGAAGTAAAGAGAAAATAGTATGTTAGAAAATTAAAAAAGATTTGATATGTAAATATTTCTCTTCATTCTAGCATATCATCAAAATAAATTTTGATGTCTTGAATTTTACTGGCGAATCTAATCTGGTATTTATCTTACATGTCGAAGGGGCGTTGTAAATATTTCAAGCACTCTGACAATAGTACTAATTATTATTTGCACTTCAATATGATCTTGTTGAGTCTGAAGGGCCGCACTATAAGTAGGTACACACCGGCGCCAGTTCTCGAAATGGTCGTGCTACGCTCTATTGGGTTGGGATCGATCTGTCATCACGGGCTGGACCATTGTCGCCAATAAGCCTGATATCGTGTTGACAGATCGATCCCAACACCAATCAGTGCTCCCCAACGTCACCATCCCGCAGGACGAGAATCTCGTGAGAACCGAGAAGAACAAGCTCAGCAAGTATCTTGACTTGGCTCACGAGGTGACCGCCATGTGGGATGTTGACTCGACGATCATTGGCCCGATAGTTGTTTCGGCAAACGGTCTTATAGCGAAGAAACCTCAAGAGACTCTCGCTAGATGACTGGATCAAGAACCGGATACAGAGGGCAGTACTCCTCGACACGGCACGCATTGTGAGGAGGTGCCTCTCCCTACAGCCCTAACCAACGGTAGCTTGAGCTCTGTCCCGTTGCCGGCGGCACTCGTAGGTTAGGTATTTTTATGTTTATTTTTTGTATTAGTATGGTTAATTTACTTTTATGTTTGAATATTTATTATTAAAACCTAATTTACAATTTATTTGTGCAAATTGTGGTTACTGAATTGTCAACAACTTTTTGAAGTTGTAATTCTGTAGCTCTGCCTACCCCACTCTGGGATTACAGGCGTGAAGTTATGTATGTATGTACATAATGTACAGAAAAAATCATAAATAGGTATCTGAAAATAGTTATTTAAGAGTTATATAATTTTCTGTTAACTGTGTTCTTCTACTCATAGCTTTTCCTTTTTTAGAATTTCTGCAAGTTACCTAAGCAAATATTTGACGAAGACAATGCGACTCCCAAATAAGAGTGTTAGTGTGGGTATACGTACAAGATAAGGTATTAGTATTGCATCAGATGCAGGTCTCTCACATATATTAAAAAAAACACGAAAAACGATAAGCAGGACCAATAGAATAGGGAAATTGAAGGAATTAAGAAATAACGTTTAATTTATGTAAACTAGCTTTACGCATACATTATTACGCACACGCATACTGTATTATAAGCATAAGCATACTTAACATAAGCTGTAATACTGACAAACACAGATTGCTTGATGAGGTGTTGTGAGTTGGAAGACAGCACGTAGGTGGCGATGAGCAGCGCGGTGGTGAGCAGGCAGGCGGAGGCGGTGGTGAGGAACCCGTGGAAGGCCGGGCCGATGGTGCCCGCCGCCGGCAGCCCGTAGCGCACCAGCAGGCTCTGGCACAGCCCGCCCAGTATCTGCCGCCAGCAATATTGATTAATTACACCGTCTTTACTATTTCAGCGTATGTGTTTAAACAATTGGGCTACATAAGATTCAAAACGTACTAGTTCCGGTTCCAAAAAGAAAAAGAAAGATATAGTAAACTAACTAGTAAGGAATATTGTTTCCCAATTTCGTTTGTCTTTTGTTGTTTTTTCTGTCAGTCGGTCAGTTAGTCACGTAAGATTTTATATGTAGAAAAAGATAATTAAACGAATTTTAGCCGGATATGGTCGTATTTTTCTCGCTTTCTCACTCAATTTCAGTACCCGCCGAGAAGCGGATTGAGAAAGCAAGATAAAAACGAACATATCCGAGGAAAACCTGTATCGTTTGATTATTCACTATATCTGGGGCTCTATTCTACTCGATTAAACAATATTATTGCTTCCGACATGTTACCGCACGGTAATGGCGGCCGAGTTAAAAACAATACAATAACATGTCAAAATAAATATTGTTTTACAAAGTAGAATTAGAGGCCCTGTGAGGCTGGCCAACGTAAAAGGGAAATCTTGCTAAATAAGTTGGAACAAACACTACTTGGTTCCTAATCCGGTAGGCGATTCTCTTAAATATAACTGTAACTTATATTATGAAATAAATAAATCTAAATCTAGAGAACTAGCTTTTCAACTGGACGGAACTGGACGTAGCGTATTACTCACGGAAAAGTTATCCAATCAGAGGGCTTATTGCCTAACGCACTCGCAATCGAAATCATTATCATTTGGATAGTCCGCAGGCGAGTCTCCATACAAAATACAAAACGATTGCGATTGCGAGTGCGTTAGGCGATAGCGACGCCGAGGGACTGTTGTCTAACGCACTCGCAATCGCAATCGGCTTCATTTTGTATGCATATAAAATGAAAACAATTGCTCCACTTTAAAGCCGGGTAGGTACTTAATTTTAGGGCGCGCATTCCTAATTATAGTCGAGTCCGGAATTAGGCGAACTAACTTGACAGCCGAAAATGTTGCCAGACATAGGAAAAAATAAATAGTGATAGGTTTATGTCGACACAAATATGTCGATATAACCTTGTGCCTTCTATAAATCTGATTATATTTATATTTTATCAAGTAATTGTCGTCGAAACTTTCTCACTCATACATACTTGCCAAATAGGGAAAAACTACAGCAATTTTTACTATATAATATGATCTGAAGGATGTACGGTTTAAAGCGGATATTTACGATACTTACTCCTCAAATTAGGAATAAAATACAAAAATAACAACAGGCCATTGTGATCCTTTTAGGTGGCTTCCGTCGGGCTAGTACGGTACATTTCATGTACCATCAGTACCATACATATAGCATTCATTCCTTTCTTGCTGGCAAATATGAAAATGCGATAGAGACAAACGCTATATATCGTCGATGATAATTGCAAATCCGTTATGTGTTCGATTTAATTAATTTTATACGCTAATAAGTATTGTTGCTAGGTTACAATCTGACCAAAAAAATCAATCATAGGATGACAGAAAGCCGAATAGCTTGCTTGCTTTGTTTGTTAGGCATGGTCCGAACTGTCAACAAAACAAAATGGCGGACTGTGTCGTTAACGATGTCTAAAACGATGTTCGATGTATTTTTAAATCCAACCAATTTTTATTATTATTATTTTGCTTAATAAAATTATTAGTTAGATTCCAAACACAATAATAATGATAAACTAGACTTTTTAAATATCGATATTAACAGCACTAGCCAAACTGTGGCAACATTAGTGTACAATGAACTGTCAAGTTAGTTCGCCTAATTCCGGACTCGACTATAGTACTAATCCCGTTATCAAGTGGGGAGTTTTGTGGCTACCTAACATTAGTAATATGCAATACAGACTATCCAAGTCTCGACGTTGTAGCTATGTATGGGAACTCCAAATTGTTTTTGTGAAAATTGTTCAGTCTCATTGGCTGAGTCGCGTCGCCAAGCAAAATTTTAATGTTATGTAGCCACTAAATTGCCCGCTTGATAACGAGGTCTACTAATTAGGTACTTATCTTAAAACTAGGTTTTAAGAGAATAACACCTCGGGGAGCCAGGCAATAATAATGATCTAGACCGTACCGTTTATGGAAATTCCACCCTTTAGGGAATAAAAAAGGGGTTGAAAATTTGTACGGGATTCCTGTTGTTTCAATGCTGCTGACACTATAAATTATGTTTACAAAAAACAGATTTAAATTGGTTCAATTTATTTATCCATTGTTAACCGACTGCAGCTAAAGAGAAGCGAGTATTATGTTCAAACATTTACTCCATAGCAAAGCATTCAAATTTGTATTCAAATCCGATTATCTCAGAAAGTAAAAACTAATATATACGCTTCGTATTAGAACGTTTTCAGTCTCCACCGTAGGTACTTAAACAATAAGTTTTTGTTGAATAATTCAATGTTATGGCAACCTTTTTTCTAACTGTACTTTAATGCAATAATGCATTGTCAGTGGGTTGTGGGTTTACATTGTGTACCAACCTTGAGCCAATTCCTATAACGGGAACTGATAAAAATAAACTTTCTAAATTAGACTCCCACATTATAACTTAACCTACATGCTACATACTTAACAAAACAACATCCTATCACGGTGTTGGTGAATGGAGGATTATCGCCATGTTCAGTGAGAACCGCGCGAAAATAAAAAAATTAAAACGATTTAATTTCGTGAAACACGATTAATGATTACGAATATGAATCTTTTAATTATATTGGGGATGAATTCATGCATGTTCCAATTAGTTTTAAAATACCTTTCACAAATTTATAAGTTTTTTTTTGTGCAGGGTCCGTCCGGATCGTTACTGCCACCATCTTTTATCTTTAACCTACAGTCAAGCAGCAGTGGTCTCATTTTTCTGCTTCGGTGTTGGGTTAAGACAACCTGGGAAATTACTAGCATAGGCATTCCATTCTCAGGGTTAGCAACGTATTTTCATTCTTAGGATTGCAGTCTTGACTCAACACACATCAACTCTTGAGATTGCAAGTTGCAACATCTATGGGGATCAGAGGATGGGTTGTAGGTACTCGTAAGATGGAGAAGTCGTTCATTAATTTGCTAATATGCATTGTATTAATGTTATTGTTTGAGACTACAACTTTTATTTGTAGAAAAACTTTCTTATACTTACACTAAAATGTAGCAAAACTCTATTTGGCTTTAGGTCTAGCTCGAAGCTCTTAAGCTTCCTGGGCGTAAAGTTGGGTTTCGAGTTTCGTTAGTTAGGCATAGGTATGCTCAAACCCGAAAAAAAGGTAAATTAAATAATGAATAATAATAATAACAAATTAATATCTGAGGACAGTCACACGAATTGACCTAGTCCCAAAATAAGCTCTAGGCTTGTACTATTGGTACTAGATAACGATAAACTTACTTAAATGTCACCATAACATAAGTAGCACTGTATATTAGTTTATGATCAATTAAATTTGTTGGTTCGAATGTTTCGCGACATACTGCCAATTGTATTTTTGTTTGTGCGTTCTTACCGCTTGAACTAGCTTGATGAGGCCGTGCTGCGAGGTGAGGTAGCCGAGGTCGAGGCACTCGCAGCAGCGGCAGCAGCAGCACTTGAAGCCGCGCCCGCCGCCGCCGCCGCCCGGCGCCACGCGCACTATCGTCGGACCACGAGACATCACACTATCACAACTACAGACACTAGAAAAAACTACTCGTTTTCGAAGAGTGGTTAGAGAATACGTCAAATCATTCTTTGTGCGCTCCTGTCCGCGAAGTCCAGACACGATGTATGGCTCATCCGATAGGAAGCGCGAGGGAGTTCAAACACATCGCCACTCAGGTCAGTGTTATTAAATACACAGTATTTTTAGAAATTTTGCGCACGCGCAAGTTCAGCGAACTTTCACCCTGATGGCCTACTTCAATTCAAATAGAGAACACTTTTTAATTATTTTTCTTTAAAAAAAGTAAAGAACCGATCGCTAGAAATACCGGGACTTGTTTGAGATTGTCGCGTGCTTTAAACCGGGGGAGCGTGCCGGCAAGTATAAATAACCCGCCGCGCTCCCGCGTCTCCAAATACTTAGAACGGGCTGAAAGGGCGGGGCGGGAGGCGCTATATTCAGTTTACGGGGCAGCCATTGAGCTACCATATTTCAATCAAAATCTGACGACGAAAATAAAACAAAGTACTGAAAAATTACAAACATTATATATTTTTATGTAAATATTAAAATACAACATTAATAGCAATTCGTTTAAAAGTAATAAAATTACTGCATATTTATATAAATTCAAAATTTGAGTAATTTATAATGAACATCACATTTATTAACGACCAGGAAAGCACATTTATGTTATGGAAGCATGTAAATTCATACACAGTAAATATTTTGAAAAAATATTTTCATCACTGACTTTTAACAAATGCTTCTATAATTAATTAATTAAGGCAGAATCAGTCAGCAACGTGAAATGGATTGAAAAGTGACATACACTAGTACAGACAAAAAATAAATACCCATCAATTTATTTAAACTCTCTTAGTCTTATCTATCTATCATGACTCCAGCCTCACAAGAGTAGATTTAGTATTCTGGCCGAGCGTTGTAGGGTGTTTTCCGAAAAAGGAACCCACAGTTAAGAACTAAAATTCACAACTGTAACTTTTCCATTACGTCACGATAATTAGTCATACTGCTCTTACACGCTAATAGGGTAATAGGCGGTACTCACATTCAGTAATCGAAGCAGTTTCAATCCTCACGCGGCCGTAAAATCGTTAAGTTTGCTACAGGATCTTTGTCTGAGATACCACTAAATTGGTCTTATAGCAGTCTAGTTAATTGTCTTGACGTAACGGAAACAATACCGTTGGTAATTTTAGTCCTTGACTATGGGTACTTTTTTTAGGAAACGCGCGTAGCCGATTTTATGTTGGTAGCTGATAGATATATTGACGATTTAATATAAAATTGTGTCGCCTTTTTCATGAATAATATTATAGGTCTACCAGAATCTCATGAAAAATTTAAAAGTAAAAAGAAAAGGATTTTGATATGGCAATGTTGCCTTGCCAGTCTTGTCACTTGTCATTTCAAATTTCGCGGAATGAATGGTTTGTTTATTTTTACCGAAATAAAGTGCTTATATTCGAGAAATGTCTAAAAAACCATTACGATCGCAAGCCAGAAATATTGTTTACCATGTTTACAATAAAATATGTGAGGAAGGAGGTGTTAGTGAAACACAATCTGCAATATTTAATCGTGTTTTTCAATTGACCGGTAGCGTAGCCAAATAATATTGATACTTCAGTTACATATAGACGATGTTACTTATTTATATTAATATTGTATCATATAATTACAGGAGTATCTCGTTCCACGGTAAGACGAATAGTGGAAGAAGGCACGACGCATGATGGTGTATTTTCAACACCAGGGAAAAATAGGAAAGGATTTAATTATTAAGAATTAATTTGGACAATTTCGATTTAGAAGTGATTAGGAATAAAATAAAAGAATTTTACACTGTTCGAAAAGAAATTCCAACAGTCGCAAAATTATTAAAAGTTTTGCAAGAGGACATTGATTTTAAAGGAGGGAGAGAGTCTTTAAGGTTAGAGAAACAGCATTAAGTTATTTAAATAATGTAATGAGATATGGGGCTAGGAGACGATCCTGCTTAGTGCATCCCTGCATTTCCAGCGGGCTGTGCTGTGCGTTGTTTTGTCATTCAGTTAATCACGGAAGTCTTTTAAATTAAGTTTTTATAGATAAATTGTATTTAGTTACTTTTAAATATTTTTTCAGGGTCATACTTACAAAAATTGGTTTCGAATATGTAAAATGCCAGTCGAAAAGGACACTTTTGATGGAACGCCATGATATAAAAATTCAAAGACACAAATACTTAGAGCGTATGAAGCAAAACCGTGACGCTGAGGAGAATAAAAAATTAGATGTTATATATTTAGATGAAACATATATTCACTCTTCGTGCTCCGTCCAAAAGTGTTGGCAAAGCCAAACTATACGTGGTCCATCAAAGGAAATTTCACCTGGATCACGATGGATTATTGTACACGCTGGTGGGCAGCACGGTTTTGTACCAAACTGCGGTTTGGTGTACAAAACAAAAAGTTTATCTGCTGACTACCACCACGACATGAATAAAGATAACTTTACCAAATGGATCACAGATAAGCTCATACCAAGTCTGACAAAACCTTCCCTCATAGTTATGGATAATGCAAGTTACCATTCTGTGAGGTTGAATAAACCACCTACTCAGGCCAACCGAGTCTCTGATATCAAAGAATGGCTCAGTACAAATAATATCAATTACGATGATCGCTGGCGTAAATGTGAATTACTCGAAGCAGTAAAACAAAATAGATCAGATCCCATCTATGAAATAGATGAAATATTAAAGTCGCGTGGTCATGAAGTTTTGAGGCTTCCTCCTTATCACTGTACTTTAAATCCAACAAATCAATCAATCTTTTGTGATTTGGGGTATCATGAAGCAAAAAGTTGCAGATAAAAATGTAAATAGACCTGCAAGTGACATAAAAGCATTGACGGAACAAGCTTTCTTAGAAATTGGTGAAAATGAATGGCACAGATGCTGTCAACACGTAGAAAAAATTGAAAGTGATTTCATGCACCAGGATAAAATTATCGATGTAATGGAAGAAAGGTTTATAGTAAACCTGTCGCCCTCATCATTCTCTTCATCTGAAGAAGAGCCAGAAATTCAGGAGGAGTATTTAGAGCTATATTCGAGCGACAACTAGCTACTACTCTCTTCTTATACATCATACATTAGATCACGCCGGTTTCCCAGAGGGTTAGGCCAGGACCACTTTTTCCCGGTTCTCTATCGTTTGACCGAATTTTATATGCAATAATTTCATTTGCCCGAATTTCAAAGGACATAATTTACATGCCATAACGATTATATGCCATAATATTCATTTGCTATAAAGGCATTTTTTCTGAAATCGTGAACTATTCAGAATTGTAATAAAACAAACCTAACCTTACCTATTGGGCTCTATACGATGGCATTTAAAAATTACCTGAAAAGTTTACGATTTCAGTTAAAATGTCTTCATGTCAAATGAAGCTATGTTATGTGATATTATGGAAATGAATATTATAGCCAGTCACCATTATAGCAAATAAAATTATGAAATATGAAGGGATTTCCTTTTTTCTACCTGCTACGATCCTGACAGATCTCTTTGTTCCTTCCACATTCATCCATCGAGTCATACATGCCCGTCGGTTTTGGATACTTAAGATTTGGCTTATTTCCAGTATTTCTCCGATTTGATTCGACAAAGTACGTCTAGGGTGACCCCTTCTGACCCTTCCACTCACTTTCGCTCTGTTTATCTGTTTCGTCAATCTTTCATCCATCCTTTCCAAATGACCGAACCATCATCCATCCATCCATCCATCTCTTCTTATATAATATTATAATATAATAATGTTATGGCATGACATGTGATTGTTTTATTTTTATTAAAACTGCACCGAGCATACACGTACGTCCAGTACGTCGCTCTCATTCTTAATATTTTCCTAATTTGAAGAGGGACACTTGTATTTCAACTGAATACACACCCTATAAAAGATATATACCTTCACGCCTGTAATCCCAGGGTAAGATAGGCAGAGCTAAAGAATTACCTACAACTCTACTCTACTCTAGTCTAGACAACATAGCTTAATAAAAGTTGACCTACGTGTAATAAACTTTACGAAAAAACCTGCAAAATTAATAAAAACAACTTATGTACAATTTGTATTAAATCATGCAAGAATAATAACAAAGAGGGATAGTTTCCATGTTTTATATATTATACAGAATAGTTCCCGAGAAAATAGCAATAAAAAACTTCCACGTATAATAGATAAAGCCGCAGATGAAAGTTATTATTTCATACTTTTATTTAATTAATATAAATGGTATGGTTGCCGGATTAGAATAGTGCCACTCCATGTCTTCCTGTGGATGTCGTAAAAACCGACTAAGGGAATAAAGGCTTGTAGTACTGTTAGGCGATGGGCTTGCAACCTGTCACTAATACGCTGCAGCGCTGGTAAAAATCTTAGCCTTATTGTGCAAAATGTGGTTACAGAATTATCAACTCTTTTTTTGTTTTTACAATTGTTGGTAATTCTGTAGTTCTGCCTACCCCACTCTGGGATTATAGGCGTGAAGGTATGTATGTATGTATGTATTTAATTGGGGAGAATTCAAGTATCACGACCTTTTAATCCTATTTCCCCAGAGTTGCTAGCTACAAATTTTAGTTTCCCTTTTTTTCATGAGATTCTGGTAGACCTATACGCATCACAGAAATGTAATTATAAATAGAATAATGATACAAAAATCAATATTTAGTTAAAAACAACAGGTAAATTATTCTTACCACCAAAATTAGACCTGCCCGTTGTTTTCGAAAAATGTCCAATTAAGTTAAGGCGATTGCTTTTAAAATACATGTAAAATCCTACTTCAAAAAATACGTAAACTATTGGTGGGTACCATAAAGAACAACTCTGTAAAACTAGGTCATGGCCACGTTTCCTTACTAAACTAAAAATCAACACATAGTTCGTAAGTTCAAGCATAGGTAAGTTTACTAAAACGATAAAAGTAAACTTTAAATAATCGTACGTTAAGGACACTACTCAGAAATATTGTTAAAGATGGCCGGAATTTGGGCCAAAAAAATAGTTCATACTTATACAATGACGAAAGCTAGTATAGTATTTAATCGCAGCACGCTAATATTGTAGATACCTAACACTGCATAACGCTTTCAAGGGTTTAGTTATGATTGTTAGTCGAATTCTTGTATTTTCGTTCTCATAGCGTTTTCCTTGTTAGTTTATCATTTTTTAAGGGCGTTAACGCGGAGGAGTGATAATTGCCTCCATTGTCTGTACTGCTTTCTTGTCGCGTTAATATCGTGTGTTGCAATCTGAAGATAACTGTATTGTATGTTAATGCCACTAAGTAACGGAAACAAATTAAGTTGCACAATGCAGTAGTGGTTGCACAATGTATTTGTAAACCTTTTCTTTAACCGTCTCCGTTTTAATGGGATTTGAATATCTTAATTAGCAAATGATTCCGGAATTGTAATAAGATTAACGGCTGTGAGATTCTCAAATGTGTGTAAATGTCAAAATAAAATTACTTATATCTAATTAAATACACTTTCCATCAATATGTTCCTTCTTACGATTGTCAAGAGAAATAAGAATCGTTATGACAGAAACATATCAATTTGCAGCGGTGTGACACACTCATTGCGGACTAGTAATATACAATGCTCAGTAGGTAACCTACCTATTTATTGCAAAGTCAGCTGATTTGATTTCTAGGCTCCTAAAAGATACATTACTTTAAATAACTTGAGTTTAAACCACTTGGTGCATAAAAACAAATTGGTTGACTTGCCTTAACTAAACTTAATATAAAAAAAGCTTGAAAAATGCCTCATTTAACGTGATTTAAAAATGCTTACCTATATATCATTTATTTATAATATAAGTTATCCAACACTTAGTACAAACTCCGCAGCACTAACGAACGGACGTAGAAAAATACATTATTTTCTTTTGTACTCCGTACCTGCGAAATATTATTTTGCGATTTTCTAACGGATCGCTGAACCGCCAGGGCTCGGCCTCGCAGCCGCTGTACCTTCCACTCAATTTTCTTACAAAGCAGACATTTTTTTTTTACTGTAATATAATATTAACCAATTTGATTCCCGGGCCACCATAGGCTATGTCAAAGTGACGTAATCACCAGTGGCTTAGAGTTCAAATTGGTTGACAGCACATCAAAAGTTTTAAATATTCTAATCCGCCACGTCGCGCCTCACGTCTCATATTGACATTGCTCAGTTGCGTCCTGCGATCAAAAGTTGATTGAAGGTCGCGTCAATGTACGTAAAATGAAATAGTGGGGCGCGGCGTCCTAGATTGAAAATACTGCACATATTTCGGTTTTAACCTCCGTCTAGATAGGATGCAATTTACCAAGCAGCTAGCAAAATTAACCACTTTATCTATTTTTAACACCAGTGTGACAGACCATCATTTTTTTGTTCTATTGGCTGGAATTTGTTCTTTGGAGATTTAATTTATATCGCCTGTTACGTTATTCGTGTTAATCATGTCAGACCTTAAATAGGACCCAGATCGTAGTCCCTTTGGAAAATTCACATCATTTCAGATTCATTTAAAACTGTTTGTTTCATAAAATACAGAGACGTAAGTATAAGTAGAAGTGTAAACAGGAAATATGCTTCTTAGATCCCGCGGTACGACCGATTCGCCAAAAATGTGCTTATCAAATACAGCGCCGACAATACAAGCCCCATTATCTGAAAAGGAAAACTTGATATTAAAACATAACAACTACTTCGTAAAATTTAATAATAAATATTTATTACGGTTTAAACACGTTGTCCCAGAACTTGACATAAATATCTCGGCCTAGCAGACCGAGAGAAATGCTTAGGTGGCTTACGGCCGAACCCTATATTCAAACCGAGGATAGATAAGGCTGACTCGTACCTCGGGTAAAAATTTGACATTTGCCCATACAAAATGTGTCAAATTTTAATCCGAAGTAGGTAAGCCTATCTGTCCGCGGATTGAATATAGGGTTTGGCCGTTAGTAAGTATGGATTTATTTCCAGTATGTTGGTATTTTGGAATTATAATATAATACGGGTACGATACATTACTACGTTATTGAGGATATGATATCAAGCTTTTAAATTACCAATTTAAAGCTAGTTTAGCCAAGCGAGGCAAGATAGCTTTCTTTACCAGTACCTCTCATTAAAACCTTAATAACTCCTTAACTAATTATTATTGAAACTGTATTCTGGAGTGGAGTTCTGGGATATTCTGTACACAGGATAATATTTGTAGGAAAAGTATATTTCATCCTTGTGACTTACCGATGCTGCCAAATACGGCTCATAATCGCTCGTCCTCCAGTACGTCTCGCGCCTGTGGTTGACTTCAATAAGTAGCGTGAGGCCTGCAGCTAAGTACAGAATAAAAGCCAAACCGTGGTATATCACCTCCTGAAAATTAAAAACAACATTTTAAAAATAACTATAACAGTAACAATAAAGTGACTGGTTTCTTTATGTTATTGCAAAATGGTTAGAAGAATAGGTTACTTACGTAAACTGTCTTTGATATAAGAGAAGAGGTTGACAGAGAGACCAGGCAAGCTGTCAGCAGACAAAAGGTGCCTATCAGGAAGGACACGGCTATCAGGAAAAAGAAGAGCTCGGGAGATTGGGGCTTGTAGACACCACGGTTAAAGTAGTAGGCCACCACACCAACGCATGCTGCACCCAGCAACTGAAATAAAAAGGTTATTTTGTATTAAATAAATGGCAGGATGTATGGCTGGTAGAGGAGGAGGGCTCTTTCCGAGAATACAACCCCATAGAGGTATCATCGATTTGCATTATATACATACATACATACATACCTTCACGCCTTCATTCCCAGAGTGGGGTAGGCAGAGCTACAGAATTACCAACAACTCCAAAAACTTGTTGATAACTCTGTAACCACAATTTGCACAATTAGGCTAAGACAATATATAAATAAATATAATTTTAAAAAATGGTTATGTTTAATAGTTATTTTTTTGGTGAGGTCGAGGTTAGGTCACAGACACTATCAGCTGTTAGCGTTAACGCGATACGCGATAGTATAGGTAGTTTTTTCACAAGCAATTACTCGAAGGAGACCTTCCTTTCCTTTCTTTCCTTTGTGGGAGGACCTTGTGCAGGGTCCATCCGGGTTGGTACCACTATCTTATCCATTAACCTATCGCCAAGCAGCAGTGTTCGCATCGTTGTGTTCCGGTTTGGGGATAAGACAGCCGGTGAAATTACTAGCATAGAGGCATTCCATCTTCGTCCTCAGGGTTGGCAACGCATTTGCAGTCTTAGGATTGCGGTCTTGTGAATGCGAATGTCTATGGGTCACAGTTTCCACTTACCATCAGGTGGCCTGTGTGCTCGTTTGCCTTCCTATGATATAAAAAAAAAAAAAAAAAAAAAACGGTTACGAATATTAATATGGTTTCTTAGACAAAGCACTAAAGAAAACTCCCATTTTCGGGTCCCGTCATTTGAAAAGTTATTTGTTGCGTTTTTTTCTATTTAAACATTTGATTTAGATATTTCAGTACGTCGAATAAGTGAGGGTTGGGTTCTCCTATTGATATTTTAATTATAGTATTAATTAGGTGGAGCGGATTCCCCTTACTGACACAGGAAATTAATATTCCTGTGTCAGTAAGGGGAATCCGCTCCACCTATCGCATTTTTTGATAATAATGACAGGCTACATTAAATCTAAAATTAAAATTAAATGAGAAAAAAATCTTACAAAATGAAACAATATTTAAAATCAAGGCTTGCTAATAACCTGGAACTTTTTCGGTAAATCGAGTAATCCCCCGTTGCTTCTATCCGCTAGTAAACACAGGTGATACAATTCATTGCAAAAAACTGTGCACAAGGAAAGTAAGTATTTTGTAGATGAATACGTATCTTGCGTATTTCTATGAGACAGAGTAGTTTATGACGATCTTTACTATTCAGAGGCGCTGATGACGAAGTTCAAACATGACTCCATAAAGCTGACGTTACCTATACGTTACTAAACAGTTTGGAATGTCAATGTCCAATAGGGCGTAGGTACCAATTGGTTTTTCCAATTTTAAATACAAAAAAATGCTAATGAATGTTCCAGTCATTGTTAAATAATCACCATTAAAAATAATTTTAATGAAGCCTTGAAAGATTGTAATTATCTGGAAAAATACAGCTTAAATAAGGTTATAGTTAACCGATAAATTTAATTTAATTGTGCTACTATCCTGTTCTTATTCCATAATAGGTACATTTTACACTATGTTTTGATATTTTTTAGAGTTATTTATACAGGCGACCGCTTTTCAAATTCAAATTCAATATTTTTATTTCAGACTGTTCAATCTATAGTACAGTCACCAGCAATTGGGCTCAAAAATATCTGACACGTCTTTATATTTTTGCGCGCAATGTTGGACAACATATTATTGCTGGTGACTGTATTAAAATTTAAAAACTTGTCTTCCAGTCCTTAGGTAGTTGACAGGTTTTTTCTAGACTTTCTACTTCTGATTCTTTCAGTTTTAAAATAGTTCTTCCCAACTCAACTACTTGGCGACACATCCATTTCCGTTGTGCTACTTCTTAATTGGTTCGGTTGCTATAGTATGTACTAGCTGGATAAGATGTCAATCAGCTTCTGAAAATTCATAACGTAGACAATAGTAAAACATGATTGTTGCGTGTGAAGGAATAGTTAAGTAAAAGTAGATACTTATTGTTTTACTGCTGTCAACATTCCCAATTTTCAGAAACTTCATGGTAATGCAACGTTTTCGGATTGCCTTCATAACTGCCTAGTAATAAAGTCTATAACTTTTGTATTTAAGTGGCTATTAATATTTTTCTCGAATACTCATCAAATTTCAATTAAACTTACTAAAGTAAAACAATTAGGAAAAATCAACCATTTTAGAGGCACTCCTCCATTATTTTGACCACCTAATTCAATAATAGGAACCTATACTGTATTTATAAGAAAGTGCTCTATCTGAGAGAGCCACTTATAGTGGTCATGTGTATCAGGGATAACTATAAAGAAACGGCCAAGAAGAAGATATTTATAAATACTTAGCATTTTAAGTGAGTTATTTCTGTGAACCGATATTACGTTATGAGATTCAGTATTAAAAGTTACAATACCCAAGGACATTTTGAAATGGGACAAAGACGTATTGAAATTAGACTATTTTTGATGTGTAGGTAGGTTTCGATCATAAACAGGGAAGGTAGTGCTTAATAAACTATACTTGATGCATGTTCTGTTCATTCAATAACCTATTCCAATCTCACTCACGCGTGAATGAAAATGGGATTGTTTAGGTTATGAAGCACTACCTACCTACTCTGACACTGAACTAAAAATCTTGAAAGTTCTATACATATATAAGAAAGTATTTATTTCTCTAGAAAATTGGATATGTTTTTGGGACTAGGTCAATTTGTAAGAAATTGTAAATAAGATTAAATTAATTGATTTCCTTATTTAAAAGTACTCGGGAATTAGGAAACGGTCAATAGCAACTCGGGAAAATGCTTACATAAATTTACCTTATTTCCTAATTTTGATAGAAGTTTTATTTGGTTTTCTGTCTATTATGAACAGACTCCGCTCTTAACTTGTACCATTTTTTATCTGTCGCTTTTAATAACAAAAGCTGACGCACGGCACGGTTGACATCATGCTGCCGCGTTTCAAGGAAAATCGGAAAAACGAAGAACGTTCCTTATATTATCTTAAGGCTTCGACCGATTTTTAAATACTTACTTATATGATCTATAAAATGAAATTTCAAATCAATAACATATTTAATATGACTTTGTTCTTGGCGCTGTTGTTGCTAAAAAAACATATTACTTATACTTTACATTGCATAACAGCGCAGCAGCATTTATTAAAATGTCATAATACTAACTACAGATGGTTATAATATAACTAATGCACGTGGGACTATTTGATTTATCATAAGTGCCTGAAGCACACAATAGATATTAGCATAACATACTCATGCAGCATTTTTTACTAACACATATTAATCAAGGCGTTCGCAGTCATGAAAATAAATCTTTGAAGGATTTTTTCGATCCGATTACAATCTGTTTACATTACCTACAGAGTTATTTGTCTATATGTATGACAGGCCAACAAACAATGTACACAGTCGACCACTGGCTGGGGATCTCGCTATAGACAGCAGGGACTGTGTGAATGTGTGATGATGCTCCTATAAACGATGCGTCCCTGCTTGTGCTTGCACAACGTTCGCTGGTATTTAGGTAACAGAAATTGGGTCATTCTCGACCAGAATATCTGATGAATATCTAATACCTACTCGTGTTCACGAAAAAAACACGGAAAGCTTTTAATAAAATTAATGATCAGTTGTTTACGGTCCGTTCCCGCTTATTCCAAAAGTGGCCTGAAGCGCAAACGGGAGTAAGTATCTTATCGTTTTTAACACCACGATTGAAAATAAAAGTACCCGCACATTTTAATTAATTATTTATTTAATTTGATAAATGTACACACACACGCACACACACACACACGCGCGCACACACACACACACACACACACACACACACACACACACACACACACACACACACACACACACACACACACACACACACACACACACACACACACACACACACACACACACACACACACACACACACACACACACACACACACACACACACTGATATTTTGTCGTTGTACATTTTTCTAGTTTTTAAGTTGAGTATAGATAAGTAGTTATACCAACAGACAACAACTGTTTGTTATGGAGGAGCGGGGACTTCCTGCCACAGGTATTTCTTACCTACTAGGAAGACCCAACCCTGTTCTCATTTTTGTAACTCGCATTTATGAAATAAATTATTTTCATTTTCATTTTCATTTTTCAATTTCATAAATGTTTCTGTGGCAATAATGGTACATTTTCGCACTTGCACCTTATTATGACAGGGGCTCAGGCTGCATTGCAGACTTGTTATGAGGCCACCCACACCCGTCCACTCGGACGTAAACTTGGAAACCTAATTAGATTCCAATATACGTCAAAAAAACTACCAAAGATGGCGAAATGTCACAGTTACACGTGTCATCATCATTGTGACGTTTCAGGAAAAACCAACCTTTTGGTACAATAATTATGTTAAAATGAAACAATATAAGTTATTTCCACAATATGATAAAGGTCAAAATAATAACGAAATGAAACAACAAAAACTTAGGTAAAGGAAAACAAAACTTAACAATGGAAATCACCACGGGGCGAATAGGTACAGAAAACATTCGAGCTATCCAAACGTCAGATGTCGAATGAAGTGACAATAGATGTTATGGCCGCCACAGAACCACCATGTCCACCACCAGGTTACCACACATGATCAACTGATATTTTTTTGAAGACTTGAAGATTTTTTGAAGATTTCGGTCAAGTTTTGAAGACGTACGTAAAAATATGATTGATTTTTTTTCCTAAAAATGTAATCGCACATAATGAGAATAATAATTGGTACCAAATGTTATTAAACCCTGAGTTATTGCCATTGTTATTTAAACTTTTCTCCTATAGAACAATTTAATTAAATATCTTTTTTTGCGACGAGTATTTAAATAAGATTGTTTATTTAAGAAGGATAATTAAATGTTGCCTTTAATATTATAAATAAAATAAACAGCTACCTATAACATTTACAGAAGTGAAAATTTACCGATCCACCTAATATGTCATTTTAATGGCAACACTTTTTTGACGTATGTTGGAATCTAATTAGGTTTTTTAGTATAGTACGAATTACAGATTTTACACACAGCATTGAATAGGTATGATTTTCTCATCATGAAATGAATGCGTTCGATGAATTTTAATTCGGTCTCTTTTTTTTACAAGAACTTATATCCAACTTTGAATCCTCGATCACGGCCTTATCAATTCAATTCAATTCAATTCATTATATATTGAATTAAATTCAAGATAACATAGGATCTCATTATTGTTAGTAAGTCTTAGAAATAATGTTAGCACTTAAAAACTAAATTGGATTTTACACATAATATTATTCGAATCAATATAGGACAACACACATGATCAGCAATCATCTTCAGGATGCTGTTCGGGCTGGCCCTCGTCCTGCCCAGCAGAGACGCTGCCTTCTTGCGCAAAATTGCTGCAAACCCGTCGGTTCGTGACTCCGCGAACATGGCGGACGCGCTGCAGAATCTGGGCAGCCCCATCAGCATCCTGAAGGCGTTGTTATATTGTACCCTTAAAGCATTGTATGATTTTTGGGTATAGCAGACCCACAGGCTGCTCGTGTAAAAAGATGTGCAGTATGCTTTGAACAGCGTAATCTTGACTGCACTTGAACATCGAGCAAACCTGCGGGCCAGCATGTTCGCCCTCACACACAATGCTCTGCGCTCTCTCTCCATGTCGGCATCGTCCTTCAGATCGTCGGTAACAATGTGCCAGAGGTACTTATAGCGGGTGACTCTCGCGAGGGCGATGCCGTTTAGTTTGACGGGGGGTACAATTGCGGGGCATTTGTTTCCGGCCTTAAAAACCATTACCTCACTCTTTCTTCCGTTATAAATTAAACCGTGCAAGGAGGCGTAGGACTCACATACAGCTATAAGTTTGCGGAGAGCACCAATCGAAGGATTATCGACGCTCTACTCGTACTATAGCGTCGTTCTGTACGCCCAAACTCTAAGCTTGGAGCACTTACTATTTACCAGTTATAATGTACTGCTGAATCCAATGTAACTCTTACTTAACTACGACTTTTTGCATCGGATCTACGACGACGACTTTTTGCAATGGATAGTTGTTACTGTTAATCAAAGACAGTCAGGTAAAGTGTGGTTGAGAAATTAAAGGTTAGTGTTTTTACTGCAAAATTTTACCATACCTGAGTAGTGAAGTTAAAATGTTTATTATGGCTAAGCTTTTTTTTGGGTTTTATTAGTGATACTTACAATGTGGTTCGAGTTACAGATGAGTTGCAAGGCAATGGGACATATATTTACGTACGTAGATGATCGTACTAAATAAGTACCTAGTATGTGTATGTTAGTTATAGGAAAGAGAAGGAAACAGGTTAAGATACCTACCAGCTCGGCGAGCTTGAGTAGGCCGGGTAGCGAGCGCAGGTAGCCGGTGTTGACGAACAGCGCCGACCCGCTGGTGGTGGTGGTGGTGCGCGTGATGGTCACAGAGTGTGACATGCTGGAACACCACGCGACACTCTCAATCAAGGTGTATAGATAAGGACATGTATTCGCGTACTTCCGCAGAATTATGTCGCATTTGCATATATTGTGACATTGTGGTAAGGGAATACTAAGTGTACAGCTAAATGTGTGAAAATAGGCAGATAGTTAAAGCATCGTTTTACACATAGTCCAAGGGACGTTCAAGGCGGAGATCATTTGGAAAAGTAAAGTAATTACCTCCAAAGTGTTCGTTATAAATAAATTAGACCAACCAATATTGAACAAGCCAGCCATTGAAACATTGGGCTAATAAATCGCATTGCCAGCGTGTCTCATTCTCTTTATGTTTTCAAAAATGCTGATTCTCAATATGTTACACACACACACACACACGTGTGTACACGTTACATGATTTTCTTGAATTGTTTCAAGGACTTGGAACACTAAAGGGTGAATATGAAATTTGCACAATCCCAAATCGATTTTATTTATTTGCGATCGTTTGTCCAAGGCAAGGCGCAATACCGTTATATGACTCCCTGAAGAAATAATTATAGATTCTACAACCATAAAACGAAATTTTACCAGTCGAGAAGCCAACAGAATATTGCGCCGGTATCGTCGTGGATGTTGAAAATATACGACTTTGCGAAGACTATAGGTACAGAACTGAATACAAACATTTTTTGCAGCGATTGCACCAGGGCTACCTGGGACTAGAGAAATGTCGCCGACGGGCTCGTGAATCATTATGGTGCCTGGATTATCCAGTACTATAAGAACAATGGTTCAACAGTGCCCGGAGTGTATTGAGCACGGGAGAAATCCTGTTGAACCTCTTATAAAATCAGATATTGCGAAATGGTAGCGATTGATTTGTTTACTGCGAAAAAAATGGAATACTTAGCAGTTATTGATTATTACTCTCGATTTCCAGAGCTAGTCACTTTGACTACAACAACGTCATCAGCTGTTATTTCGCATCTGAAGGTCATATTTGCCAGATATGGAGTCCCGAGGATAGTGCGAATTGACAATGGACCACAGTTTAATTCGGCCGAGTTAAATATATTTACAAATGATTGCGGCTTCACGCATAACACTAGCAGTCCTCGTGCATCATGGAGTAATGGAACAGCAGAAACTGGTGTAAAGATTTTAAAAAATATAGTCCTAATATGTGAAGATCCAATATTGGGCGGATCGCCTACAGAAGTGCTCCGGATGAAGATGGACATAGCCCTGTACAATTTTTATTTGGTCGCAGGTTGCACTAATATCCCAACGACAGAAGACCGTCTTATTCCAAAATATCCAGATTCAAAAATAATAAATTAAAAGGAACAGATAATTAAGAGCAGAGTGAAATTAAATTATGAGAATTGACACAATGTTAAATGTTTATCTGATTTGCCTCCTGGCAGTAGAGTGTGGGACACGATTGCAAGATCTTATGCTACAGTATTGTGCAAAAGGAATGAACCTAGGAGCTACAATTTAAAAACAGATGAAGGGAACCTCATACACCGAAACAGACGACATTTGATCCCGCCGGTGAGGCAGACCAGATGGATCTTGTGATTCATCGATAATCGAGTACGACTGTCGAGAAGGAGAGACGCTCGAAGAAGCTAGAAACTCGTAACCCTTGTTCCGTGATTGAAGGGTGTGAAGACGATCGTTTTCATTTTGAAAATCGTAGGCTTGTCTGCATACAAAATGAAAACAATTGCTCCACTTTGAAGCCGGTTGAGATTGCGAGTGCGTTAGACAATAGCCCCTCGGCGGTGCCAGAGCCTTACAGGTCGCGGTTCGGTCAATGCGTCCCGGCCTCCACAGAGATTCGAAATTTAGCATTTCTTTTAATGTTTTTATTTAATCGAAAGAGATGATGTTTGGTAAACCTCTATGGTTTTTATTCGTGACGTAACATGTCAAACATTGGATAATAAAAAGAAAGAAATAAATAAATAATAACTATTGGGTAGGTAGGTAGGTAGGCATAAACGCGCAAGTCGGTGCTAATCATTTGTACTAAACCTAACGTTTGCATATTCTATAGGCTTCATACTTTCGATTGGTACGTAATTTGTCTACTATACAAGAAATTGCAATAAAAAAAAACTCGTTTTTTTTATATAAAGTATATTAGTACTGGACTGAAATTTTATCAGCGAACCTATTCCCCATATATATTACTTACCATATTAAATTGGATATAAAAACTTTTTATCAAATAATAATTAATAAACAAAACGCGGGAAATGACCTCCAAGCTTAAATTAAACTCAGTTAAAGGAGCTGATGGCGTCACCTTTACTTCGTGGCCACGTCTTGTTGACAAGCGGCGAGCGGCAACAAACAAATGAATAGAAATGTAAGAAGCATGCCCAAATCGCCACTTCACCGGGGCGGCAATGTTATGCAATTGTTTCCGCCACGCGATCGACGCTCACCACCATCGCAGTCGCTGCCACGCCGACTTGTGGCCGTATTTTTGATATATTTCACGGTGCATATTATTGCATTGTTAAAAAACAGGTGCCTACTCTTAAACCTTATAGCCTTTCATCATTTTTCAGAAGACCCTACCCTAGATTAAATACCCTAATGTTTTATTCTATTCGTTACATATTATTTATTTAAAAATCTTAGCCTACTTGTGCAAATTGTGGTTACTGAATTATCAACAATTTTTTAATGTTGTAATTCTGTAGCTCTACCTAGCCCACTCTGGGATTACAGGCGTGAAGGTATGTATGTATGTGCATATTATTCATTTAGTTTTCCAAAAACTTGCGCACTGTGCAATTTTTATGGCTGCATTGTTACCAACTGGTAAACAGAAGAGCGCGAATGGGCCCACGTGCCTTGTTGCTTACACTTACAAACTACCCACGCGGGAACCATACGGTAACCAGGTATTAGCGAGAGGTGGAGACAACAGCACGTCTCTCCTTCTTCCCAAAATGGACGTTTAGGTCAACGTGTCGGCGGACCATGACGCCGAAGTGGGCCGAGGCCGCTTGCTCGCGCGAATAAATAAATAAGGTATTTACGCGCATGCACTGAGGTACTAGCTGGATGCGTTATTTCAATCACTACAACGAAAGTTTGCTCCTTCTTGTCCCTCACAACGAAGCGTTACATCTTGTGAGTTTATAAAGAGCTTAGTTATTTACGAGCAACCAATCATAATGTTTATGACTCCTGAAATATATTTGTGTATCGTCCGGCTGACCTAACGCGAAGGTCGTGTGCAAGGGCTCCTAAATTGTGACTCTACAACGCTGAACTGAAAGCTGTAACAGGACTTCATCGTTAAATAGGCGACTTTAATAAAATTTTCCCAAGGTTGTTTCATTTTAAAACCATGTGAGATGACTTAAGTCGTTCTTGGGTGACTGTCGCAGCCGACGCACCCTTAAACCGAGGTAAACAATACATTTTTAGAATTCGGGTAATAAGCGTACACAACTACACACCCTGCAAAGGACCAGCAGGTAAGATGTTTAAATATAATAGGGATTTTTTGCGACGCTCCTACATCCATTTTGTATACCTGCTTACACTTTTAAGTCAAATTTGAAAAAATGCCTTCGAATTACAGAAATGAATAATAAGAAACTTACAGTGGCCCGTTTCACGAAGCTACAAGTTACAATTTTACAAGTGTAAACTGGCAACATTGGTCAAAAAAGGTACTACAAGCGTTTCACGAAGCTACTTTTCTACAACTTGTAAAATTCAAGTTACAAGTGTAAAATTTGAACCATAGACATTTTTTTTATTTTATTGTTAGAAATTGCTTCAATAGAACTAACGTTTCTCGAAAATTTTGTTACATTGTCAACTTGTACCTGTCAATTGGTAAAAAAAACTACCTAGCTTCCGAGCTAAGTAAACTTGTAATTTGTTAGAGTCGCTGTCAAATCATTCATACTATAGTACCTACCTCGTTTGTTTTTAAACGTCACTCTCATGTCGTACCGTCGTTGAGTTTAATTTTCTGTTAAAAAAGTTTGTTGTTATTGTTATTGTATATTTTGTTATTGTTAGTTGTTGAGTTTAATTCTCTGCTAAATTTTGTTGTTATTGTTATTTTGTCTGTAAATATTAAGTGAAGTTTCATAAGCTTGTGGAATGTGGAAGCACATCACGGGTATATGAAAAATCCCTTGAATTTGGCACAAGTCCTAAAGCCTGTGCCTTTGCGTGTATGACTTTCCACGCATCGGTCTTGGTTGCCGAAAATGCTCCAAAAATTATTTTTCTTAAGCAACACTTCTTTTAGAAGTGTTGCCTTCAAAATTTACCGGTTGCTTTACATAACTAAAATAACTCCCGTACCTACTTTCAAATTTTAACGATAACGAGTGACAACTCCGAGGACTCCGCGAGACTGGAGTGGACATCGGATTTACAGATTATAAATATAAATATTTCAAGATTTAACATTTAGAAACGTCAAAACATCAACAAACTTTTTTTTAATAGGGACTTGTTAAATCGAGATGTCATTCACTTGTAATCGAGATTACCATACGATCCTATTATTCTACCATGGAAGGCCGCGTTCGAGAAACACTTGTACTTGTAAATTGTAACTTTTTGCTCTTGTTACTTGTGAACTTGTAATTTGTAACTTGTAGCTTCGTGAAATGGGCCACAGGTGTTAAATATTCAATATAAACTTAGATTTTTATACAGACCAGAATCAAGTACAGCACTGATTCCGACGCAGAATAATAAGTAAAAATTTAAATGGCAACTTACATTATAGATATGTGGCACGTTTATTAGCCTGAAGGTGCACGATTAATAATTTGGGAACCGCGAGGTGTCTCCGAGGTGTGCGTTTGCACGAAGTAAAGACTCGGGCGCGACTGGCCGAGGCTGACTCACTGTTTGCTTCGCGCCTGCGTCTTGCGGACGACACGTAATCCAGCCGATAAAGTACATCCACATCCATACAGTGAATAATTATTACTTGCAACCAATTTTCCCTAACTATTAAAACTGACAAGGAAACAACTCGACATTCCACATTCATCGAAAACTTATCAAATTAAATTATTTCTACTTTTAGTCGGGTGGAAACTCAAGTACCTGTAGGTAGTTTCTGCTTGGTATATTTTGTATTGTCCATATGCCATAAATAAAGGAAATCAAGGGCCGTATTAATAAACTGACCTTGAGTGGCTATGATGCCCGTATCCAGACGCGTAATTGACATATTTCCAACTCAACGTTTACTTTAACGTTTCTTATGCGATGTTCCCATCTGTTACCACCAATTTGATACCTCACTGATAACCGGGGGCTTTTCAAAAATCTGGATCCACTGGCCTTGCGGAGGGATGTTGCTTGCCTCTGTGTCTTGTACCGCATTTATCACGAAGAGTGCTCCGAGGAATTATTCGGATTGATTTGATACCAGCCGCTGGATTCCACCATCGTACAAATCGTACCAAACTATCATTTCATCAACACCATCTTGATAGTTGGATATCCGCTACCGCGCGTTTTTCGAGGGCCTTCTTGACACGCACCTTATCTATGTAGAATCAGCTTTCGACGTCTGTATTTCCGACCCAATACGACTTGGGAGCATTTAAAAAACGAGACTACTTTTTTCTCAAAGGCCAGCAGCGCACCTGCGATTCCTCTGGTGTTGCGGGTGTTTATGGGTCGCGCTGATCACTTATCATCAGGGGGCTCGCTTGCTCGTCTGCCCCCTTTTTCAAGTAAAAAAAAGAAAAATAAAAACACCTGGGATTTTCCTACCTGTTACCAATGGTAACTACTGGGAATAAGGCAGCTGACATAAAAACTACATTTGTGTTACAAAAAAGGGCCATTCGTTCTATTTACAACTTAAATTCCCGTGACTCCTTAAGAGAACTTTTTATGAATATATTATCTGTAGCATCTCAATTTATTTATGAGAATATTATTTAATTTATGTTATTAAAAATTTGGATTCTTTTACAAAAAAAATCTGATATACTTATATTAATTACTAGAAATAAGAATAAAATCTCTATTCGAAAATTCCGCGTCCGTAAAGTATATAAATAATTTGTTGGTCAATGCATTCATTTCTATAATAAATTACCTGACGTAGTTTTAAAGTTACCCTTTCCCGCACTCAAAAATTACTTGAAAAAGTCGCTAATGTCTAAAGCGTATTATAGGATCGAGGACTATCTATAGACAAAAATGCTTGACCTAAACCCGAAACTTAATCAATAACTATTATTATTTTCAAATTCAAAAGCTTTATCTTGTCTAGAGAACACCGTTGATGTAGGAAAACATATCAATCTTATGTGGTCGTCTTGCACCGTCTTGTATACACTTAAGTAGGTGTTCTTTTTTCCTTTTCTCTCTCTATCTCTAAGGTTTTTGGTGTGTTTTCCTGCAGAAACTATGCAGGTTATTTGAAATGTTTTTTAATTTACTATTTATCTATACAGGGTGTCCCAAAATCGGTAAACCACATTGACACCGGAGGTAGGTCAGCTTAAGAGGTGCCGAACTAGCCTAACATGACCTCAGTAAAATGTGCACGGTTTTCGAGTTATTGCCAAATTAAAGGTTTTTATAAATTTTCACCTTTTTTAACACTGTTTGTGCCAGGATTCAGTCGGAAAGCTCTCGAACTTATTTTTTTTTAAATGTAGGGAGCCTGGGATAGTTTATTAAGATATCAAAAGTGTTATTTTGTCAATAACTAATGTAAATTTATGAAAAATATTGGATTAGTCTCGATTTAAATTATCAGTAAATCATTAATTTCAACTTTTGACACCTCCCGTGAATTTTTTTTACTAGAAACGAAACGAGCGAATGATGTTTAAAAATTGAGCATGTTATGCAGATTCAGAAATGGTACAATACAAGTATCTTACTGCGATAAGAAAAGCATTCAATAACACTTTTCCGATGCCGCAAACCGTCGCCGTCAGGTAAAAACAATGCCGTACGATGTGATATCGCATTTGAGGCCTAAACATCTTATTTTTTGCCAAATGCACGAGATCGAAAGAGATGGAAATAATGTGCATCTCGGGCTGGATGAAAGTTGATGACCAAAAAAAAACGGGTTTAACTTTCAATGATTTATTTTAATACTTAAAATTAGTTACAATAAATGTTCAAATTGTCTGCCTCGGACTCTAATACATAAATAACACCGTCTCAAAAAATTTCGGCTCAATTTTCTTAAGGTAATTCCCGATATGGTCCGGGCTGCGTCGAATACACGCTGCCGCAATTCTTCTTCACATCTTATTGGTTTTGCATAAACTTTATCTTTCAAACATCCCCAATAAAAAAAATCCAATGGGTTTAGATCCGGGGAACGCGGTGGCCATAAAATTGGACCCAATCGCCCAATCCATCTCTCGGGGAATGTGTTGCTGAGGTGTTCGCGGACTAGTCGAGCGTAGTGTGCCGGGCAGCCATCTTGTTGGAACCACATCCTTTGTCTCAGTGCCAACGGTGTATCTTCTAAAAGTACTGGAAGATCATTTTCCAAAAATTGAAGATAATTTGTTCCATTCAAAATAGCTGGCAGTTCGACCGGTCCTATAATTTGGCCGTTAAAAATGCCCGTCCACAAATTAATTTTGAATTGGTATTGGGACCGGTCTTCTCTTTGTTCATGTGGGTTTGACAGCTGCCAGCTATGGATATTATGTAAATTTAGATATCCATCCCTTCTGCAGGCTGATTCGTCGCTCCACAGTACTTCATTGAAGAAATTAGGATTTTCCCTGTATTTCTGAGTCATCTTCCGACAAAATTCAACACGGTGTGCGTAGTCCGTTGCAAGTAGTGTTTGAACGCGTTGGATATGGTAGGGATGGTATTTATGACGATTTAAAATTCTTTGTGCCGATGATTTGGGGACTCCAGTGCGGCGTCTTCCTCCTTGGGTACTCGTTCCTGGTAGCCTGCCCTCGTGATAAGCGTTTAGGGCTCTTAAAATGACGTTATGAGTCGTTGGATTTCGACCTGGATATCGTTCCGAGTACAACCTTGTAGCCAATCTTGCGTTGTACGTAACATTGCCTCGACTTGAAACATGCCTAGTTTCACCGTAAATCAAGAGCATGTCAGCGTAGTCGCCATGAGTGTACTGGGGATCACGGTTTGCCATCGTTGTTGTCGTAGCAGTTCCACAAAGCAAATCAGAGTCCAATAGAGTGCCGAGTTGTCGTTTTCAGAGAAATCAGAGTCCAGAGAAAAGCCAAGTCGATAATAACACACAGATGGAACGCAGAGAACACGGGTGTCGCACGAAACGCAAGGTAACGAACTGATTTGGTTCGAAGGCTACTGCTTATCGTGCTACTTGTAAATAAACGGACAAAGCACTCTATCCATCCCTTTCTTTAAACAATTGGTAAAGCAAGGCAGGTACAAAGCCCGAAGTGGAGGGGTCCAGGTAGAAATCCACACGTGCTATTAGTCACCGATATCCTTCAAAAGGGAGATGAACATTATTTCCATCTCTTTCGTTCCCGTGCATTTGGCAAAAAATGAGATGTTTAGGCCTCAAATGCGATATCACATCGTACGGCATTGTTTTTACCTGACGGCGACGGTTTGCGGCATCGGAAAAGTGTTATTGAATGCTTTTCTTATCGCAGTAAGATACTTGTATTGTACCATTTCTGAATCTGCATAACATGCTCAATTTTTAAACATCATTTGCTCGTTTCGTTTCTAGTAAAATTTTTTCACGGCAGGTGTCAAAAGTTGAAATTAATGATTTACTGATAATTTAAATCGAGACTAATCCAATATTTTTCATAAATTTACATTAGTTATTGACAAAATAACACTTTTGATATCTTAATAAACTATCCCAGGCTCCCTACATTTAAAAAAAAATAAGTTCGAGAGCTTTCCGACTGAATCCTGGCACAAACAGTGTTAAAAAAGGTGAAAATTTATAAAAACCTTTAATTTGGCAATAACTCGAAAACCGTGCACATTTTACTGAGGTCATGTTAGGCTAGTTCGGCACCTCTTAAGCTGACCTACCTCCGGTGTCAATGTGGTTTACCGATTTTGGGACACCCTGTATATATAAAAATCAATGCCATTTCTCGTTGTAATTTTATAACTCAAGAACGGGCTCACCTATCCAAACCAAATGTTTAGTCTTTGTCCGGACTGTTTAGTAGATGGTTTATGTGAAGTTTGCACAAAATCGGTGGAGCGGTTCTTCATTTATCACATTTTTTGTAACAAATTAATTGAAAGTCAGAAATTTGCAGCGGGGCGAAGCCGCTGGCGGGCCGCTAGTAGATTTATATAATGCTAGACTAAGTAGTACCATTGATAAGTGATAACCATTGTAATATCAAATATATTTAAAAAAAATACTGACTGCTGAGTTTCTTGCGGCGTTTCTTCTCAGCAGTGGTCTCCTCTTATAAAGCGCTGGTAGATTCTTGACGTGTGAAAGTGCCCGTGCGGCCTACTTACTGAATAAATGTCTTTTATCTTTTTTATCTTTGACCAACCCCTCCAACAAGACTATACTATCCGCAATACGAAGTGGCGAGTAGGGCAATAAACGTCCGCTACCGTAGGGGTGGTAACATGTCGATTTTTTTTTTTTTTTTATGGCATAGGAAGGCAATCGAGCACACTACAGGCCACCTGATGGTAAGTGGAAACTGTGACCCATAGACATTCGCATTCACAAGACTGCAAATGCACTGCCAACCCTGAGGACTAAGGTGGAATGCCTCTATGCTAGTGATTTCACCGGCTGTCTTATCCCCAAACCGGAACACAACAATGCGAACACTGCTGCTTGGCGGTAGGTTAATGGATAAGATGGTGGTACCAACCCGGACGGACCCTGCACAAGGTCCTCCCACAAGTAAGATAACTTTAACTTATGATGTAATTATTATAATTATAATTAATAATGTCGATATAATTATTATATTTTCAAACGAAATCTTATATCGATATTGAAATAGTTTTTACAGTTATTTAATGATAATGACTAATAATAAATTAATATGTTTAAGATATTTCTTAAATAATTTGCTAAGTACGTGATTAGGTAAGTAGATATTGACAAATGCATTAGTAATTATAGTGGGCGCCTGTCGTATCGCATAACGTTTTTTGTCCTAAAAATTTTTGGCCGAGAATGTTTGGCATACTGTTGAATGGCATGGCATACTACTCGTTTGTCCTTATATTTTTTGCGCATACTCATTTAACGTCCTAAAGGAAGTTTGTCCTAATATTGATAACTCTAAAGTCTAATTACCTAAAGCATAATATTCCTAACATGAATTGTCCTAATAATTATTTTGCCTATTATTAAACTGGCTACAATTACAGCACCTAAACTAAACTATGGTAGGCGTGAAGTCAGAATCGTTACGTATTCTACCTTCAGGCAGGTCAGATTTCGGTTAGGTTAGGTACGACGACGAGTGAAGCGGGAGGAGTGTTAGGTAGAACTGTGACCCTAACGAGCGAGCGAAACGCCAGAACCAACAAGTTTGACATCAAAACAATTTTAGCACATTAAATATTAGGAATATTACAATTATGCACATCAATCATTCGACAGTTGAATCTTAGCCACATCAAACGATAGGACAAATAATATTTAGGACAAACGATAATAGGAGCGCTGGCCTAGTTGGTAGTGACCCTGCCTACGAAGCTAGCGGTCCTGGGTTCAAATCCCGGTAAGTGCAGATTTTTGTGTGTTGAGCGCGAATATTTGTTCCTGAGTCATGGATGTTTACTATGTATTTAAGTATATATTTCTCTATATAAGTATTTATATCATTGTCTAGTACCCATAATACAAGCCTAGAGCTTAAATTGGGACTAGGTCAATTGGTGTGACATTGTCCCCTGATATTTAAAAAAAAAAAAAAAAAAAAAAAAAAAAAAAAAAAAAAAAAAAAAAAAAAAAAAACGGACAATCAAAAATATGCGGAACAAAGTGTATGCCACACGTTATTAGGACAAAAGACGTTATGCGACACAACGATAGGACTAATAATTGTATGCCATTCGATATAGACCCAATTATAGTACATATGATTCATAGTTCGATGTAAGTCTTTAGGCATAATTGATAACAAAATATATTTTAACATATATATACTCTGTCCGTAAACCTACGTCGTAATGGATATTGTAAATATTAGTACAAAATTCAAATTTAACATTTCGATAGTAACTATACAATGCTGTAATAAAAAACACCACGTAATTTATTTTCTTCGTTACCTTCGATACCTGTGTGGTTGCCGGGTTAGAATAGTGCCACTCCATGTCTTCCCGTGGATGTCGTAAGAGGCGACTAAGGGAATAAAGGCTTGCAGTACTGTTAGGCGATGGGCTTGCAACCTGCCACTAATACGCTGGTAAACATCTTAGCCTGATTGTGCAAAATGTGGTTACAGAATTATCAACAAGTTTTTAGAGTTGTTGGTAATTCTGTAGCTCTGCCTAAGTGCCTACCCCTCCCCGGGAATAAAGGCGTGAGTTTATGTATGTATGTATGTATGTAGTAACTATACAATGCTGTAATAAAAAACACCACGTAATTTATTTTCTTCGTTACTTTATCGACATTCCTTTTTATGCGTAACGCTACCTGCACTATTGTTGCTCGGCCCGCTCCATAAGGCCGTGCAGGTGTGAAACAGATAGCATGATTCCGATGATTTATGACCCTACTCGCCACTTCGTATTGAGGATAGTATAACTGCGTCGTCAATAATAAATAAATAAATCTCTAATAAAAAAAAAAAAAAAAAAAAAAAAAAAGGAATAAACCTACTTTTATAGGATTAGACGCTGAGTTTGAACTGGTCGCAAATACAATTTGGTTTTTCTAATAATTTTAAATTTACAATTTGCTATTCGTACCCCGTACGAGTATTTCAGCGTTTGGGTGTACCTACACTTGCAGGACTCAGTTCACATTAGCAACAAAACTTAATAATATCTCGCTACGTGGGGCCCGTTGATGTCTTTTGTTTCATAAACCTGATAGGTCAAACAGAGTGAACACATTTTAGTAAAGTTTATTGTTAATTAGTAATTCGTATGTGTGGTGTGAAACTGATTGATCGAGTAAGGAATGAAAAAGTCCAAGATAAATGTGGACTAAAACATGTAGTGACTAAGATTGGAAAGGGCATGCTTCGATGGTTCGGTCATTTGGAAAGCATGGATGAAAGAAGATTGACGAAAGAGATATACACAACTAAAGTGAGTGGAAGGGTAGAAAGGGGCCGCCCTAGGCGTACTTTTTCGAAGCAAATCGGAGAAATACTGGAAAAGAGCCGAAGCGAAGCTTTAAGTAGGTACTCGAAACCGACGTGCGTGCATGACTCGATGTATGAATGTGAAAGAAGCGAAAGAGATTTCTCAGGATCGTAGCAGGTAGAAAGAAGGGGTATGGCCTAGCCTTCTGAGAAAAAGGCGTGATTTAATGTATGTTAATTAAAATGTGAGTCAGTAACCCTTTCCTCAAAATATCTTCCGAAAATTGGTCTAACCAAATTGTAGTTTAAAATTTCGTTGGTATTGCATCGTCAGACTGACGGCGCTGCGAGATTATGACGAAACTGAAACTGAAACAGCCCCACTGAGACGAAAAGGTAGACTTACAAGTTCGGTTCTCAATTCTCATCATCAATCATGTTGACTGCAAGAATATATTTATCCCATTATATAGACTGTGTTTGACAATAGATTAATTTTTAAATTTTAGAATTGGGATTGTTTATGTTTATACGATTACTCTAATTCGAAAAACATTTCGATGAATAGGGTTTTAAAGCCGTTCTGTATCTTTTTTTAATATTTATCTATTTCGGATAATTCAACAAAAGTATATTTAACCGTTGTTTGACTTTCGTTTCTGGCTAGAAGCCCTCCCAGGTGTATCATACGGATTAGGCGAAAACCGCTTAAAATAGTATGTTTTAATACACTATTACAATGAGTTTTTAGCATTAGATATCATTTAATTGTTATAATTTATTAGAAAAAACCAACCCAAAAATATTAAAATTCAGTCATCCATAAAATGTCTGCTAAAATAAAACTATTAAAACAAAACTATTGGGATAAATACAAAATTAATTAAATTGGTCTCTCAAAATTACGTATTCTTTCGAACTATAGAATATAAAAACAGCGAGTATTTTTTTTTGTTATATTCCAATTAAATAATGATCTTGTTTAAGTTGCATTGATGCATTGCTTAAGTTGCGATGTAAGTCTAGGCATTTTGATGAAAAGGACAAAAACAAAGACTGGATTATAAACGATAAATATTTATTATCATATTTATTTAATGAAAATAATTAAACTTAAAACTAGTGCGTATAAAAACTCTGGCTCAACGATTTATCAAGTAATCTTCTTTTAAACAACAAAGTATTTTTTCTATTTACATTTTTTTCACCTGAACGAGCTAAATTGTGTAAAATTATTTTGTTAGACCCATTGGATTACTATGACTTGATGTCATAGCACTGCAATATTAAAACTCGTCGACATAACATTACTAAGGACAGACAAGGCGAGTTTGCGTTGTTTGTCTTAAAATGTATGCAGCTAGCATAATTGCGAAGAGACAGCTTTTCGCCAAAGAAATGAGTCGAAACCGAAAGCAACTTGTTCAATGCTACAGTGGCCCTAGACAAGACGCATTCGGCGACCGTTATCGAAAATTAAAGGATGGGCGTAAGCTGCCGGACGGGCGCGTCGAGCACTTATGTCTATCTCATGTATATTGACAGTTTTCGAAAATCATTTACGTAAACGTTTAAGATCTTGCTTAGGGCCCCGTTCTTTGCTTATTATCAATGCTAAAAAGAGCAAATCATAGCAATTCCGCTGAGCCCTTAGATGATGAATGGACCCAAATTCACCAACAATTTGCAACGCGTAAGGTACAAAAGATTAAATATTTCTGGGGTCGACTTGTATTTCTGTGCTTGCATTGAAAAATGGACACTACCTTTAAAAAAAAATAGTACCTATGTGTGAGATTTTTATTGTAATCAACAATGAACACGTAAGAAACACTACACAGATTATCAAGCCTTTCACGGTTACAGGTCTCGTACATTAAGCTGTAATTTAGTGTAAAAAGAATAATAGGGCTCTGGCTGGAGTTTTGGACGCCCCTATATGATGGAAAAGTCAAATTTTATCCTTAACTTTATATAATTATGACAAAATGATAATATTATACACAATTGTATAATAATTTGAAACGGACAAACATTTCAAATGATATTGTACTTACAATAAATCATCTGACGACTGCATCAACTTACATTATTCACAAGTTGCACTCTTAACACCAAATGTCATAACCATTTAAAGTGCTATTACTGTTCTAAATACTGGACCCGTGTACAAAATACTCGTTTATACAAATTGGACTCGGAGGTTTAAATATTAACTACTTTGTTGGAATTGGATGTAAACATAAATAATAGGTACTTACGATATAGCTTTGCTCAAACGAATATTAATTATTAATGTTTTAAGACTAGGACTAACAAATCGATAACAACCCCATAAAATAATAAATCATAACATAAGGTACATACAGTTAAGTAAAGATTAATTAATTAAATTTAAATATTGAATTTAAATAAACAACACAAACATTAAATAAATATTCCGCACCAGAATTAAGCGGTTGTTACAAGATATAAAATGTTTAAAACAGTTGCAGGCATTTCTGAATCTTACTTATTTAACTTGATTTTACTTATCTAATGACGTGCCGCTTCTAAACTCCCCGATAGCCCACCAGTCCCGGCACACTCTACCTACGTACTCCTGCTAGGTATAGCGTATCGGTACTGGGCCATTATAATACTTATACGCTAGTTCAAAATTGATTTCTATACAAAATTCATTACTAAAATACGTTGAAATTATTAAAGTCAAATAAAGTATCAATAAGTTATTGAGTTTAAATAAGTATGTTGATTGAGAAGGTCTCGCCGTGTGGACTCGCACAATGGAAACAAAGTATTGTGTGTAAAATCGATGGGTGTACAAACGCACCATTGAACACAAACATTTAAGCAGAGTATCTACGCTTACTACATAAAATATATGGCCATTGTCGATTTATATTTTGTATTATTATATCATATTTTTTTTGTGTAAAATTAAAATTAAAGCGGCTTGCACGCTCACACAATGGTATGCCTGCACAAGTACAATCGGCAGGTTATTTCTAGTGACGCCGTAACGAGCACTAACGACGTGAGCGATTATTACTACCCGCTCGGTGGCAATTACAACAGTCACTTAATAATTATACAGAATCTTCGCAGTTTCCGATCTGCGAATAAACTGCTAAATTTACTAGTTTTATCACCGGTAATACTTTATTTTTTATTGTGAAATAAGTTCGCTGTTGTATCTAGAAGGTCATAGTATGAATCATGACAATCAAACGCGAGTTTGAGACGTGACGTCAGGTTGTGAGAGGTAGGAGGAGAAGGTAGCTTTTATTGTGTGCAGATAATGTGAGGTTGCGAGTGGGGGGCTCACGCCGCGCCCGCGCTGGGGGCGCTCCGGTGCTCCTGGAACAGCAGGAACGAGCTGGCGGCGTACGCGACAGTGTTGATCATACCGAACACCTGTGCAACAAACAAACTTATCATTAAGGTTACTTTACTTTAATCAATTAGTTAAAATATTCGACGTGCGAACTGTACACACCCTAGGTATACATATAGTACTTGAGTATTCTATTCGCATATTTCAGCTAGCACAACCGGTAAGTTGGGAAATTAGCGAGCGTGGGAGCAAGACGGGGGAAGTTTATTTGGACCAGTTACCACGCCGCGACACCCACCGCATGCTTAGAAGGCGGTAGATACTTATATGGAAAATCGATGACCGATTCATAATAAGTATTTACATCATCGGCATTAGGCATGCAAATATTTACAAAGAAAATAAATATTTAAAGAAAAAATCACCTTTAGTTATATATAAATGAACTTTATTGTGATAATGATGAAACACAACACACATATCAGTACCTTGCGCCTTAATTTCTTATTTTTATACAAAATGGACTCGGACCAGGTCTTGACGCTGATTGTTAACAATTCATTATTTTATTATTTAACATGCATGCTATGACACAATCGTTGCAAAACTGAACTGAACATACCACATGAATGTAATTGCTTGAGCTAATGCGGGAAATTACTCAATTTGGAAGTAAACATGAATGTATGTGTAAACTCACGGCAGCTGTGATGTTCTGGCCGTAGTAGTAGGTGTGCCCCGCCTGCGCGAACAGCACGATGAAGGCAATGAAGTAGAACACTGTCTCGATACTCGTGCTGATTAACTCCTGGAAAAACATCAACGACTATGTTAATCGTCATAAGCCTTTTTAAACCTTGTAGTCTATGCAATGGCAGTGCAGCTCTAAAAAGTTACATATAATGCAAACTGAATCCATCATCATCTTCATTAACATATTGGCGAAAGACGCCCACCCCAAGTAAAAGTCAACGATGGTCGGTTTGTGATATTATTCCGAAATCGTTTTATATATGAATATCATAATTTCAGCCAAACGACGTCCACTGCAGGACATAGGCCTCCCCCAAAGATCGCCACAACGACCGGTCACGTGCTACCTGCATCCACCGGGTTCCCGCAACTTTGACGGGGTCGTCGGACCATCTCGTGGGAGGTCTATTCACGCTGCGTCTTCCGACACGTGGTCGCCACTCGAGAAACTTATGGCCCCATGCATCGGCCGTCAGTTCTACAATAAATTTGCCCCGCCCACTGCCACTTCAGTTCGGCAATTATTTGGGTCTGGTCCTGATCGTTCCAAAAAAAATACATTTTATTTTTTCTAATAGGTTTAGCCATCCTCGAGTTTTTACGAACGAAATATACATTATTTTGTTGGAAATAAGACCGAATTTGACTTCTTCTTCTTGAAGTGCCTCTCCAACTAGTGAACGTTGGCTACTAACTTCTAGAATTGTTGTCTGTCCTTAGCAAGTCGAAACAGTTATATTTGACCAGAATATTGTTTTATTGATGCTCTCCCTCGGTGCGGTGTACGCGTCCGGCTTGCACTGATCGGTTTAATTAATGTTTGGCAATGTTGAAAAAGACACTCTCCCGTTACTTCTAGAAAACTCGCAAAAAATGTACGATTGTCTCTAACTGATGTGTTGAAATTTACACTTGGCAAAAATTATCAACTTACCGAAAGCACCCAATTGATGGGGATTCTTAGCGCCTCCCTGACGCTGAGGAAGTAGACGACGCTCCACATGACGGTGGTGATGAAGCTGGTGACCGCCACGAAGGTGAACCAGCCCGAGCTGGAGGCCAGCGCCATGCACAGAATACCCACCACCTGGAACACAAACACAAACACATAAATAACATGAAGTTCCCGACGTTTTTTACGTTGCTAAAATGACTTTTGACCATGACATTTAGATAAAACTCGAAACTGGTTTCTAAATAAATTATTGCATTACTTTATTAAAACCCTTTTTTTAAATCAAAAAAACGTGGGTATCTTACATTATCAATATTATCATCTACTTACAACGTATACCTACCTATGTATAGGTATATGTTATTCTATTCGGCCTGGGCACATGACTTTTTAACCGCCTTAAAAAAGGAGGTTCTCAGTTTGAACTTTTTACAGAGTTGTCTAATTTTTAAAATTCTTTTTTTGTTTTCCGAGGTGCCAGGTGGTCCCGTTGTCACCAAATTGTAATCTGATGAGGGGATCCATGGGGAATTGAAGGAACTCCTCAAATATTATAGGCATAGATACATACAGCGATTTTAGAAACAAGTCCAGCATTTACATTTTGAAAGTATCATTTGGTGAAGTGGAACTGATGATGAAGACCACAAATGGGTACCAGAACTCCTCAACGGTACCTAGTTACTATTTCAAGGGTGGCAATAAAATATCTCTATTAAGATAGTTGAGCAATTGTAACGGAGAACATTTAATTGTTTAAATATGCTTATGACTTTCCCGCGGCGTTGCTTGCTGCGAGCTTAAAAGGTCTTAACGTTTCATATTAACTAGGAAGTGGAACTCCATAATAGGTTATTATGATCACTAAAAAGTATATATAAAAAAATGCTTTAAAAACAAAAAAAACTTCTTCGGCTTTTAAGTCAAAATATTGTGAGTCGCCCACTTCAATTAGACTGACCTATACCTACCATTTTAAAAGAGAGTTATATTTTGCGTTTTTGAAGGCGGTTTTTGGTTTTTTAAAACCGCATTTTGTTCATTAATCATAACAAGGTTAACTCGTTATTATTAAGAGTAATTCTCCAAACATAAACCCAACATAGTTAGTTGCAACTACTAATCATAAATAAGTAGATACTAATATGTAGGTATATGGTTAAATTACGTCACCGCGAGAACGATGAATGAGCACATACACCCGGTTAAGAAATTACGTCATTGTTCAAAACAAACGATGCATAAATGCTTATAGTTAGCTACATCACATAAATATTGAAACATATGAAACATACTATTTGCTCATTCCAACGTTCTCATATTATGTGATGAAACTAATTTTGGATATGAATTGTATGTGATTGGAATGTTTTTTTTTTAAATATTGGAATATTGAACACTTGCGCAGTTTACACGTAGGCATATCACAGACCGCAGATAAGGACAATTATGTTAATAATATACGTATCCCTTGGTTCGTTCGTTCACAAAGGAAACTTGGTTTGGATCCATATGAAAACGCTTTTTATTTTAAAGTCGCGTTACATTAACGTACATTATTGTTAAATACGCATAAACTTTTTTTATCTTTTAAGGATATGACTTAAAATAACCTTATCTAATATAACTATAGGCCACAACCAACCGCAGTACTTTGTAACTAGGTATAAAACTTACATTACATGTTATGCTTTAGAAAGTTATGGATTTTACTGTTAGTTGGGTTATTCCCAGTTGTCCCCACCTGGTAGCGAATTTTTATTCCCAGATGTCCACACCTAAATTCGTTTTTATTCCCAGATGGCCACACCTAAATTCGTTTTTATTCCCAGATGTCCACACCTAAATTGGTTTTTATTCCCAGTTGTCCACACTACGGACAACTGGGAATAGCCGCTGTTAGTTATACTTTTAAGCGTAATTAATATTATAATTATTTGATAAAAGATAAAAAAGATGTTTATTCAGTAAGTAGGCCGCACGGGCACTTTTACACGTCAAAAATCTACCAGCGATATGATGTGGATTCAGTTCTACGACAATTATACATACCTACATGAACTCACGCCTTTGTTCCCAGAGGGGTAAGCAGGGCTACATTATTACCTACAACTGTAAATACTTATTGTATTTGACAATTATTTATTTCTAAAAACCAGTCAAGTGCGTGTCGAACTCGCACACCGAGGGTTCCGTATTTAAGATAACATGACAAATTAATTTCATATTTTTAATTTAATTCCATGTAAAATTTCAAGTTGATAGCATTTGTACTTGCTGAGAAAACCTGCTGTGACATACAGACAGACAGACAGGCAGACAGACAGACGGACAACGAAGTCTCACTATAAGGTATTTTGGTGGTATAAGGTTCCTTTTTTACCATTTTGGTACGGAACCCTAAAAAGGAGGAGGGTTAAGCAAGTTCAGGCCGGGCCTTCCGGCAAGTAGAATAAAACGCTTAAAACATACCTACACAGACATAGATCATAAAATAATAAATGTTTAGAACTAAGTACCTACGTAATCATTGAATTACGAATATGTGTAGAGCAGGAATAAATAAAACTTAATTGTAGGAGACCGTCATGCATAAAACTATTAATTTTATTAGATTTACAAGGTTACTTGCGTTTGCTGGTGGTACAAGTGTTACTAAGGCACTGAAAGTACTGAAAAAGCAGGCAAAACAAGAAAACACATAAAATGTAAATATATTATTGGAAAGTGTTAAAGCGAGACACATTAATGACAAAAACCGCTCGCCCTTACATACATGGTCAACAATATGCCATACGGTAAAGGTCCAGTTATGTTCACCTCTTACCGCACGCGGTCGGGTGAACCGGTATAGTCAAATTTTAGGACTTGTTCGCGTTGTTTGAGAGACTATGGGTCAAGTAGACTGGTGAATCGTAGAGCTCCTCGATAAATACACAGCGGTTGCGGTACAGAAAAACACAACAGATACCACTAGGGCTGACTAGGGCAACGGAGCTGAGTAAATGTTAAGGCATTAACGTCCGAGTCGCGGCAAGTGGGCTGCGCCCGCGCACCCGCCCGACCGACCGGTTTCGTATCGCTATTGCTATGGGCACTGCCCGGAATCGTTCAACTGTCGCAACACTGGCAACACCCAGCTCGGCTTACCGGTGTTATTTTACCAATTGCGATGATAATGCATACCTTTTTTCTTTCAGTAGGAGATGCTTTAAAGTTTCATGGACACGGCACATTACATAAAGCGAGTACATTCAAAAAAATGCAGTGATACCTAACAAGTCCCATGTTGGCAGCCAACCGTAGTACTGAGAACATCGAGGGTCAGTACGAGTAGTACATTGTTTTAGATAGTAACATATTTCACTAATTTCATTTGTGTTCTTTACAATTTAAAATTAAAAATTACCATAGATTTCTGTCAAGAGATTTGTATCTCGAATATTATGGAGCTTGTATGCTTACAGGCCCCCTGATGGTAAGTGGTAACTGTGACCCATATTCGCATTCACAAGACTGCAATCCTAAGGCTGCAAATGCACTGAAAACCCTGAAGACCAAGATGGAATGCCTCTGTGCTAGTCATTTCACCGGCCTTCTTATCTCGAAACCGGAACACAACTAAGCGAACACTGCGCTGTTTGTCGGTTGGTTAATGGATAAGATGGTGGTAGCGATCCGGGCGGACTCTGCACAAGGTCCTACCACCTGCAAAACTCACTGACAAATTTAACAGATTCGATGCAGCAATAATGGTATTTACTCAACCGTTAACACTGTCTGTGCCGCAATGCCGCTACACACCTGATTAGTTTATAAATATTACTAATAAAATTTTATAATTTAAATACCTAGGTCCTAAAGTGCTCTATGGAACCGCAGTTTTATTCTAACCTCGGGCCAAATTTATTAGAATAAAACGGTGATATCACCATTGTTTCTATTATCATTCCCGAGCGCTACAGCGGCCTAGGATTATAATATTCACGAGCGCCTAGGCTGTACTGTAAGCACAGCCACGTACGCATTGTTTACCTATAAATAAAAGTTGAGCTCCAGTATTCGTTTCTGAGTCCTGAGTGTTTCTATGTTTATAAGTATTTATTTCTCTATATAAGTACCATTGGATGGGGGCTACTTTAATTTACGGGGTGACTTTGATAGCAACTACCATTCTACATAAACATGTATTTTTTGAGGAGTTGGAATACGCCCCCATAATATTTTTTTCGCCACTGGTAGCGGCGATAGCTGCTCCTTCCGAAAGTTAAAGTAATGCGCATGTTACTGCCTATTTTCATATAGAAAAAAATATGAACAGTTAGCGTGCTTTTTGTCTTGATTTTTGAGGCAAAAAAACTTCAAATGTACCTATGTTATGCAAAACCGCATGTTATTTGAATGGTGTCATATGTTAAGCAAATCTATAATCATATATTATATAAATATATAATCATAAATTAGTGATATCGGAAAAGAACAACATCTATTCTATATTTCTTTAGATTTTACGTGATTTTCAGCGGGTTTACTTGAGATATTCACTCAAATATTTAGTGTTTTCAAAGTAACCCCATTCGTAGTTTAACTTTGATCATAGTGTTTTTATTTTGTTTACGGGAAACAAAAGGTCTCATTTTTTTTCTAATTAGTCAAGTCAACAAAACAAGAAAAACCGATTATTGAATATTTTTATTTTATTATTTCGTCTTTTAGTTTCATTAAAAACTCGTGTTAAACTTTGAATTTGATCAAAGTAACCCCGATACACGGTACCTATATTTATCGTTGCCTGCCTAGTACCCATATTATACCTAGTAACTAGTACAATCCTAGATTGCACCGTGGCCCAAGACAAGATATAGGTATGCCACGAACGTTATCTTTAATCTAAATAGTCCTTGTATTTATAACAAGCTATCAGACAAAGTTTTAATCTTGCAAGACTGCTTAGTTGATCCAAACCCACCAAGAGTTTGCTAACATAAGGAGCCATAAGGAAAAGGACAAAAAATTACTTTTAAGGAAGTTGATTCGAAATCAAGCACACTTGTGCACGCATGGAAAAAGCGTTTCTTCTAGATGTGGTTAAATCCAACGCGGTACGTCGGGGTACTTTCATACGGCCGCTGACATATGAATGTGCAACGAAGATGGCATTGACGGCGTACAGAATCTGGGTCTCGGCACTTTCCCGCGTGCATGTGTGTTCGACGAGTTCGTGCGGGGCGCGTGCGCAGTACCCTTACCATGAGTTACAATTACTGTACTTGTTAGCGAGTCGAATACTCTGTGCCTCGCAGTATTCTTATAGAGTGCGAAGAACAGACCTTACCATGAGTTACAATTACCGTACTGCAATTATTATTGTAACGAATGGTAAGGCTACAGAGCATTCGACTCGCAAGCGAGTACGGTAATTGTAACTCATGGTAAGGGCACAGTTCACGGAGCACCCTGCACGCTCGCCTACAACAATGGGCTACGATACGGTCAAATGAGATATCGCGCTATACGTGAAGCGACTTTTAATCAGTGTCAAAAGCTAGCAAATTCTTTAAACAAAGTAGAGCTAATGCAAGTGTGTTGAATCACATGTACATAAGTGGAATAAAGGATTAGCTAAAAATTACATAGGTACCGACAAAAGTTGTTAAATATTTTAATGATTGATGTATGTGCTATTTGGTGTTTTATTTTATTATAATAATCAAACTAGTACAACATAATGTTGCGTGATGTTAAAATTAAATTAAACATTTGGAAACGAGGTATACATCCTTTGCCCCTAAGCACTATACATCCACAACCGTATGGTAAAGTAAAATATGCATTTTTCCATTATAGAAACTGTTTGCCTCGCGAGCCATACATTACGTGTCCCGAGCCAAGTCAGACAGGTTAGGTATTATTTATTATCAATGATCCCCTTGGGACTGCAAGTATTACAACAGCACTCCTGTGATAATTAATTAAAAAAGATATTAAACACGCTGTTATCCAAAATTCAATAAAAAGAAGAAAGCATCAATTTAGGTAGTAAATGCCCCAGCTGCGCCTTTGTCATTTTCCTAGTTGACTCATTGTAGTAATGCAATATAATCAAACAATATGTATAATACGTTTGAACGTAATACCTAAAATCGTTTTAACTTGGATGATGTCGAACTTAATACTTGTATGCCTGTAACGTCCGGTTCCTATATTCAATCCGCGGACAGATAGGCTTACTTCGGATTAAAATTTGACACATTTTGTATGGGCAAATGTCAAATTTTAACCCGAGGTAAGCCTTATCTATCCTCGGATTGAATATAGGAACCCGACATTAGTCGATATAGATAAATAAGTAGGGACTTAAATATACAAGTGTCGTCCCAGAACAACGTAATTTAAAAGGTCATTATGGCAGAGGGCAATGAAAAAGAATAGTTCCGGAGCCGGGACTGAAATCCTATTCATTTTACAGAAAGTTTGATAGTCAAGTGCAAGGATTTTTAGGGACCATAACGTACTATTATTATAGTACAATTAAAAGTTAAAACTACTTATTAAAATTAAAATTAAACTAAGCTACTCAAATTAAAATAAAACTAAGCTACTCAAATATTAAAGATGTAAATAATAATCACCACTATAAAAAGAACACCCCCTCTAACAGGTCCGCTCGCGGCATGGTCCCTATGACACTGGCTGCATTACCTCTCTGGATAGCTAGCTCAATCACGTACTATTTATACAAATCCTTATAGATTTTGAGATTCTGTCGGTTTTATTTTAAATTTTCGTAGGTTCTTATTAACCACACCGCAAAAAATCTTGGATAAAATTTGTTATTTTCAATGTCTTAAGTGATTTCTTAAGTTTTGACAATCTATTTTAATTCGCATACAATTTAAAAACCACCCTTTTCCAATGGTTAGGAAATCCAACGTAAAAACAAGTATTCTAGAAAAAACAATCCGATATTTGTTATGGGTTATGGTTCAAAAGACACAGTTCTGTAAAGTTAGGACGTAGGTAGGTGTGAAGGAACGGCAACAGCGGCGGCTTATAGCTCCCAATTGACACCCTTCGGATATGGAACTCTAATAAAACTAACTTTTTGGACGTTTTTAGCGGAAAATGTACCAAAGTTAACAATAAAACGGGAAATATCTCGAAAACTGTATGGATTTACACTATACCTACCCAATTAAAAACATATCTTATAACGGCTAATATGACCAATCAAATGTATTCTTATAAAAGTCATATTATTTGCTTTATTGAAAGCTGTTAGCTTTCAACTAACTAACACAAACTTTCGCAATTATAATATTAGTAGGATACTAGGATAGTAGGATTGACTGTGGTAGTTTCGCACAGGACGCACAGGTGGCTACCGGAAGTACCCGCCACACCTGCCCAGTGGGCTAACACGAATTCATAATGCAACGCAACGGCGAAGTGCAAAGTGAAATTGAGTAGCATTCGGGTCACTAGGTGGCATCGAACTCCACGATGAAAACTATCAGTAGAAAACATTGACCCGGCAATCGTTTTTGCTCCACCTAATTCAAAAGATGTAATTATTTCTTGACCTAGGTACCTACCTAATTATTAAATAAGTACTAATTTGAAAAATAAGAAGGTCCCTAGATGAACCTTAGAATATTTATATGCTCATAAAAGTATTACCTACTTACGATGTCCATGCTTCCAATCAGGATAATGCATCAGTGACCATGTTTTACTCCACATTCTCGAGCGCACGTGTCGGGTCAACGAACGCCGGCCCCTCCTTCCCGGGTACCGTTTAGGGACATCCGTAACGGGATGGAACAATTATCAAACCAGCTAGTACTTGAGTAAATCTTTAGAGTTAGTCATACAGTGGCTGCGAATTGGTTGGGTACTATTTGCTCTGAAAAATAGCCTAATTCATTGGCCCTGTCGTGGTTTATGATGCCAATCAAGGCCACTTTTTACCCTTACACGAACTAAAACCATCTTCTTTATGTTGTATTTTTATGATCCACCGAGTCCTTATATGTATTGACCAAGTCTTTATTTCGCTATTCAAAAATATATCTAGCCTTTGACCGTTACATCGTTCTCGTAGTTTTTTTTTCCGTTATACTTCAATCCATTGACCCGTTCTGACACAAAGAAGGACAACCGAGGAGCCACGCTTTCGCATTTTGACGCACTTTCACCTGCCGAGACCACTCGTACTGCCTACTACGCTGTCATTCTTACATAATATACGAGTATCAACAGGTTTTGTTAACGATTCCATTGTAACAGCAAAATAGGCAACGTTGATTTTTACTCGATTTAAGTACCAAGTTGTTTAAAAAATATTAAATTGCCTGAACTATTCATACTAGCACTACTTACCTAAATATTTGCATGAAGTGTCAAATTGAGTTTAATCGTATCATAAGCAGCATTTATTCTGTCTACGTAACATGTTTTTGATTGTTAATCAATCAGAAAGACCTTGCGTATGCCGAAATGACGCAATCGCCAGATAGATACTGCTCCTGCCGCTGTCGACCTGCATAATTTGCTCTAAACAATCTTCAATGTAGCCATTCATCGACGGCGAACGCGTGCGAACAATGCTCCGGCGCACTTTTGGAGCTGCGATAATACTATCGGTATCCGTGAGTCCGTGACGCTTAACTTCCAGACCAACAGTACAGTACAACGCTCTATTGACCGTGATAATGCCTGCTTGGCACGCCGTACAAGATTATAGTACAAAAAATATCAAAGGAAACCACGAACAGCGAAAGTATATCTATTTCATTGCCCCGATTTTGCAATCATGACGCGACTATAGCACATTTGATACAGCCGAAGTGTTTACTAACAATGAGCAACCTTATGCCCGAGAAAACAAAAAGAACAGTCGGTCACAATCACAACGTGTCGGGTGCCAGCTCAACAGCCAGTCGTCTACCTGTAGGGCAATTACCTACAAATCAATAATACGCGTGACATTCAACACGACCTTCGATTGCGTCCAACTATTCTTAAGAAGTAATTCAACTATACGCTAGTTTTAAAACTCGTAGTTTAGTCATTGAATACTCTTACTGCAGTACTATACTACTCAGGGACACTTTAGACGCAATTAATTCGTTTCTTTTTCAAACTTGTGTATCAAAAAGCGTCACTTTCGGATGGTCATTAACTAACGTTGAGTGAGACCGTTACTCTTAACTAATCTCTATTTTCTTTAACACTTTTCGTAAATTAGGTCGTCCAAATAGAACGGCTGTTCATTGTGGACAATAGGTTAAACGCTACCTAGACTGCTAGTCGAGCGAGCTTACTCGTAGATCTGACAAATCGCTTCCCTATGGCGGTATAGCAGAGCGCAGTGAACGGAGGTTGCGGTCGGGTGCGCGCAGGCATAACGGGATTAACGGCCCATCTCCACCAGCAGATAACAATCACTATGAACGATCCAAATTCCACGGAAAGTTTAACACAGTGCCTATTGGGTACAGTCGGGTTCATAAATATGTGTACACTTTAGTAGGTCAATTTACTGCCTGTGATAATTGATAAATCATATATGGGAGTTTTAATATGACATTTGAAATACAAGAAGCGCCAATGTAAAAAAGTTTGAAAAATGCTGGTACGAGTAGGTAGGCAATCAGTAGGTATCTTCCGGCGTTACTGGGTAAACACACGTGTTTTACTCTTTGTTTTGGTTTAAAAACAGTGATTTTGTTACTTGCATGTTTCTCACTTTGATTTTTCTACATACACCTATGCGCCAAATAATTTCTGTGGAAGCCGCCACAAAATATCTTTCAAAAAAGTGTTCGTATATCATAACAAGGTTTTGTTAGCCAATGTTTATCATTCTATTTTCAGTCGAATGGATTTCATGATCCGTTTACTCGATCTCGCGGAGCTAAACGACGAGTGCGACTTTTAACAAGAAAAAACAAAAGAACAAGCGAGTCTCCCCAAAATAACCAAGTAGGTAGGTAGGTATAGTGTAACCGTGTAGCGGGACATAAATAAAACGGCAGTGGGTACTTGCGCCGCGTGACATAATCTGAGATAATAGGCACTTGCTGCGTCTCGGGTTATGATCAAGTCGTCCAAATTAGATAAGTACTTAAAGAGAGATTAACTTTTGAATATCACATTGCATTACGGTTAAGTTATTACCTAATTCAAGCTTTTTTGTTCATTTTGTACCCACGTCTTTTAATAGGAAATAGCAGCATATGGCAGATTTAAGTGTTAAAAACTCTAATATATCTAAAAAGACAATATGAAATTAATATAGCTGAATATAAGTAATTCCTCCCAGGCCACCTCTAATTATATCTTATAAATGCGCTAATAGGAAGGTCCTTGGGCTCACGCCGATCATGCTCCCAGCTCGCACGCGAATTGAGGCGGCGTACTATTCATACATACAATGCCCACACAGTACAGAGCTACAATGTCTGTAGACAAAGTCATGTCGCAAGCCATGGGTAATTCAACTAAAATGAGGAGTGAGCAAGAAAATTTCGTCAGTTTAAACATTGTCGCGTCAACGCACCATGCGTGCTAACTTCGACGTTGCGTTAGTTAACAGCTGGTATTGCGAGCGAAGTACAAAATGAGAAAGGCCCATACAAATGTAAATAGCTAAACGTTGGTAAAGATAAACCGAGGTGAGGTACTGGACGTTTTTGTAAATATTTTTTAAAGCATTGTTGTTTAAAATGCTTCTCGGCTTGATCCTTATAAAGCTTTATTAGTTTTATTACTTACTCATAGCTATTCCCGTGACTACTTCCTTGGGCAATAAACAGTTTTGTTGGGTTGATAAATAGCCTTTGATACTCACGAATAACGTGACTTTCTATCGGTAAAAGAAATTTCAAAATCGGTTCAGTAGATCCAGAGAGAGAGAGAGAGAGAGAGAGAGAGATAGAGAGATTACCCCTTACAACGTCACAAACTTTACCTCTTTATACTATATTATTAGTATAGATAGATAGATTAAGGTAAGTATATGTATAGAATATTGAGCGGGTGAAATGAATGATGAGAAAATGACAGGTTGTCGTACCGGGTGCGGCTCTCAGGCTGCCCGCGGCTCGTCGGGCGCGGGCGACGTCACATGTCGACGACAGAACTACTTTCATTTCGGTGCCGAGACAGCTTTCACCTAACGACGAGTCGCATATAAATTAAATAAAAACGTTACCAACATCTTAATTGCTCACTATACTTCACTAAACCAAACGAGCATAGCATCGACAACTCATGAGCTTCGATTTGAAAGTATTATGTTCCCATGCCTGTATAAACCAAAAACTGCTGGATTATTTAATTTATAAATACCAATCATGATGTTTTCAAACTTTTGTAATGACCTTCGTCGAATTCTTGGCCGAACTTACTTATCTAAAAGATTAGTATTCAAATTTGGTATAAGATCAGTTGATAATATTAGGGGTTGCACGCTTCGACAGTTTTTTAAATAGTGTTTTATGTTTATTATCTAAATCACCAAAATGGCTGAATAAAAAAAATTATACACCGTGTTTTTTTTTATTTACGATAACTTATTACATTATAGTATATAGTATTATTACATATTTCTAGGTCCATCCATAGAAACTAAGTGGTATATTCGATTTTTAAATATTGCAAAAAAATATTTTTTTTCTGTTTAGACCAAAGTAATTAAATGTGGTATCTTTGGTCATTCTAAAAGGGCCTTTAGAGTTAACTCATAGTCAGTGTCAAATACGTCATTGTTGGCGTCACATACACAGACAGTTAAGAGCCGTTTAGACCAGTTCAACGTGATTAACTGATTAAATTTAAAAATTAAATATCTTTAAAACCGTTACAGTTATCATTTGTCTGTCTTCGGGAACTTGGCATAAACGGGCCTAAGTCGATCCGGATGCAGTCTATAATTAGCCCATACAACACACATATCACAAAGTGCGACTGAATCGTAGTTAACATGATGATAGTTTATAACAGCCTTTTGGCCTTTAACCTAATCGGTCAGTGCCGTGAGTCAACGGACCTTAAGGAGGCAATTAAGCGCAGAGGTTAATGGTTACAGTTGTGGCAATCTACGGCATCAAACTAGGTGCTGGGAATGGGAAATTTATAGACACGCGGAGTTCGCTGACACGCGACACGCTAACTTCTCCAAGGAACCCTAAAAGCAAGGAAACCTTAAACCGGTGCGCTAGTCTCAGTATCTCAACAAGGTTTCAGTGTTCCTAGCAGCATGCCATGGTAGTCCTACTAACATACATGAAAATACCTTCACGCCTGTAATCCCAGAGTGAGATAGGCAGAGCTACAGAATTACTTATAACTTTAAAAAGTTGTTGATAATTCAGTAACCACTTTTTGCACAATTAGGCTAAGACATTTACCAGCGTATAAGTGACAGGTTGCATTGCAAGCCCATCGCCTAACAGAACTACACGCCTATATTCCCTATAGTCGCCTCTTACGACATCCACGGGAAGACATGGAGTCCTCCTAATATTAAATCAAATTGAAATTATTATTCTGGCTATATTGATCACATCAGGGCACTCGTAGGTTTACGTCGTTAATATAAACCTATTTACTAAGGATTCGGACATCGGTTTAGAAGTAGTGCCGCACCGTAGGAAACCGTCGCACAAACTCTTTTCTTCTAATCTCACTATACCTTAGTTATTTTGTGTGTCAGTTTGTTACTCCTTCACGCTTACAACGGCTGGGCAGATTCGGATGATATTGGAATGGAGATAGCTTATACCCTGGATTAACACATAGGGTACTTAATTTATTTCCCGAATTCTACGTTCATCCCGGAAAATTTAAAAGTTCCCCATGGAATAACGATAATCAATGTCTACTCAGATGAAGTCGCGGGCAGAAGCTAGCACATAACTCTATAAACGTGTATAAAGTGACTAGAATATTTGGTACCTACATAATTATATTCCTTAAGCTGGGTCCACAATATAGGTATGGCTCTATCGGATCGCACTGCGAGGCAAATATCCAGGACTTGTTGGTAAGACAGTGGAAAGCATACACTCGGGATGGGTCACATCTCGACAGTAGGTACATCGTAACATACATGACAAATAGCGGCCTCATAACCGGTACTGACAGTCCCGGAACCATGTTACAATGAAATGTCACAAATGTGGGGACCCACCTTTATAAGTTTAAACTTGAAAGTGATAAAAAAACTGATTCACCGGTGACGCTTGTGAGTCACATTGTCAAAATGCCAAAATGTTATCAGGACACAAGTTATCTGCGTGTTCAACTTATTTCTTGTCAACCACTTACGGATAAACGCCACAGTGATTTATTTATTTATTGCTATCATGTGAATTTACATAACTAGTTCTTATTTTTAATTAAGTAGGCACATTTAAACATGAAACTGGGGCACTGCAATAAAGAACACTTTCACGAGCAAATCTTTCAATTTCTTATTTTAACGGAAAATCGTGTCCTTTTTAATCCTTAATAATAATACCTTCGCATTTGAGATTTCTAAACGTGGCCGTTGGTGACACAGTGCACATATAAGTAAAATCGTCAACATATTTTTACACCTATTGATCGCCGACGGAAATGAGAGCCGACTCGAACGAGCTAAGTACCTAGGTATACTATAACTATTATAAGAGTATAACACCCCGATAAAATAAGCGTAGTTTCTTAAAAGGTTTAATTAGGGCTTCACTGTAAAAAACAAAGATCTAAAACACCCGGGTAACATGTAAAACCAAAAAGTTAGCTCAATTAATATTTCACACTGGCGACGGCTACGGACATGAAGCCCATTTAAAAATGACCCTAATTAGATTACTCCGTTCTATATAAGGCTGGCTACGGCGATGGCACGATGATGTCATCAAGAAAGAGCGTTGCGTAGGCACACTTTATATTATAACCCTAACATATAGTTAAATCCCTTATACTCATGAAATAAAGAAAGATGAAGACAACACCACAGTCCTACGAGTCTGCCTGTGTGTATATTCTTGCTAATCTTCAATCTACGAGATAGGTAACTAGTCTAAAGCGGTTCCCACCACCAATTAGACCATTTCTCGATAAAAGTTTAAAACTAAATTACATACCTAGTACCTAATGTACCTATGTATGTAAACGCTTTATTGTCAAAACACAGAAATTCAAATACAATTTACAGTTTTGGAATGTACAAGGCGAACTTATCCCTTTAAGACTTTGCGTTATAGTTCTTATTGTTTTAAACCTTCACATTATTACACCTTCAAGCTATTAATTCTGGGGACCTAGTTAACAAGGGTATAAGTCCACTTAACTCGTAATAAAAAAGCGTATAGACATAAACGGAGTATACTACACGTATACTCTTTTTCACTTGACCCTCAGGTGACTTATAACTTTTTTCACTAGTATCCCAGAATTTAATAAGAATTTGCTACTTGTTTTCTAAGTTTTTTATTTATTTATTTCAATTCCACACACTACCTAGCTTATATTATAAGTTCCAAGACGATAACAAGATATTTGTACAAAATTTAATTTAATTGCTACATAAGAATTAACTTCAAAATCCTTAATGTTCCACAGTATAATTATAACCAAGTTAATTTATCATTAATCATTATTAAAAACCATGTGACCTGTGTTAGTAGTAATTTTATGTGATCTCAAAGTCATGCCTAATTATGTCCTAATTCGCATCATAGGTAACATGGATCGGAAATTCGGATCGATATTTACCTAAAGTTGGCAAAATCCCGGAAAAAGATAGGCAAACATGGCGTCGGCTCCTTAAAAATATTATTTTAATAATTTAAGTTCTGGGATTTTGGGATTCTACAAAACGTTAATATAATAATTACCAGGGATCGGAAATTCGGATCGATACTTACCTAAAGTTGGCAAAATCCCGGAAAAAGATAGGCAAACATGGTGTCGGCTTCTTAAAAATATTATTTTAATAATATAAGTTCCGGCATTCTGGGATTCTACAAAATGTTAATATAATAATTACTTTACAAGTAGGATAAAACATTAATTTTTGCTCCTATAAATTCGTTAGGTTAATGAGTTTCAGGTAAATTAAATAACATTTGGTAAATCTATACATGAAAAATAACATCAAACAGTTAATATAAATAATTGATTATGAATTAATGCCGGTGCAATTTATTTATTTTGAAATCCCAGAAATTTTAGTAATGAATTCTATGATTGAGTCCGCCTCCATACAACTGAACAACAAAGCCGGTGCGAAAGTATAGGTAAATATCGATCCGAATTTCCGATCCCTGATAATTACTTTACATGTAGGATAAAACGTTCTGTTTTGCTCCTATAAATTCGTTAGGTTAATAAGTTACAGGTAAATTAAATAACATTTGGTTAAACATATACATGGAAAACAACTTCAAACAGTTAATATAAATAAATAATTATGAATTAATGCCGGTGTAATTTATTTATTTTGAAATCCCGGAAATTTTATATGAATTATTATGATTGAGTCCACCTCCATACAACTGAACAACAAAGCCGGCGCTAAAGTATAGGTAAATATCGATCCGAATTTCCGATCCCTGGCTCATTATGCATCATCTTTTGCATACTGAGCCTTATAGTGTATTTTTAAATACACATAAACGTCTCGATCGCGTGTAAATAACATGGTCACTTAAACGTCAGAGACGGTTTGACGTGGGAACATCCACTTACCGCAAGAGTACACCCTGTACACCTGGCTGCAACTAAGGGCCACTGCAGCAAAAATTTAAATCGAGATTAAGCTTAAATCTATATTTATGTTATGACTGACAGTTCCATACATTTTGACATAGCTAAACTGAACTTTAGCATTAATCTCGATTTAAATTTTTGCTGCAAGTGGCCCTAAGTGATTAATCTTTCCACGCGATTATACTATTATACTTATGCGGTTTTGGACAATGTATGCACAAAGTCATGCAAGTCTTTAAATACATATATTTCCTTGTACTTGTTCGCCAACTAGTTCTGCATGGAGACTGACAGAAATCCTTGCAAACTTTAGGCGGCTGCTACATTGTTCGCTCCCTTACAAAACGACATCACGAGAGAGCCCGTTATTTTTTACCCGTTATTTTTTGTTAGGGTGAGCAATTTTAACGGATAAGTAAAGGGAATTTCATTGTATTATTTTAATTCAACTACGTAAGTAATTTTAAAACCGAAGACAAGAAGAAATAACAAAGGTTTTTTTTACATTATCAATGAGAAAAATGACACTTTTGTTGCGGACTATCTGTCTGAAGTTTGCAGTAAAATTGGTGCAAGATAGCGACATTAAATCTTGGAGATGTTCATCAGTAGATAAATCGAGATCGAAATTTATAGATAATGAAGTTCATCTTCGAAAATGCTGCTTCACAAATATATGGTGACCCAAACAAAGAATTCAAAGCAATTTTTTGTAGTTCTGGATATTTACTATCTTTCGCACTTTCGCAATCCGCGAACTCTTTCTCGCTTGTAAGCTCGTTACTTCGCCCGGCCGTTTCCGAATTGATGACGTCAACAAAGATAATGCGGGGGATATTTTTTTCTTAAATTACGAACTCAGTAGTGTAATGTAGTGTAAGTTGCTGTGTTCTCGCGGTTCGCACAAAATGAGTCGGCGGCGGTCCGCTATTTGGCGACCCCGGGTCTAGGACGAACCACTAGTAGCGCTGTGTCCGCCGCCGTGACTGCTACGGTGCAGCGGTGGACCCAAAAATAATGTCAGCGAAAGCGACGAAGTGCGAATGCGAATAACTCGTCGGATTTATCAGTATTATCATAAGACGCGCTTTCACCATCGATGCGAAGCCACTAACGCCGAAAGAGATAACTCGTCATCATTTTGTTAACACAGCGGGGCGCTGCATTTAGATGATAAGACATACGCGCTCGTCACCAAACAGGTCCTTTTCGATTCGCTTCAATAGTACGTAACAATTAACATTCAGCACGCAATTGACCCAACCAAAAAATGTACTTATTTGCCATAATAAATTCGATTCGTGGTATTAGATTGATGTGTCAGTGAATAATAAGTTACACACTCATTGTAGGTAGGTTCCTACCTACGAGTATGTATGAGAATAATGTCTGTATCTGACTAATACGTATTACTTAATTTAAGTATCGGTACTTAAGTAACTTAAAGGTGCAATAGTACTCACAGCTGACAGTTAAAGAATTAAAATCATGCATAACGAACACAATATCCCTAACTTGAATTGAAGCCCTGCTTACTCATAGGGAATCCTTGTACAACAAACTGTAGCGTAATTATTGAGTACTTAGTGACTACTTAGAATACAATACATTAACGGACTCAGTCATGTAATAATGAACAATCAGAGAACGGGAAGACTCAAGAATAGGCAGATTAATAGGTAGGTATCTACCTACTACGTTTTCGTATAATAAGCATACATGTCATCGGGTTACGTAGGTGGCTTAATAAGCCGCCCCGTCCGAAGACCACCTGCGCCCCCCTCCGCCCCTGGGCCGCCTCCGGTCTGCTGCCGACTGACCTCCACTCAGACTTCAAAACCTACCTACTCAGCAGCCGCATGCAACAAAACGTGACCTCGATAACTCTTGTGCACATAATGCTAAGCGTTAACGCGAAACCCACGTAGGGACCCGCCAGAATCTACATTCAACCATAACTAGACATTATTGTAAAGCATTTTAGATTGGCAGAAAATAGCGCACCCAAATCGTTAACGCTAGCTCATGCTATAAGTTTTCTATGGAATGTCATACCGAATAGACCGGTTTACTAATTGAATAGTAAGTAGGTAGACAGTTTTCTAAGTTCTACAACTTCATGAGCCGCGCGGAAACTAGGTAATAATAATATGAGTAAGACAATATACCTATCTACACTTTTTGTGTTTACCTCACCACAGCAGGCACAGCAGCGTTAATTTGGGACGAATAGGACATTAATACACATACTCGTAGCTTTCGCGTGAGGCGAGCTTTCTTCTTATTCTTAGGAGATTTAATTTATAAATACTTACCAGCTGTATTATTTTCAATATGCCCGGTGTTGTTTTGAAATATTCTACGTTAATTTTGATCCAGTCCAATGGCTTATCCTGTTGCTGTGGCGGTGCCCCTTGCGGCGTGGGTTTGTTGTGATCAACGGTCACCACTGTCTCCGGAGCCATCATTCTCGGGGTTCAGTCGACGGGTAGTGGAGAGAATTTCTTCTAAAAGTGTGCGGGTATATTTTATCACAAACACTGACACAGATTCTTAGTACACTGTAGGCGCGGGACGCATTTTCGGCCGGCGAGCGTAGTATAGAGAGTGCGTCGTGCGACTGGCGGGGCGCGAGAGCGGAGAGCGGGCGCGCGGCGCGGGCTGCGGCGGCTTGGTATACTGTGACGCCACGGTCCGCTGCGCCGATGACGATTACCATACAAGTTGGTTGTGGGTCACGAGCCACGCCGAATGCACTCTCGCATCATCTCACGGCGGGGCCCTATGTGGCTAGGAGGTTCCGTACTAATAACGAAATAAACAAACCACAGGGGCTTGGCTTTATTATGGCTTCGCCGCCGGGACAGTTTTTTAGAAGCCAGTTTTGTAGAATAGTAGTGAAATATAAAAAAAAAACATTCATTTTACTGGACAAAATAAATTGTCTGTACAAATATCAACAAAGAAAATTAACAACTACACTAAGTAATTAGGTAAATGTAAAATTCAGTACTTATTATGTTTCGTATGTATATGTAAGTAAGTAGGTACTTAATACTTATAATATACTAGACCGTCACATTCACATCAGTATGTATGAGTATAATACCTAGCTACTCGTATCAGTGTTAAATGGCAACTTGTTTGTTTTTAACTGCCACGATTTATAGCCAATAATATATTGTTTATTAGCCATATTTTTTACAGAATAATATTTTAGTTCCCTCCTTAAACCATGCGACTCAATAGTAGTCAATACATTTGTTAAGTGGCGCCATCTTTTACGCGATGAAATAAACACTATTTAGCAATAGGTACATGACCCGTCTGTTAACAAATACTCTTAAGTGTGTAAAGGAATAGAGCTTCTTGTAATTCAATGTTTATTTTCAGTCAAACATTACATCGTTGTATTAATTAAATCGGTAACTACGTGGGAACTATATTAGATACCAGTGCGGACATCTATCGTTGAAATATAATACTTAATAATAATAATCCATGAAGATGCAACAACTGTGGCCCGTTTCACAAGCTACAAGTTACAAATTACAAGTTTACAAGTAACAAGAGCAAAAAGTTACAATTTACAAGTACAAGTGTTTCTCGAACGCGGCCTTCCATGGTAGAATAATAGGATCGTATGGTAATCTCGATTACAAGTGAATGACATCTCGATTTAACAAGTCCCTATTAAAAAAAAGTTTGTTGATGTTTTGACGTTTCTAAATGTCAAATCTTGAAATATTTATATTTATAATCTGTAAATCCGATGATGTCTCCACTCCAGTCTCGCGGAGTCTTCGGAGTTGTCTCTCGTTATCGTTAAAATTTGAAAGTTGGTACGTGAGTTATTTTAGTTATTATGGAAAGCAACCGGAAAATTTTGAAGGCAACACTGCTAAAAGAAGTGTTGCTTAAGAAAAAAGAACTACCAAGACCGATGCGTGGAAAGTAATACACGCAAAGGCTTTAGGACTTGTGCCAAATTCAAGGGATTCCCACGACTCCACGAATTCCACATTCCACAAGCTTATGAAACTTCACTTAATATTTACAGACAAAATAACAATAACGACAAACTTTAACAGAGAATTAAACTCAACAACTAACAATAACAAAATATACAATAACAAAATAATAGTGTCCGACCGAAGTTTCGGTTTCGGTTTCGGCCAATTTCGGCCAAAAAAGTGATTTCGGCCGCAGTTTCGGCCGGGCCGAAACTGCTTCGCGGCCTCTCGCGGCTCTCGCATCGGGAGCGCTCGGCTTAATTCGGGCGCGCTCGGCCGGGTAGGTATAGGTAATGCATCGGCGGCCATCCCTGCCGGGACCACCGACAGTATTCATATTCATCCCGTTTGTGACGTTTGTTTGTGAACCACGTGCAGTGTTGCAAAAGTTCCCGATTTATCGGGAGATCTACCGATTTCAGCTCTTCCCTCCCGATATCCCGATTTAGAGACCCAATCTCCCGAATTTCTACATTTCGAACTAAAGTAACAATAAAAACAATATTTTTATGACGACAACACCAAAGGTAACCTGTTAACATTAAAACAATGCACGGGGATTCCCCAAAAGTTCACGCACGGCTTTTCAACAATGTAGTTCCCACAAAATACATTTAATCTAAATACCCTAAAATAGAGTTTATTATTGTATAGTGGGTTGTATTCGGGAGATTCCCTAAAAATCAGATAAGTAGATAGAATTATTACTTCACTTTCTTTATTATCGTTTCGTTCGTTTAAGTTCTATTTTTTTTTATAATTTAATTGTTTGTAAATTAAAGTAATTAGTGTAAAATACAGTTGTTTTATTGTAACTAAAATCTCCCGAATTCTCCCGATTTTTAGCTGGAAAATTTAACGAATTTTAAATTTTCACTTTTGCAACACTGACCACGTGGCGCGCGAGAAAATATGGTGTGTTGTTTATTTATTAAATTATTATTTATTTTTTAGAATCTGTTACTGCATTTTATGCTGTGATTAATGAACGATACGTTTGATATTAGGATTGTGAATTTAGTTTAGACGTGATAAGAATAGGTTGTTTGTTTTGAATAATATAATACCTATGCCGCGAATTAGTGAAGTCTTGATAACTGCAGTAAAATAATTTAAATAATACCTTATTAAATTAACTTTTTTTTTAAACTTTCAAAATTTGATTTTATTTGGTTTAAAATTTCATAGTTTACCTCTAATTATATCTATTTTCAATAAAAATAAACGTTTTTTATTTTGTTTAACTAAAACAGTAGCTGTTCTCATATAAGAAATCCTTGCAATAACCTTTTCCTTACGATTTGTACAGTAATTTTGAATAATTTCATAAGTCTTCAAAAATTTCGGTTTCGGTTTCGGTTTCGGCCGAAATCAGAAAAAAACCGAATATTCGGTATCGGTTTCGGTTTCGGCTAAAAATCGTGTTTCGGTCGGACACTACAAAATAACAATAACAACAAACTTTAACAGAAAATTAAACTCGACGACGGTACGACATGAGAGTGACGATTAAAAACAAACAAGGTAGGTACTATAGTATGAATGATTTGACAGCGACTCTAACAAATTACAAGTTTACTTAGCTCGGAAGCTAGGTAGTTTTTTTTACTAAGTGACAAGTACAAGTTGACAATGTAGCAAAACTTTCGAGAAACGTTAGTTCGATTGAAGCAATTTCTAACAATAAAATAAAAAAAAATGTCTATGGTTCAAATTTTACACTTGTAACTTGAATTTTACAAATTGTAGAAAAGTAGCTTCGTGAAACGCTTGTAGTACCTTTTTTGACCAATGTTGCCAGTTTACACTTGTAAAATTGTAACTTGTAGCTTCGTGAAACGGGCCACTGGACATGGAATGGAAGGAGTTGGGAGATTGGGTGGCTCAAAATAGCTATGCTGCAGTTTCTTAATGAGAAAGAGTATCTACTTTACCAAACGAATCCTCCTCCCTCACTCCTAATCCTCCCCACCCCCACCCCCCCCTTACTTCAAGAACTTCTGTGAAGACAAAATTGTAAAAAAATTACATAGACAGGGAATAAGAACCCTATTTAATTCAGGTAACATAAATAAATTGCTGTACATGATTTTTGGAAAAAATATATAGAAACTGTTACAGGGTGTACTCAGGCTGGTGCAGTTAGGTTTACCTACCTACTTTAAAGAGATATGACCTGTATGATAGATGAATGAGGCTTCTAAAGCATGAAGACTTTTATCGGTTTCTAATAATATTTCATACCAATATGACGTAGGTGCGGAACCGGTTGTCCGGTTTTTATATCCATAGTATGTAGTATGTGTAGGTACCGGCAGGACAACACAGATAAGAAATAAATCCTGAGACATTGGCTGACATTGCACATCATAATCACAACCATAAATTTTCGAATATCGATAATGTCGACAGCCAGTAAAACCATGCTGTCATTGCTTCTCCTTCGCAGGCTTAACACGCAATAAATAAGTTAAGCATTTTTTAACTGCTGTTATAAAAAAAAACTGTATACAGAAGATTCATCAGGATTGACTTCTTGTCTGCCTTACTAGGCAAAAATCTGTATCGAAAGAATCCTCTTATAAATGTTACAGATGTAGGTAGTGAATAATGTTTTGTCATCGTTTTTTGTCGGATTGGTTCGTATTGATCATGCTTTCTTAATTAGCTTATCGGTGGGTAGTAAAGTTGACTGAAACAGCAAGATAAAAATGAACTTCTCCTACAAAAAACGATGGCAAAACATTATTCACTATAATATTATTCACGATAATTACAATGTACTAAGAAATGTGGCGATTACCACATAATAAATAATAATTAAACGGCGTCAGACGGGAGGCACGTCTTGTCACCAGGTCCACCAAATACAAGATTAAGGTTATCTCTTTCTCCCAACCCATTATTGAATACCGAGTGCGAGGTCACTATTCAGTGCAAAAACTGTCAACTGATTGAATTTGTTAAATTGAGGTTAACAAGAGGTTACTGCGAAAATAAATATTTTCGGTTTGTTTCTCTACGGCTACCACGAAATACTAAGCTAAGAAACATCGGAACTCATCTATTGATCTAAGGCTGTGTCGGCGGGTAAGGCGTCTTTGGGGTGTATTGCGCTTCTGAGACCAATAAGGGAAAACTAATAAAATAACCTCAATTTCAAAGTAGAACAGAATAAAATTAGTCGAACAATCCCTATAGATTTTCTTGCGCTCGAGATTAAAACCATGGGTTATTTATTGGGCCAAATTACAACTCTGCAAACATTCTGAATTACTGGACCTGGCGCAAGGCCTCATCTATGGCAACTGGATGGTTAGTACTGAAACGTGTAATGTACAATAAAAAAAACGGCCAAGTGCGAGTCGGACTCGCGCAAGAAGGGTTCCGTACCATTATCTATAAAAAACCACGCTTGTCGTATGGGAGTCCCCCTTAAATAATAATTTTATTCTGTTTTAGTATTTGTTGTTATACAAATAAACCTGTGAACATTTCAATTGTCTAGCTATCACGGTTCGTGAGATACAGCCTGGTGACAGACGAACAGCGGAGTCTTAGTAATAGGGTCCCGATTTTACCCTTTGGTTACGGATGGAACAGCAGATAAGAAATATAGTAAAAGAAAAAAAACAATCTGTTACATATTTTCTTTTCTTATCCACCCTTTGATTGCACGTGCCAGATATTGAAATAAAAACAACAAATATTTTTTCTCGTCTATTGTGTAAACTTAGAAAAAGAAGCCTAGAATTTTTCCTCCAAGATGTTTCCTTCTGGCTTCTTCATGATCCATGATACCTCCACTGGTTGTAAGAACAAGGTATCTGTAACAGGAAAACATGTTGCCTGAATAAAAAATATTCACAAATATTGTTAAAACATGAATTTATTATTAAGTTCAAACCACCATTTTAAGAGGATAGTAAACCATGCTTAAATCGCGTAGCGGTCTTTTTTTTCCCATACAAAGTGTGTTTGGCGATTTTGTATGGACCCCGTCCCCAACCTCCAACAGCCACGGGATGCATGTCCATATCGCGGGCTTCATTATAAAGGGGCGTATACGCAAAACCCTTACTTTTCAGGAGAGACAAAAAACGTTATATATTTACCGATTGAGCTATAAATTTGCATGTGACCTTTTAAATACCTCCTGGTTTACGATAAGTAAATGATATTACGTTAATTATTTTAGAAACCAGGAACTAAAAAAAATCTTAAAATATAGTTTGGATTTGCAGGCGTACAATATGAATAAAATACAATACAATATGTACCGTTCATAATGCATAACAAATACTAAATGCAAATTTTAATGGAAATAAATGCTTTTACGGCTGCTGTACGTCTTTTTGGTTTGGCAGCGTTTTTTTTTATTCCAATTGTGCTCCTTAAAGATTTAATATTTTGGCGAAAAAATAGGTCGCAAAATTGTGGTAAAATTAGAGAATGTGAATTACGAATACCGGAATTGAATAGGACAAAAAAAAGTTTATCCGGATTTTTGCATATACGCCCTTTACAATAAAGCCCGCGATATGATCATTAGGACCCAAAAAAGGCAAAATGCGTGTGTGTGTGTGGACTGAGGGACCACTAAATTTTTAATGGTTTTTGTTTTACACTTACTAGTGTAAAATTTAGTAGTAGTTGCGAATTACTTTGTAAAAAAATCCTGGAATTTGTAAAGATTTCACTAAAAAGTTATACAGCCAAAGGTGTGGTCCCTCAGTTCACACACTGTACCTTCCACTTCTGGGCAAGTGTTTAATATGCTGGCTTATTTTGATGTTACAGATTTAGTAAAAACATGTTTAAACGGATTCGTAATGACCGAAACGTAATTTGGCAATGATTATACACTTAAACTGCCTTCCTTCTTTGGTCCCTGAGGGACCACATAAAATAACTAATAAATCGGTACATTTGTACAAAAAAAATATGCATTTTTCTTTGCAAACATTAGTAAAAATCGCAAGCAAGATTATAAAAGTTAAGCAAATGCACAACTATTAATCAATTTCGTCAAATTTATATTTGTTTGTGGTCCCTCAGTTCACACACTATGAATTAACAAAATAATTAAAATATCCTAAAATATAAACATTATGGGAAGATTTGTCGTACTGAGGTTTAGTAAAAAAGTTTCACTACATATATATATTTTTTTAACGTAGATTGATGGCGTATAATATAAGATAAATTGCTTTTTAATATTTCCTTAGCAGTGTTTAGTAGGGTGTCCACACAATGAAAGAATTTACTAACGTGAATCATTATTAAATTCAACTTTTTAAATTTGCTTACTAACATTAAATGGACCAAGAAAAAACTGCAATAAAGTAGGTAATGAAAGATAAAAAATAATAAAATTATACATGAAAGTTACAAATATTTACATATCAACGAGGGCGTAAGTTATTACATGTAAATGCATGTTTTTTTTAGTGCGTTCAACAATTTTACAAGAATTGTCATCATAACATACAAATTTCTCATTTATTAAAGAGTGGCACTTGTAATGTCCTATGCCATCACTATATAGGGGGGGTACAAATTCAATTGCCCCTACAATAGTATAAATTTTACTTTTAATCATAATTGAATGAGTTACGTCGCTTAGACAATGTTGATCAGAACCGTTTAAATCCAATGAAATTACTTTCGATAGGTATTTCGTAATTATTATTAGTCTGCCCTTCACAGTATAAACATTTTGTCATACCGTCGTCCAAAAAAATAGCCTCCTCAAGAGAATTAATTCCAAATACCTTAATTATATCGACATTTAGGGACAAAAACATGATATCCCTTGTAATAAGATTCGACGAACAAAACAAGTTTAAACATTGATTTGTATAAACTGCACTTCTACAGTATTGTAAAGGAAAACGTTCGAAAATGTTCGTGGCATTACATTCGCAATTGAACGTGATTTGATTTTCCGAAATGGAAGGCGGTCTTTGCAAATATGTTTTAATTATTTTTGCCCGTAAACTATACATTTCGTCGTATTTACTAACATTGTCAGAGAGTCGATGTAAATATTGTGGAATTAATACGGCAAGTATATTCGAGCTACATGTTTTACCGCACCAAATCTGATACCCCATATACTTAGTTTGTTTTTAATTTCGTAATTTTGCTTACAGAATCTAAAATGTTAGTTGGCTGTATGCAGTTTTTTCTTGGTCCATTTAATGTTAGTAAGCAAATTTAAAAAGTTGAATTTAATAATGATTCACGTTAGTAAATTCTTTCATTGTGTGGACACCCTACTAAACACTGCTAAGGAAATATTAAAAAGCAATTTATCTTATATTATACGCCATCAATCTACGTTAAAAAAATATATATATGTAGTGAAACTTTTTTACTAAACCTCAGTACGACAAATCTTCCCATAATGTTTATATTTTAGGATATTTTAATTATTTTGTTAATTCATAGTGTGTGAACTGAGGGACCACAAACAAATATAAATTTGACGAAATTGATTAATAGTTGTGCATTTGCTTAACTTTTATAATCTTGCTTGCGATTTTTACTAATGTTTGCAAAGAAAAATGCATATTTTTTTTGTACAAATGTACCGATTTATTAGTTATTTTATGTGGTCCCTCAGGGACCAAAGAAGGAAGGCAGTTTAAGTGTATAATCATTGCCAAATTACGTTTCAGTCATTACGAATCCGTTTAAACATGTTTTTACTAAATCTGTAACATCAAAATAAGCCAGCATATTAAACACTTGCCCAGAAGTGGAAGGTTCAGTGTGTGAACTGAGGGACCACACCTTTGGCTGTATAACTTTTTAGTGAAATCTTTACAAATTCCAGGATTTTTTTACAAAGTAATTCGCAACTACTACTAAATTTTACACTAGTAAGTGTAAAATAAAAACCATTAAAAATTTAGTGGTCCCTCAGTCCACACACACACACAAATGCGTATTTAAGTAGCCAAATCGATGGGGATTTTTTAATGGAAAAAAACCTAACAACAGCCCAAGCAAGGCAAGAATGTGTTTAGTTTTAAACAAATTCCATACAATACTATTATGATTTTCTAAGAAATCACCATACATGTGGCGTCGTTGCCATAGTAAAAAGTTGCCGAGATCTACAAAATGAGACATGTTTCATCTCTGTTGGTGGGTGGGGAAATTTTTGCCTATCGTCCTTTAGCTCTAGGTGATAATTGATAATGTTTCTCACCCCTAATTCACATCAGATTTCCACAATTTTTGAATGTGATGAAGTTATTATGAAAAACTATGTTTGTATGTTTCCGTTTTTTTTTGTTATTGTTTCCTTTCAAGAAATATTTTCTTGTTAAGGAAAACATACAGACAGAGTATCATAATATCCACAACATTTTCAAAAATTGATAAAATCAGACTAGGTTTAAGGGAAGAAAAACGTTAATGCATACTGCATGGAAATGTTTAGCCTCACAATCCTCATAATAGAGTGGAATGTATGAAACGGCACTCACAATGTTCACTATACAGTGACATCAACTTGTACCATTTATTTATTCATTTAGCACAACATATCAAATGACATCCAACAAGATCTATTGGCGATTCGCGGTAGTCGTGCTTGAAGTACATATTCCTACAACTCAATGGAGAATTGATGTTTGCTCCATGGGTCACATAATATAATTTTTGTGAAAGATAGGGAAGTCCAGACAACAATGTCATATTATTTCTAATGGAACTATTCTGGCATCCTGAAGATAGGTAATAAATTAGTTGTGATTTAAAAATGAACAGCAGCACAACCAAAACATTGTATGGTCAAGGGCACCGATATGTATACACCACAACGGCTCAAAAACATGTACATAGAACTCATTACTATGGCAATTATAGGTGAAAAACTTAAGTAAATGACCTCTTGCATGTAGTTGTGTACAAAACTAGTATGAAATTAATGATAAACTTGGTATATAGAATGTCGAATAGTCTATACTGCCGTCCGATCACTAAAAGGCCGTTAAGCAGCATTTTTGTCAATTTTGAGTTTTATATACTAGTTTTATATGCCGTGTGGTTGCCGGCTTAGAATTGTGCCACTCCATGTCTTCCCGTGGAAGTCGTAAGAGGCGACTAAGGGAATAAAGGCTTGTAGTACTGTTAGGCGATGGGCTTGCTACCTGTCACTAATATACACTGTTAAACATCTTAGCCTAATTGTGCAAATTGTGGTTACAGAGTTATCAACAAGTTTTTAGAGTTGTTGGTAATTCTGTAGCTCTGCCTACCCCACTCTGGGAATGAAGGCGTGAAGGTATGTATGTATGTGTACACTAGTAAATAGAGAAAAAAAATCTCTTTTAGGCTATATATAAAACTCAAAATTGACAAAAATGCTGCTTAACGGCCTTTTAGTGATCGGACGGCAGTATAAAGATGGGTTACAACTACATGCAAGCTACATTGTTGACTTGTTACAACAAACTTACTGATCAGTTTACTTAATATAGGATATATAATTTGATCTACAAGATAGACGGATGGTATCACCAGAGCTGCATAAAACTGTAGTGATGAGGAAATTTTGATGTAGTAGTATTGACTTAACCAAAGTCCGTCAAGCCTGAGACTGAACAATGCTATGTCCATAACCATTGAAAATATCAGATTATATAAGTTATGATATCAAAATATTCTGGTATAAACCACAACAATCAAGATCCCTATAAACAGTTGAAAATATAGATGTGGACAACACTACCCAACCCAAACTGTGGCAGTATTGAAGAAATTTAAGTTGCCAAACTTTTCTATTGAATTATAGACAACACTTTACTGTAAAACCAGAATATGAATAATACTCTGCCGTCTATCACTATCATACTCCATATAAAACAATATTCTATGAAATTGGTAAGTGTATTTAAAGGGTCAAACATCACTAAGTGAACATGATCAAATTATCAATAACTTACGAAATCGAACAAGCTGAGATAACTTACCCGAATTGTCGAGATGGCAGGAGGTTAGTCCATCTCTCGATGTCATTGATAGGTACATCGAAGCGAGGTGAAATTACTCCACACTTGTTCAGCCTTCCTGTTAGATTCACGACGATTTTGCCGGCTCTGTGATCATCAACAATCTCGAACTCGCCAATGTAACCGTGCTTCATCATCACAGTCAAGAACTTGACGATAACTTTTGAGCAAGGCCGGATGAGCACTTGCCTTTTGCCGCGCTTTTCGGCATTGTGAATAGACTTCAGCGCATCACTCAATACGTTCATACGCACCATGGCTGGAAATGACAAACGTATAGTATGATTAAACAGAAAACCGATGGAATATCACTTTAGGAACCAAACGTCAAAACACAACGGGGAGGTTAACAAATCAACAACTGGTAAACTGCTAGTTCATGACTGAAATAACATATTTAGAGTGCAACTAATTATTTACTATCATAGAATAATTGGTCTTTTACAGTAAAAAGACGATAACTTTAGCGATTACCTAGGATTAAAACCCGCCTGTACTACTCGAAATGACAGGATAGTGCAAAAGAACTCGAGAGGTTATTTTTTCTCCGAGTTGCCAGTATCAGGAAGAGGCGTATTTCCTCTTTACTCAATTCTAATTCTTTCACATTCACTTTACTGAGTCGACTTGACAAATGAGCGACGTAGCTATAAATTAAGGAATATAAAACGGAACATCTTCGTAAATTTCCACTCACCTGAAGTCTTATGTGGTCATCCAGATATGCTTAAGAACTTTGTGCTTGATACAAACGGCTTGATACTCGACTGATGGTAAGTAATCGGCATTAAGGTTAACGTATAGGTAACACCTCGCTGATCAAGCTAATTTACACAGTAGGTACCTAACACATAATTTGTAATACGACTGAAGCCAAACTGTTTAATTTAAATGTCAAATACACATTAAAAAAAGATTAGTTTGAAAAACGCTTCCGCCCGATGCATATTATTTAGCTGCAGCAACACCATACCATTCGGTTCATTAACCATTCATTCACATCTATCATTCGCCTGAAGTTAATTCGGGGCAAGTCAACCGACCAACCAAACCACTTTGTTACAATTGTTACTTGACTGAGGCGTTTCGACTGCGTCGTTCGTTTTTACGCGTCCTTCTTTCAGTGACTTCTTTCAAAGTATTGCGAAAATAAGTTTTCAGAAGTTTAGAAGTTTGTAAAATTGAGTTTACTGATAACTTTAACTTTTGTTATGAAGATGTAGTTTACATAGATTCTTTTTATTGGTCAATGTGACGCTTGCAGCAAGTTATATGCAATTATAACTAGTGAACAAAGTTGAGTGAACTTGTGTTAAAGTAGTGTCCATTATGTTTAGTTGAGATAGAGTTTAGTAAAGCCAATCCTACAGGTGTGTGTACGCATTGTTGTGGTATTCAAATCCTAGCAACCAGTTAATAATGAAGGAAAATTGTGCTAAGGAGACTCGTTGCTGTGGACGAAAATGTAATACGAAACAATGTAAGAGTGGTATAATATAAAAGTGCATTTCCGACAAATAACTTAAAGTAGTGCCTTCGTACCTATAACGAACAGCTAGATCTTTTACATGTAATGGAAGAATTGGAACGGTTACTCAATATGTATTCAGCAAAACTTTGGGGAGCGTTCGTGATATGCCTTCTCTGCATGCAGTGCGCGTCGTCAGCAGACAATTCAAGTAAGTGGTAGTCTTAGTAGTCAGTAGGTATGTGTATGAAGAGTGATAGCTTCCACCAATAAGTATACTTCAGTTAATGGTTTAAGCACATAATTATAGGTGTTTTCATCACTAGATGTAAAGGTAAACTTAATTAAATTATCGCAGTCATATTCATATAGGTATAACTATAATTACCACCTATTCTGGCTATATTTAATTCAATAATTGGTTTTCGATCTTATTAAAGCATGTTACCTCAAATTCTAATTGCCGAATAGACCTTCCTTTGAAGGCCTACCTACTGCTATATGTTAATTATACCTAATAATAGTCACTTAGGTTTTTAAGTGTCTACCTATTACAGTTCAAGAGAGAGCAAATGAGCAAAATTCATGCTTTATAGGGGGCCATTATTTTATTTTTTATTATTATATTTTATTTTTAATATTTGTTATAGTGAGTATAGGAACACATTCTGTAAAAATTTCAGCGGTCCACCTATTATGGTTAATTAGATACAGCCTACTGACATTACTTGGTTATTGAAATCTAGTTATTGCAGTTTTGCTTAGGAGGGCAGCACAAGTAGACTGCATTATGCACTTTACACACAGTTGTCAATCCGATTCACCAATGAGATCTTACCATGCATTTTAAATACACCCTTTAAATTTTTTAAACAAGTTCAAAAAAGGAGGAGGTTCTCATTTCGTCCATATCTTTTTTTTATATTAATAGGTTGTATCAGTGGATTGGATCTGCAACTGCTGTGTCGCTGTGTGTAAAGCCTTTTATGTAGAAAACCACCAGATTGCTATTATCATCAATGACAATATAGCTTTGTGCCGAGTGACTTCCTACTTATACAGATCACCATGCACTAGTAAAAATTTTGTTTCATATTGTTATTATTTTATAATGTTACTAATTATGAATCTAATAAAGTATTTATCACTATAAGAGACGGGACTAAAATATTAAAGAAAAAATAATATACATACTTATTTGAATTAGTTATTCAGAACTAATTTTAGAGCAAGTACCTACCTAAAGTTTCATACCTATAAATTAAATTGTAGTTTGAATAGAAACACTGAAGTGGGAAATTTAACTAATCGTGAACGACGTAAGATTGAACTGGCGATTGCGAAAATTCGTCTGTCTTACTTAGAGCATGCAGAACCGGTCCCGGTTCCAGATTTTTGATACCCGGTTCTAGAATGCATATAGAACCGGGGGAACCGGTTCCCCCGGTTCTGGGTGATAAAGCTGGTTGGTTGGTTTGTTGGTTTGTTGGTTTGTTGGTTGGTTGGTTGGTTGGTGGTTGGAGTTGGTAGTTGAATAAATTATTGAGAATTTAAGAGGATAAAGCACTATTACAAGGAATGAAATGAAAAAGTTTTAAATTATGTAATCAACATTATTTATTTGCTTTCATAATAATATCTATTTTTACGTTAGTTAGTAATATCACAAAAGTAAAAGAACACAACAACAAATCAGTCTTACTGAACGATATTAATAATTATAGGAACTTGTCTTTAATTATTAAGTATTTATTGGTAATTATTCGAAAATCAAACCCTCTCTCATAATAAGTCTTCACCGTCAATCAAAATCAAAACACTAATAAAATCGAAAAAAATAAACAATATAAAAATCAACTAAGTTTTAGAAAATTATGTCATGTGAAAATATAAATTAAATAAAAAATAATCTGCTTTTCTTCTTCCCGGGCCCTGGCTGTATTTTTTATATTATGTTCTCTCTCATTCAGTTTTATTAGTCAGTTTAATATCAGTTGTCTTCTTTAAAATATTTTTTTCTTGATAATAAGACCTTAAATAAATAATAACATCTAAACTGTGGTCACTTAATGAGCTGCGTAGGCGATTACATAATGTATCCAGCTGAAGAGAATATACGTTCAGGTTCCACGCTTGTCGGCGGTATAGCTTTCAAGTAATCGTACGCCAGCGAAAGATTGCTACCACGATGAGTTGTATATGGTTGTATGAGATTTAAAATACCCCTGCACATTTCGTCAGAAGTAGGTTTACGAAACTAAGTTAAATCGTCGTTTTCGATATCAGCAAAATATTGATCCGGGTTCGTTAAGTATTGAAGTGTAGTAGTAGGCTTCAATAAGTCGTCGCTATGAATACCTTTTCTGTAAAGCATTTTCCATTTTTTGACTAAGAAATGTATTTATCCTTTTTAGTTTTTTTTGTGCATATTTAATAGCAACGTCGGCTGTTACCAAAGATGCATCCCGGCGACACAAACTTTCGACGACAGTTTTCATAATGTCCAAAATCTCGTGAAGCTCATGTAAAGTTCCCCATTCGTGTTGGCTGAAAACGATATCATCAGAATTGATATCAATTAACGCTTTGACGATGCATACTTTGAGCTTAAGAAAGCGTTTGAGCATGTCTGCCATACTACTCCATCTCGTTTTTGAATCCAGAATTAGAGTATATTCCTTTCCGAATTCAGAAGTTACGTATTTTGGTAAAACATCGTCGTTTTTGGTGGGGGACTTTTTAAATATCTTTACTACCTTCCAAACATATACATCCTATGAAAGTTTTAGCGAAAGAAATTCTGTGAAATTAAACCACTTTTACTTACTCTTGAGAACCGGGGGAACCGGGTTTATTGCTTTTGGAACCGGTTCTACGCATACCGTAAAAGAACCGGGTATACCCGGGTATTTCAGAACCGGGTAGAACCGGGTGCATGCCCTAGTCTTACTTTGCCGAACCGAATTTTCGTTCGAATTAGGTATTTGGTTTTACGGCACCTCTAGACTCTAGATGACGGTCCATCTCGGCCATCGTAAGGGACGGAGTACCTACTGCGTAAGAGTGAGACGCAAGCATAATTTATGTTGCTCGCTCTAAGGTGTTAATCCCTTCCTTAGGCGCGGGCCAGACAGAAGAGACGTAAGACGCGGACGCGTCGGCGTCGCGGCGACCCTTCAGCGAATTTTCAACCAAACTGTATAGAATCTAAAGACTACTATTATTCATACGGATATAGAAGGCAGAGTCGCGCGGGCGTGGCCGACGCGTCCGCGTCTTACGTCTCTTCTGTCTGGCCCGCGCCTTACATGATAGGCCGTCCTATAGAATAAGGTCAAACATTTTTAAAGGTCTGATTATGTGATAAATAATAAACAGAATTTATACATATACCTACCTAGTTGATCATCTAAAAAGGAACGAAAGAAAGGTAGGAAAGGGGATCGTTGAATAAGGAATAGGTAGGTATGCATGGATTCTTTAAATCGCATTTGGGTAAGGACGCGAATTTTGACCAATGTGACATAGAAGTAACATAAAAAAAAATACGTGACGTTACTAAAAACGTAACATAAGTTGTTATTAAGCTTAGACCACACTGGTAAACATTCGTAAAAAATAATACACGTTATAAAAAAAAATGTTTTTATTGACTAAATACAAATTAAGTATTTTCACGTAATCAAAATTTTTTTTAATTACTTAAATGAATAATTTTTTAACTTTTTAAATGAAATAGTAATCAATAGGTATTTTTCATAATACAAAGGAGACATTTGACCATTTCTCAAAAAATTGCCACCAAGTGACATCTCCAAATCAAAAAAAAAGGCAGGTAAGTAGAGAACATCAAACTATGCAATAATTAAATAATATTCTAATAATGTGTCCCAAAATAGTTGTATGGAAAGTTCCTTTTTTGTAACCGATATTCATAAGTTTTTGGTAACAAAAAAAGGAACGTTCCATACATACAACTATATTCGGACACATTAAAATATTATTTAATTATTGCATAGTTTGATATTCTCTACATACCTGCCATTTTTTTTATATTTGTAGATGTCACTCAAAGTTGCAAAAAAATTGAGAAATGCTAATTTGCGTTCATACTGATTGATTGATTGGACGCTTTTATACTTTATCGTCGTCGGCCACGACACGGCAAAACCCTGGTTTCATTCATAAATAGACCTTAGGCTTGTAGACTTCAGATACCTACTGTACGTACCTACCTACAATATCAAATTGATTCATCTTAATAATTTACTGTATTTGTCGTTGGAAATCTAGTAAAAACTCATTTAAGTTCGTATATTTTCTGTGTGCACTTCCCTTTACCACATGTTTTCGTCACGATTCGTTAAAATGTAACGTATTCGTAACGAAAGTGTAACGTATTTTTTATAAAATATTGATTATCATGGTGAAATAACGATATTTTGAATATAATAATACATGTCACGTGCGTGAATAACATTAACCATAGTATGAAAAAACAACCGCTTAAAAATAATCACTACTTACCCTTAAAATCACAAGCACTTTACTAGATAATTTACAAAAACTTTGCCCGCGTCACCTTTGTCCGCCATTTAAGCAACAAACTGACGAGGTTGGTATTCTCTCTGGTTTTGCCCTACTAGAACATGAGTTTCCAGTGCACAAAAATGAATTTCTACCACTGTTGGCTTTAAATCTAGCTTTATAAAGCGTCACGTAAGTATTCGTAACGAAAACGTGGAATTGTGGCCCAATAAAAGAATGCAACATAAAACAAGTAAATTATTTAAATATATTTTTTTCGCAATTGGTAGAACTATCGCTATATCATAAAATTTTGTTTAAATAAAAGCATGATCATGAGAAGTTGAAAATCGTGAAAATAACAGGGCTTTAAGTACACGTGGTTGAAAAAATTTGACAACTTTCGTTACGTTTTGGACAGAATTATATTTTTATTATTTATTTGAAAGGATTTAAATCAATTATGTCACTTGCGACCTTGACAGTTTTTATCGCGTAAAATAATAAAATTGATTTAAAACCTCTCGGTGCTACCAATTTTTTTTTATGAGCATGTTAAATTTGAAACGTCCAAATTCGTCAAAATTCGCGGCCTTACCCATTTATCAACAAAATATGAAAATACAGTAAAAGAGATCAAAATCACCAAAATTAAAATTAAAATCGGCCAATAAATCTTTGTTGGCTTATAGGTTCAAAATAATTATGTTGCTCAACTGTTTGTTACATGAATCAGCTTTTATTGAAGCTGTGTCAAAAGTCACGAATATTCCCTATTAAACAAAGGGCCATTTTATTTTTGGATATTTACACTATTTTACATTGATCTTGGTAGGTCGAGTTCATAAATATGTGTCATAATGTTTAACACCTTGTTGTGATGTACGGCAGTTTAAACATGACATTAAATACACAAGGCAGGTACTTGTTTATGATATTTATGAACTCGACTGTACCTACCTACTTATTACATGTTGGGTATTTCTAAGATGCCGATGAAATGATTGTTCGATAAATACGTACTACTCGGTAATTGAACTAATTGAACCAAATGAGCACGGCCAAGTAGGTAGGTCCGAATATATCAAATTGTGCCGAATACCGGATACCTACCTACGAATATTCGGTGCATTTCTGGTTTTATCCCGATGGAGAGCTAATAAACAATATCCGCACCGTTAGGCCGCTTCCTGACTTGGCGGTATACTTGCAGTAAAACATACTGTCGGTATAAATGCTGCGCGTTGATTGGTGGATGCCACTAGTAAAGTTGCCTAGCAACCCTTACCGATTCCGTGTTTTACTGCAAGTATACCGCCAAGTCAGGAAGCGGCCTTAGTTTCATCTATTAAAAACTCCCAGGTATAGGAGGTACCTACATCAGAAAGTCCTCCCATACATGTAAAGCAAGGGTAAATGGGTAGGTAGGGTCATTTCGCTTGTTCGCGTCCACTTGGTGGAGTTGGTAAAATAGAGACAAAAAGTAAAATTGTTTATGCAATATTTTTGAACGAAAAATGGATGTAATGTGTTCTTTATATAGTCTTTTTAAGTTCACAGCACACTGGACAAGATATATTATATTTTACCTGCCTACCTATAATTAATTTAAAAGGAAAACTAACACTACTCAGTAGACTTGATTGGTTCTTCAGATACAGGAGACTAAAGTGTATGTAGGACTGTAGGTACATAGTTATACCTAGTTACTAAAAATAATTTAAGACAGCACCAAATAACTGCCAAGGTTTGTTTCACATGTACCACAACTATGCCACAATCACACCACATCACAGCGACAATAAGTAATTGCGACAATAAATAGGTATTATGGCTACCACTGACGGCAAAATGTGGTCCCTGTGAATAGAATTATATATTTTCATAGAAATTACCATCCGACCACATCGCAGCGTTTGTGGTACGTGTGGTGTGAAACAAGCCTAATGCCCGCCCTCCACTGCGAGCGGAGCGGGCCCCATACGAACTCGCTTTGTCTTACATGGTGACTTCAAGTGTTTCCACCGCAAGCAAACCTCTTGAAAAGACACCGTTGTAAGCCAAACGGAGTAGGTCCGGGCCCGCTCCGGTCGCAGTGGAAGGCGGGCAAGGCACGAATGACCAATGACAAGAATGGGGCATCTTACCTTAGATTTTACCTACACTCGCGAGCAAAAGTTATTAGGTTTTAATGTGCATATAATAATTATAACTGGCTGTATTAATATACTTGTAGCTGTCTAGTTATTTTTGAATATGTGCTATAGTCTTCTTTTTGTAGTGTCTGTTTGACATGTTTGTAATAAAGATTTGATAGCGTGATGTACTCATTATAGTTTGTTATTTTTACTCTACTTTCCTGTGCTTCCACTATCCGCCATACTCCTGCTGGATCAATCAACCAGATTATCCGCCACAGTGGTTATGGGCCCAGTGCTCAGTAAGTAAGAAATAGCAATTTTATTTCAAGGTCAGCTTACACAAGGTACGTCAAAAAGTACGATCAGCTGACGAAATTGACGTAAAAGAGTCAACAATATGAGTACTGTTAAAATAGAATCGCTCACTCATGAAAATTACGAGACCTGGAGGATTCAGGCTGAGGCGATCCTTATAAAAAACGACGCATGGGGCTACGTGAATGGTAAAAGGGGCAAACCAGCAGAGCCGACAGAATCCGAAAAATGGGACACGGAAGACGCAAAAGCTAAGTCTGACATAATTTTAGCTATTAGCCCAAGCGAATTACGACATATTCGCGGATGTAAGACATCGCGGGACGTATGGCTAAAACTTGAAAGTGTTCATGCTTCTAAGGGACCTGCCAAAAAGGCGACGTTGTTGAAGGAAATGTTGCTTCATAAAATGGATGAAGGTGGTGACATTAGAGAACATGTCATGCATTTCTTCGATATCAAATGTAAGTTAGCTAACATGGAGATCGAAATGCACGATGATTTAATTTCTATTATGCTTCTCTACAGTTTACCATTGAGCTTCGAGAATTTTCGATGTGCAATAGAATCCAGAGATAATTTGCCAGATTCTGAAACCTTAAAAGTTAAGATCATTGAAGAAGTGAATGCAAGACGACAAAAAGGAAACGACGAAAAAGCCTTCCTTGTAAAGTCTAGAAAACCTTTCAAACCGAAGACTGGTGCGGACAAGCCAAGCTTCAAATATAAATGTTTTAAGTGTCACCAACATGGTCATAAATCTTCTGAATGTAAAATGAAGAAAGACAAGGATCAATGCTCAAATGATGCGAAGTATGTTTCGGGATGTGATTTACATGATGATGATTCCAACTTTGTAACCTTTAATTGTATTTCAGATGATAGAGCTGTTTGCAAAGGGAATGGGAGCTGGATCATCGATAGCGGATGTACGTCACATCTGTGCAACGATTCTAGTAAATTTGACAATTCATTGATATCGATGTCCGGTAAGCTAAACTTAGCGACAAATACAAGCACACACGTACAAGGTAAAGGTACCGTAAAATTGTATTCATGTAAAGACGAAGTTAAAACTTTCGTGGAGTTGCCTGATACCTTATTTGTTCCGGATTTACGATCTAATCTAATTTCAGTTGCAAGAATAACAAATAAAGGGTATAGTGTTATGTTTGAAAAAGATGTAGCTTATATTAGGGATAGTTACGGTAAAACTATTCTTGTGGCGAATCGTGTAGGTAATTTATATTATGTCGAGGAACGAATGGGGTTAGTTTCAGTAATGTCGGAAACATTAGATGACGTAAGGTTGTGGCATGAACGATTAGGTCATTTGAATGGAAAGGACCTTGTGAAACTCTTAAAAAAAATCTGGTATGAAACTTAAAATGTCAGATGTAAGTCATTTATACGACTGTAGTATTTGTGCGAGTGGAAAAATGAGTGCGTCATCTTTTTCGAGATCGGATGGGCCGTGTGAAGAAAAACTAAAAATTGTTTATTCGGACATTGTAGGTCCTATGCGACACGAAGCCATAGGTGGAGCAAAGTATTTTATTACTTTCATCGACGATTCATCAAGATGGTGTGAAGTACACTTGCTCAACAAAAAGAGTGAAGCTCTAAAATTCTTTAAGATATATAAAAGTCATGTTGAAAATATAACTGACAAGAAAATTAAATATCTGCACACCGACAACGGTGGCGAATATTGTAATAGAGAATTTGATGAATATTTACAAAATGAAGGTATAGGAAGAAGATTAACGATTCCTCATACTCCTCAACAGAACGCGGTCGCAGAAAGAATGAATAGAACATTGGTGGAAATGGCGAGATGTATGTTGATTTCATCAAACCTTTCTTCGGGTTTCTGGGGTGATGCTGTCATTACTGCATGTCACGTACGAAACCGATGTCCAACAAGTAGTCTTGGTGGTGAGACGCCGTACGAAAAATGGTATGGGCGGCCTGCACAAATCCATTATTTACAAATATTTGGATCCAAGGTACACCTGTTGAACAAGGATGAAGGAAAGGATAAATTCGCTTCACGCAGTTTGCAAGGCATATTCGTAGGTTATCCAAGAGATAGAAAAGGCTACAAAATTTGGTTGCCTCAAGAACGAAAATATATCGTATCGAGAGATGTAAGATTTCACAGAGGCAAGAGTGACGTAGATGAAAAGGAGGTTTCTAAAATTGATCCGCTTGAAATTGAAAATAAAGAGTTAGAGACTGATGTCAATCGAAAGAACGAACCAAGATTAGTCGAACTAGATTTTTTCTCGGAAAAGATTGTCGAAAATCCAATCAGGATTATTTCTGAAACTGAAAGACAACAAGAAGGACCGTATGTCGAAAATGCTGAGGAAAACACTGATATTTTGGAGCCAATTGAAGTACCATTTCATCATTCAGAATCGAGTTTTGAGATGCTCAATAATGAAAACAGGATAATGAAAAGGGCCCCAGGAAGGCCAAGACTCGAGAGAGGACATGTTGGACGACCAAAGAAAATATTTCGCATGGTCGAGGTAGAATCTTCTCAAGTTCCAATTGAAGAAAGTTGTACGGAAGAATTCTCCGACTGTCAAGACTTTGCAGGTGTGATAGAAGTGACGTTGAAGCAAGCTTTGTCTGGTTCCGAAAAAGATAAATGGGAGGAAGCTATTCTTTCAGAAATTCGGAGTATGATAAAGAATGACACTTGGGATATCACAAAAAGGCCTGAGAGTCGCGAAATTGTTGGTTGTCGTTATGTTTTGTCGACTAAATTGAACGTCGATAAAACAGAAAAGAAAAAGGCCAGACTCGTTGCAAAGGGTTATAGTCAACGATATGGTATCGATTACCATGACACTTTTGCACCTGTCGTCAGATTGGAAACTATAAGATTATTGGCTGCACTTGCTGTCGAACTTGATATGGAAATCCATCAATTGGATATCAATACAGCTTATTTGAATGGTTCACTCGAAGAGGATATTTATATGGAAGTGCCTGAAGTATTAAAGGAATGTTTACAAAAGCTTATACAAGCAGATGAAAAAGATACTATTATCTGTGAACGAGCTAAGAAAATGTTAGTGGATTTGGAAGCTGGTGGTGATGCATGTAAACTAAAAAGGTCACTTTATGGACTGAAACAAGCTGGTCGCCAGTGGAATGCACGACTCGATAGTCAACTCCGACGAATGGGGTTGCAACCTTCGTTGAATGAACCTTGTCTATATTTTCAAGACATAGACAATAATACCAACCTCTTTGTCACCGTGTACGTGGATGACATTTTGGTTGCGTCTCAGAAAAGCGTTTGCATAGAGAATTTCAAAAGAAAACTGGCCAGTGAGTTTGACTTGAAAGATTATGGCATTGCGAAATATATTTTAGGAATTGACATTGAGCGACCTGTCAAAGGAAAAATTAAGTTGTCACAACAAAAATATATTGGAGATTTGTTACATAAATTTGGCTACAAAAATTGTAGAGATTCGGTATGTACGCCAATGGAAACGAATTTGAAATTAAAACCATCAAAGGATACGGATAAGGTAATTCCATACCGCGAATTGATCGGTAGTTTAATGTATTTATCGGTCGGAACTAGATTAGATATTTCTAACAGTGTTTCGAAATTAGCACAGTTTGTAAACTGTCCTACCAAGGAAACCTGGAGTGCCGCAAAACGCATATTGCGTTATTTAAAGAAAACAAAGGATCACGGAATAATTTTCAACAAAACAGGCGAATCGTTGAAAGGTTATTCAGATTCGGATTGGGGTGGTTGCTTGTTAGATAGACGTTCTTACTCTGGATATGTTTTTGTACTAGGAGGAGCATGTGTGTCATGGAAGTCCCAAAAACAAAAATGTGTCGCAACATCCACGTGCGAGGCCGAATATGTTAGCTTAACTTCGGCTATGAAGGAAGCTATGTATCTGAATAGCTTGTTAACTGAAATTGGATTACGTAAGTTTGCACAAATAACTTTACACGTAGATAATCAAGGAGCTATTTGTTTAGCCAGTGATCCAGTTTTTCATTCCCGGAGTAAACACATCAGCATTAGGTATCATTTTATACGAGATGTGTTAAGAAACAATAATGATATTAAATTGGTATACTTATCGACTGATTTAATGTTAGCAGACATATTAACCAAGGCGTTGCCTAAAATGAAACATAATTTTTGTATGGCTGGTCTAGGTATTGCCTGTTAGTTAGATTAGTTAATATTGTTTTGAGTTATCCTTAACATACACATTAAGGGGGCGTATTAGGTTTTAATGTGCATATAATAATTATAACTGGCTGTATTAATATACTTGTAGCTGTCTAGTTATTTTTGAATATGTGCTATAGTCTTCTTTTTGTAGTGTCTGTTTGACATGTTTGTAATAAAGATTTGATAGCGTGATGTACTCATTATAGTTTGTTATTTTTACTCTACTTTCCTGTGCTTCCACTATCCGCCATACTCCTGCTGGATCAATCAACCAGATTATCCGCCACAAAAGTATCGAATCACTGCATTTTTTCATGTGCACCCAATATCTTTGTAAATCGGTTTATTTTTCTAAATTACTTAAATGTAATTACGTTTCTTGAAATATTAGCTTTATAAAAAGCTATGAAACATAAAAATTGGCCCAGATTTTTTCAGATTATGGGCAATTTCCCAGTTTGTGAGCCTTTACTCGTTACGACGTACACGAGTTGCACTACCCTTGACCCCTATATAACGGGGGTAGAGGGGGGGTTCCTTATCAGTCACTTATCAGAAGTCGACCGGTACACATCTCCGCGTATTATTCTGTAAAGAACACCTGGAAAAAATGGAAGCCACTGAAGCTCAAGTCGCCGTAGTCGTCCAGCTTCTGCAACAAGGGCGTAGCCAACGTTCAGTAGCTGCCGAGGTGAATCTGAGCCAATCAACAGTTTGTAAACTTTACCAGAGGTTCCACCAAACTAGAGCTTTTACTTCAAGACCAAGAAGCGGCCGCAGAAGGTGCACATCAGAGAGGGACGACCGCTTCTTCCGAGATCGTCACCAGACTGGAGTTACCATCCAGCAGCGTCTGCGTGAGGTGCGAGGAGTGGCTGCCAGCAAGTGGACAGTGAGAAGAAGACTCAAGGCAGCTAATTTGACACCCAGGAGGCCTGCGACGGGGCCCAGGTTGCAGGCGCGGCACCGTACAGCAGAGAATTTGCAGAAATTCATAAGACTTGGACCCTTGAGCAATCGACCCCAATTCTCTTCTCAGACGAGTGCAGAATATGTCTGAATGGCTGCAGGAGATCAGAAGAACGATATGCTCAGTGCTGCTTCTCCGAAAGAGTCGCCTACGGAGGTGGCTCTGTTATGTTTTGGGGCGGCATCTCGTACGACGAGCGGACTGAGCTGGTTTTCGTGCCTAGCGGTGGTCGTGGCGGTGGATTGACCGCTGCCAGATACATAACGGAAATTCTGGAAGAGCATGTCGTTCCTTATGCTGGTATTTTTGATGAGGGGTTCATGCTAATGCAGGATAATGCCCCTTGTCACACCGCAAGGGTCACCGCTGCCTACCTCCGCGAGGTGGGCATCGAGACCATGAACTGGCCAGCGATGAGTCCGGACCTTAACCCCATTGAACACATGTGGGACTATCTGAAGAGAAAGGTTCGGGTTCGGGATCCTGCTCCTGCCACTGTTGACGAGTTGAAGATAGCTTTGCTAGAGGAATGGGACGCTATTTCTCAAGACTACGTTAGAAAATTTATTGGATCGATGAAAAATCGCTTAAACTGTGTCAGCAGGGCTAGGGGTGGCAATACCCGATACTAATTTAATAATAATAAATCGTATTGTATGTTAAATGAGCCTTTTATTCCAAGTGTGCCTGGTTTATTTTTAGCGTATTTTCAGGCTACTTCCGTTATTCGGGTTTTTTTTTTCAACCTTTGGGCCTTGAATATTAAATTAGCACATTTTCCAATGCGTTACATTATTATATTTTATTTGGTACCATAGTTTTCAGATTTGGGTGGAAAATTAATTACAAAGATATTGGATACACATGAAAAAATGCAAAGTGATTCGATACTTTTGCTCGCGAGTGTAGTCCTTCAAAGTAACCCCAAATTTTTCTTTTTTTGTCGATTGATGATGACACAAAATAAATACCTTATGACATGCCTTCCTGACCCGGCCAATAGAAGGAACACGTCGTAAACGAAATGTACTAAATCTTAAACCAAACTTAAAATAATAATGTCCGGCGTGACCCTTGGACAAAGAGTGGGTTTATATCATGGAGCTAAAGGAAACGAATTAGTAAGTTGAACACAATCTTTATTCCTACTCTTTCTGTAACATGTATAGATATACTTAATTTAATTGTAAACCTTTGGGTTTGAAGCGACCAGACATTTTAAACATTAAAAGCTCAGCAAAAGCATGGGTCGTGCTTAAACACTATGGTTCTTATGATAGGTTCACAATTATCTAGGCTAAAGTTGGTTAGTCCCTAAGGAACCTAATGCCATCAATTCCAATATCCAATTTTACTTTACATCCTAATTCCCTAAAGTTTAATTAAATAATTAATTCACAGACCTCAATCTGAAGTAACCTTACTGCAAAGGGCTGTCTGGCTGCAGACAGGATCAGGGCAGTGTGAGTTGAAACGCGATGCTCTGGGCGTCGACTCTATGCAGACTCCTTAGTGCAAGCCGCACAGTAAGCGCGCAAAGATATAAGGTTCAGGCGGCGCAAGCAGTAAGATCCCCTAACATTGAAGAGCTCTAAGCAGTTTGTTGCAGAAGGATAAAGAAGATAATAGTCAAGGTCTTGCTACTCAAACAAAAGGCGGCTGGTAAAATGTCCTAGCTCGCACTACTAAATTACACAAAATTAGCAACCCTTAGCTTCTTCATTCACAGACTAAATCTCTTGTGCAAAGTGAAATTTACTAAACATGTGCTTTCAAAGTTCTGAAGAAAAGGAAAGCAAACACAAACTTAACAGATGTGATGATATCAAAATTACTATCAGCACACAAACTGTATGAAATCTAAATCTAAATTATTTGCATTCCAACTTAACTTTGTATCCTTTCTGAATCTGAATTATCTAAATTGACTGTTCAATATTCCAATTGACTAAATTTCTTCCTAAGTTTATTCCTAAGTTTCTAAAGGGTATAGCCGGGTAAGCATGGAGAAACTGCCCTTAGCGAAAAAAATAATTTCCTTTTACTGGGTTATTAACCTTTACATAAGTAGTGCTTTCACCAAAATTAAAGCTTCAAATCCTTCAGGTTTAAAAAAAACCGCATAAAAAGAAATAACATTTTTATTTTATTTTAGCCAAAGTACTAATCCGATTTCTTTGTAATTTGGATATGTTGTACATACAATTAAGGTAGCTTTCTAAAAAAAAATTAATGAATTATCTCTTGAAAAAAACCAAAAAAAACGAGTTAATAATTTTCAAAAAAAAAAAAAAATACGTGGGAGATTGCGACAATTTCCAAATTTACATATTTTATGTAGAATTTAATGATGTTTAACTTTTTTTTTTTCAATAGCTAAAATCGGGATTAACAGTGTGAAAAACTTGAATTTGTAACATCCGATACATTCTTTTCAAACAAAATAACTTCTACGTATTACACTATGAAGTTATATTTCCAACGCATTTTGAATTTGGAACGCGATTTATTTTACTGAGTGCGAACTCATGCGAACCTTAAAATCCGTGGCTGTATGCGGCTAGGGCTTAAGGCATTCAGACAATTAAAAGAAAACAAAAAGGCAAATGGTATGGTATATAGAATATATCCAGTATTTAAACTGACACTCACTAAGTACACGAGTGCATACTTAGTGTGTGAACAGAACCGTCGATATATGTATGGGATATTAAAAAATGCGTACTCCGTAGCCGTATGTATATATAGCCACAAAAGCAATTTATAGTGCAAAACGTCACATTTTAAATTCAAATTCGTTAAGATAGCGTTCAAAATATAGTTCATTCATTTATTGTCAACTTGGTTTTGCTTGTATGAAGATAAAGTGTTATGGGATGTCACAAATTCGATTTTTCTAACTGTTAATCCCGATTTTAGCTTTTGAAAAAAAAAATGTTAAACATCATTAAATTCTACATAAAATATGTAAATTTGGAAATTGTCGTAATCTCGCACTTTTTTTTTTTTTTAAATTATTAACTAGTTTTTTTTTGGTTTTTTTCAAGAGATAATTCATTATTTTTAAGTAAAATAAGTCGCGTTCCAAATTCAAAATGCGTTGGAAATATAACTTCATAGTGTAATACGTAGAAGTTATTTTGTTTGAAAACAATGTATGGGATGTTACAAATTCAAGTTTTTCACACTGTTAATCCCGATTTTAGCTTTTGAAAAAAAAATATGTTAAACATCAATAAATTCTACATAAAATATGTAAATTTGGAAATTGTCGCAATCTCGCACGTTTTTCTTTTTTTTTTTTGAAAATTATTAACTCGTTTTTTTTTGTTTTTTTTCAAGAGATAATTCATTATTTTTTTTTTTTTAGAAAGCGACCTTAATTGTATGTACAACATATCCAAATTACAAAGAAATCGGATTAGTACTTTGGCTAAAATAAAATAAAAATGTTATTTCTTTTTATGCGGTTTTTTTTTAAACCTGAAGGATTTGAGGCTTAAATTTTGGTGAAAGCACTACTTATGTAAAGGTTAATAACCCAGTGAAAGGAAATTATTTTTTTCGCTAAGGGCAGTTTCGCCATGCTTACCCGGCTATACCCTTTGTATTTTCTAAATTTCTAAATCTCCCTAAATGTATTCCCAAATTTCTAAATATAAATTGTCTAAATTTCTTAATTTCCCATCCAGCTGGAAAGAACCAAATTGCTTCGATTAGGTTATGCACATGGCAGAAATTAAGCAGAGAGCAGAGTAAAGCAGATCAAAAGATGCTTACCGGAGACCATCCAATAGAGATTATCTCAAACGCTGACTTTCCCTCCATCCCGGCATAAATTTTTTTTTTATTTTTTTTTATTTATTATCCAAAATAACTTAAATCTAATACATTGAGTATTACAGCGAGCGAAAACCGCGTACGGTTTATCTGTCGCCGTTCGGCGCTCGTCCACATCGTATTCGTGACGGTATCACTTATTATTTCTAAGTAGAATATTTATTAAATTAGAAGTTTAAGTTGACAGGAACATGATTTTTAGGATGCTTTTGCACTTATGTGCATCATTAAATATGCTCCGACACACGTGACTAGGCAAATCATTAAATATATAGGGTAACATATATTCCCACATCCGTTTTCCATATGTATTGTTATAGTGAGGTAGTACATATTTGTATAATCGACATGCACTCCTTAAGTTCTGCGATCTAGCTCTATTTCTAAGGCTCGGCAAATTCGACATTTCATCATAGACTAGCACCATTTTAAACTTATCGTACACATTTATAATTTTACAGTATTTAAATAGCTTATCTATGTCATTCCTGTGCTTATTTCTTACAGCGTTAGGTACAATGGATTTTATCATGCTTACTTGCAGGGTAACCCTCTCTTAGGGTTTGAAGAACTGAAAGTTAACCATGAGGTTAAGAAACTTGGTTACATGGTGCACATATATTATTCCAACAAAATAAATACTCACGATTTTGTTACTGCCAAAAAATAACTCTTGAATCTGCTGCTCCTTTGCCAAATAAGCCACAGGAGACTTCTATCAAAATAAGGACCTCCGTCCTGCACAAGTTGAATCAAGCTTCTTTTGGCACACATCTTGAGATGCCTGTTATATGCACAATCCAACCAAGATGGCTCAAGGACACAACCACGGGAGCACCGTGGAGCACCCTCAAATGAAGAAATTCTCCCACAATATTTACCCCAGAATTTACCCTGAAACGACTTACTTTCTAACTTTGGTATTACTGATTTGCAAAACAATAAAACCGTTGATTGAGAAAGCAACCATTTACTGTTCTTCCCGAATCCTAAATTCTTACAAAACTTTGGTTCAGCAAATACTTTCATACATTTATCTAAAATGAAATAAAGTAATAAACTTTGATGTTTACTTTATTTCCCAACAATCGAGTAGAAAATCTAAGGCTGACAACCCTAATTCAAAATTAGACACCAAACGTCAATGCAGTTACCAGCCTCTAAAATTACTCGAGAATGTTGCTAGTTCTCAGTTTGGGTTTGTTTAAGTCATGATAAAAACGCAACGTTACAATATTTTTTGGATTGATTCAGATTCGAAGAATTCAATTAAAAATTGACAGTGTTCTTATTTCCAATACCTAAAATCTGGGGTCCTAGTGAAAAAGGGTACGACTTAACTCGTAATAAAAAAGGATATATACATGAACGGAGTATACTAGACTTAAACCCTTTTTGGCTTTTTCACTTGATCTTCAGAAGACTTATACCCTTTTTAACTAGCACCCCAGAAATATACCGTGTATCCGTGTGGTTGCCGGGTTAGAATAGTGCCACTCCATGTCTTCCCGTGGATGTCGTAAGAGGCGACTAAGGGAATATAGGCTTGTAGTACTGTTAGGCGATGGGCTTGCAACCTGTCACTAATACGCTGGTAAACATCTTAGCCTATTTGTGCAAATTGTGGTTACTGAATTGTCAACAACTTTATGAAGTTGTAATTCTGTAGCTCTGCCTACCCCACTCTCTGGGATTACAGGCGTGAAGGTATGTATGTATGTACTTTCAATGATTTTTCCGTGAAGATCCATTGCAAAATCAATAAAAAAAGTTGAAATTATTTACAACCGCGAACCGCGCCATACGCTCCCGCGCACGACCCGCGCACTAGTTATGTGAGAATGCCTATCGGATCGGAAGTTCGGCGGGTGTTTTGACATGGAGTTATAAGGAAGCATTCACACACGCGGCGCGACGAGTCGGGCGCCACCACAAACATCGCGCGGGTGCGGCGGGTCCGTCGCGGGTGTCCTTGGTCGTAAATACCCGCATTCTTCGATAGGCATTCTCACCAGTGTTGCCAGATAGCTACATTGACTCAAACCGGGCTGCAGGCGTCCTTCAGTCTACCTTAAATACCTACACATACCTACTATAACTACAAGTAAACAAAGGGAAAAACGTACATCCATACCCGCTTATAAGCCTCCTAGCCTCCTTTCTGATTACCCTGTAAAGTGTTTCAAGAAACACTTATAACGCTACAAGTAGCGTTATTCATTAATGAAGTGACGTTGCGGTGGCGTACCTCCGCCTTCATTCAAAAACAACCCAATCAAGAACTTAATGAACTTCACTAACTTGGAGTGGTGCTAAAATATTTAATGTCAAATTAACGTCAGAGCCGCATAATTTGCTTGCATGCGGAGGTAGCGTCAATTACTTATTACACCAAAACTGTAGGCAAGTACTTAGGAATGTACCTAGGTATGTAGGTACTACATAGATGAAGTAGAACACCTTGATTCGAATAAATAACCGAATGTAAGTGTAAATAAATTCCTCAGCGTGATCGCAACGCAACCTCTGTTTTAGACAAATAAGCCACTAACAAATAGTACATTATTGTCTAGGCAATATTGGTTTAAATGGACGAGCTTGCGAGCATTTTTGACAAAAGCATTATTTTTAAACGGCAATTGGGTGAATTGCGCCGTTCCCGCCAAGGCAAAAATATTGCTTTTGTCAAAATTGGCACGAAAAAAGTTGTGTTGGAGTAAAATCTTCATGACTTGAACCTATTTTTTGACTTCACGTGAATAAACCATCACTCTTTACCGCCTTTTTGTATATAACAAAGTTTTACTAAGTTTTTTTTTAAAACAAACCTATTCCGGACACAGATAAAAAAGTTATGTTTCGAATAAAACATGCATGTATAAGACTCGTGCCTTCATATTATTATGGCCCATTTCATTTTTTTTAAAGTGACGATCTACACAATAATGAAATTTGTATGCATTTTTTTTGAGAACTCACAGTAAACTATGTATTTCGCGTCTCAATATGTAGATAGTAATGTCAACTTTTCCGGACAACTTTAAGAAAAATATACTTTTCTCAAACATGCTATGTAATGTCGGCGTTATGTTAGTTATTTTAGGCTTCAAAGTGCCACGTTCCCGACGGAACAACTCGAGAGAACTGTAAAGGAATTTCATACAAAATTGAAGGCCTAGGCCGGGAAGTAATTTTTTTTTAATTTTAATATGGCCATGACAGCTGGTTTTATGAACAGGCTGAATAGCTGAAAATCGTTTTTTTTTGTATCTGTGTGGTTCGGACCAAAAATATCCGCGTTAATGCCTATTACACAAATTTAATGTTTTTTGAGTGATGTTTTTTTTTTAATTCATTGCATATGTTTGAGAAAAGCACTATACATACCTCGCCGTGAAAAGGGGTTGCCAGCCTCGTAACTATCCGACCTCGCTTCGCTCGGCCGTCTATATGAACTCGGCCTGCAACCACCTACTTCCCGACGTCTGTAGTAATGTACTATTATTAGCACTTTATTGATTTAGGCACTACGAAGCTACAAACAGACGGGGTAGCATAGCAACCCTGTCGATCCGTAGTAGAGTAGGATTTTGTTAGTAGAATCCGGTAGGTCGTTCAGGATTGTGGATGCTATAAAAGTTTCGGCTATAGGAAATTACGATGTCGTCTGTATTGCTCAAATGTGAGATGTACTAAATTATGTTGATGATACATCTTTTTCAGTGTCTTAAACATATCCTCTAGTGCATTTGAGAATAATTTAGAGGAACTTAGGATTCCCTTTTCGCAGGCAGCCTACTTGGAAGGATTCCAATCCTGATCGGCTTTCGATAGAGTCCTCTAGTACATACAGGTCAAACACATGACCCTCCTTTTGGGCTTCGCCGCAGTCGGGTAAAGAACGGTTTTAGACTCGTTGCTAAGGAATGAGATAAGTCTATGTACTTTAAGAGGGTCATGTGTCTTTTTAAAGAACAGCGGGTCAATACTCGTGCTCCACGCCTCTAAAGTGGTCTCATTTAAAATTACGGTGTTGAAGATGTTCTGAAGCTCCTTTAATAAACGTTTACCTCCTGCTTTCAGTAATCAACGTCCTCTCCGGTTTAAGTTGTGTAAGAGACACGACGATTTCTTCTAGGCAAATTTCTGACATGTGGAGTGACAGGTGTGTCCACACGTCGTTACGTCGTTCCTCGAGGGCTTCCCTCGAAAGCTTACGACTTCCTGCCCGTACCTACGCTGTACAGTACAAAATCTCTCACTTTCCTCCCTGAGGCACTTGTCCCACCACCGACGATGAGCGGGAAGCGAGCACAGCCAGCGGTCAACTATTATCAACTATTAATATTTGTGTCTCTTTTAATGACACGAAATATATATCTTTTGTTTCGACAACAACAGTGGAGAGAGTTCTCGCCGGCAGTGTGAACAGCCAGCGACAACTATTAATATCTTTATCTCTTTTATTGACACGGGATCTATATCTTTTGTTCGTTTCTTGAGTGACAAAATAGTCGATAGTTAGCCGGCAGTGGGTCAAGTGCCTGAGGATTCCAACCAATTTATTTATTTAAATTTATTTGATATAAAAAGTTACAAAAACATTAAAACAAATGTATCATAAACCATGCAAGGTTTTTCTGTACACCTGGATCGTCGAATACATCATAAATATTAAAGTATTTTCTGCAAGCCATTTAAATACGCACTGCCAGATCAAAAGTGCAGCAACCCAAATTACAACTGTATTTCAAAATAAACTTTAATACAATTTGTCATTGCTCGGTCTATTTTAACGAAAATTCTGATTTACGCAGCAGTTCCATTTTGCTCTATTACGATCGAATAATCGGTCTCTCGATCTCCATATATCATTAGATACGGTGCATACAGTACTTACCGGTTTCCCATTACTACACGTCTTGTTCCCACTTCCCACCTGACGACAGTTAGCGCTTAGCGATGCACAACCATGCCTGGAGCTAGTAGTGTTTTACTAATAATGCTCTAACACTGGTCTATTTAGTCCTTTTAAACTCATAGAATGTTCTTAAAAAAATTCAAGAAACTTTATTTTTCCCAACTTGCTCAGAAATGTTAACCTTACTGTTGTTAAATCAACCCGCAAAGTTCTGATACCCAATATTTACCAATGGCAGCTGCCTCGAAAATGTATGAAATTTCATTACGTAACTGGTGTTTTGCTTTTTAAAACCGTGTTTGGACTAGGATAACTAACTCCAAGCAGCCAAACACTCGTGCAAACAAAATTCTGCTGACTGATTTTGAGGTTTTAACTTTACTGCACGTAGTTGATTATGATTAGATAAATGTATAAAATTATTTACTTGAGAACATTTGTTTAGGTAAAACTGTTAGGTACTCGTAAACCTAGCCAAACCACCTAAAATCGTGTGAGATGATGTCTTTGAGAAAAGCATTTTTAACACTTGACTCTTCGAGAACGGGAGTCTGCTGTCGACTGAAGGGTTTTTACACAAATGCATTCAGGGGCACGCACGGAAAAGTGCGGTACCTAGCGCAGTCCACCCTAAGGTAATGTGAGAGTACATAGACACATAGTATAAACGTATTTTAGGTTGATGCAGTCGAACACATACATGTTAGTACATTATCGCATTAACGTATTAAAGTGAAAGTGGTCTGAATTAAGGGTGCCTATAACAATCAATAACTGCGAAAATAGATAAAAATGTACAATTACTTTTGCGTTCGACCGTACTAACTTGGCTTGTATTTTGCGACATTTACGAGTAATATAATTCTTAATAGATTGGCATTAAACAAAATTGCTTTAATTTTTTTCTTTATTCGACTACTGTGTTTTCTAGGTTGGAAAACCACCACCACCTACCACCACCTTGGGAGTAGTTTAACTTTACCGCATTTTCTTTCTTTTCAAGCTAAATAAACAAACTTGAGTCGGTTAACACAATAGGAGCATGCGATTTCAATATTTATCTTAAAGTAGCACAGTTATATGTTTAAATGTCGCTACACTGTGCAGTGGCCTGGTAGCCGGGAGCTGAGGGAAACTTCCTTCAGCCATAACTGCGTACCTGTAAGTAGGCGGCGAGCGGCGGTAAACATCATCATAAAGACTCGAGCCTCGGAAGAAGTGGCTACAGGAGCTCTCCTGTATGGAGTTATTAATATTAAAACGTTGCGGGCCGAGTAAATACCGGCAAGGAAGGCAACACAGTATCGCGACGAAGTTCAATGGCTTTTATCCCCATTCTATTCAGTTAGTTAAGTGAGAGACTATTTGTTTTCAACTTTATCACAACTATATAATGGTGTGATGAGAGTACATTTCTTGTATTGTGTTATAGGGAATATTATATTTAACTGCTACTGACCTTTCGTGATAACACTTTATTTATGTTTTAATTATTACGACACTGAACTGTAACTGACTCAACTTTACTAACTACAATAAAACCAGCGACTGTCTCTCACCATCACACACACGTTGGCACATTTTTTTGTCTACAAATAACAAATTTATTCACTTGCTTCTCAGCGAATAGCTGTTGATAATTTAGATGTAATTAATGCTTTTTTGAATCTAAAATTAAATAGGACCGCAACAGTACAATAAAATATTTGGGAGGGTTTGGTTTTTCTGTGACAATACAATACCTAATAACTAGGTAAGGTTATGTACCTCTGACATCGTAAGATATGCCGGTGACAGTTCTCCAAAGGCCATGTGACGTTCTGGGCGGCTGCAGCCCTCGCGACCCTCCTTAATTATTCATCCGACCCAACCAGATCGTGATTGTGTAGATCCTTGCCGACACACGTGCCTGGATTAACGAATAAATCAAAGCCTCTAAACAAATTTGGAAAACACCATACCAAATTATATTTATGATAAACAGGATAAAGTTTCTAATAAATGATTAACTTAAATGATAAACCTTGCCGTACAGCTCGTCTTAAGTTTTTATAAAGTATAGGTAGTTAATGGAATCCATTTGAAACAAATCTCTTGCTCGCGTAGAGTGTTTCCAAGATTTTACGACAACCGCTTAGCGCGAAGCGAATACCAAGAGTGCGTAAGTACGTTATCGACTATAAATTATGCACGCCTCTTGAACAGTCAAGTTCGCCCCGAATTTAACATTTCTACCCGTTCGCTGTTGTTGCCGTTCAAAAACAACTGTCATTAATTAACTTCAGTTAATTATACCAACGTATCGAAACTGCACGAATAATTATTGTAACTTTTATAATTGTTGAATGAATATGTTATCCTAATGTTGGTATATGCACTATTGGTCTTATAACATCCCTTTATTTTATTTATACATAGTATATACAGCTCTGTATGCAAATCTTGGATTTGAATAGTGATCGTTGTGTCTAGTAGACCTATTACTTTGCTGGGTCAAGCAAGTGACACGGATAATAGGATCGATTTATTTCTATTTTTACCCATAGTGGTGGCGTGCAGCTTTGCAGGCGGCCGAATGAAACGAGCCCGTTGAGGCAACAAAGGACCGAAGTAGTGGACGCTGCTAATAACTTGTTATTGACGCCCATTTTCTTTCAAGCAATAACTTTTCGATTATCAGTTACGTTACGAGTATCCGTACATACTGTTTTTTAAACTTCAGAGTTACAAGTGTATCATTTAATGTTTTAAACATTTTTATAAATTGCTTTATTCTGCCTTTTTGTCTACTTAGTAGGGTAATAGTTCTCAAAAAAAAAACCTTACTAAGTATATGATGTATTATTTTGTTTTTGATGTAAAATGATCTTTGGTGGTTACTTGATTAGGCATTTATTTTTCGTCCAACTGCTCTGCTGAGATAGATTTTCATATGTGGATGAAAATTAAAAACGGCTTAAATATTAGATTGCTTTTCATCTATTTGCTCTGAAGTGGATGAAAACAAATAAAATGTACACCTAAGCATTTCTTTTAAAAAAATTAAAATAATACTAATTTTGTTAGGTAGGTACCTAATATGAAACAAAACCAGGTCAGGTACCAAGAAAAGCTATTCAGTCGAGCAGTTTTTTTTACTATTTCGTCGCTCATGTACAAAATGGTTCAAAACTGGATGACATGCGGCCGCAAAACCTAAACTTGCGGACAAAAACTAGCAAAATCGAAAATAACTGGACGAAAATCGGCTAAAATAACCCTAATTTATGGTAATGTTTCTACTTAAAAAAGTAAAACGTGTTCATTATACTTAAGTTAGTTAAATTAATAAACAACATGTTATGTACCTTTTTTTTTTTTTTTAATCAGCCTGTTGAGTGTCCCACTGCTGGGCAAAGGCCTCCCCCCTTAATTTCCACAAATCCCTATCAGTGGCAACGTCCGGCCAGTTGTCAAGAAACGCGTCCAGGTCGTCATATAATAATAATAATAATAAATCTTTATTTCGCACACAAGTTTGTATATAATTGCCAGGGGCCCTGCACTAGGCTTGGCCTGTATCGCGGGATTGAGATTACAAATTAGTTAGTAAAGCTACTTATATAGAAATTTGAGATCATTCAGTAGCTAACTACGGTCTAAACAAAATAATTAGGAACTAATGAAAAAATAATAATAACATCTATTCAAATTAATCTAAAATGGCTTCTGTCTCGTCATAATTTAAGTTTATTAGAAAATCGAAAACAAGTTTTTTGGTTTCAACAAGAGTTCGGTATTTCAGATTACAATGTTTTACGACAGTATTGTAAATTGATATGCAAAGGTGTTCTCCGAAACGCTTCCCGAAAGTAGATTGTACTCTGGGAACTGGTAACTGAAAATAGTACATTGTTGCCTAGGTGCGGAAAGTAAGGGTTTTCCTGACGAGGTGGTTAGCAGGCCGAGCAACAGCGAGGCCTGCTAAAATACGAGTCAGGAAATCCTCGTTCCCGCCGAGGCATACATAATGCTTTTCTCAAACATGTCAGGAAATAATACAAATACATTTCTAAAAAGCAAGTAATTTAATTTCCTTAGATTTAGCGGGAAGCAGGTTTTGCCTAACCGAGGCAGCTTCAGATTTTAATAGAATATATAGAATATAGAATATAGAATATTTATTTATTTCACAAATCACATAGTTACAAATAAAGCAGTATCCGGTGGATTTCAAACTAGGCTGAGCCTGTACCTTGAAACCCATGGAGTCGGTTGACTTTACACAGAGAAAACACAATCTCAAAATAATTCACACGGACATTTAAAGTAACATAGAACAAAGTAATTAATATAATTTTATCAAATTATTATTTAAGAATTTATATAGTTTCAGGTTTTATTAACACTGGTTTACTGTGTGTGAGTGTGTGAGTGAGTGTGTGTGTGTGTGTGTGTGTGTGTGTGTGTGTGTGTGTGTGTGTGTGTGTGTGTGTGTGTGTGTGTGTGTGTGTGTGTGTGTGTGTGTGTGTGTGTGTGTGTGTGTGTGTGTGTGTGTGTGTGTGTGTGTGTGTGAGCTAAAGAAGAAGAAGAAATACCACTTATGTACTTGTATGAGAAGCCCCTACTAAGTACAGACGCTCAGAATATCCTCCGTTTCAGTATATGAAAGTTCGGCAAACCACCTTTTTACAGATTCCTTGACTTTGTGCGTAGTGCATTTCTTAAGATCGCAGGCTTTGCAGACAACATTGTAGATAAATGGGTGAACGAAGAATGCAAAACGTTTGGCATAGACTGATCTAACCGACGGAACTGGTACCCTGTATACTCGTCTACTCACAATGCAATCTTTTAGGGGTGACTTGGCAATATCTCTGTGAACTCTTACAACCGCATTGAGGAAAAATAGCTGCCTAACTCTAAGGAAGCCTGATTCCTTGTAGAGCGTGTCTGTTGGGAAGCGGAAGGGCTTCTTCAGCATCACCTTGATGACTGCACGTTGAGCTCGTTCTAACTCAAGTAGAGACGTCTTACCAGCGCTGCCCCACACCGCGATACAATATTGTATGACAGATTGGCACAGCGCATGATAAACCACACGCAGTACCTCCGGGGGCGAGCAGTCTCGAAGCCGTTTTACTATGTAGATCACTTTCCTAATTTTCTTTGAGAGGGAATTGATGTGCTCTTTGAAGGAGAGATGTTCGTCCACCAAGAGGCCCAAGTATTTTACCGAAGCGGATCGTTTTACAGTGCCACAGGAGCAGCTCGGATTGACAAATCTGCAGGTATGCATTACAAGATTATGGGTGGCAGGGGCACTTGAGACTATAGTTTTTGAAAAAGCTACGTGACTGCTCTTATCCACATTTAAAGTTAGGAGATTGTCATCAAGCCAGACCGATGCCATCGACAGTCCTTTTTCTGCTAAAAGGTAAGTTTCCTCCCAGTCATCGCCCTTAAACAGAACCACGGTGTCATCAGCGTAACAGACAATCTCGGAATTTGGAATGGGCAGCTGAAGGAGATCATTCATATAAATAATGAAAAGCGAGGGTCCGAGAATACTGCCCTGCGGGACACCGTAGTAGATAGGGGACTGACTGCTGAATGACTCCCCAATTTTCAGAACCTGCTGTCTCTCGGTCAGATAACTTGCGAACCAGTCGTAAGCAGGCCCTCGAACACCCAGTGCCTCCAATTTCCTAAGCAGGATGCTAACTGAAACTGTCTCGAAGGCCTTCGCAAGGTCCAAAAAGACACCTAGACAGCGTTTACCAGCGTCTAAGTTCTTGGCTATTAAGTTTGTGAGAGCCAGAGCAGCATCTTCTGTCGACTTACCAGGCCTAAATCCAAATTGACGATCCGAAACTAGTGAGTTTTTCTCTAAAAAGTTTACTAGCCTATTATTTACGAGCTTCTCTAAGATTTTCGAGAAAACGCTTAGAAGTGAGATGGGTCTGTAGTTGGTCGGCAAGTCCTTAGGGCCGCTTTTGTGGATCGGAGATACAACTGCCTGCTTCCAACAGTCGGGAAAGCCTCCTCTTTCCAGACTCAAATTACAGATGTAGGTTAGAGGCACCAGAATAGCGTCCTTAATCACTTTTATTAATGCTGGCTTGTAACCGTCATGTCCGGGTGCACTTTCTGGCTTTAGCTGTCTGATAATCTTATCCACCTCATGTACGTCGGTCGGTGTCATAAAGAAGGAGTTAAGTGAAGTTTGGCTGGGGACAAATTTATCGGCTAGCGAAGTTTGTGTTTCAGAGAGCCTGACCAGTATGCGATTAGCCAAATTAGCACCAGCAGTTGAAAAGTGCAGATTGCAATTATCAAGGGATTCCTTGGCCGAGCTGTTGAATTTTAATAGTTGGGTAGAATCATTGTTATTACTCGGCCACTGACAAATATTTTTTATAGCATTCCACAATTTTTTTGGTTTTTCTTTATTGTTATTTATTTGTTTATTTTGGTAATCAGTCTTTAGGTTATACAAAAGATTATCACAAAAGTTTCTATATCTTGTAAATATTTTATGCAGAACCTGATCATCAGGAGACGCTCTCCATTCACTGTGAAGTTTATCTTTATGCCTAATACACCTAAGTAAGCCAGGAGTTATCCAAGGTTTGATATTAAATTTCGTCTTGCTGATTTTCACCTTTTTTGTGTTATTTTCAACCGCTGAAGAAATGATCTTGTTAAAATTGTTAGTGGCAATGTTAATGTCGCAGCTTTCCGTTACTGGGCCCCAGTCAACCATCATCAACTCCCGAGCCACTTCTTTGTAATCCGTTTTGGAAACCCAGCGATTCCGTTTTTGAACTTTCGGCTTGGGGCACAGTATACCAGCCATGGCAACGTCATGGTCTGTAACCGAGCATTTACAAACAATGCCCACTGAATCTGCATTGGATTTAATAAAAATATGGTCCAGGCAAGCATCGTTCCTGGTGGGTTTGGTAATTGCCGGTAGGAGACCGTAAGCAGCCATCAGACACCGGTAGTCGGAGTGGTGACCGCTAGAGCACGTCTCGTTGGCAATATCAATATTTAAATCCCCAGCGATTACCATTTGATTATGACTTACTTCACTTAGTATTGTGTCTAAGGAGTTCAAAAATGCATTAATGTTAGTAACTGATGGGGACCTGTAAATGCCCAAAACAAAAGTCATGTCATGGATATTTAAAGCAAGACAGTTGGCATCATCAATAGCAGGCTCCGTGCAAGTAACTGGAAGAGATGCTTTGACATATGCTACAACCCCACCGCTTTTGTTAATTACTTTGGTAGAGTGAAACCTTTGAAAACCTGGTAGTTGATCTATGACCGAGCCCTCATTTAACCAGCATTCCGTGAGAATAATGACGTCATATTCGATATTCAATCTTTTAAGAGATACATAAAAGGAATCAAAATTACGTTGCAGGCTCCTTATGTTTAGAGTTACAATTTTAAAGTGATGTTCAGAGGTCAAAATCTGTTGGCAACTCTCTAATGCAGCAAGCGCGTGACACTCAATGGCCAAGCAACCATCTAATTCTTCTTCGAGTTCAAGTAACGCCATTGGCACAGACTAAACAAATACAAACTGCCAAAGCATGCCAGACCGTCACCGTTCCCAAGTTACGTACCTGCGGTATTAATTTGCTCGCTGAGTATGTCATGTGAGTAGTGTGGTGTATGATGAGTGTTGAAGTGAGTATAAAAACGAGTGAACATATAATAATGATATACTCGACTAAGAATTGTGGGTGGGAGTGCAGGAGTAGCCGGACGTTGGTTTCGTTGAAGATCTTAGGATTTTTCTGTGAAACTGGAATCCGGTCCGAAAATCCGCTCAAGATCCGCGATGCAGCGTATTGGCGTCGCGGGGCTACCTTCTTGCTTGCGGACGAAAATGGAACCATTCCTTGTCCAACAAAACTTGAAACCCGACTTGCTTGACCGCATCCGGGCCTCTCGAAATAACCGACGGTTTGACTTCGTCAGCCGCTCGTTAAAGAACAGCTTCTGTGTAGGGCCGCCTGTGTTTATATCGGCGGATGACATATTACGCCTGGACTTGGCAGATTTTAAAAATTCATCGCGCTTTGTTCTTCGTAGTAAGCGAACAATCAGCGGTCGCGGGTTTATCTTGACCGAGTCGTGCACGTCGCCCGGCTTACGGCGGGGGCCCACTCGCGTCGCGAAGTCTATGTCTTCCTCTTTCAAGTCGATCCCGATCTTCGTGGCAGCACATAAAGTGATATGCACCGTATTCTCGTTGGGCAGTTCGTTGACGCCTAGTATCTCAATCTCGTTTTGGCATGCGGACTGCGCTTCATAATTTAGTTGTTCCTCAAGCTGAATTACTCTTTGTTTAAGGAGAGCATTTTCAAGATTCTGTTCTTCGAGTGTTTTTATTTTGGCGTCCGTCAATACCAGCCTGGATTCGTATTCGTCGAGGCGCGAGCTGCATTTGGCAATGCAGTCTGAGAGATTTTTCAGGTGTCCTTTCACTTCACACATGTCCTTTCGTAAAAGCCTGATTTCGGTTGTAAGCGTAATAATTGCCTCATTATCATTGTTTCCTGTAGGTGGAGGAATGGGAGACGTCGGTTTGCGATTTTGAGGGCGTAGTGTGACCTTCTCACTAGCGTCGCCTGAGGAGAAAGCGGGCCGCGCGGGGGACTCTAGGTTTCCTTTTTTATCCTGCTTACACTGACAACCCGGGCACAACCAGTCAGGATTATTACTATCTTTCAGTTTACGGCTTTCGTTTATGTTTACACAAATTGGGTGGTACGACTCTTTGCATGTGGAGCACTGCATGCAGTTAGATGTTGTTATTGGGTTACGGCACCCGGCGCAGCGTTTAGACATCGTTTTGCGGCTCAATTTTTACACGTCGCAGCCCGTCGAACAGAGTGGCAAGCGTAGCACTGTGAGAAGTACTGGCGTATGACGCAGCGCTACGACAGTTCGTAGCACACGCGTAGCTCGTAGCACAAGTATCGGTTGTGGTGGCGAGTTTCGCACCGAGCGGCTACAGTCACTGTGGACTCGCGGTATAGCGAGCGGGGCTGAGGACACCGGTTCGCGTCGGTCGGGTGTTCGAATCCCGTTGAGCGCCGTCGCTCGAAGACTCTCTGCTGTGGGCAGCGACGCTTCGGGCTCTTCTCCAGGGGGTGGGCGATGACACGGGGACTGTACTTCGAGAAAGCAGCTATCCTCTTCTAGTCACACCCAATGGGCGGAGCAAGATCATAAGGCGACCCCAAGAGTAACAAGGAATTGAAAAAACACTGCACAACCAATCACAATTTAAATACGCGAATTATTAAAATAAATTTGCTATAAAGAGTAGCACGTCCGCTTACAGTCGTTGCCTCGGCCGAACTCTAACTAATATAGGCGGTGTGGTACCTATTTCGTCGCTTTCGTCGCTTGAGCTCATTTTTTATAGTAGGTAAGTATTTCACACAACAAATAGTTTAATATTCGGTTTCACAATTATATTATGCAGAATGAACGAATGTTACCGACTGTCAATTGTTTTTAAATACTAACCATAGACATTGGAATGCAAATTCAAAAAGAAACACACGCACTGTGCTAAAAAAGCGAGCAGTTACCTTGGCTGTTTGGCATTTTTGTCTTGGTCCTTTTGATTTTGTATGCAAATTGACAGCATTTTTAAGAAATATATGGACATGGACGGAAAGTGTTTTCATATGGTTTTTTTACTCCTAGGAGTAAAATGAGGCTCTTTCCGTCCTTGTGTTTCAATCGGAAAACCGTTTTTTCCGAGCATGTTTGAGAAAACTCTTTTATTTAGAATGGTACTGTAGTTAGGCATAGCTGGGGCAAGTTTGTGCGTGAGCAAGCAGATTCTGTGAAGGAAAAGTTGTCGGACTGTTAAGACATTCGCTTCAGCGTACAGGGAAGCTGTAGGATATCTGAAAGGTTTATTAAATATAACTTTTAGCACTGACCGAGCTCTCTCTATGACTATCATGGAAGACTTTGTAGCGCTGCCCCAAACTGGAATGCAGTAATTAATTACAGACTGACACAGTGCGGTGTAGACTAAAGTGAGCAGGGGTTTATCGGCAGAATGACGGATTTTTTTAAAAACATCAATGGGTTTTCTAATTCTAGAAGAATGTGTGTGAATATGAGTTTTAAAATTTAGGTTTTCATCCACGAATAGTCCTAGGTATTTAATAACATTAGTACGTTGTATGGTTTTACAGTTACAGTTACCTGAGGGAAAATCTTTACAATTATATGTGTATACCTATTTGATGTATCTACCATTTTTTATAACTTGGGATTGCGTTGCTCTCAACGCCATAAATAAATAAGAACTGCGTTTTTTTGGCTTAAATTTAAATGAATGTAAAAAGGACACTTTAAATCTGACGGAAATATTTATAAACCAGATCTCTTCCGCAGGCGAAAGCTCGTAAAACATTTTACTCCCTGTTCAGTCCGTCGCAATGTGTCAACCCTCCGAATACCTAGTACCTTCTAATCAATTTCTTACGCTGCTGCCATTCGAATCACGTAATTATATTTCAGATTTAAAAAAGTAACTGGTCCTTTCTAAAACTTGCATCGAATACTGGTAGTCCATATATGTATGTATAGTATATGTATACCTCAATGTCCACATAGCATCACGTTACATTGCGGTTTGTACAGGATCAATTTCCACACTCACTTGACATAAAACACGTTAAGTAGTAAATACACGGTCGCCTAGGACAACTGCTACGGACGGCGTTGTAAATTATAAATCAGGAAAAGCCTGTGTACCTCAATGAAACCGACTTCGTGTTATAAATGGTCAAAGACAACATGATGTCTCTTATATTTTGAGGTAGGTACAATGTGATAAATTAAACAAATGTACGAGTAAATCAATAAACAAAATTAGCGATTGCCTTAAATGTTTTTTTGTTTACAAAAAATCTCTCGGTAGGATTGATGTAATAATTTTACATACGAGCTACAGTTTTAAATTGTGTTTTTTTTTTCAATGTTTATTTTTATTTAAGACGGTAAAATTATTAGAGAAAGAGATATAATTTCATTAATTCTTCTAAATTGGTTTTATACGAGTAGAAATAAACAAATACTTAATTTATTAATTATTTACGAAAACAAATTAAATTAATCCTGTTACTTTACATACATAAAACATCTTCTTGTCTTTTGTACATATGATAGAGAATAAACTTAAAGTGTACAAGCCTGGAGCAGTAGAAGAACAAAGATAGCTTTAAAGAAACTTTTTTTACCAAAAATATCATAATGCGAACCAATTTAAAAAATTACGCAATTTACCTAAACGTGGCTTATCATAATAAGATTATAAACTTTATACCTCCATCTTCAAACAATAGCTGTGAGTAAATGAAAAATTTTCGTTTAGGCAACTAACTAAACTGATCCAGGCGTGAAATTTGGTTCCGTCCGATCGAGGGTGTTGTGACCGTTTTGTTGTTTCTATCAAATGTAAGTTATCTTGTTATGAACCCGGTAATCAAGCGCCAGGGTTGCTTTTCTTTTCTTATATTTTCATTGTTAGTTCTCCTTTGTGATGGAACAGTTTTTACGCAGCCTCCGTAGACTGTCTGCTTTGTTTTTCCGAGTTCTTTCAAAGCCAAACTAAACTTTTCGAGAGGCGTAGAATGTTTGACTGCTTTGTTAAGTTTAATAACGGTAACATAGCACATTCTTATTTCTTTACAAAAAAAAAATAACCAATCTTTTCACGCAAGCACAACCATACGTACTAACCCAACTGTTCTAAGAATAATTTGACCTATAATGTTCATTTTCCATTTCTTGGAATCGTCTCTTTTAATAATCGGGTATTTTGTCAATATTCTAGGATGTACCTACCTACATGCATGTAATATAAGTAAGTTTACAGGGGTAACAACGCAGGTTCTTTCATTTAATCTTAATCTATAGCGCTCTACAGTATGATTTTATTCTGAATCGCCTGACACTTAAAATAAATATGAGTTACAAACATCTTGATTTTACGAGTAGTAAACGTTTAAACGTTCTGTTAACAAATACAGACCAAAACTTCAAGAGTTTAAAAACGCTGGTACAAATAGGCGTTTGCAGCGCGGTTGTCGAGTCAAAGGTTCATAAATATCTACGCGTACGGCATTTAAGTGCCCATCGAGGTGGAGCGAACCTTCGTCATGGTTCAGAAAAGATTTAAAATAAACTTTGTGGGTTCGTCTTCTTCTTTATGTTCAGTCACTTTACATCTGATTTTATAAATTATGATTTCGGTGAAGGTTTCCAGTTCTTATATTGTAAATTAAGTATTATTTGTTTATTGGTTGCTTTCTCAAACAGAACAACATATTGTTGTATCTTTTTATTTGCAGTTTATATTAGATAGGTAGTTTGAATGTGAAATAGGATAGCTCATACAAGATGAATTTTTGATGACGCTGGTGTGTCATGTTATTAGTGGTAATGGTAGTTATGGGGAGTCTTGAGTGGTCCGCACGAGGTCAAGGTTTTATTTGTTTTATTTGTATTGAGGGTTTTTGAGATAATATTTAGGTAATTAACATAAAACATGAAGTATATCACCCTAACACCCCCCTAGTTGGACTTGTATATAATCGTGGTCTGAAACGTCGACCAACTAACTGTTTGAAGTGACCAACTGTAGGTAGAAAAAGTCGAAACAAAACTGTTGAATTTTATAGGGGATCGTACGTAACGTGCTTGCTATAGGTGCATTTTACGGTCACGAGAGAAGTTCGTATGTGGGACAACAGCGAAAGGTTATACCTTATTTATGTGTTTAATAAGAAAGATCGATGGTTACTTACAGAGGTGGGTCGTCAATGGACCATTCATATGCAAGTTTGTTCTTAAGGTGAGACGCTACAGTTTGCATGCAGACTCGTGCCTAGAATGCTTTACTCAAATAAGCGTACCTACTTGCCGTGTGCCGTGCACTGGTACGGGTATGCATGGCATTTACTCGTTGTGTAAGTGTTAGTGCCGACCGGTTGTGGTGTGCGGTCACACCATAACACACTGCCGTGCCGCCCGGCGACAAAAGTGGAACTTAGGTTATACGGTACTGCGGGCTCCGCTTTCGGCTCAAATACACATTTAGTTGCATCCTTTAATAGATGCTTTATATATAGCATCCTTCATCATTGAGTAACAAAGATTTATACTATAAGATAAAGCGATCGCTTATAAATTATTTACTATTATCATACACCGGATTGACAAGGGCAAAAATGTACCTGTTCTAGTGATTCATTAAATGTCGACTTAGTTTATCGACATCGATAAAAAACAATTTTTAATCATCCATCATTATAATAAGTAATGCCCTTACTTACCTTTTAATTATGTGCAAACCTCTTTTATTCATACTTATCGCAACTTTAAACAACTGGTATCTGATAGTGACCCTGCACTCGAGTCACTTTTGACGACCATTGAAATTACGTTGAATAACCAATTCATTCGCTACAACAATATTCTTTAGCATTCCGACGAATTGAGAACCGTTTTGTTTTTTAAGTCGGTTAAAAATGCATCGAAAGAAAAAAGATTGTTTATCTTCATGGAAAGCTGATCGTTCACATATAGAAGATAAAGGTACGACTTACTTTTGCAAGAAATGTAAGATCCATATGTCACGACAAAAGTTGTCGATAAACTTTGTCGATATTTAATGAATCACTATTATATTTAATACTAGCGACCCGCCCGCGGCTTCGCCCGCGTGGAATGTATTATACATATAAACCTTTCTTAAGAATCACTCTATCTATTAAAAAAAACCGCATCAAAATCCGTTGCGTAGTTTTAAAGATTTAAGCATACATAGGGACAGACAGCGCAAGCGACTTTGTTTTATACTATGTAGTGATATACACAATGAATACATACGTAAGTAGGATATGTAAATGTTTATTTCTAGATGTGTAGAAACGGGTTCTAATGACATCTGTCTTAAAGTAATAATAGTGAAATGATTTTAAATAACTTACTTAGCTACAAACAAGTAAGGGTTCAGTTCTTTTAAAAACATTTAGGTTCCTAAGCAGTTTTTTTTATTTAGGAAATATCTTCGAAAATAATCGCTCCGAGAGCTGCATATATTGAACTAATCTATAGATTAGGTTAGGTTAGAATTGTGTAAAGGCGCGAAGCGCCACAACAACGCGAAATAGGAGTGAAAGAGAAATGTTTTATAAAAACAATTTCGATTGAACAATTTTCGACATTTAAATCATTACACGAAACGTTGGTATGCAAAAATGGGCCAAACAATTTTAGACCAATCGATACACAACGCCCCTTATCGTTACCAATGTTACCATGAAGAAATGTTCTTTTGCTGTGCATTTTTTTGAGTTTGTAGTTACGGTTTCTGAACCCTACACTGAGCATGGTCCGACATGCTCTTGCCCGGTTTTTAACCGAGTTCAAAAAGGAGGAGTTTCTCAATTCGTCTGTATTTTTAAACATTTTGTTATGTTCATTTCCTCAGAATTTTCGACTGGGTGAATCGATTTTGATGTTTTTTTTTTATTGAAAGCTGTTGCTTCCCGATTGATCCCATTTTTATCAAAATGAAGATTGATGATGGAGTCCATGAGAAATCGACGGAACTCTTAAAAAATTATAGGCACACTGGTAGCGATTTTGGTTTTATTCATTGTAACTCGCGTATTTGCTCTTGGAAAGAACTTTTTTGTGAAGTTGAACTGATGATGAAGACCACAGATGGCCACCGGAATTCCGAAACGGTATATATTTCAAGGGTGGCCACAAGATATTTCGATTAAGATACTTGAGCGACTATGACGAAGCATATTTAAGTTTAAATACAGGGTGTCCCGTAAGTACCACGTCAAACTTAAGGGGGAGGTAGGTGAGCAAGCCACCTTCCTAACATGGAAAAATCGCCTTAATAAAAGTCGCACCGTTTTCGAGATATTTGAATTTTTCTGATTTTTAGAAAAATGTACACCCGCACTGAGTTTTTGATCTGTGATATTCGGAATTTATTATTTTTTAATTTTTATTTTATTGGAAAACAATCTTGAATAGTTGTGTTATCAAATGGTAAAAACCATTGAAAAGTAACTATTGTAGTTTTTTTTATTTTTTAAATTAAATTTAAAATTTGCCTCTTCCGTTTTATTTTGATAAAACTTTAGCCCCTCCTGGTGAAAAAAAAATACATGACCACTGGTTAGCCAATTAGATTAAAAACATGCTCGTTTAATGGGCATTGAAAAATGATAAATACTTTATCATCAAAACACAAATATTTTTTTTTTTTAAAGAAAAGCGTAAAATACACCGCAATTCACGTTAAGCCAGTACTGCCACCCAAGCGTACTTGCGACGCGAGCTGTATCAGAATTCCATTCTAGTTTAATTCAGCAGCAATGCAAAACTAATCGCTCAAATTAAAATCTTTAAATTTCGGTAACTTCGTTCGAAATTTAAAAATATATTTTTGAACCCAATCTTACTGTTTATTTGGTGTGTGGTTAAATTTAATTACTTACTTTTGTGATTTAATCCACAGTCACAATTGTCACAAAGGCCAAATCGTTAAGCAAATCAGAGTCCGAAATACAAGCAAAAACAGTTAGTCCGAAAAACATCAAACATAAATGACAAATCACAAAAGTAAGTAATTAGATTTAACCACACACCGAATAAACAGTAAAATTGGGTTCAAATGTGACAATAAACAAATAAATGAGGAACAAAATTTTTTTACGACAGTTTTTTTTAAAAAAAAGAGTTTGGCATTATGCAGGTTGTAAGCCCAAATCGAATAATTATCTACTTGGAATATCGCAGATTAAAAGTTTTATAACTTTTTTTTTTATAAATTAAGCGAAATTTAAAGATTTTAATTTGTTCGATTAGTTTTGCATTGCTGCTGAATGAAACTAGAATGGAATTCTGATACAGCTCGCGTCGCAAGTAAGCTTGGGTGGCAGTACTGGCTTAACGTGAATTGCGGTGTATTTTACGCTTTTCTTTAAAAAAAATATTTATTAGTGTTTTGATGATAAAGTATTTATCATTTTTAAATGCCCATTAAACGAGCATGTTTTTAATCTAATTGGCTAACCAGTGGTCATGTATTTTTTTTTCACCAGGAGGGGCTAAAGTTTTACCAAAATAAAACGGAAGAGGCAAATTTTAAATTTAATTTAAAAAATAAAAAAAACTACAATAGTTACTTTTCAATGGTTTTTACCATTTGATAACACAACTATTCAAGATTGTTTTGCAATAAAATAAAAATTAAAAAATAATAAATTCCGAATACCACAGATCAAAAACTCAGTGCGGGTGTACATTTTTCTAAAAATCAGAAAAATTCAAATATCTCGAAAACGGTGCGACTTTTATTAAGGCGATTTTTCCATGTTAGGTAGGTGGCTTGCTCACCTACCTCCCCCTTAAGTTTGACGTGGTACTTACGGGACACCCTGTATATGACTATGAGTTTCAATAGTTTCTTATTAATTGAGAAGTGGGACCAACCATTTTATTAAAAGAAGTTATTTTTGGCTTTTTGAAGGCTGCTTTTTGTTTTTTTTTCAATTACCTACGTCGTCGATTGATTCTTTTATAAAGATATATCCTAATCACCCGTCACCCTTTGGACAGCCGTCACTCTTGCATGGCTTCTTTTCGAACGAACATGAAACCAGTTAGGGTAAAAGGGCTTCCCTATGCATAATTTATGGTCGCAGAGCAACTCTCAACAAAACCTTTCACCATTTTATGATGAATTTTTTAATTACGGGTACCCGTTTTTGTTTAATGAATTATCCTGAAATAAATTTTGGCTTTGTGTATCGTACAATATAATTTTTACACATGGTGAAAGCTGATGAAGAGCAATATATAATAGATATATAAGAAGGTCCGTACCTACCTACTTACGTTCCTGCTTCACAAGAAAAGTTAGGGTTCCGTAGTCAATAAGGATACTTTCGCCATATCCGGCTGCCCGTCTGTCCACGGTTTTACTCAAAAGCGGCCTGTACACGTAAAGTTCGGACCGCGGGTAACGCCACGGGCCGTTCCAATCTTCGTTCCGAACCGTACGTGTAAATGCAACCGTAATAGTAAAACAGTAAACAGCCGCTAATGACTCCCTATAGTATACGCCGACAAAGTTGTGAAATAAAATATTGAAAATATTTTTCTTACATCTAAAGTAAAGCTAATATTTTTTTACATTACCTATAACAAATGGCATTATTTCATATGAATGTTATAAAAAAGGTTGTTATGCTAAATGAGTGTTATATTATGCGACTGTTATGCTACAAAAAAAAAACATTTTTGTAGTTAAATTAAATTATGCAAAAAGTTTTTGTACTGATTCAAGCGCACCCACCCCAAAAACGTATTTGATTAATATACCTATCCTAAACGGTCGGTCATAGCATTTTCGAAGAAACGTGGTGGTTGTAATGGATAGGTATTCAAACTTTGCACATTTAATTCTCATTCACTAAGCGAGCGAGTATAAATTAAGTTCCGTTTTAAAACAGCATACAAACCTCGTGGTCTAATGACCTTGCAACCAGGATAGGTTAAACTTGCTAAACACTATCTAATTCTACACTATACCCTGCAGCTACAACAAGCCAGTTGCGCTTAAATAGTTTCATAAATGGTTCTGAAGCTAAATTTAAAACAGTAGACGTATAGATTAATAATTGTTTATATATTTTATGTAACATTTTGTAAAACCAGTAATAATTGATGGGCTTTTACATTACGAATAAAATATTAAATGAACGATGGGAATGCATCAAGTTAGAGAACATCAATCTCACAGTAAAGAAGCGTTTCCGTTACGTGACTCACACCTGTGGCACGTTGAGTCGATGCTCGCGACCACTAACATACTAAACAGATAGTTGCTAGGAACATTATTTTTATTTTCTTAAAAGCCTTTTCCGTTACAGCTATTTATTCCATGCTTTGCAACAAGGTATGAGTATACTCGTATGGGTATAAACTCACACTGGTTTCAATTGAAAGGTTCCTATGGAAAACCTCGCCTTTGTGACACATAACCCATTAGCCATTGTTGTTCAAATATCAACAGTTTTAAACATCAATTCTATGTTCGGCCTTGCAAAAATGTCGATTAAATCATATACGAGGGTATAGGATCGCGGTCAAATGCAAATCATGCTTATTCACCAAAAATAAAGTAATGATGGTAAGTTTTGACATCCTAGAAGTGCCTAGATAATGTATTTAGGTATACTATTGAATAATTTCATTAGATATGTGCTGAGGTATATAGTATTTTGATACTGTGTTTTTGATACCTTTCGGAAGTTGGAAAATCAAAAATCTTATCGGAACAAAAACTACTTACGGTTTTCTACTATTTTATCAAGCCAGATAGCTCGGTCTTATATATTTATTATTTATTTATTTGTACACAACATAAACTAGGCAGTTCACTTGGCTTAACATTCACAAATGCTAACAAAGGATTAGTAAAAATAATGCGAAAGCTTTAATATAATTAACGTCGCGTCGGGTATCCTCGTTAACCGCAGACTAAATAATTGCCGCGGTATTGCCGGGAAGGTTGTGTACATTTACTTACAGTCGCCAATTTATCTAAACGTACTCTAACACTTCTCAGAATATGGTCCTGTTTAGATAAATTTGACTGTTGTCTCTTCTATGCTTGCTTACATGTCTCTCACCAGATATTTTTGCGGCTAATGTTTGATAATATATTATTGCTGGTGACTGTACATACAGTAATCTTGACAGCCAAATCCTATTCTAAATGTACATGATTACTCACGTCGAAATTGGGTTAAGATAAGCTTTGGTTCTAGTTTAAGCTAACATCTGACAACGTAGACAGTACGACATCTGAGATAAACAGTACTCTCTGCCTTGGACCTAGTTAAACCTCCTAAGGAGTTTCTGCAGAGAAACGTAGACGCAAATAATTTTATTTATGAGTAACTTTGCAACTTACTTGTCTTCTTACTTTAGAACCATAACTTGACCGGCCACGAACTGTTGCTCTACCTTTTAATTAAAATTGGCTTACGAGAAGTTGAATTTAAATTTCATCTATCAACGTTTATATCACGAACAAACATCTGCGTACCCGCTGGCTGTATAAATTAAACTTCGTAACAACTGTTTCGCTGTACAAAAACTCAGGCCAAACTGCCATCAAAGAAAGGGAGAAATATACTTACTTAATTGTTTTACTCGGGATTAGATTTATAAAGAAAATCATTTTATTTCCATTGCATTCCAGTATTGATTGAACAGTTGAATGCTGACGTGTGTGACCGTAAAGGCTTATTGATTCGATACTACCTTTTTGCGCCCAGTGGCGCCCGGGTTTTTTTATATACAAACCTTGCCCTGACCATTACGAACACAACAATGTTTTTTTTATTCAAATCGGTCGAGCCATTCTCGAGTTTTGCGAGACTTACGAAGGGCAATTGATTTTTAGGCTTCCGTACAAAAAATGGAAAAACGGTCCATCTGTCTGTCTCAGCCAATAACTACTGGAACGATTGAGTTGAAATTTGTGCAAAGATGTGCAAAGTATTTTTTTTAAATAAGGGTAATTTTCGTGTGACAAATAGGAAATTAAAATAAAAAGTTTTGCAAACCTTTCTGTCTCATATACCAAATGAAAGGGCTCGTTATGAGGATCTCAAATATATTTTTGTTATTAATGTAAAATAAATCGTTTTGATTTTATTCATGAAAGAAGACGAAAATTGACCATTCCCTCCCTCCCTGATCTCCGTACAATGAACTATAATACAAATTATAGTTCATTGCTTGTAGATTACAGGAAATCCTATAAGAATTCTATCAAAAAAAGTATGTACGGATCCCTCTCCGGTTTTTATATTATTATTAGATATTTAGCATTGGGTTTTGGAATAACCCGTCTTCTATCGTTAGATCAGTATGCTCAGTACATATAAAATTCAACTGAAAATTAACCGATTTACTAGTGATACGTACCACTTCGACTGGAAAGAGAATAGTGACAATAACAGTTGCCGCATCCATATCGCCTCAGTAAAAATGTTTTACTTAGCCACTGACGCTTACGGTGAAAATATTCATTCATTATATAATTGTAACCGAAATACTAGTAAGAAGCGAGAAACCAGTCCAAGTGCTTTACTATATAGGTATAAAGTAAAAAAAAGGAAAAGAACAACTGTATTGCACCAAACCTGGCGGCTCACTAATTAAACTTTGCGTGTGTTGATTGAAATTTAAAAGCGCTGCAACGTGAAAACGATGCAATGTCTATTTTCAGAACGTTTTCGGAGCTTTTTATCCGTGCTTAAAAGCGTTTTATGATAGATTATTCCGTTAGTTTATTTAGGACTTATTATCAGGTTTTTTTAGATATTAATCTCCACGGTCGATAGTCTATAGGACAAAAGGTCGTATAATAAGCTTAGATATTAAAGTGTAGCAAAATGTGGTTACAGAATTATCAAGAAGTTTTAAGAGTTGTTGGTAATTCTTTAGCTCTGCCTACCCCACTCTGGGAATGAAGGCGTGAGTTTATGTATGTATGTATGATAGTACTTAATATTTTTTACTGGTTTGGGCCTTTATTAACACACATGCATGATACATTTTCAAAGGTGATTCTTGATAAAAGTTAAACAGTTATCACGGCCATTATCTTATCATTAATCGGAGTAATCAGGTGTAGCCTCATTGCGAGTTAGGACAACATTACAGCTAAATTTACGGTTTAACCACAAGTTAAAAATGATTAACACTGTGGAAAGTACCTCTTATTATTTTTATGACATTCGTAAATACATACATACATACATATCTTCACGCCTGTAATCCCAGATATATACATTCATAAATACATTCATAGATACATTCGTAAATATCCTTTAATTAATAAGTTTGATCCTTATTTTGTCATGAACTAGGCGAAAACTATGACTTAAACTACTTGATTTATTTTGAGGTAAGTAATTCTTAATATTACTTATTTTCACTATGTATTTAACTGAAAACATAAGCGCGGCAGTTTATCAAACGAATGTACCAATTGAGAAGTAGAATTCATCCTTGAACTACTTACAGAAGCCGCAGCTCTCTCGCCTTTGTACAGGTAATCAGTTTACAATGGGTGTGCCTTAAATCACACTTGCCGTCTTTTTTATTTAAAATATGTAAATAAAATAATCATGTTGGAACACCATAATCATTCGATACTGTGCACGTGGGGCTGTCGACTGGCTAAGCTAACTAGGCCAGCTTTGCTGCAGTCAATCAAGAGCGCGTCAAAAATAAACAAATGGTTGCTCTTACGTGTTAACATCATGCCTTCCTCCTTCTACGGATGTTGGGAAAAACTTACCGATATATATTATACTAACTGTTACCCGCGACTCCGTCCGCCTAGAAGTCGATTATCGCATTACCACGGGAACTATTCAGATTTCCGAGATCCCTGGTACTTAACAAATATTCTTCGCATTCGGTTCAGCGGTTTAACCGTGAAAGCGAAACAAACAAACAGTCAGACAGGCAAGAGTTACTTTCGCATTTATAATATTGTAGTATGGAAGTAGGTATTTACTCGTATTAAATACAAGTATCATGTTAAGAGAGGTATTTAAATCGATACTAAATTATGTACTATAACAATGAAACTTTAGCGCATATTAGACCTCTACCGGATCAGCTTGAATACAATAAAATGGTATTTTGAGGGTACCGGGATCCCCTGATACCTATGAAGATTTATTAACTGCACACTTGCCTCATGTATCGTGTGAATATTCGTACTGGCGAAAATAATTATTCCGGCTAGAGGCCTGTTGACGACGTGTCATTTTTTATTTTTTTATTGTATTTTCAATCACGGCAGAATATTGCATTTCACACATTTAAGAATATTTTTTTTAATATTTACTTAATTTCGCTAATAATGTAATAATCAAGAAAAACTAAAAAGTGAAACGTTGCCAGTAACGCTCTGTAAGCCAACATAATATTATATCTTTAATTTATTTTTGCATTCAACTCGTGTAGAAAATGACAGAACCTATTGGCAGCCAGTAATTACTGCGAGTTGCCAATGTTGATGATATCCTTTCGAGCGAATCAATCGCGCCGGGGACCTCGTTTACGAAAACGTCCACTAATGACAGAATTAACCATTATTTTTTACACAGAATAAAACAAAAAGGGTATTTTGTATTAATAAAAAAAAGAACTTGGCCCATTCTACCTACATGCATTCTGGCGAAATACATATCACGCAGTTTAAAGCATTGACTGCCAAGAATTAGATTATACAGCTAATCTTTTTAGGGTTCCGTACCCCAAGATAGCCCAACAGGACCTTATTAATATGCCTACGTCCTACTATCCGTCCGTCCTAACTACAAAGAAGTGTATCATTTGAACCGTAATTGATAGCGAGTGTTATTGCGGCAGATTTACTATCGTTTAGTTTAGAACAAAAACAAATAAATAATAATAACTATAATATATCAATAATACAAGTTTATTTTCTATTTATTTTTATTGTTGTATGGTAAAAACGGTATATCATAAAAGCGTTTTTTTTTTATTATTATAATACAAACTGAAGAAAAACAACAAGTACTAAAAATGGTCAAGTGTGAGTTGGAGTTGCGCTGATTCAATTAGAAATCGATTTTAAATCGGAATATAATAATACACCTACTGTGTATGGAACGGACGGCGGTATGGAACCCCCGGTGCGCGAGTCCGACTCTCATTTGACCGGTTTTTTGTATTAAATTCAAGGATAGAACAATCAAGGATTACGGAAAGGATCCTTTAAACTATTTATTAGCGTTTTTAGCGAACTGTCAGCGTCCAAGCTAAGTGTAAATGTACATATTTGTCAAACGTATTAACCTTTTTTTACGGTGTGCCTGTAGTGAATACGGCTCGGCTTTTCTTTTTCATTTATACCGTCTCTTCGGCTTTACTTTATACGGCTTAAGTCCTGAAAGTTACAAAAACCGCAATCGATTTCTTACTATAAACAAACGGATTAGCTAGATTTACAATGTGCCAAATTCATAGTAATCCCTATGGAGTTGACCTATTTCGATAGAAAAGGGTCAATCTTTTAAGTCGTTCAAGCTCCCTATACGTTACAATCAACGGAGCCTGATAAAAGTCCGTCGATGCAACGAACAAACCAGTATCAACGTTAATTTAAAGAAAACTAAACCAAGTTAATACACGGTGGCTTCGAGCGGCGCATGAAGAACACCAATGTAAATTATGTTCTGTTCCCGATTGTTTATTGCGTTTTGTTAACCTTGTTAGATTTCACTCTAGTACTAGGATGAGATAGGAAAGCGAATCATTGTTGAACCTTAATCACTAACAGCATTCCTCGCTATTCTGACTAAAGAGTTGAATAGCCATTGTTGTGAAAATTCACATGTTTAAGTACAGTCTTTTGTTTTTGCTTCGCTTCACTCATCGTTCGCCGATGGGAGAATGTCAAATGTTATTTATAAGTTGACATATACAGTCGAGTTCATAAATATGTGTACACTTTTGTACCTTGTCACTTTAATAGCTGTGACAATTCATATATATCAGTTTAAACATGACATTAAACAGACAAGGTACTAAAGTGTACACATATTTATGAACTCGAGTGTACCTACTTAAGTCGGGAATGATTTTGTTAAAAATATTTATTTTGAATTATACTATCATTCGTTAACTTAAATTCAGTTTTATAATTAGGGCAACGAATCAATACCAACTCCTATTTGTAAATATAAAACCGTTGTTCCCAAAACGATTTAGGCAGGCGATAAATGGTTTTGTGTCGTAACAAGTCCAGTGCGGCCGACGGCTCGCGCTCAGAGTGGAAGATAAAATCGGTCAGCGCATTAAACACGCCTCCTTGATATTCGGTCGCGGGTCCAAATTGCATGACGTGTCTTCTAAGCGGTCACTGTTTTTTTTTCTTAACTTTCTATTGGGACTGAGTCATGTTAAATTAATTTGGGACGACAGCAACAGTGCTCCAATCATTGATAATTATTACTGTTAATAAAGAAGACTTTTGTGGGGCCGCCCATACTTATTACTGGGGTGCCCCTTGAAATCTCGACAAACTTTTCATCGAATTTCATTTCATCGAAAACGATTCATAGAATATTCAGTATCAATATTATCTCTTGGAGTATTATGGCTTCATCGACTATTCATTACATATTAAAACAATTATTAGAAAACGGTACAAGGATTTTTAAATAATTAAAAATACATTTAATAAACTATTTAAAAGACAGAACAACAAAATATCAATGTTTATTATACAACGTATTATTATACAACTACTTCATATCATAGTTTCATACTAGATTACATATTTTAAGAAAAAAAGAAAACAAACTCTCGCAAGATAGAAAAACATACTTAAGTACAAGTTATGGGCAAATAACATATTGTCAAAGAATTAAATCAAATCGATTCGACTCACGGATTCCGAGGTAGGTTAGGGTTATTTTTTTTTTATGACCTGTAAGCCCGACACGCTCACGGAGTCCGAGGTAGGTTAGGGTTATTTTTTTTTATGTCCTGGAAGCCCGACACGCTCACGGAGTCCGAGGTAGGTTAGGGTTTTTTTTTATGACCTGGAAGCCCGACACGCTCACGGAGTCCGAGGTAGGTTAGGTTAGGTTAGTTACCTACCATGTAAAACTTACAACACACAAATAAATATGGAATAATAAAATATGACATAAAAATCTGCGAAATAAAGTATATATTAAATAATATTTCTACCAAATAAAAATCGGTGTTTCACAAATACACCATTTAAATGTTCGAAGTAATGAATATTCGATCAAATGAAAAAATGCGAAACGTTGACTTCGAACTGAAATTCGATTAAAAGTTTGTCGAGATTTCAAGGGTAAACCGTATAATTATTATTTACTAGATACTTTATGTCACAGATCTTTACTTCATACATTATTATCCAATATTTTATTTTATATTGTAAATTATACATGTTTGAAAATCAAGGCTGCTATTTTCATTTTGCACAGGTAATTTTGAGGATATTATTGTTTATTCGTTCTGTAAACAACTAGCCTTTTTGAATCTAGATTTCTGGCATTTTGAGTGAATGGTATATTTTGGAATAAAACAAATTGGTTTTGACGCTCGCCGGCCGCTGCCGCGGCACGCTCGCTTCGCTCGCTCGGCTTCTCTCGCTGTTAGGTCGCAGTTCACCTAACACACTCTTCCCGCTTCGCTCGTCGTCGCACCTATTTGTACTCTGTCGCATAACAAACTTCTGTTTACATATCAATGTGTTGCAATTCAAACTAGTTTTTAGTAATAGTAATTATATGTACAATTTAAATGATAAACATCATCCAGGAACATACGCTCTTATCGAAGACCTGATTAAAGAGATCATATCTAACATGGTCGATATAGAAAAGATTTTATGTGGTAGCCCACCTAAAGCTAAGTAAAAAAAAGTACATCTACACATACCTTAGCTATACTTATGTGTTTTAAGTTTTTTTATCTTGATCGGGTTTGTATATTATCCTTAAAATATGTAATCCAGTATAAAAATAAATAGCTGTATAATGACACAGCGATATTGAGTTGTTCTGTCTCTTGAATAGTTTATGAAATGTATTTTTAAGCATTTAAAAATCCTTGTACCGTTGTTCTAATAATTGTTTTAATTTATAATGAATAGTCGATGAAGCCATATTACTACAAGAGATAATATTTATACTAAATATTCTTTGAATCGTTTTCGATGAAATGAAATTCGATGAAAAGTTTGTCGAGATTTCAAGGGGCACCCTAATTATACACATTAAAAATCGGTGTTTTAAAAATACATCATTTAATTGTTCGGTGTAAAGAATATTCGATCAAATGAAAATAAGCGAAACGTTGACTTTGAACTAAAATTCGATTAAAAGTTTGTCGATATTTCAAGGGTAAACCAGATATATCATTTAAAAATGAAAGGTTAGGATATTCTCACGTAATATTTATTTAACACGGTATTAACTCAAAAAATAACTTTTGGGAAACTGCGTTTTAAAGTTTCAAAAAATCATAACTCCTGATATTAACCTCATACCTATTAAACTTTTTGCCTCCTTGCTTTGTTGTACCTGCGGTATTTATCTTTATTTTATTTGAAGCATTATTCATACTGTTTTCTGCGAATTTAAAACACGGTTTTTAGGATTTCGTACATAGTCAACAAGAAACCCCTATAGTTTATTTACTCTTCTTGAGCTGCTGGTGTTTATGGCGGTGGGGATTACTTCCCATCAGGTAGCCTACATGCTCGTTTGCCTCCCACTCTTGTAAAAAAAAACCGGCTGTCCACGGTTTAACTTTGAGACTCTTCGTACTAGAAAGGTAGTTTATTATATATTTAAATTACGCCGACAAAGTTGTAAAATATAATGTTTATAAATAATAATGTAAATATAATTAAATGAAACTTCTATAATGGAAGCCAGATAATTGAAATGCTTACATGCGATTTTGTTTCAATGACGCGTTGACGACGCGCTGGCCTAGTTTGTAGTCACCCTGCCTACGAAGCTAGCGGTCCTGGGTTCAAATCCCGGCAGATATTTTTTGTGATTAGTGCGAATATTTGTTCCTGAGTCGTAGATGTTTTCTATGTATTTAAGTATATATTTCTCTTTATAATTATATTTATCGTTGTCTATTACCTATCATAGTACAAGCCTAGAGCTTAGTTTGAGACTATAGTCGAGTCCGGAATTAGGCGAACTAACTTGACAGTTCATTGTACACTAATGTTGCCACAGTTTGGCTAGTGCTGTTAATATCGATATTTAAAAAGTCTAGTTTATCATTATTATTGTGTTTGGAATCTAACTAATAATTTGGAAGCCACCTAAAAGGATCACAATGGCCTGTTGTAATGTCAGCATTATTTTTATATTTTATTCCTAATTTGAGAAGTTAGTATCGTAAATATCTTCTTTAAACCGTACATCCTTCAGATCATATTATATCGTAAAAATTGCTGTAGTTTTTCCCTATTGGGCAAGTATGTATGAGTGTGAAAGTTTCGACGACATTTACTTGATAAAATATAAATAATAATCAGATTTATAGAAGGCACAAGGTTATATCGACATATTTGTGTCGACATAAACCTATCACTATTTATTTTTTCCTATGTCTGGCAACATTTTCGGCTGTCAAATTAGTTCGCCTAATTCCGGACTCGACTTTAGGTCAATTGGTGTGACATTGACCCCTGATAAAAAAAAGTTGTTTTTACTAATTATTTTCGATGTAATGTTCCATGTGCCAGATAGAAAAGTTCTTCACTTATTTATGAATATACTTTAGCGTTTATAAAACTTCCTTCAGTACCCATTACATCTTAACTTTACGGTGCAGGTACCTCCTTCACTTAGGGATTCGCTTCGTTCATTTATTATTTAAACCCACTATCTAATCGACTTAATAACAATTTATTGGGACTATAACTCTGGAAGTGCGTCTTACTCTACTCGCACATATACCATTAAATCGCTAACCTTCTTAGGGTCCCGAAGTCAAACTAGGAACTCTTACCCGAATAGTTTCGCCATAGCCGTCTGTCCGCGTTCTAGCTCAAAGACTAGTACCTACTACGAAGCTCTATTGTGAATAAATGTAAATTAAAGGTTTCTTTACATTATTAGTATTGTAACGGATAGCTCTTAAGAAACCAATGTTACAAACGGTTTTTAAATTTGGGTTACCGTTTAGGTAATATTGAACTCTAATAGTGTAATTTTCGCTTCAGTTACGTATAGTCGGTTGTCGTCCCTACAACCAAATCTAATATAGTAAATAATAAAACTCTGAGAAATATCTTAAATGAAATTAACACATTAAGAACTTAATAGGAAAAATATCACGGCTAAGTAGACTTGATTGGTTCCTGATATACAGGCAACTAAAGAGTTTATATCTACTAAAAATCATCAAAGAGTGCACTAAATAACTTTAAATTGACAATATGTTGATACTAAATTAGGTAATAATACCATTTGATGAAATTAAGGTTTTCTCCAAAAAAAAATATGGCTTATGTGGCTATTCATCAAGACCATTAATTTGAAAAAACTTTATTACAAAAAACTATTCTTATCTATTAATTCGTTTTTTGTTACTTTTACTTTTACAGCCAAATATACTGCAATAATATTTTCCCATGGCTAATTGAATAGGTGCGTTTAATAAAATCAAATTGCGACATGCACATGCGCGGTAAAATAAATACATCACGTCGCCGCGCCGCGCTGCACGGCCTAAAGCCCATCAAACTGAGCTTTAATATATATCAATATACCGGAATAATTCGCACTGCCAGATCAAAACAGTGTTAACTCAAAATACAACTGTATTCTAAAATCAACTTTAATACAACGTCTGTGAGCTTGAAACAAAACTAACCATGATTTTGAGTTGATGCTGTCTTGATCTAGCAGTGCGTATATGACATGATAGCAAAGAATCACATTACTAAGATATGAAAATATATATCCATCCCATTAATTGTAGTGTCGAGGGAATCAGATAAATATAATAATTATCTTATAGCAAGGTCTATTAAAGTATCTTTAGATACCTTGCTATAATATATATTAATATATATTATAGCTGCGTGTGTGGACTCTATGTCAACTAGTACGGAAAATTACTTCGTAAGATGCATTGCTTGTAACTGGAGGTGGAATGGCGTTATGACCCGAAAAATAATAAAATAACTTGCTAGTTTATATTTTCGATTTTAACTAACCAAGTTTTTTTTTTTCTAGTACAAATGCAGCCGCCGCGATTCAGCATGCAGCCGTCATCCTCAAATAGTGTAGTTAGAGAAGGCACAACAAAAATATTACAGTGTTCTGCAATCGGTAAGGCTAGTTTTATACACAGTTTTTTTATACACCATGTAATGCTACACATAAAATCATAATGTACAATGCTTTGAAATATTTGCAGGTGTTCCTCAACCAATGTATAGGTGGTTGAAAAATGGTGTTCCAGTTGGAGAATATACGTCAGAACTGTTTTTTAAAATCCTCAACACCCAACGACAGGATGCTGGAGCTTATCAATGCATAGCTAAAAACGACGTCGGTGCTATTTTTAGCGAAAAAAATAATATCGTTGTTGCGTGTAAGCTATGCTCATTTTCATAAGTAACCTTTTATGGAGTCATTACAAAAATTAGCCAAATATAAGCAAATTTATTACAAAGGACAGGTTATAGAGCTATTACATTAAGTAGATTATTATTATTAAAGTTTCACCGTAACAAGTTAAAGTACACGCTCTTGGAGCCACTTTTCAAAGAGGAGTAGGTTATAAAATGAAGCCAGGTGCTCCGTGCGCTTATCGCGTTTATGAATTCAACCGTTTTAATTTTCAGATATGGGTGTATTTGAAAACATTGAGCAGGATGTCGTAGTTACTGAATCAGGCCGAGCTGCAATTCTGGATTTTCCTCACATTGAATCTGAACCCCCTCCGTCTGTTATATGGCAAGATGAAAATGGAATTCTTCGCTATGATCAAAAATACGCTCTTACGGACAAACATCAGCTAATTATTTTGTCAGCTTCACAAGAGGATGAAAAATCTTATAGGTTCGATTCTTGTTAATATTGTTGTAAATATGTCTGAGTAATATGCAGGTGTTTTTCAAATGCTGTCTGTGTCCACCATTACTTTTTACAGACCTATCACCAATGCAAATAATATAGCGTCAGTAGCATGTGGTTCTTTTACGCATTCAGCGCCCAATGGCGTAACCGGTGCGTCATAAATTCATACGAAAGAACATGAGCGCTTAGAATATTCTTGTCACGATTGGCTTAGACGGCGATTGAAACTGCAAATTATCACTTTGCCCTATCATTGCATATTTTCATTTATTATTATTGCCTTGATTATTATTTACGATTCGCATTTGTTTTACTTCACCGTAAATTGGTTTTGTAATAAATTATTATAAGCCAAGTACGACAACCTTACATATTATACTCGTAAGTATAATAAGCATTTCAAATACATCTTGCAAATGAAATGGCTTCATGAAGTTCGGTGACCGTTTTTGCATATCGTACTCGGACCTCGGGCTGTATTCGTATTTGTTTTAGCCCTATATCGGGATGTCGACTAAATAATAAAATATCTGGGGACAATTTTATTAAAATAAATTCTAGGCTCGGCTCGTATTTACTAGGTATGGCTACAAGACAACGCTAAAGATACTTGTTTAGAGAAATACATATATGGAAAACAACCAAGGCTCCGAATAAATTCCCGTGCTCATCAAACAAAAAAATATCTTTACCGGGAATAGAACCCGCGACCGCTTTATAGGCTAACTAGCCTAATTGATAGACAATATAGAAAGATGGGCTAAAACAAAGTGGAATAAATACCGTGTTAAAGGGTCGGTGAACTCAGCTATCTCTAACTAATCAACCACATAAAATCATTCCAGAGTTCGGGCAATAAACACGCAACTAGGAAAGGTGGAAAATAGTTTATATATCAAATTAAATGTGTATGGTGACGACGACAAAGAAATCCCACCAGAAATAATAATCAAACCGCAAGATACTAAAATAACCAAAGGTCAAGAATATACTAACTTGTACTGCATAGCTAACGCTAGACCTTTGCACGAACTAGAAACACTATGGTTCAAAGACGGCATATTGATAGACTTGGCTGGCGTCACCTACGATTTAAATGACCAGTGGAACAGAACCTTAAGCTTAATATCAGCTAATTTAACTCATACTGGACAATACACGTGCCAGGCGAGATTAAAAACGGGAGGGTTTGCAACCGTCACGGCGTCAGCGGCCGTTACCGTCACTGAGAAACCAGTGTTCTTGAGTAATTTAAAATCTGAAACGTTTGGTGAATTCGGAAGTACAATAGTATTGGAATGCAACGTGCAAGGGATTCCGTTGCCTGGTATAACGTGGTATAAAGACGCGCGGAAAATTTCAAGCGTCGGTGCCGAGGCAGGAGAGCCGGACAACGCTGACGTGGACGACGGAGGAGGACGCTACAGGGTCGAAGTGGACCGCTCCCTAGTCATCAGTGACCTCAAAATGGGGGACATGGGCATTTTTCAATGCATAGCGAGTAACGAAGCTGGTGAATCTTCCATTTACACATGGTTAAAAATTAAAAGTAAGTTATAATATTATCAATTATTAGAAATATTAATTCTGGGTTCGAAGTAACTAACCATTGCCACTGTCGTACAGCTGAAGGAAATATTCGCGTACCGCGCAGTCACATGAAGTTAATAAGAGTGAGGACTGCAGATAAAAAGGCAAAAACGTTCAAATTCGATACTGGCAGTAAGAATATTGATTGTAGTCATTCTGCACTATTCTTCAAACAGCAATGGTTTTTTTTTCAGCACAAGTGTGATCGCTATTTTGATACAGTTTTTACCTTCGGTTACGGTGCTGCGCAAGTGTTGGCACTTTGATTTTACGTTTTATACAATTGGCTATTTTGAAAAGCTTTTGTAGGTAGTCAATTTATCTTGTATCTGCATGAATAAACTAACCCTTCTTAATGTAAATATTCTTATATCTTAGTAGTTGTGATAAGAAATATAAGAATATAAAGTACTAATATTTATTTATTTATGTAAACTTAATCGTACAATTAAAAAAAGTTATAAATGGCGGAATTGTTCAGTTAAGGTTGGTGTTCATGTTTTAGAAACCAGCGAAACAAATTATAGAAAATCCGTATATTAGTACAAAACAATGATAAGATAATACATTAAATCACGCCTGTTTCCCAGAGGGGTAGGCAGAGACCACTTCTTTCCACTTGCTACGATCCTGACAAATTTCCTTCGCTTCTTCAACATTCATACATCGAGTCATGCACGCACGTCGGTTTCGGGTACTTAAGATTCGGCCCTTTTCCAGTATAAGATAATATGTAACAAAATACAATATTATCGTTTGTTATCTATCGAGGGTTGTTTTCTGTAGGTATACAGTGAAGGATTGGTAACCGTATTTTTCGAACCTATTTTAACTAAAGCTTGTTCAAATAGCAGACAGTATATATACTCGTAGTTCTATTTGAAAAGCACGCCGCACTTCGATCGGCCCAAGTTGCTAAATGCTCGTTAAATATTTTATTTTTCTATTAATATTCTCATATAGAATTTAGTTAAGTATAATTTTATTCGTAATGCATGTAAGTTTTTATGTTTTCTTGACTAACTATGTAGATATTAAAGGCGTAAGTATTTAATTGCCACTTAGCAACACCTATCCAGTATTGTAACTCAAAGTTATTATGCCCTGGATGTATATTAGCTGAGTGTCGGTAGTAGGTCGCTAGCTTGTGTCTAACGTAGTGCGTATGTGTAGCGTCCCCGCCAGTAATGCAGTCCGCGCCGGCCAACCTCACGGTGCTCGACGGGAAGGACGCCACGGTCGCGTGTCGAGCCGTCGGCGCGCCCACCCCTAACATCACCTGGTACTTCAACGGTCAGTACTGTTCGATCCTTATCACTCACACATAACATAACCCACACGATTAGTTCATCACTTTCCTGTAGCATGAGAAATAAGCTCACAATATCCTAGGCGTGAGCTCCCTTTGTTGTATAACTTTCTCATTGATCGTTCATGGTCACCAAAGGTAACGCTTGACCGAACTCCGCTTGCCTTTTTTCCCGACAATTAGTGACTTATGGTTCCTAATCGTTCTAGCCGGTCTATTAGAAAGTGATTTAAAATAACAATGAGCATTTAACATAAAGGACACATTTTTTTGATATTCGGTAATTGAAATATGCATAACAGTGATTATTCAACAGTATGAGAGCACCTCATGATTCCTAAATTTTATTACAGACTCGCTAATTATAAATCTGTCGGGGCGGTTGCAAGCCCTGGAGCTAGGAGATCTGCTGATTACGGGCACCACTACGGCCGACAGCGGCAAGTACACCTGTGTGCGAGCCAACGACGCTGGCAACGTTTCTGGAGAGGCGTATCTGACTGTACTAGGTAAAAAATATTGACTATCCTTAACCTATCTCTTTAATCCTCTTTTAATCACATTACTTCGCTGATGTACTAATTCTACTTACCTTGTTTCAGTGAGAACTCAGATTATCGCGCCGCCTGTAGACACGCGTGTTTTGCTAGGTCATACAGCTACATTACAGTGCCAGGTTTCAAATGATCCCAATGTGAAATATAATATCGATTGGTTCCATAATAAACAGTAAGAAGCAAACAATTTTATCACACGTGATTGTTTATTGAATTAACTAGTTCATGTATCGCATGTTAAACTCACGATAATCAGCGATAAATAAACCGAGCTTTTTTCTGTTTAGACCGATGACAGCTGGTTCCCGTGTGTGGGTGGCGGCAGATGGGTCCCTGCAAGTGCAAGCCGTGCGCGCTAGTGACGCGGGCGAGTACGCGTGTGTCGTGACGTCACCGGGCGGGAACCATACGCGGCAAGCTGTGCTCTCCGTCATCGAACTACCCTTTGCGCCGACGAATGTGCGCGCCATCAGATTAGACGCTGCTTCGCAGAGGGCCATTAACGTTTCCTGGACCCCAGGATTTGATGGGAACTCACCAATACAAAAATTCATTGTGCAGAGACGAGTTGTACCAGAATTTGGTAAGTTATATTTGTGTAGGATCTGGTTGTGAAAATTAAGCAGAATCGTTGAATAGAAAGACCACACGTTTAATCTGTACATATTATAATAAAGTTGTAGAAGGGATAAAATCTGTACATTTGAGATATGAATTTAAAAATACTATAGGGGCTCAGATTGAGCAGCAGAACATGTTTCTAAATTTTTTTGAGTTTTGTCTGTTTGTCTCTTTAATTTTGTTTCTCCTCGCTTTAATTGAAAACCACTGAACCAATTTTAATGCGGTTTTCACTAAAAGGATTCAATAAACGGTCACCAGGTTTATATCTATAATATAAAAATGAATCGCAAAATGTATTGGTAAGCGCATAACTCAACAACGCCTGGACCAATTTGGCCAATTCTTTTTTTTAAATGTTCGTTGAAGTTCAAGGATGGTTTTTACGGCGAGAAAAATTGAGAAATCCACCGGGAAAACCAGGAATTTGCAGCGGGGCGAAGCCGCTGGCGGGCCGCTAGTGTAATAATAAAAATTAATCGCTAAATGTGTTGCTAAGCTCAAAACTCGAAAACGGCTGAACCGATCTTGCTGATTTCTTTTTTGTCGTGTTTGTCAATGTCAGGACAAAGTTTTTATGAAAGAAAATAATTGAAAAATCAACCGGGAAAGTCAGGAATTTGCAGCGGGGCGAAGCCGCCGGCGGGCCGCTAGTATGTAATAAAAAACTGAGATATGTTAGTAAACGGGGGGAAAAAAGGGGTCAAAGTTAGTATGGACAAAAGTTACCGGATTGAGCTGGTCACTTGAAACTTTGTATAATTACTCTTCATAACAAATAAAATTATACCTGTTTCAGGATTTCTCGATTAAAGTAAAAACAACTAAGAAATTATTAAATTAGTCCAATAATATTTTGGTATTTCTTTAAAAAACCATATTTGAGGGCCGTGGATTAGTTAACGTGATTACAAATATAATATCTAAGTTTCTTTCTCCGTTTATTACATAGAAACTTAATCAAGGATTTAAAAAAAAACAATGTACAATATGTTATAAACAGGCAATATAAATTATTCCAATTTGTTGTGGTAATAAATGCTACGCCATGATAATTTGACATCAAAGAACAGGACAACCATATCACTCCCATAACGGGAGCGATCAAGACAAAAAAGCACGTGATCATAGATTAACGTTACAGAAGCAACGTTGTGATTGAAATTAACGGTGTAACGTTGTCGTTTGAAAACATTGTTTTAATGCCTAATATCGATAGTTAAAGTTCGAATACATAATGAAGACAATATTTGGACAACCAATTTACTATTTTAACTTAGGTTTGGTTTTACAATTTCAGAGTGCCGTGTATTTGGCATTTTTTATTATACGATACGTCCTTCCAAACCCATTTCACCAAACGACGATTAGAGCGTTCACGGTTGTCAAAATTATGAAGTAACAGTAGATTAACATTAATTAAATTTAATTTAATTAATAATTTAAAAAAAAAACGTGTGGTGGCGCAAGCCGGATTAATGCAGTTGAAATGAGAGCTCTAAGAAGTATGTGTGGAGTTAGGATGATAGATAGAGAAATAAATAGCGAGATCCGAGAATGATGTGGATTGAAAGAAGATGTAGTGACTAAAATTGAAAAGGGTATGCTAAGATAGTTTGGTCATTTAGAAAGGATGGATGAAAGAAGGGTTACGAAAGATATATAGCGAGCGAGAGTGAGCGGAAATGTCGGTAGGGGACGTCCTAGACGGACGTACGATGATCAGATTCGCGATGTACTGAATAAGGGCCAAATAAAAAGCACCCGAAAACGACGTACGTGCATGAAGAGATTGATGAATGTAGAGGAAGCGAAAGTGGTATGTTTAGATCGGTGCACCTGGCGTTCCATAGTCTCTGCCTACCCCATTGGGAGACAGGCGTGAAGTTATGTATGTATGTATGTATGTAAATTTAACATCGCTTAGTAAAATTGGTACTTAGTATAATATTATTTCGACGAATGTTGAATGTTGACATCATAACAAAAAATATTGATAAATTTCCGAATGATTGTTTGGTAGACTTTTAAATAGTAATCTATTGATAAGACCGAATTTCACTACAAATCATTTCGTTTAGTATAATGGGAGCGAGCGAGCAACACGGGTCGCGGCAGAAGCGACTCGGATAGGGTTAGGTTGTTAGGTAGATTATTTTAATAGCCGGGAACTTCTTGCTGCCTTATTTTCATGCTTATGCTAGTTAAAACATTTATGCCGAAATATTATTCTGCTTAATAAGTTTATGCGTTTCATTGTTTATTCGTTACGAACATTCAGCTCATTAATTATATGCATTACGATTATTCAACCAATAAATTTAAAAGGTATCTAATAATTTTTTTGGAATTATTTTTGATCGTTACTAATTTTCTCCTTTGGGATCCGCAGCATTATAGTAAACAGAGAAGCCCTATAATTTCGCCACCTATAGCGTAATTACAACAAATACGTATTTTTTTAGTATTAGTTGTTTATCAATCAGATTTTGAAATACAAAAAATAATCGTTAGTAGTAATAAAAAAATCAGTAGGGACGCTGCATAATCTAACCCTAATAACGTTAATATTTTTTTAACATGAATTTATTTCAGAATCATAGAGGTCCATAAATTTTTAGTAACTTATTCAAAGCGCATTATTTCTGCGGGTATTAGATTTTTAATATTAGGTCGGGTATTATGATCAAATTGAAAAAAAACGGGCACTTATTTTATTTTTCGGCGGTTGGTTAATTAGTGTGGCAGCAAAACATGAACAGTAATAAAAAGAAAATAGGTAGGTAAACAATACTTTGGTTAGGAGTAAAAAATCTATACACCGAAACATACTGTAGGTATGTAAAAAGAAAATACATTTAATGTAACTGTAGAAAGAACAACATATTTGAGAAAAAATACTTCAGGGGCTAAAAGTCTTCCATAGAACTTTTAAAGAAAGGCTTCTGTCCTTTATACAATGGTTTTAATCCTATTATCGGTTTTTAACTTTTGTAGGAACAGAAAACCCCAAAAAGATCACGAGGCTACATAACACGTAATGTTATTATGTTGTCTATATCTGTCGTTTTGTCTGTCTACTGGGCGCCTACAACACTAATCGGGCTGACCGGCCTAGAGGGATGCAGCTACTACGATGAACCACGATGAACAGAGGCTTAAATCGGTTGGCCGATTGTTAGTCGTAGGTCGCCCGTTTAGCGTTGGAATTGATAAACGGTGTTAAGAGTGGTTTCCATTTCATAGTTATAGTTCTGATGCTTGATAGCATATCGGCTGTGCTGTTTAAAAGTTATTGAGTTTCGATTTGAAACCCAGGGTCGCAAATATCGTGGTGCAAGTTTCGGCCCTTTCAGCCGTCAAATTGGTTTTAAACTTGATAGACGTCAAAATTGATAAAAACAGGGCAAGTCAATGTCTAAACAAGCTTAGTAGAGGGTTCCAACTTCCAAATTGCCGTTGGGTATTACACAAAATCTTTTTTTTTTTAAAGTGCACCAGCAGAAGAGCGGAGCAAGCTTCACGACACTTACGTCCTTTTGTAAATCGCAATTTTTTTCGGAAATAACTTAAAAACGGTATATCCGATTATATTGAAAAAAAATTTTATTAAGCGATGACGAAGTCGCGGACAGAAGCTAGTTAATAAATAAAAACAATTTTAATAAGAAATGCCACTAACACCATTTCACTTTTTCAGGTCCCACCCCAGATCCACTTTTAAACTGGATAACTGAACCTACTAACGTATCGGCAAATCAACGCTGGGTTCTATTGACCAGCCTGAAAGCGGCCACATCTTACCAGTTTCGAGTGTCAGCGGTGAACACTGTCGGTGAAGGGCCTGCCTCCGATCCAACAGATGTGTTGACTTTGCCGCAAGAAGGTAAAGCATCATTTATAAGTTTTTTCTGGGATGATTTAAATGTTTAGGTAATCATAATTCACTCTAACACCGGTGCTCGCTTTGATTAGGGTAAGGACCAAAAAGTTGTCCACGCTAACTCACTCAATTAAATTTTCTATGAAACTTTTCCGTTGTGACACGAAAGTTAGCCATACAATTGCAGGGATAATTTTCGTCGCACAACGGAACTTTTTTCAACTTCGCTGTTTGTATGGTTAACTGCGCTTAACAGTGGTCCAACTTTTTGGTCCTTACCCATTAATGTACACTAATATTTCAATAAGTACAATCTTAACTCATTATACCTGCATCAAGTCACGACAAAATCATGAATTTGTCGGCAGGTATGAGGTAGGTATTAAAAGTATATCACGAGCAATCTTGTTCCTTCATTGACATTTCTATGCACTTCGTGTTAAAACATGTAAATAAATATTCCCAAGTGGCCTGAATATTCAAGATTCGTCCTAAGTCTCATTGCAATAAAGTGTTCTCTTTATGACCAAGCTGCCAGCGACCTAATATGCTGCCAAGGTATGCAGAAATATTTAAAACTCAACAATAAGTTAATAAGTTCGATTTATTTTACAATGTGTACGTGCTCTGTGTGTTTATTTAAAGATTTATTTACACCATTACTGTCATGAATGTGTCCATTGTTTATTATATTTTAAATTTTCTTTACCATTGCATTGGCATGACATACGATACGAGCTCTGTTATCATTTAGTTATTAATGTTATTATGCGTAAGTCGTAACACAAATTACCGCACGAACTAAATACGAAACCGCATGCCTGTCTAAAATACATTACAATTGACAGAATTATCAAAACTGTTATGTTTTGTTTATTTTCCAAAGGATATTATTATGTGTGTTGATTATATTAGTTATATTATAAGAGCTTTAACTTATTTTTTTACTAGATTACATATTAATAAAAGCATGCGAGGTCCTAAAACCAAGCTATAACGACGAAAAATAAAGTGAGAATCTTTTAAATATTTCAGCTCCTTCCGGGCCTCCTATTGGGTTCATGGGTTCGGCTCGCTCTTCTTCGGAAATTATAACTCAGTGGCAACCACCGCTTGAAGAGCATCGCAACGGACACATCCTTGGTTACGTCATTCGATACAGGCTGCGAGGCTACGACAACAGCCCCTGGACCAATCAAAATATCACCAACGAAGCTCAAAGGAACTTTTTAATTCAAGATCTGATCACCTGGAAAGATTACAATGTCCAAATAGCTGCTTACAATGATAAGGGTGTAGGGGTGTTCACAGGCAGTTACATAATCAAAACTAAGGAAGGCGTACCCGAGGCCGCTCCCGATAGTGTTCGATGTGAACCACTTAACTCTACCTCTATTACTGTTTGGTGGACTCCACCCAACCCTCAAAAGATTAATGGAATCAATCAGGTAAGTCTGTTTCATTACAAGAGAAGGGGTAGAGTACCTATTGGCATCGGTTATTCATCTTCAACCACGTGACATTGTAGATAATGAATTAAATTTGTTATTTCTTTTGTAGGGCTATAAAATTCAGGCATGGAGATGGGACGAAAACGAAGCAGCTGACACCGAAAGAAAACTTGTTAGCGTTCCACCGAATCTTTTAGACCCGCTGACTGAACAGACCGCCGTTATAGGAGGTCTCGAAAAATTCACCGATTATAACATATCAGTATTATGTTTCACCGAACCTGGAGACGGACCTCGAAGCGATTACGTCCTGGTCAGAACCAAAGAAGATAGTAAGTTGTTTGTTGCACCTTCTGTTAGCAAGGATTATGTTTTGCACTATTATTGTTGTATATTGGAATATTTTTTTTAGTTCCGGATGAAGTAGCAAATCTGCTATTTGACGACATATCTGATCGCGCAGTAAGGGTTTCCTGGACTCTGCCTAAGAAGTCAAATGGTATTTTAATAGGATATAAACTATCCTATCAAGTAAAAGAAGACAACGAAACGTTTAAAGAAGAAGTTCTACCAGCTAACGTAACCAGTATCAGGGTTGAACATTTACAGGTATGGATGCTTAAATTCGTTGGGTCGGTTTCTCTAACGTTGTTTATCACTTGATTTGTCACATTCAGAGTTCCATGAACAAAGGAAAAACTGGTATTCTCCGTATATTTTGATGTCCTTTTTTTAAACGTTCATGATTAGTATAGCCTAATGATGAGGAATATACGATACACGTTTAAAACTCTGTTTATTAAAATCGGTCCAATAGTCCGTAGTACATACACAGCCTATGCAACGTTTCTTTTCAACATACTTTTAGTAACCTTTTGGCGCAAAATAGACCTCAATACGGTTACGTTGTTTAATACGGTTGTGCGTTATATTGCTAGAGTTTTTGGTTAAGTCTCAATCCCGTTACCGTACCTATCGATTGTTATTATAAATTAGTACTTAATCAATTGTACGAGTAATAATATTTTAAGTGAGTCAATGTAATTGTTATCACGACGTAGTCAAGTGGTTCGTCACACCTACCGTATCGCCGAGATTGCTAGATAAGAATGTTTTTGTCGGGCGGACAGGCTAGCACGCACTACAAGTTCTGGCTGCGCGCGCTGACGGCGGTGGGTGCGGGCGGTGCGCGCGCGGCCGTGATCCAGTCGGGCGTGGAGCCGGTGCTGCCGAGCGCGCCGCGAAACCTGGCGCTGTCCAACATCGGCGCCTTCTCCGTGCTGCTGCAGTTCACACCCGGCTTCGACGGCAACTCCTCCATCTCCTCGTGGACCGTACAGGTACACCTTCTTACAGCAACTTTCATGTGCTTTGTCTACCAAAGATATTTCCGTAAACTATTATGTGCGCTAAATCTGCATAATACGTTTGTATATACGACGACGCGCTGGCCTAGTTGGTAGTGACCCTGCCTACGAAGCTAGCGGTCCTGGGTTCAAATCCCGGTAAGGGCAGATATTTGTGTGATGAGCGCGAATATTTGTTCCTGAGTCATGGATGTTTACTATGTATTTAAGTATATATTTCTCTATATAAGTATTTATATCGTTGTCTAGTACCCATAATACAAGCCTAGAGCTTAAATTGGGACTAGGTCAATTTGTGTGACATTGTCCCCTGATATTTATTTATTTATTTATTAAATATGCGACAAACGGCTCCCAAAAACTTTGTCACGATTACATAGTATACATGTTTACTGACTGACTAATACATTATTCGCAGGCACAAACTGCAAGAAACTCTTCATGGGTGACAATATTTGAAGTAAACGCGCCGGATGCCCAGTCTATACTCGTCACGGGGCTCGTTCCCTTTACCACGTATCGTCTCCGGGTGGTAGCGACCAATGTCGTCGGTTCCTCGCAACCTTCAGAACCGTGCAAAGAATTCCAAACTATACAGGCACCACCGCAACATCCGCCTAGGAACGTCACAGTACGTGCAGTTAGTGCCAACAACTTACGTGTCAGGTGGATTGTAAGTACTTAATAAACACGAAACGCTTTTTGTCATTTGTATAGTAAGACCTGGGGGCTGGAGCCCTAACATGGCTGCGTTTATCGCGTGACAAAGTGTGGATAAGGCATCCGTCGCCTTCGGACACGTACCTACATAAGTACGAGAGGGACGGAGCTTTATCCAATTTTGCCACGCGATTTAGACGCAGCCATACTAGGGCCGCAGGTTCACTTATACACAAATGTGTTTACAGCCTTTGCAGCAGAGTGAGTGGTTCGGCAATCCAAAAGGCTATAACATCACGTACCAACGTAGCGGAGCTAACGAAACCCTTTTCAGCATCATTGAAGATCACACGGCTAATTCACACATTCTTTCTAATTTGGAAGAGTGGTCGGTGTACGAGATTCAGATGACTGCAATCAATGAGGTTGGAACGTCTGCGGAAAGTCCTAGGGCAACCGAAAGAACGAGAGAAGCTGGTTATTATTTGTATACATACACATTCTAAGATCGAATTGCTGAAGAGTATAATTATATTAACTATACATCTTTTTATTTTTACAGTCCCGGCGAACGGACCAAATGACGTTACAGCTAATGCCACATCATCTACGACCGTTGTGGTGCTCTGGGGAGATATCCCGGCTAAAGATCAAAACGGTTTGATTGAGGGGTACAAAGTGTGTTTCGCGGCCATCGTACCGCCTCCTCGGCCCGAACACCAGAAAGTGGAATGCCAAGCGATACCCTCTAATCAAACGCACACTATTACACTTACTGAACTTCGAAAATATGTCGTGTATCAAATTCAAGTTTTGGGATATACTAGGCTGGGTGATGGGGCTCTTAGTGACCCACCGGTTACAGTGCGAACTTTTGATGATAGTAAGTGACATTTCATTTGTATTTTTTTAGCTTTTAATCTTTCTATAATAGTTAATAGGACAATTTTAACTTACTTCCACAATGTAAAAACAATAAGTTATACAATGATATAGCCGTCAAAATAAAGTAAACATAAAGAAAAAAAAAATGAGTCCGTTCTATTTACAAAATTCCTATTACCATCTTCGGGCAATTTACAAACATCATCAATAAAATAAGTATACACTTGATATTATTATAGTAAGAACATGTTTAAAATACATTTGGTTTACTATTTGTTACACTTTTTTAAATGGGATAGAACTAAATGATATTGCATTTCCTTATAAAAATAATTTTCTTGCATTCTGATTAGCTTGCATTTTACTGAGAAGCAGTGAAATTTATAAGTCACTGCAACCTACTGCTCTAAACAGTTTCAGCCTATCATAAAAGAGGCACCTACGAAGCCGCAAACAAACGGCAAGGCAAAGTTAGATTTCCTTTTCTCTAATGTTGTGTTTTGTCTGTAATAACTATTTTCGAAGCGAAATTATGTATAAGGATTAAACCCAAATCCACGAAATGGTTTGAGATTAAAAGTGTTCATTCTATGATTCTGACAAGCTGGCAATGTCTGGCAATTTTATTTTTTTTTCTTCATGCTTTATTCCACGAGAGGGTCCGATTTTGATTCAAAGATTCAAAGAATTTATTTGCTCAGAATACAGTTGTGTAGATGTTACATTACTTTTTAAATTATGTCCAGTGTATTCAGCCTGCATGCAGGCGTGCAAAACATTTGTCGGAGCGATACAATTAAAATTAAATTAAATTAAAGATAAAAGACAATCATTACAAAATATAAAGAATAGAATAACAATTAAATTAAAAATGTCAGTCACGATTTAAATATTTCTGAATGGTATAAAAACAACGGTCTAAGAGCCAGGTAGTCAATTTATTCTTAAAACTATTTCCCTCGAGTAACTTTATGTCCTCAGGTAGGTTATTGTATATTATTATGTCTATGCACATGTTACAAACATTTTTCCTGTAAATCATTTTATGAGCCCGTGGTTTATGAAGTAAATTCATTATTTTAACTCTGGTTTCTCTTTGTATTACTTCACCTCGTTTTTTGAATAAATATGTATGGGTACTTACAAATAGACATATTTCCCTTATATATAAGCAAGGTAACGGAAGAATGTGCAGTTTTTTAAATAAAGGGATGCAAGAGTCATCATTCCAAGCATTACAAATAACCCTAATACATTTTTTTTGGGCTTTAAAAACTCTTTCCATATCGACGGAACCACCCCACAGAATCAGGCCGTAACGAAGAACTGAGGACACATAGCCATGATAAGCTGTTAATGCGGCTTCCACTGAAACAGTGTCTCTCAGTCTGCGGAGAGCAAAAACAAATCGATTCAGTCTGTTACATACCTGCTCGGTGTGATCTTTCCAATTTAGATGTGCGTCTAAGTTGAAACCAAGAAACCTGATGGAGGCAACTTCTTCTATGATTTCGTTTCTGTATTGAACTGATATTGGTAAATTATTTGAATTATAAGAATTTACTTGCATTAATTTAGTTTTATTACTATTAATTTTTAAATCGTTCATGTCCATCCATTTTACAATATCATTTAAAGAATTATTTATGTCTTGATTAAAAGTTAACCTATTACTACATTTGACCATGATGGTTGTGTCATCTGCAAACATAATGACTTTATGAGGGGTAGCGTTCGGCAAGTCATTGATGTAGATAACAAAAAGTAGGGGGTCCAATATACTTCCCTGTGGGACTCCAGAATAATTTACTTTATACTGAGATCTAAAAACTGGTTTGACTATTTCATTATTTCTCTCAATAAATCTATTGATCTCAGTACACTGCAACCGATCACTCAGATAGCTTCCGATCCAGTCAAGCGCTCGGCCTCTGATACCGTAGCGTTCTAGTTTGCTTAGGAGCAAGACATATTCATGTCCAAGAAAAGCGATGCTACCGGAATATTTTTATTGATGGCCTCTGTATTGTACTTTACGAACTCAAAACAAGCATGGGTTGTTGACCTCTTTTCCCGAAAGCCGAACTGCTCGGGACAGAGTATTTTAAACTTTGTCAAGAAATTGTTTAATCGAATGAATAATGCCCTCTCAAATATTTTTGATAATATAGGTATTAATGCAATGGGTCTGAAATTACCTGGGTCCTGCCTGTCACCTTTCTTAAATAGGGGCTTTACTATCGATATTTTCAATTCCCTTGGAAATACACCCTCGACAAAAGACAAGTTTATAACATGAGCAAGCGGAACACAGATATATGAAGCACATTGTTTCAGTAGTTTTGTGGTAATGCTGTCATAACCACTCGCTTTGCTATTATTTAGAGACATTATTATTTTATACACTTCCTGTTCATTTACAGGATTCAAAAATATTGTAGCCTGATTTGTCGATGACTCTGATTGACAAGCTAGGTCATTAGATTCGTCTTAGTAATGCGAGTGTCACTGGCGGGACTTTAATTTGAAAAAGTAAGGATTCATTTTAAAGAACAGGGTGTCCTTGGAAGTGTGGATCAAATCGAACAGAGACAGGGGCGGTCATTTCCAATAATTTTAATCGATAAGTGCTGATTCGATTCTTGACGGTTAATAAGTTACGTTTTTTTTTAATAATTATAAAATTGCTTTGTTTTTTTTTTTTTTAATAACTATTCCAATCGGCATTTTTTTTTAGGTTTCAAGATAATGTAATTTTTCTAAAATGGTAATCTCAGCAGGGGTTTTTAGAATTGTTATCAGTGTTAACGTATGGAATTAATAATTATTAACATGTTCATCAATCCACAGCCCCTGGTACACCTTCAAATGTGTCGTTTCCCGATGTTACCTCCTCGACCGCCCGCATTATATGGGACGTGCCCGAAGATCCGAACGGCGAAATACTGGCTTATAAAGTGACGTATCACCTCAATGGCACTACGCAGCACGTATTCTCCAGAGAATTCTTACCTTCAGATAGGACTTTCAGGTAAACAAGATAAACTCGCATTCGTGTTACACTCTAGTTAGATGTAGGTACCAGTCGGATTTCGCCGAAGGTGTTGGCGAAAAGGCGGCGCAGGGTCTTGCAATGCAGCAAAGGGGACGGTTTGAAAATGGGTAGTTTTTAAAACGGGAGACATTTATATATTTTTTTTTTTTTATGGCATGTGAAGGCAAACGAGCACACAGGCCACCTGATGGTAAGTGGATACTGTGACCCATAGACATTCGCATTCACAAGACTGCAAATGCGTTGCCTACCCTGAGGACTAAGATGGAATGCCTCTATGCTAGTCATTTCACCGGCTGTCTTATCCCCAAACCGGAACACAACGATGCGGACACTGCTGCTTGGCGGTAGGTTAATGGATGAGATGGTGGTACCAATGTACGGACGGATGGTTGATGGTTTGGTCTAGAAAAACGTGACGACTTGGGATTCCAAGACGTCGTCGGGCACGACTTCGCTAATACGTGTGCAATATATTGAGTTAGTCTATTGACACTGATTTTGTAGGTATTCGAGTTGGAATAATCTGATAATCGATCGATCATAATATTAAATTAAATAAATAAAAAATAAAAATAGCCTATATTACTGAAGTTTTAGCTTACTTATATTATTATATTCTATGTCTAATATATATTATCCATCGACAACTTCAGTTGGTCTTCCGACATAGGCCTCTTCCAAAATATTCTATTGTGTCTGGTCCCTTGCCTTATCGAGCCAGTCTCCTCCACCTACCTTTTTCAGGTCATCGGACCATCTAAGAGTAGGTCTTCCTCTTTTTCTTTTGTAACCTCTTGGGTACCACACTCCACAATGTCCTTTGTCCAATTATGTATGTCTGACCATGTGGCCAGTCAAACGCCATTTTTGCGGTTTTATTATCGCATTTACTCTTTTACATTTTGATTTGCCTTTAATTATTGATAATTTAACTTTATCTTTGAGTTTCATATTTAGCACTTTTCGCTCTACGTTATTATGACCATGGATCGGAAATTCGGATCGATATTTACCTAAAGTTGGCAAAATCCCGGAAAAAGATAGGCAAACATGGCGTCGGCTTCTTAAAAATATTATTTTAATAATTTAAGTTCTGGGATTTTGGGATTCTACAAAACGTTAATATAATAATTACTTTAAATGTAGGATAAAACGTTCTGTTTTGCTCGTATAAATTCGTTAGGTTAATAAGTTACAGGTAAATTAAATAACATTTGGTTATATGTATACATGGAAAATAACTTCAAACAGTTAATATAAATAAATAATTATGAATTACTGCCGGTGTAATTTATTTATTTTGAAATCCCGGAAATTTTATATGAATTATATGATTGAGTCCACCTCCATACAACTGAACAACAAAGCCGGGGCTAAAGTATAGGTAAATATCGATCCGAATTTCCGATCCCTGATTATGACAAACGGCTAGCTTTTCATGTTGCTTTTTTGTTAGTGCCCAGGTTTGGCATCCATAAATTAGTATAGGTATTATATACATATTTACCTACTACTTTAAACTTCTGACTTGTTGGAATTTATTTTGCATTCATAACCTCTTTTAAAGACCAAAACTTCCTCCATGCATTTGATATGCTTTTTTCGATTTCCTTGTTTGTCTGTCTAGGGGTGATAAATTATTTTCCCAAGATGTATATTCGTTTAACTACTCTATAATATTTCCGTTAATTATGATTTGCTCTTCAGTGCTATTAGTCATTAATATTGTTTTAGACATATTCATGGATAGACCGACCCGTTTGTTTTGTGTGTCTAGTTCTTCTAACATACACTTGCGAGCAAAATAATTGCATCACTTTGCATTTTTCCATGTACATTCAATATCTTTGTAACGGTATAATCTTTCTGAAATATTTAAATGTAATAAAGTTTCTTGAAATGTAAGCTTTCTGAAAAGTTAAGAAACTTGGAAATCGATGAAGTGTTTTACAAATAACGGTCATTTTCCTGGTTCGTGGCCGATTACTCCTTACCGAACGCTCAAGTTGTGCTCCCTTAGACGGCTATAAAGCAGGGTTAGAGGAAGGGTGGGGGGGGGGGGGGGGGGGTTATCAGTCACTTATCAAAAGTCGACCTGGAAAAATTGACACTACTGCTGTTCAAGTCGCCGTCATCATTCACCTACTGCGAGAGGGCCGCAGTCAACGTTCAGTAGCTGATGAGCTGAATTTGGTATAGTCTACAGTTTGTAGAGTCTGCCGGAGATTCAGACAGACTGGGGCCTTTACTTCAATGCCAAGAACCGGCCGGAAAAGGTGCACTTCGGAGAGGGACGATCGGTTCATCGTGACTACATCTCTACGAGATCGTCACCAGACAGCTGTTGCTGTCCAACAGCAGCTCGAAGAAGTAAGAGGAGTTGCAGTCAGCGAGTGGACAGTACTGAGAAGACTGAAGACAGCCAACCTGACCCCAAAAAGGTCTGCGACGGGGCCCAAATTGCTGCCTCGGCACCGTGAAGCACGACGTCAGTTTGCTCAAAATCACGACTGGACAATTGAGCAGTGGACCTCAGTCCTCTTCTCAAACGAGTGCAGGATGTGCCTGAACGGCTGCGATAGAAGAGGACGAGTGTACAGAAGACCGGGAAAGCGATTCGCTCAATGTTGCATATCCGAAAGAGTTGCCTACGGAGGAGGTTCCGTCATGTTCTGGGGCGGCATTTCCTACGACGGGCGAATGTAGCTGGTTTTCGTGCCTGGTGGTGGCCGTGGCGGTGGTTTGAACGCTGCCAGGTACATCACCGACATCCTGGAGGAGTATGTCGTCCTGTACGCGGGTATGTTTGATGAGGGGTTTATCCTGACCTGATGCAGGATAATGCCCCTTGTCATACCTCAAGGGCCACCCCAGCCTACCTTCGCGAGGTGGGCATCGACACCATGGACTGGCCAACGATGAGACCGGACCTAAACCCCATTGATAACATGTGGGACTTCCTAAAAGGAGGGTTCGGCAGCGGAATCCTGCCCCGTCTCATGTGGAGGAGCTGAAGCAAGTTTTGGTGGAGGAGTGGGAAGCCATCCCGCGAGATTACCTACGTCAAAACACTGATAAAATTAATGAAAAATCGATTAGATCGTGCGAGGAGGGCTAGGGGAGGGAATACCAAATACTGATGTATAATAAATTTTTTTTTAATAAAGACTGTACACGATAAAATCTGGCCATGCATGCTCTGGTGTATTTTTTGAATGAATGCTAATTTTCAAGCAGCACTTTTTTGTAATAGTCAGTGGTTATGAAACGACATATTAAAAATACAATCATAATAAAATGTTAGAGCGTCTGTGATTTAGACCATTATATAATCCGCAGTACCAATATTTTTTTGTACACGGTCTTCTGACAGTCTTTACTAAATTCTCGTGTTAAAAACATTTTATTATTTTTAATTATACAAGCCAAATTATACCTTATTACATTATCTTTTCACAGTAGTTAAAACTTTTCTAATTGTATCGAGATTGAGATAGTTCTGATTTTTTTTAACTTTGTCGAATTTGACTTTTTGACAAATAAATGCCTCCCATACAAAAACAACCTTCAGTGCTTGAAGTAAAAAGTCTTCCTGACTACTACAAATAGAAATGAGTTAGAAAAAGTATTTTTTTGGTAAGACGACATTCTAATGTGAGTAAAACAGCTTGTAAAAATATAAATACAGTTGTGACATTGTAGCAGGAAGCGAGTGAAGATTGTCAAAAAACGCTGGACAGAAGTGGAAAGGTATGATAGAATATATTCAACGAAAACTCACACATACCCATACATTATGTGATATGATTTTATTTTATTATATAGTTATATAACTATACAAGCTATGAAAAAAAAACTGCTTGAAAATATGCATTCGTTGCAAAGATACACCAGAGCATGCATGGCCAGATTTTATCGTGTACAGTCTTTAAATACCTTTAATAAATACAATGCCTATCATTCTTAGTTTCCCTAATCCCTTTTTGAAGCGTTTTTTCACCATTTTCTGAATTCAGAGCATATTTCAGGATTAGGACTTGATATTACATTGAAATAACGCATTTTCTATTGCATTACATTATCAGCTTTCATTTGGTACTACAATATTTAAATTCGAGTAAAGATATACAAAGAATATATATATATATTATTAAGAAGTTTTAAGACTTGTTGGTAATTCTTTAGCTCTGCCAACCCCACTCTCTGGGAATGAAGGCGTGAGTTTATGTATGTATGTATATACAAAGATATTGAGTGTGCATGGAAAAATGCAAAGTGATGCAATTATTTTGCTCGCGAGTGTATATCTCAGTCCTATTGGATGATCTGTTACCAGAATGGGATCATCTGCAAACCTGAGATGGATGGAAGTCTTCTGCCGTTAATATTGAGCCCATAATTCTCCCAGTTCATATGTCTAAACACGCTTTCGAGGACTTCATTAAATATTTTTGGTGATAAGGGATCACCCTGCCTCACTCCTTTCTTTATTTCGAATTCTTCGCCTAGACTCTCTAATTTAATCTTACATACATTAAATCACGCCTGTTTCCCAGAGGGGTAGGCAGAGACCACTTCTTTCCACTTGCTACGATCTTGACAAATTTCTTTCGCTTCTTCAACATTCATACATCGAGTCATGCACGCACGTCGGTTTCGGGTACTTAAGATTCGGCCCTTTCCCAGTATTTCTCCGATTTGATTCGAAAAAGTACGCCTAGGGCGGCCCCTTCCGACCCTTCCACTCACTTTCGATCTGTATATCTCTTTCGTCAATCTTCTTTCATCCATCCTTTCCAAATGACCGAACCATCGAAGCATGCCCTTTTCAATCTTAGTCACTACGTCTTCTTTCATTCCACATTTCTCTCTGATTTTTTCATTTCTAACTCTATCAATCAGTTTCACACCACACATACTACGCAAAGAACGCATTTCAACTGCATTTACACGACTAACATGCTTGTCCTGCCACACCCAACATTCACTACCATACATCAGGGTAGGGGCTAGCACTCCATTGTGAACAGCCAGCCGGGCTTTTTGTGAAACGCCCTGTCTGCTCACAAAGGAGTGCAGGGCCCCATTAATTTGATTCCCCGCATTCACCCTCCTCTCGATATCCTTCTCACACTTACCATCTCTTGTAAACATACTTCCCAGGTACACAAATTCGCTCACTTGTTCTACTAATTCACCATTTATATTTATCACGCACTCAGTCATCTCCTCATCCTTCTCTATCACCATGACCTTGGTCTTGGCAACATTTACTTTCATCCCCTTTTTCTTAAATCCCTCATTCATTACTGTCACCATCTCCTGCAACTCAAGTACCGATGAGGCAAGTATAACTTGATCATCGGCATATAAGAGGCATTTGATTAGCAACTCTTGCATACGCAAACCCTTATCATACTCTTTCAAATCCCACATACAACTGTCCATGAATAGATTGAACAGCCATGGTGAGGCAACACATCCCTGTCTAACACCTTTAGAGATATTAAACCAGGCCGAGTATGCCCCATTGATCCTGACACAGGCTCTGGAGCCCTCATAAAGGGACCTCAAAGCCTGCACCAGGTTGCTGCTCACTCCATACATAGACAGCACCGTCCACAACTCCTTTCTATCTACCCTATCATAGGCCTTTTCCAGGTCCACAAAAGCACAGAAAACCTTTTGGTTCACAGCCAAGAACTTTTCTGTGATGGACCGTAGTGAAAAGACCTGATCCGTACATCCCATTCCCTTTCGAAATCCCGCTTGTACATCCCAGATTTTGTCATTCGTAACATTCAGTACCCTTTCTATTAGAATCTTCGCATATACTTTGCCGACAACACTAAGGAGGCTGATACCGCGGTAGTTTTTGCAGTCTTGCTGTGACCCCTTTCCTTTATACAGAGGGACGATAACGGCCTTGACCCAATCTTCTGGGACTCGGCCGCTATTCCAACATGCATTGAAAAGACGGTACAACAGACTACCCACCAGGCCATCTCCTCTCCTCAGCATTTCTATCGACACTCTATCACAACCTGCTGACTTTCCCGCTTTCATACTTTTTAAAGCTTTCATGATTTCACTCATACTAATCACACTTTCATCTTCGCTACTTGCATCTTTACTCATGCTTTCTGGCTCACGACAAATATCTTCGCATTCAAACAAGCTTTCAAAATAAGTTTTCCATCTATCAAGCATTTTTTCTTCCTCACATATTAAGTCTCCAGACTCATTCCTCACCGCGCTTAATTTAGTTGTTTTAATTTAATCTTAGCTGTAGTATTTGCATAAATTTATTTTATTATTCATCCAGATCCCTTGTTATACGTCCTAATATTAATTTTGAAAATACATTGTATAGATTACTCATCGAGCTTGTTGGTGTAATTATTTATTTCGTTTTTATCTCCTTTCTTATGTAGAAGGGTAATTGTGGTCTTCTATGTCCATTATGTTGGCATTATTTCCTTTTTTAAGATTTCGTTAAAAAGGTCAGTGAGTTGATCTTGATATTGTTAAGGACTGCCTTTAATAACTCATTGATAATATTGTCATCTCCAGGTGATTAAGCATTTTTTTGTGTTAAGACAGCAAGCTTTCTTTTTGATGGTCACCAATTGTGTCAACACTTTGTTGATTTCCTGATTCTACTTCGCCAGTGCTGTAAAGGTTTTTATAAAACTGCGTGGCTATATCCATTATTTCAAGTCTTTATGATGTGTGTTTTTTGTAGTTCTTCACGGATGAGGTGCGGAATTACAGTTTTGTTTAGGGCTATATGCTTCCTTGACTTTTTGGTGTTATTTGTTTGTATATTTCCACGGATAAGTCGATGGCCTGAATTGAAATTTACGTTGTTTAGTGGTTCCACATCTAAAAATACTTTTTTATTGATACTCAATATAAAATCTCTTTCATCTCTTAGTTCCTGTGGAGACATTATTATTTATAATATTACTAACCATCAATATATATTTTTTATATCTCTCCAAAATTGTCATACGTTATTTGATTTTTCACTAACCGTTACTCACTCTTTGTTTAATGATAGAGACTCCTCTGTGAGTGGGGGCTTTAAGCTTAGAATCTAAACAGCGCTTTTTTTCTAGAATCATGTATTTCAACTTATCTCTCCAAATAATAACAAAAACGCGTTTTTGTGAATAAATTTCAAGGCAAAATAGTTAACAGGACAATTCTAGTTATTATATATAAAGAATTGTTGAATCAAAATATTTTTGCAGAATTAAACAAATTCCCCCAAACAATTTATTTATTTATTTTTTATTGTCCTTCAAGCCAAAATATAAAATGATTACTATTATCATTTAATTATATTTCAGACGACCTCAATGTAACTGCATATAATTTGACATGCCATGTAATTTATATTTAATTTGAGTAATAAAATCTGAATCTGAATCTATTAAAATTAATATATTAAATACCCTATCAGGCAAAATTAAACAAATTGTATCAACACAAATAAATGTGAATAGTTTTTTTTAAATACCGGTCCAGACAAAAATGCAACATAGTTAACTTTACAAGAAAATTTAACATATTAATGCAAATGGTTTGTTTTACTATATTAAACTATTAAACCACCTCTTTTCTGTTTAATTTTGAGAAATTCCGGTCTGGGCTTAAATATTTTCTATTGTTCAACAACTGATATGGTCTGTGCCAGTTAGCATTTCAATAGCGGACATTGACACCCCTCTACCAAGAAAACGCCGTTAGTAATAACTACACCTACCCATGTTGCCCGAAACATCCCGAAATGAATATTTTTACTTTTGCTTATGTATTTTGGTACCGGTAATACGTTCATCTAGTCAAACCACTTAGCGTTGCAGGGGTTGTAAACCTTGACGCTTACAATAACTATTTTAAAATTAAAATTACTTCAATAATGATAAAGGCTGGGTTTTAAGGAGGTTAATTATAAATTTAAATTTGGCTTTCATACAAAATTGATTTATATTTGTACCTACGCTTTAGGTTTTCATATTAGCCAATGTTGTCGTTTATGATTTAGGTGATGACGCTATCCATATTAGTTTTGTGTGAAAGCTCTGTTATAAATACTTTCCGTAACATCATTATCGACTAGGGCAATAAAAGTCGGCCGGTCACCTTTCGTGCGTACTGCTACCTGCACTAGAGTTGTGACACACATTCCCTAAGGCCGTGCAGGTGCGAATGAGATAGCACGATAAAAAGGTTTTATTGCCCTAGTCGCCAGGTGGTATTACGAAATTATAAAAGTTAGTTTAAATAAAATATACTTATATTATTATATTACTATTGAAAGACAGTTTTTTTTAAATAATTTAATTATTACTTTCATCGTCAGAGCTGGAGCTTTACTGCGAGCTCTCACTGGTGTCATCTGTGACGGTTATTATAAATTTGTCCACAGTCTTGTCAATTGTGTGGTCGAGGTTGCACATATTTTTTTCACTTTTTTTACGTGTTCGACACAGTTGGCCCACTTCTCTCTTGTGACTTGTTCGATCCCATCTTCTAAAAGTTTTTTCAGGTCGTTGAATCTGAAAGTTGTGTTATGTCTCGCTACATAACCCTTTATATCAGCCCATATTAGTTCAATCGGGTTCAGTTCGCAATGGTACGGAGGTAACCTCAACACCGTAATTCCTTTTTTTTGCCATTTCGTCAATCACGTAACTTTGGTATTTTGACTTTACTGCATTCACTTTATCCATTAACTCCCTTTTGACATATTTATCATCAAAAGACATATTTTTAGAGCGAAGCCAATCTTGAATATCTCCTTTTCTCCATTGCATAGTAGGAGTTCGCTCCTTTCGTCTGGAAAATAAGTGCAAGTTAAGAAAACACGTTATTAAATTCAAGCACCTCCGTTTCTCAACGATGCTTCCTAATTTTCGTTTACATTTACGATTAATATTGGATACAAAAGAGATTGTGACTGTCAATACAATTTTCTTTGTGAAAAACTGTGATTTTATCTCATTACAATTACTAATGTTTAGTACTGTTAACAAATATAGCCTCTATATTTAAAGAAAACAAATACCTACTTGGTCCCTTAACATTCGTTATATAGAGTTAATTAACACTTATCATATTTACCTTGAATGGTAGCTTGCATTGTCCAAAACAATAACATCCCCCGATTGCATTTTGGTTAAGACCTTTTCAAACCATTGCTCGAAGTGAGGTGCATCTATATTTTCATGATAGTCCCCGGTTTTTTTTGCCTCAAATACCCATTTGCAGTCATCTAAAAACCCCTCCTCGTTTCCAACATGTACCACGATTAGTCTTTTCCCTTTTGATACAGGGTTTTTGGCTCCAATTGAAAGCCCTTCTTTAAACGCTTGCTTCACAGTTTTAATATTTTCGTCCACCCAGGTTTTTCCCACCGTGTGACCTAAAATACACAGAACATATAAAAGATATAGTTCTGTAAATAAATATAAATTACAAACATAATTATTATTTAGTTTTATTCGTTAAATGCATCTTCACATCGAACATACAATTACATCTCGGTTGCTAAGTTGTAATACAAAAATGCCACGTGGTTAGCGATTGCACTTCTTATGTACCGAGACAGTGTCGTAACATTGGCTGACTATTTGCTTTGCCCATAAGAAATATAGAGCACAATGTTATGGAGAATAAACGCTGTAACAATTAAACATATAAAAAAATATGTACCTGCATTCACCCAAGTCTCGTCAGTATAAAAAATCCGTCGATTTTCCTCTCGAAATTCTTTTATTTGCTTTAGATATTTGATTCGCCATAAAACAATGTCTCCTCGGTCAATCAAAACACTTTTACGGTTTCGTTTCATAAATTTGAATTTTAAGTGTTTGATTATACGTCTCAACGACGTCATGGTTAGTGTGGGCAAAGATTCATCTTCATTCACAGCCTGTTGAATCTTTTTTAGGGTTGGAAGTTCACCTTTAAGAAAAAAACTGTGAACTATTCTTCTGATGGCCGATTTATCCAAATCGTCAACTTTCTCAAGCACAGTCGGCCGATCCCGTTTTCTTTCAGGTTCTGTTATTTTGTGAGTGTCTCTATATTCATTTAACACATTGTAAACAGACCTATCATTGACTCCACTTATTACCGAAGTTTGTTTCACAATGTCATGGTTGGATATGTACTTATCTTCGGGTTTTGTTTTTGTAACATATTTAAAAATGTTAATAATCATTAGCCGTTCTCCACTGCTAAGAATTGTCTTCCGCCGTTTTGCTGGTGGTGAAGTAAAAGGCATCCAGTCAGAACCTTGTTGGGATTGTAATATATTTCGTCGACGACGACGTTTACTGGGTTCACCAGTAGATGGTCCAGCCTCTGGTTCCATACTTCAGTATCCGTAACAAACGTAACGTAACACAACAAATAAGGTAAACAAAACAAATAACAACAACACAACAAGCAACAAATTAACAAACTAAACAAACGACAAAAATCCGTAGTAATATTCCGAAACTCGACTGAACGCAAGCGAACCCGAAAATGGAATGGCAGTTCTGGCAAAATGGCGAACCGAGCGTGCCGCACCCCTGACTCGACGCGTCAGAGTCGTCTCATAAAACATAAGGCCGTGGTAACGACGGCCGCGGGTAGCTGAGCGGCTAGCGGTGACTGCCGGCGGCATAAGTGTATAGTTGATGTTTTATTATTTGAAATGACTTCGTCTCCATGTAGAAATAAACAAACAAATTTAAAAGCATTTAAGATTTTAATTTTGGCTGTAAAAATTTAATTTTATTAGTAAATGAACTATTATTATGCATATTTGTTATTTAAACAAGATACATAATATAAATCATACTAAAACACATTAAATAAATACACTGCGTATGACATGAAACTATTATTATTTTTTTTTATTTTTTTTAATATCATAGGAAGGCAAACGAGCCCACAGGCCACCTGATGGTAAGTGGAAACTGTGACCCATAGACATTCGCATTCACAAGACCGCAATCCTAAGACTGCAAATGCGCTGCCAACCCTGAGGACGAAGATGGAATGCCTCTATGCTAGTAATTTCACCGGCTGTCTTATCCCCAAACCGGAACACAACAATGCAAACACTGCTGCTTGGCGGTAGGTTAATGGATAAGGGCATATTGGGCATCTTTAACTACTAAGCACTTTTTTAATTACGACATTTGCACGCACCTAGTGATCCCGTGGCTCCATCCTACCCTGTACTAAGCGATGGCATTTTTGCGACAGTTTTGTATGGATAATTGATTTGTCGCTAGGAAATTAGGATATCGGAGTAAAAGTCAAGTCAATGTCCGCTATTGAAATGCTAACTGGCACAGACCATAGTTGTTTGATTAATGTTTAATTTACTGACCTACTTACTGGTAATACTTAATCTCTTCTACAAAAGTCTTTGAAAAAAACGCATGCGCGGGGGTGAACTATTCCCAGGAACTTAATAAACTCCCCTGTCTGTACTGTATATATTTAATGAAAAAAGTTGCTGTTTTTAATTCATGCAAGGTTGGTATTTTTCTATCTAATTAACCTGGCCTAGATAACATGAAACACAATTTTAGCCGGTTCCAAACTTGTTTTAGTAATAAGTGTCAAAGTTGTAGGACAGGATGACGATTGGTTGCAGGGCGACGGAGTTGCAGTCGGAGCGCTACTACTCGTTTTCGGTGACCGCGCAGACGCGGCTGGGCTGGGGCGCGACTGCGCGCGCGCTGGTGCTGACGACCGTGAACCGCGCCGCGCCCGCGCCGCCCGCGCGCCCCAACGTCTCCCGCTCGCTGCTGCAGCCGCACCACATCACCTTCTCCTGGACGCCCGGCAACGACGGCTACGCGCCCTTACGGTCAGTCAGCTCGTCATCCTGTCACGAGTACTGGGCTGGGGCGCGCTGGTGCTGACGACCGTGAACCGCGCCGCGCCCGCGCCGCCCGCGCGCCCCAACGTCTCCCGCTCGCTGCTGCAGCCGCACCACATCACCTTCTCCTGGACGCCCGGCAACGACGGCTACGCGCCCTTACGGTCAGTCAGCTCGTCATCCTGTCACGAGTACTGGGCTGGGGCGCGCTGGTGCTGACGACCGTGAACCGCGCCGCGCCCGCGCCGCCCGCGCGCCCCAACGTCTCCCGCTCGCTGCTGCAGCCGCACCACATCACCTTCTCCTGGACGCCCGGCAACGACGGCTACGCGCCCTTACGGTCAGTCAGCTCGTCATCCTGTCACGAGTACTGGGCTGGGGCGCGCTGGTGCTGACGACCGTGAACCGCGCCGCGCCCGCGCGCCCCAACGTCTCCCGCTCGCTGCTGCAGCCGCACCACATCACCTTCTCCTGGACGCCCGGCAACGATGGCTACGCGCCCTTACGGTCAGTCAGCTCGTCATCCTCTCACGAGTACTGGGCTGGGGCGCGCTGGGGCTGACCACCGTGAACCGCGTTAAACCATACGCTATAGGTGGTACTCTGATACCATTAACGATATCAATATTAGCGGTTTATAATGCGTGAGTAGAAAAAATCACTTATGAGGAATTCCTAATTTAATATAATATATGACGCCTAATTTAATTAATTGTTTCACCTGCAGATATTATACAGTCGAACAAAAAGAGGAAGGTGGGACGTGGCAGACGATACCGGAGCGCGTGGACCCTTTTGCGACCTCGTACACGGTGGAAGGACTGAAGCCCTACACCGCCTATCAGTTCCGCATCAGAGCTACCAACGACATCGGGCCGAGTCCCTACAGCAACGCCACCGAGACCGTTCGCACGTTACCTGCCGGTAATCCATCCTTCCTTATACAATTGAATGATTTGTCATTTTTAACACCCTGTTAACGAAATCGCTATTAAAAGACAAATCTTACGAATCTAACGTCGATGGACCTACTATTAACCTTTAAGGAATTCATGGCAAACTTTTTTTTCCATTATCATACCAAAGCCCGACCAAGCGGTTAAGAGGATTGTGGAGCGCCGCTAAAATCGCGTAGCTGTCAAAAAATTCAGTACTAGCTCCGGCCGTTAACATTTCTCCGATTTCCACGATTTTTGAACATGTTGTAGTTATTATAAAGAATTAGATCTGGTCATAGTTTTTCATGATATCTACAAAATATACAAAAATCGTAAAAATCGGACTAGGTTTAAGGGTAAAGAAACGTTTTCTCATTTTGTATGGAATTTTTTAGGTCTTAATTCTAATAAAATCTCAACAAATGGTGAAAGAAGATAAATATGAACTGATACCATTCGGCCTATACGACGATGATTTAATTTCAGCTCCGAGCAAAGCTGTCGATGCGCTACATGTGGTACCCATAACGCCGAGCAGCGTGCGCGTGCAGTGGTCGCCGCTGGGCGAGCCGCACTGGAGCGGTGACACGCGAACGGGCGGCTACCGCGTCTACTACCAGCCGCTTACCGACTTCCCCACGCCGCTGCACCACACCATGAAGCAAGAAGTGCTTGGGATCAAGGTCAGATAACTGCAGTAGCTGGAAAATTTAACCAAATCGCGATTTTCTTATATACTTTTTTAAATGCTGACCTTTTGGGGGGGGGGGGGTTGCATCTACTATTTTATGGGATTTCAGGGAATCCTTTTTTTTAAATTAATTATGCAATATGTGATACGATTTAGGCTAACGAGCAGGATTATGAATGTTATAGTAATAAGTTCTCTAAGTCCTAAATCCACGCTATAAGTAAACAGGCCATTTTTTGCCAGTCATCCCTCTATATATTAATTAAGGAAGGTACACCCAACAATAGATATATTAACACAATTACAACATATTGAACAATAATATTAAAATGCATGTAAATAATTATAGTTTAAACCTAACCTCTAAAGTTGATTTGTCTGAAGATTGTATAAGTTAAGAATACGAAGTGTGTATGTAAACAACACACGTTTCGTGTTGCAGAGCGAAGAAGTGGTGCTGAAGGATCTGGCCGTGGACCGCAACTACGAGATCAGCGTGTGCGCAGTGAACTCGCAGGGCGCGGGCCCGGGCGGCACGCCGGCCGTGGTGTGGGTGGGCGAGGCCGTGCCCACGGCGCCGCCGCGCGGCGTGCGCGCCGACCCGCTCTCGCCCACCGAGGTCGCGCTGGCCTGGCAGCCGCCGCTGCTCGCGCAACAAAACGGAGACTTGCTCGGATATAAGGTAACTATAACAAACGCTACACACGATCAAATAATTACGTGTACGTGTTATCGGTTCGCAGTAGTTCGCACTATTTCGATCCGCCGTTCCTGAGGAACGTTTTTTTAATAGTCCTAAACTGAGTGCGGCTGATAAAACAGTCAAACGTAATGAGTTTAATGGGATAAATATTGTGCAAAATGTAGTTACAGAATTATCAACAAGTTTTTAGAGTTGTAGGTAAATACCCCAGTCTTGGAACGAAGGCGTGAGTTTATGCTTGTATGTATAACAAAGTTCAGTCTTTTTTTATATATTTTGTCCACTGACAAGCGTAACACAAAAACACAGGCACAGGTATTTTATAACTATTGACGTAATTTTTATGATTTATCTTTAATGTAATAAATTAATAATGTACCTAACTAACAACTTCTCCATCCTTACTGAATAAAAAGTATGAATTAACATGAGTTCATTTTATGAAATTCTTGCAATTTCACGTTACGAAACTTAGATGTTTTTTGGTGTAAGTACCTATAAGTATTCAAATTTTTCATCCCTTCAACTCTCTTAATTCTGGGGTCCTAGTGAAAAATTTGGAGAAAACAGCCATCCAAATTAAAAACTTCACAAACAATGGATATTAACATCGCGATATGATCGCCCGTCATTCGATCGATTGGTGTCTTGGTACCGGGTATGCTACTTCAGAAATACTTATCCTTTAAACGATCGAAATTAGTTTTTATTCAAATGCACTAGGAACTATTTTAATTTGTAAGAGATCCAAAATGGCACATGTGATATGATTTTATTATACGAGGAAGCAAGAGGCAATGCTGTTATTAATATTTCCTTTTCTCTGACTGTTATGAAGTTTTTTGCCGGTGTGTTTGATATGAATAAAAACAAAAATCGGAGAGTAAAACAAACCTCTACAAACCACGCAATTCCGAATGCGAACTTTTTGATCAAGTGACGAGGTTTTGTTTATTTACAAATACGATACCCACATTGACAATGTCAAGTTGTCAAGTCAAAGTTCTTGAACAAATCACGATATTACACTGGAAATAATAAATTACTATTGCCGTGAATTGAGTTTACGTTACTGTGAGATGATATAACTTACTCTGAAGCAAGAGGAAAAGTAAGACGAGGTTTAAACCGTAAACGATATCATATCATGGACATCATCATCCATCAGCTACTAGCCGAGTCATTGTAAATACCTATTGTGTACTTACAAAAGCATGCGGGATAACCAGGGCAGCAGCCTGCAAGCACATGACCAAAATGTGGCCGTATTCTCTATTATCGACAGAACAGAGCATTTTCTAACTCTTTAACAGAACGCCCTACTACCGGGGCACCAGCAGAGCTGTTTGGCGTTTATCATGAAAACTGTAGGAACAAGAACTGAAAGATCATACACATCTCCAAGAAAGTAAACCATGCTACCCAGATATTACACAGTGTCATTTAAATAATTGAGCTCATTCTTTGGACTTAATAAACACGTTGATCATTTTCTTGTTGTTAATAATTTTATTTACGTAGTTAACGTTTTTAAAAGTTGTTATTTTAAACGTTTACATAAACGTGCGTTTATTTAAGTGTTTAATAATTTAATTGTGTGACGTGCGTGTGGCAAACTTTCGCGTTCATGCCACGTTCAACGAAGTATTCCGACTATAAACGTGGTTTAATGGTTGTCTTGAGGTGTTTATGTACATTGCTGGTACAATCAACTTTGTTAGAGAATAACATATTTTTTTATTTTTTTTATTTACCTGAAACCACTTGGACACGTTGATAAGATAAAAGACATATTTTAATTTATTATTCCTGTTACAGGACACACCCTGTACTCTAACGGAGTATACTAGACTTAGGCCCGTATTAATAAACTCTTCTCAGCTGAGATGCCCGTCACAAGACTGAGCTTTAATTAATAAACACCTCTCAACAAGTGAAACATAATCCTCGGATCATATAAGACGGTCATTTGTATGAGGAACTAATCCTGAGCCTAATTATGGTCTATTGGTGACTTGAGACCATCTCGAGACATGAAAAAATTGCGGAAACACTGCAACTAGTCGAACATATGGCTTTTTTATCAAATAAATCGGTTTAAATACAATAAAGTTTTATTTTTAAATTCTCAGAGGCAAACATTTATACCTACCTAAAATGTTTTCATTAATAATAAGACTTTTTAGCGTCCGTGAACTGGCTACGGTTTGGTGAACTCTTTGGGGAAACCGAAGGTTTTGCCTGTGCAATTGCTGACGAGGTCATAATGACGAACAATTACCGGAAATATATTCTGAGGGTAGCCACGGTTGACATTTGTCGAGCGTGCCGTTGTCCCGGCGAATCCCTCAGACATTAATTTCCGGTTGTTCGCATTTGGCCAACGGCGAGTACTTGCACAGACTTAACCTCGTAGCCAGGATCATTCATCAGCAGCTTGCTCTTCAATGCGGTCTTGTTGCGTCTGAAGTGCCGTACTATAAGTACACACCGGCGCCAGTTCTCGAAAATGGTCGTGCTACGCTCTATTGGGATCGATCTGTTATCACAGACAGGACTATTGTCGCCAATAAATCTGACATCGTGTTGACAGATCGATCTCAACGCCGGGCAGTGCTCGTCGACGTCACCATCCCGCATGATGAGAACCTCGTGAAGGCCGAGAAGGATAAGCTCAGCAAGTACCTTGACTTGGCTCACTAGGTGACCACCATGTGGGATGTTGACTCGACGATCATTGTCCCGATAGTTGTTTCGGCAAACGGTCTTATAGCGAAGAGTCTCGACCAACACCTCAAGAGACTCTCGCTAGATGGCTGGATCAAGGGCCAGATACAGAAGGCAGTACTCCTCGACACGGCACGCATTGTGAGGAGGTTCCTCTCTCTGCAGCCCTAACCACCGGTAGCTTGAGCCCTGCCCCGCTGCCGGCGGCACCCGTAGGTTAGGTTTTTTATAATGTTTATATTTTTGTATGGGTATTGTTATTTTACTTTAATATATACTTATTATAAAAAACCTAATTTACAGAAAATTAAATAATATCTAAATATTAGGTTAGAGTTTGCCGCTAAATAGGTACAATTGCCTTCGTAAATTGTGTGCTTTGTGTTGTAATTATGTGAAATTACTGTGGATGGATGTGTGGAGAGACCGACCAAGCCGATGGTAAAATAATAGCCCGATATGTTTGTATAACAATACTTATGGCCAAGCCTAAGGCGCGAAAGATTTACTTACACTCAGGCTCATTTCTTATGGATAAGTACCTACAATTGACAAGATTTCATATTTTCAAGACTTTAATTTTATTCGTTTTATAGATACTGTTTGGAAGGAGGAAGACACTAATAGTTTTATTTTTTCCCTAGGATGTATACTTATTTTATTATTAATTTATTAAGATGTTCTTATTCTAAAAGGGCGTAACTTCATTTCTACGACACAATGGACATATTACGTTAGTCCAATCTGTATATTTTTTTTTTATTTCTTTTTAATAATGACGGTCAACCGATCTCAAGATCTATCCATCTGTCAATAGTGTCAATGTCAAACTTGAAGTATGACAGCTTTTTTTCTCGTGAAAAAGGCAATGGTATTATATCTATTCAGGCATAGTATTGGTAAAACTCGATTTTTTTTTAACTTACTTGTAATTTTGTCAATAAAGAAAAATAAATCTAAATAAATATTTTGCCGTGTTCAGGAGGCAAAACCCTTTCGATTCGTATAGTAATTTGCAGGTGTCACCAAAATGAAATGTTGTCAATTTACATTAACCCATTCATTGCCGAAGACGCGAATTCGCGTCCCATGAATGTGTTATCGTAATGCCGAGGACGCGACTTCGCGTCCTCAAGTTATTTGTTTTTTTTTGCTAGAAAACAACTGTACTTAAATGCTGATACCAAAATGTTACTTTATTTATGAAGGATAATGTTATACTGTTGCTGGTTTTCGGATTCAGTGCATTTGTAATTTTCATAATTCTTATCTCGGATGCCGAAGTCGCGAATTCGCGTCCCATGTATGTGTAATCGTAATGCCGAGGACGCGACTTCGCGTCCTCGAGTTATTCGTTTTTTTTTGCTAGAAAACAACTGAACTAAAATGCTGATACCAATATGTTACTTTATTTATGAAGGATAATATTATACTGTTGCTGGTTTTTGGATTCAGTGCATTTGTAATTTTCATAATTCTTATCTCGGATGCCGAAGACGCGAATTCGCGTCCCATGTATGTGTAATCGTAATGCCGAGGACGCGATTTCGCGTCCTCGAGTTATTTGTTTTTTTTTGCTAGAAAACAACTGTACTAAAATGCTGATACCAATATGTTACTTTATTTATGAAGGATAATATTATACTGCTGCTGATTTTTGGATTCAGTGCATTTGTAATTTTCATAATTCTTATCTCGGATGCCTAAGACGCGAATTCGCGTCCCATGTATGTGTAATCGTAATGCCGAGGACGCGAAATCGCGTCCTCGGCATTACGCCGGCACTGCGTGATGAGTAAAAATGTGAGGCGTCGGCAATGAATGGGTTAATTATCTACTTATTTTATATTCTTACCCCCTTACTAATAAACGTTGAGTAACGTTTATATAGCTATACAATGTTTTGTCCTTATCTGTCATTGTGACATTTGAATTTGACAGATAAGGACAAAACATTGTATAGCTATATAACCGTTACTCAACGTTTATTAGTAAGGGGGATAATGTGTAAATAAAAATCATCATGTCATAAAACACTCAAATACTAAGCCAATGCATTTCTAGCTATGTTAGAGATATTAAAAGTAAACCTACCTACTAATATTTAATAAGTAAATACCCTAACCAAACCTACCCATCCAAAGCTAATTCAATAATTTTAACCCGATTTGCATCACAACTATTATTTTACTTTACTGCTGGTTAAAAAACCGATAAAGCTTATTTTTCTTCTTCTTTCTTTGCCCCGCGGCGACTTGAACAGCTACTACCGCGGGGATATGGCGTTTCCACGTGAAGAGATTTCGCCAGTGTCAAGTATATATAAGTATAAATCAATATAGCAATAAAACACAATCCAATCTTCTCTAGGAAGATTGGGGGCAACGTTGTACGGTGATTTGTAGGTCAGAGGTCAAGATAGTTTTAACCTCTGCACCACTGCGAGTCCACTTGAAACGAGAAGAAAGATGCCAGATACACGAAATAAGTCCAAGTCTTCAATCACTGTGCGACACAAAGGCATAAAAAGTACAAATCACTATCAGAAAAGAACTTTGAACACCTAATTACCCAAAAATTAAAGTCTAAAACAAATTACACGTCCGCCAGCTTTTAACGTTGCAAATGGCCATAAAGCTTATTAAATATTTTGTTAATTATTGAAATGAAAGTAACGAAACACTTCGTGAAACGGGTTGCTAGTGGAGACGAGGGGAGTGTTTTGGTTGACAACGACAGACAAGCAAGGCCGAGGCGGCATACCTAAAGTCGAGTCCAGAATTAGGCGAACTAACTTGACAGCCGAAAATGTTGCCAGACATAGGAAAAAATAAATAGTGATAGCTTTAAGTCGACACAAATAAATCGATATAACCTTGTCCCTTTTATAAATCTGATTATATTTATATTTTATCAAGTAATTGTCGTCGATACTTTCACACTCATACATACTCGCCAAATAGGGACGAACTACAGCAATTTTATGATATAATATGTATGATCTGAGGGATGTACGGTTTAAACCGGATATTTACGATACTTACTCCTCAAATTAGGAATAAAATACAAAAATAATGCTGTTATTACAACAGGCCATTGTGATCCCTTTAGGTGGCTTCTGTCGGGCTAGTAGCATTCATCCCTTTCTTTCTGGTATGAAAGTGCGATAGAGACAAACGCTATATATCGTCGATGATAATTCCAAATCCGTTATGTGTTCGATTTTAATTAATTTAATACCCTAATAAGTATCATTGCTAGGTTACAATTTGACTGCAAAAATCAAACACATAATGGATTATTATCTTATATTACAGAAATAATATTTGGGGAATATTAGCAGTGGACGTCTTTCGGCTGATATGATAATGATAGAAATAAAATAATTTATGTTAGCCAAATTATTTGTTCACTATCAGACTCTTCGGCTAATTCGTCATCTTCATTTTCATCCGTAACATTACGAAGAGATCGGCCACACTATCAGCTAAGTGGTCCAGCTAATCATCACTCCTTGCAGTTTTTTTTTTTACATCCTCTAATTTAAACGTTTTTTTATTTCTTGCGACATGTCCCTTAGCCTGTGCCCGTATCATCTCTATCGGGTTAAGCTCACAATTATATGGGGGCAGCCGCAAGATTGTGAAGCCCTGTTTCCTAGCCATTTCATCGACGACATATTTTTCACATTAATGTTTGCTTGGTAGTGCTATGTCTATCATGACACTCTTTGTTGCCGTTCTTGGTAAAGTCAAATTTGTAGCATTCATTCACTCACTATTTTCGCTTTATTCCAATTAATATTTGGAAATGTATAAATTTTCCTGGAATGGTATGTGGCTTCTCGATTCCAATAACGGAACCTGGGTGTAATTTTGGAGGTATGCCCCGAAACCATTCCTCGAAGCAATCACCATTCATGTCTTGGTGGTAATCGGCCTTCCCTGATTTTGATGTAAACATCAGCAAACGAAAAATCCTTCTCCACTGCCGATGTGTCGTATAAATCTCCGACCTTTCCCTGATGTGTGTTTTTGGGCCTGTAGTCAAGCCTTCTAAGAATACCTGCCGTGATGTCTGGACATTCATGGCCATCCATGGCTTATTTAGTGTATGTCCTGGAATTAAATTAATTATGATTAAATTATTTTAAGAATATCATCATCAGCCTATATACATCCCACATAATATAGATACATAACTATTGAAATATATCTTACCTTCATTGACCCATGTCTCATCCTGATAATAAATGTGAAGACCTCGGCTTCGGTAGTCTTTAATTTTTTGCAAGTAATTTCTTCGCCAAGAAATAATGTCATGCCTGTCAATCAGCATCAGATATGATGTATGATACAATTTTTTAATTGGCATAACATACGCATTTTTCTAGTAAAAAAAAACATGGCAGGTGTTCAAAGTTAAAATTACTTTTTAGCTGATAATTTAAGTCAAGTTCATTCTAGTATTTTTCCAACTATTACATTAGTTATTGACATAACATCCTATGCTTCTAACATCTTAATTAACTATTCATGAGAGCGTTCAAATAAAAATAAAAATAAATTCCAAAGCTATCCGTGTAAATGCGGACACTTACAGTGTCAAAAGAGGTGAAAAAAATAATTAAATTGGCATAACTCGAAAACGGTGCAACTTTTACTGAGGTCATGTTAGGCTGGTTTGATTTGTCTTAGGTTGTGGATTCCCCGGTGTCACTATTAGGTGTTATTTTTGGGACACGCTGTAAAATAATGGAATGAAACTAAAAAATCATGAAATTGAATTGTTATTTGCTAGCCATTGGATAAAGGCTATTTGAATTTGAATGTATGAGATCAAGATCAGGTTCATTGAAAAGGTTTTTATATTAAATTAATAATTTCAAGATAATCATTAACTAAAACAAAACATACGGGTCAAAGTCATGACGCTCCTTTTTGCTACGCTTTAGTGGGGTGATAAAATAGCTTACATCTAATAACAAGTCAGTAAATTTACCTACCTACTTTCTTTCCATTTAATACCATATTATAAGTATAAATTAAAAAAAAAAAACAAATTTATACAAGTTAAATGTAATTTTCAATCCAATTCTCCATTTTCGTTTAGCCCTCGTACCAAGTAAATGTCGCCCTCGTACCATGAGATTCTGATTATATGGCCATGATTGAATACACTGATTTTTTAATTATATTTTAACATCAATTAGCTATCTAAACTTAAGTTATTATTTAATGTTGGAGAACAAAGGTAGTTCAGTTTAGCTATTACAATCGATCATTGCATTTAAAGCCCCAAGGTCAGAGGCACCCTGTATAACTCTTCTAACAAGCTATACCAGAAAGGTTTAGGTACTTAACTAAATGTAAACAAAAAAGCCACGTGATTTAGTTCGTCAGCCAATAGCAGCAGAGCACTGACACGTCGAAGCTCGACAAAATAGTTGTGATTGGCTGTTTAACAGAGTCACGTGGTTTGGTTTGTTTACATTTAGTAAAGTACCTAAACCTTTCTGGTATAGTGGCTATTGAATTCAGAAAGCCTGCGCTGAATGTGTTAGTGCAATGAAACAATGTCATTTAGTTCTCACATTTATAAATTACTTTTATAAACACCAAGTCAACAAGGATCTGTGGCAATGGTATTGGATGTTGGTGTGTTTTGGCGTTTATATTATACTAGCGACCCGCCCGCGGCTTCGCCCGCGTGGAATGTATTATACATATAAACCTTCCTTAAGAATCACTCTATCTATTAAAAAAAACCGCATCAAAATCCGTTGCGTAGTTTTAAAGATTTAAGCATACATAGGGACAGACAGCGCAAGCGACTTTGTTTTATACTATGTAGTGATTTATGAATGTTAATATTTTTAATGAATACTGCGGCCAACTTTATCAGTGTTCTCTGATTATCTGTAGACCTTAACATCAAACTTGAATCTGATTTAAAATATCTGTAAAGTAAAATTTATAAACATCAATCTCTATCCTTGTTAGACTAAAATTGAGTTGGACATAAATTTAGGTTTACATATATTTAAAATTAGATAACTCTGATCTGAATAGGCCCATCTGAGACGTAATAACTTCCACTAACTTTTAAGAAGAGACAGGAAGTCTAGTGGCACAAACATTGATATAATTAAATGACACCATAAGTCGCGTATAATTTGAAAGTGACAAGAAGTGTCCTAATGGGATAAAGTGTGTGTATATGGGTCCATTTGCAACGTTAAAAGATGGCGGACGTGTAATTTGTTTTAGACTTTAATTTTTGGGTAATTAGGTGTTCAAAGTTCTTTTCTGATAGTGATTTGTACTTTTTATGCCTTTGTGTCGCACAGTGATTGAAGACTTGGACTTATTTCGTGTACCTGGCATCTTTTTTCTCGTTTCAAGTGGACTCGCAGTGGTGCAGAGGTTAAAACTATCTTGACCTCTGACCTACAAATCACCGTACAACGTTGCCCCCAATCTTCCTAGAGAAGATTGGATTGTGTTTTATTGCTATATTGATTTATACTTGTACAGGGTTATTGGTAAGTCGACCTATTCCCGTTAGGAGGCGATAGAGGTGACTATTTGCGATAATTTTGACCCTCATATGCATTATGCAAAAGTGAACCATTTTTGAGTTATCGCGTTTTTAAGTTTTTTTTTAAATTAGTCAGAAATTCAACTTGAAAAATTTATTACAAAAAAAGTATCTATTTAAATCTAATTTTTTTTTCTGATTTACAAAAAAGATTAAACACTGGTTATTTCTCAATATTAAAACAGTAATTATCGGTCCAAATTTAAAAAAGCGAGACGGAAAACAAAATTTTTTCAATATTTTTTTGCGATCGCTTTCCACTAAAATGCCTTAAAAACAAAAAAAAAACGTTATGAAACTTGGCTTGCAGATTATTTTAAAAACTTAACTGTTTTCTTAGCTCTCCAAAAATGCATAACAACTAGGACTTATTTAAAAAAAACTGAAAAAAAATGATCACAAAGGAAGCGGGCGGAAATTTGTATCCGAACTAAACTAAAGTCAGAATTGCAACTTGAAAAATTAAAATAAAAAAAATACCAAATTTAAATCAACTTTTTTTATTTGCTTTTGTACAAGATGAAGTTGTTGTTCTTATGCAATATTAAAAAAAATATTATCTGTACACGTTTGAGAATGCGAGGCCGAAAACTAAAAAATACATGTTTTTTTTATCAAACTCCTAAAGGATCATGGGCATTTTTGTATGGAAATTGGGTGCACCAACAGAATTGAAACCTTTATATTTATAATGACCTTAGTGAAAACTTCATTTCTTATTATGGCCGCAAATACCTAGCTCACCGGAGAACAAAAATATGATCACTTGAAAACAAGACAGTCCATATATTATAAAGTTTAGGTAATATACATTAACAAACTGAAGTATTTTCTTGAAATCGAGAGTTTATTTGTCGTACAGATAAATACACCATTTATAAGATACATTAAATACCTACATAAAAAAATTATTCGTGTATTTTTTTTCAGCTATGTAACTTAATCGAAGGTTATGTTGATGATAGAGTTCTACGAGATACTTTGTAATCTTGCGAGTAACGTGTTGTTACGGATATTTTTAAATATACTTTTTTAGACAAGTTCTGGAGAAGCACGAACACTACAGTTTACATATTTTTGTACATCAAATACCCTACACGCAGTTCTATAATAAACTGTAACAATTATACATTAATTAACCGAAGTTTCTATGGACGATATATCTTGTTTTCAAGTGCCCATATTTTTGTTCTCCGGTGAGCTAGATATTTGCGGCAATATTAAAAATGATGCTTTAACTAAAACCTTTTTAAGGATATAGGTTTCAATTCTGTTGGCGGCACACCCAATTTGCCCATGATCCTTTGTTACTTTTTACATAAGTTATTGTTGTTATTTGTGTTTACGAGTATAACAGTTATTTTAAGTTAATTTTAAGTTATGTTCGGACGTGACTTCCTTGTTGCTTCCTTTGTGATCAATTTTTTCAAGCAACCTTTAGCAAAATTCATATTAGTTTTAATAGCTCGTTAGAAAGCTGGAAAAACGTCAATGTTTTATGTGTAATCTGCACGCCAAATGTATTGGTAAATTTTTCTGTTTTCGTGTAATTTTATAAAAAAATATGTTGTATGTATTATGTTGGAGTTTGATAAAAAACATGTATTTTTTAGTTTTCGGCCTCGCATTCTCAAACGTGTATAGATAATATTTTTTTAAATATTGCATAAGAACAACAACTTCATCTTGTACAAAAGCAAATAAAAAAAGTTGATTTAAATTTGGTTTTTTTTTTAATTTTAATTTTTGAAATTGCTTTTCTGACTTTACTTTAGTTCGGATACAAATTTCCGCCCGCTTCCTTTGTGATCATTTTTTTTCAGTTTTTTTTAAATAAGTCCTAGTTGTTATGCATTTTTGGAGAGCTAAGAAAACAGTTAAGTTTTTAAAATAATCTGCAAGCCAAGTTTCATAACGTTTTTTTTGTTTTTAAGGCATTTTAGTGGAAAGCGATCGCAAAAAAATATTGAAAAATTTTCGTTTTCCGTCTCGCTTTTTTAAATTTGGACCGATAATTACTGTTTTAATATTGAGAAATAACCAGTGTTTAATCGTTTTTGTAAATCAGAAAAAAAAATGGATTTAAATAGATACTTTTTTGTAATAAATTTTTCAAGTTGAATTTCTGACTAATTTAAAAAAAAACTTTAAAACGCGATATCTCAAAAATGGTTCACTTTTGCATAATGCATATGAGGGTCAAAATTATCGCAAATAGTCACCTCTATCGCCTCCTAACGGGAATAGGTCGACTTACCAATAACCCTATATATACTTGACACTGGCGAAATCACTTCACGTGGAAACGCCATATCCCCGCGGTAGTAGCTGTTCAAGTCGCCGCGGGGGCAAAGAAAGAAGAAGTGTGTGTATGTATAGACAAAAATATTGCAGGGTTTCCTTCCAGTGCTAACATAGATTAATTATTATTGAGAATGGTGCTAACAAAATGTTTGTGAAATTGGGTTAACCACCAGTTAACCATGGGTGTAATGACAGAAATATAGTTAAATTTGCTAAACAGTTAGCACAAGTGGCCTGCGACTTGTTTGTCACTTGGTAACCCCTCTACCTATTCTATAAACAAACCAAAGCAATGAGTGACAACTGAGGAAACAACTTGTGCTAACCACTGTTATAAAACATGATAAAATAAAACATTAAGGAAAACTGTACCTGTACTTGAATCGAAAAATAATCATATTAAAAGATTATAAACGAATAATTTATTATTTAACAGCCTATAATGTCCCACTTTCGTTCCACTTAGCCCTATCTTTGGCAGTCTCCCACCAGTCTTGATTAAAGGCACCAAGCTTATCTCGCCAACGTGCCTTGTGGGACCCATTTAGTACTCACTTTACAAACAATAATAAAGGAATCAAAAACAAATTAAACACCAGTCTTCCAGTGGCAGGGGCTGGCAGTTCTTAGTTCAAAGCATCTGAAATTAACGAACACAATAAGTATAATGTACCTATTCCTACCTGTTTTACACCAAAATGTGTTTATAATGTAAGACCATCTCAGGTGAGAGCTTCTCAAGATGAGTTTATTAATAAGCGACGATCCTAGCACCAGGTTTACGTATCAAGACGGTCTCAACTGAGAAGCTCTCAGTTCTCGGACTGAGACGAGTTTATTAATACGGCTCTTAAACTCTTGTTCACTTGATCTTCTGAAGATTATAACCCTTTTTCACTAGAACCCAGAATTGTTTTGTATGGATATATGACGCCTGTTCGAATATGAACGTTCGCGCGTTCGGTCGCATTCGTCAAAATTGCATAATCTGCATATTATTATTCTACGATTTATCTACTCAATCAGATCTTTTACTTGATGACGGAGTCTCCTGAGGAGCCGGAGCCAGGTCGCCGGGCCGAAGAGGAGATAGAGGTGGTCCCCGCCAGCGCCACCTCGCACTCGCTCGTATTCCTCGACAAATTCACGCAGTACCGCATTCAGGTAACTTGACATTATATTACTTTACCTGCAAGGTACAGCAGCTACATCATTAAAAAAGATAAAAGATGTTAATTCAGTAAGTAGGCGGTAGGCCGCACGGGCACTTTTACACGTCAAAAATCTACCATACCTTTAGACATCATCAGGACCCATTTACAAATAAATTGTAGGAATGTAAAACATAATTGAATTTATGTCATACCGCTGCAGTACCGCCAAGTCAGAAAGGGACTTAAACCCGTCCGTACTTCAAGTTTTCCGTATGGCAGCCATCACTCGGTCAATCCGGATAGTGATGCGACCTAGGCCGCGAAAAGCAAGAGATTTCAAAAGTCTAGATAATATGTGATTCGATGCGGCAATCCTTTTAACTGGATCGAGATTAACTGATCACAATCACGGATCGTTATATAGATTGACCGTGTAATGGCTAGCTTATGGCAGCGGACACTAGATCTCGATCGTGATTCATGTTCCAGTGCTACGCGATGGCAATCAAGGATCACAGTTCGAGATTGACCGTGTCCTAAATATCGAAGCTGTAAGTTTGTACATTAATTGAAATGTTGTAATACTTATTGCGCAGGTTTTAGCGTTCAACCCCGCGGGCGACGGGCCGCGGTCGACGGCGGTGGCGGTGCGCACGCAGCAGGGCCTGCCGTCGGCGCCGCGCAATATCACCTTCAGCGACATCACCATGAACAGCCTTGTGGTGTCGTGGGAGGCGCCGCACCGCCGCAACGGGCTCGTGCACTCCTACCTCGTCACCTACGAGACCATTGAGCAGGACGAACGTGAGTGCCGCTCTCGGACTAAATATGAATAGGTCAAGTGCGAGCTGGACTTGCGCAACGACGTTTCTGTTTATCTATATTTTTTAGAAATTTACTATCGTTATTTCTAAATCGCGTGATAAAAATGGCTTTTACATCACTAGGGAAGTAACTGAAGTACTGATAATATTAGCTATAATAATAATTCGTTGAACACTTAACCATTTCTCCATTATGAAATCCATAGTTTCTTTACGGTTTAACGCCTAAACCGATTGACGTAAATTGGTACAAAGATATTTTATTATATTTTATGTCCCGGGAAAATTTACAGTTCCAGAGGGAATCCAAGCGAACGAAGTTGCAGGCAAAAGCTAGTAACTAATATTCATTCTTTTTTTTTAATTCTTAAAATATACATGTTTTTTTAGTTTTAGTGATACTATTTTTTGTAGAAACAGCATCAGTGTCTTTGTTGCTGACAATGGTTACATTTTATTGTCACACGAGAAAAGCCATGGTATGTCAACAGCAGTGTCTTTGGTGATCTTGCACGAATTTTAGCCTGATAATGCCAAAATAATATGCAACAATGGAAGAAAAAGTATAAGCAGATATAGTGCAGGGCAATACCTATTTCAGGATTAAATAGAATTTGATTAACAATGTTTGGCATTTTGTTATATAGTGTTATCGCGTTGAATCGATTATTTGATCTTTTTTTTTTTAATAGTTATTCTTTTCTTTGTTGCATCCTTTCTCAGACCGAAATTGTATTGCTATATACAGGGTGTTCCAAAGCAGCCGTATGTATATCATGTTTTAAGCCAATACAAATCCGATTCCGGGTCACCGTCGACTCCGCTTTCTAACTCAGACGAGGCCCGCGACCGCCGCCGGAAGCGGGCCCCACTAGCAGTAATGCAGCATGCGGGGGGGGCAGGTTTCAGCAAGCAGGTGAAGCAGAAGGTGTCGGAGCGGCGGCTGCTGGTGGGCGGGCTGGAGGAGGAGGTGGAGTACGCCCTCAGCGTGCGCGGCGTCACCGTGGGCGCCGGGCCGCCGGGCGGCGCGCGCGTGCGCACGGGCCCGCAGCCCGGCTCGCCCGCCACGCCGCGCGCGCTCGCGCTGGCGCCGCTGCCCGCCGCGCTGCACCTGGCCTGGGCCGGCGCCGCCTCCGGCCGCGGCCCACTGCTCGGGTACTACATCGAGGCCAAGAAGAAAGGTACACCCCGCGCCTTCTCCTCCTGTCTCACCCGCTTCGGTGGTACGACCCGCCTTCTGACGTGGATGGGTGAAAACGGCCCGAGGACCGCGAGATTAGAAGATCCTTCTCGTTGCGACCGTAGTTCATGAGACGGTATGCGTGTCCGTCGCCCGTCTAGATTAGCGGGTCCGAGTATGCCCGGCTCGTGTTTATTGTGTTCTCATAATTGCTGCCCTCTTATTCGTCCGAGAACGCTGTGACCGCCGGTCACCGTTCCTCCGGCCTCTCGATGGAACGATTACTACTTTGTTATTCTGCTTTAATTATTTTGTAATTTTACAAAGTATGTTCCTGCTTCAAAACGCAGTCCACGCGGTGGCTTAGGTGTGTGCGAGCGAGAGATGCGCGATGCAAAACTTTGCAGGGCGCGGAGATTCCGGTGCCCCCAGATATGTACTCATTAGTTATTACATTAATCAGACTGTAGTGCAAATACATAAAATTAAGTTTAACGATGCCTTTCTCGCTCCGTGCCCGACGACGTCGCGTCGACTGCGTTACCATGTGTTACTGAAGGTTTATGTACGGTTTAATGTTTGACGCAGCCAAGGAAACCTGGCAGGCCTGTAAGTTTAACTAGTGGTTACTGTAAAGCACATAAGATCGCATTTTTGCACACGCTCTCATTTAATTCGTTAAACTGATTTTCGTTGTAACTGTTCAATAAGATTATTAATCCCGTTAATTACCCGTTCCAGATGAATCGAGATGGGAAACGATTACTAAAACTAATAACGGCATGTTAGAAGAATTCACTATATCCTATCAAAGTTTACTGCCCTCCACGGCGTATAATTTCCGAGTGATAGCGTACAATATGTACGGGATCAGCAACCCCGCGTACAACGAGAAAGTGATCGTGACGCCGTCGAAGTTGTACCTGGAGTACGGCTACCTGCAGTACCGGCCCTTCTACCGCCGCACGTGGTTCATGGTCGCACTGGCGGCCGCCTCCGTCATCATCATCATTATGGTCATCGCCATACTCTGCGTCAAGAGCAAGAGCTACAAGTACAAAAGTAAGGACTTTCATTACCTAATAAATACCCGCAAAACGGTCTTTGACTAGCAGCTACTTTACTTACTAGTAGTTTATGCAACTGTTGCATAATGAGAGGCCTTAAAATACGAGTGTAGTTTTATGAAATTTTAAGTTTCTTAATAGGATCACACGAGTGTTTTAAGGCCTGATTATGTACAGTTGCATACACTACTTTATCTACACACATATCATAAGTACAGATGTAGTAAATAATCCTTTCCCATCGGATTTCCCTTCCCTTTTGTCGGATAAGTTTGTGGTTATGTTGCTTTCTCAGCTGGTTTATTAATGAGTACTGAAGCTAACTGAGAAAGCAAGATAAATATGAACTTATCCGACAAAAAACGATGGGAAAGGATTATTCACTACATCTGTACTCTCAGATGGGTTCAGAAGCCGGTGTAACGACCACAAAAATGGCTTGTGTTGTGTCAGTGTCACGAATATGAATGTTTTTTTTTTTATCATAGACAAACAAATGAAGTCTTTATTTACATGTCACTTGAGGCCAAATATCGTGCGGTTTATATTAAAAAACCTACTGAATTGACATTTCGTATCGATAACTGTTTTAATATCTATGGATACTAGAATAGAGACCCTCTTAAGTTTTAACAACTGTTCCAAATTTAAACTCATAACCTTACAGTAATCGATACTGTAGTAATATTTACAGTACCTACAGATTTTATCTACTACCACAGACAAGAAAGTTCTGATGGTAAAATTGGTTTTAATAATGCTTCCTACGGTTTGTAAACGCATTTTAGAGCACTAATGATTATGTGCGTAGATAATAGTACATTATTGCCTAGGCAGTGAAGCAGGCAATTGCGGGCCGAGTATTGGTTTAAACGGACGAGCTTGCGAGTCCATTTAAAAATACGAGGCCCGCAATTGACAAGATTTCATATTTTCAAGACTTTAATTTTATTCGTTTTATAGATACTGTTTGGAAGGAGGAAGACACTAATAGTTTTATTTTTTCCCTAGGATGTATACTTATTTTATTATTAATTTATTAAGATGTTCTTATTCTAAAAGGGCGTAACTTCATTTCTACGACACAATGGACATATTACGTTAGTCCAATCTGTATAAAAAAAAAGTTTTTCTTTTTAATAATGGCGGTCAACCGATCTCAAGTATCTATCCATCTGTCAATAGTGTCAATGTCAAACTTGAAGTATGACAGCTTTTTTTCTCGTGAAAAAGGCAATGGTATTATATCTATTCAGGCATAGTATTGGTAAAACTCGATTTTTTTTTAACTTACTTGTAATTTTATCAATAAAGAAAAATAAATCTTAATAAATATTTTGCCGTGTTCAGGAGGCAAAACCCTTTCGATTCGTATAGTAATTTGCAGGTGTCACCAAAATGAAATGTTGTCAATTGCCGTTCCTGCCGAGGCATATATAGTGCTTTTCTCAAAATACGCAAGAAAAAAATCGCATATAACCAGAAACTTCACGTGAAATAACATCACTCTTTACCGCCTTTATGTTTATGACAAGGAGAAACGCAAGCGTTTTTAGGAAAAAAAACTCAAGCTATTCCAGACACAGATAAAAAAGTTACGTTTCGAATAAAATATGGATGTATAAGATCCCTCATTTTATTATGGCCGATTTCACTTTTTAAAAAGTTACAAACTAGATAACAATGAAATTTGTATGCAACATTGCGGGTTTGTTTAGCGAGCACGCAATGTATTTTTTTTAAATTTGGGAACTGTCTGTAAACTATGTACTTCGCGTCTCAATATGGAGTTAGTAATGTCAACTTTTCCGGACATTTTTGAGAAAAATAAATTTCTTACTCGGTCAATCTACAGGGTGACTGGAAATTCGCCGTATTCCTTGAAAGGGGTTATTCTACAGCTCATTGTAACGATTTAAGTCCAGTCAACCAGGGGTCAAACTCATTGGTTACCGAGTTATTCAAGTTTTTAGATTTTTTTTAAAATACCCGGCTTTCGACCTAAAACTAGTCATTGTGTAAAAACTTCGTCATTTAGAAATAAAAAAAAGCATTTTTTTAATTGCCAATGAATTACTGATTACGAGAAATAATAAAAAATGCCAAAAAAATGAAAAGATTTGAAGTTGAAAGTTCTAGTAATTATTTTCCAAATTTTGTAACAATTTAAAGCATAACTAAAAAAAAAAGTACAACACTTCGCGTACAAATGACAGGAATAGTTTGCTCAATTCATAAGCTTTCTAAAAAGGTACAATTTATGACATTTTAAAATTAATTTTCATTTAAAAATGTACAATTAATAATAATAGCAGTAATGTTCGCGGTTAAGCTCCATCGTTTCAACCAAAGAACGCGCGATCCTTATCGTTTTTAAATTCAGCTAATCGTATTCTTTTAAATTTGCTTTTTAAAAACATAAAGTGCGTTCCATTTTTAACCGAAAAACGCGGGAAGTGTTGTAGTAAAATGAACTGCCGTTTACCTCACGCAAGCGTGTTTGGTTCATCGTACCGTCTTATTCGGGAAAGAGGATCAGTTCAACGCCGCCAAGCTGACGCTGGAAGACCTCGACATGATACTGCTCAAGATGAAGAAATCACCCAGTGTTTCCGGGCAGACGGCACTACTACTGGAGCTTAACCGCGAATATTTCTGCTATTATTATTAATTGTACATTTTTAAATGAAAATTAATTTTAAAATGTCATAAATTGAACCTTTTTAGAAAGCTTATGAATTGAGCAAACTATTCCTGTCATTTGTACGCGAAGTGTTGTTCTTTTTTTTTTAGTTATGCCTTAAAATGTTACAAAATTTGGAAAATAATTACTAGAACTTTCAACTTCAAATCCTTTTATTTGCAAAACTTTGCATTTCTTTGTCATTTTTTATTATTTTTCGTAATTCATTGGCTATTTGAAAAATGCTTTTTTTTATTTCTAAATGACGAAGTTTTTACACAATGACTAGTTTCAGGTCGAAAGGCGGGTATTTTTTTAAATTCTAAAAACGTGAATAACTCGATAACCAATGAGTTTGAGTCAACCCCTCAACTCAACTTCAACTTCAAACTTAAATCGTTACAAATGAGCTGTAGAATAACCCCTTTCAAGGAATACGGCGAATTTCCAGTCACCCAAGCTCTGTGACGTTATTTTAAACTCTTGCATGGTGCTCAGTCAAAAGTATTGATCAAGTTATACGGCCAAATATATATTTCTGACGCCTTGGGAGCTTATCTATATAATATAAATGAATCGCTAAATGTGTTGCTAAGCGCAAAACTCGAGAACGGCTGAACCGATTTGACTGATTTCTTTTTTGTTGTGTTTGTCAATGTCAGGACAAGATTTTTATGAAAGAAAATAATTAAAAAATCCATCGGGAAAGTCAGGAATTTGCAGCGGGGCGAAGCCGCTGGCGGGCCGCTAGTATTTTTATATTTATAACTTTTACTGTACAAAGAGGAAATCAATCATTAAAATTACTCAATGCCGTGGCAAGGTTTCCATGAATCTTGTACCTATTTAGCAAAATTATTTAAAAAAGTTGTTTGTATGAACATCATCATCATCTTGGATTGAACCAGGTATGACATGTCTTGCTATTCGTTACTAATTAATTACTATACTTCGGCCGCATCGATAGCGGCTCCTGAGGGGAGATTATCTCTCCTTACCTTATGCTAATTAGTATTCTCTTATCTCCCAAATGAATTATCAATTTTCTTTGTTTTTAAATCAGTGTGCCGAATACAATCCAAGTGTATTCAGTGGTTCATATGTTTTTGAAAGGTTTGTAATAATGTGTGTTGTAATTGAACAGAAGAAGCGCAGAAGAGTTTGGAGGAGTCGCTGGCGGGCTCGACGGAGGAGCGCGGGTCGCTGGCGCTGGACCTGTACCGGCCGCGGCAGAACTCGGCCACCAGCGCGGGCGCCGGCACGCTGCGGCGCGGCGCGGCGCCCGGCAAGCCGCCGCCGCGGCCGGCGCCCGCCTCCGTGGCCTATCACAGCGACGAGGAGAGCCTGCGCGCCTACGACGACCACCCGGACGACTCCTCGCTCACCGAGAAGCCCTCCGAGATCTCCTCCTCCGACTCCCAGGTGATCACCATCAAAATTAGCGTCGTCTGAACAACCACGCTAAAACACTAAATATACGTTTATTTTTGCCCCGCAATGGACCGTGATGGTAAATATGACCGACTATTGCTAATGTTATTTTCATCACGCTTTTATACGGTACGGCACTGTTAATAGTAGGTTCGCAATCGCGGTGTACTGTCCTACGAGTGCATCGTTCGTATCACCAGTGTTTAATTATTTTTAGTAGATTTTGTATCCATTCCTAGTTTTAATTATGATACTATCTTTCGTTTCTGCTATTAAGGTATTGATCTAAAATAGTAACGTACAAGGATAAGTTTTAATTTGTAAATATACTTATGAACAACTATTAATTCGCATTGCGACTTACAAACTTGTTTCGACTCGCTTTAAAATACGATTTATAGTGGGGGGTTTTAGCTTTTAACCTTGCATAAAATCTAAACAGCGCCTTTTTTCTAGAATCATGTATTTCAACTTATTTCTCCAAATAATAACAAAAAATAAAACATTTACCATGACCGGAACAAGGTAAAAATTACAAAAACGAATAGTAATAGTTTAGTAGTAGTAGTTTAGTGAATAAAATTCAAGGCAAAATAGTTAACAGGATAATTCTAGTTATTATATATAAAGAATTGGTAGAACCAATATATTTATGCGGATTAAAGAAATTCCCACACGGAAATGAAAAAAAATATGAAAATATAAGATTTATAAAAATACGTTGCGTGGACGAGAAATGTTTAATTTATTAACATACCGGCGATACTAATCCGGTCTTCTGCAAATACTCCTTACAAAATTATGCCTGTTAATATTTTTTTCTATCAAGTAAAATTGATAAACATAATTTATTTGAAAAAAACGCATGCGCGGGGGCGAACTTTTCGCAGGATACAACTTAATACACTCCCCTTGCTGTACCGTATACATTTAATGAAATAATATGCTGTTTTTAATTCATGCAAGGTTGCCTATTTTTCGATCTGATTACCCCGGCCTATAAGTGGAATATAACGATGATGTTCATATTCCACTTACGAGTATTCGTATTTTAAAGAGCTTCGAGCTTCACGAACGGATTAGGTCGTTACTACTGCATTCTGCAGAGGCTCTTATGCGTCCATGAGTCTCGGTGATGTTTTTGAATACGCGATGGGCACGAGAATGAAGTTAATACTAATTGTTTGAACGCAGAACTCTGAGAGCGACAACGAGAGCGTGCGCTCGGAGCCACACTCGTTCGTGAACCACTACGCGAACGTGAACGACACGCTGCGGCAGTCGTGGAAGCGGCAGCGGCCCGTGCGCAACTACTCCAGCTACACGGACTCGGAGCCCGAGGGCAGCGGCGTCGTCAGCCTCAACGGCGGCCAGATCGTCATGAACAACATGGCGCGCTCGCGGGCGCCGCTGCCCGGGTTCTCCTCCTTCGTGTGACGCGCCGGCCCCGTGTGCGCGCGCATGCGACACGATCACTGCCCATTCCCTTGCTTTATTAGGTACTTACTCTAACTTACTAGTAGTATACACTATGTACATAATCATAATTCATAATACAATATGCTTTACGAACGATACAATAGTTTTAAAATAAAATTGTTAATACTAGATTTACTCGGATCGAGATGTTTGTCACATCTGATAGTATATTACTTAAATTGAAAAGATGACCAATGTTATATTAATAGCAAAATTAACATACATATCTAAGTATTAAAATTATTGCTAATCGTTGTTTTAGGAAGGCTGGGCGCCTAGACATGATCTATATTGATTTTAGAAAACTGACAAAATTTATAGAATTGACATATTAAGCAGTCACATTCAATCAGTTTTTGGAAATTGTTAACGTAAGCGTTATGCATCCTGCCTAGGCCCCTGACACCTCAGGTAAGCGGGTTCCGCTGCAATGCTAGATAGACATACTATCGCCCTTCCGGTTGGCCTGCTACGATACGTCAAAAGGGACGTTAACAGTTAGAAGCGTCATTGTATGTATTTCTGTGATGAAATTTTATTGTACTTCCTATTATAGTGTACTTTAGAACTGCTAGTGTAATCATAATGTCACTAACATTGTAATTTTCATTTTTATACAGCAACATAGACATTAAGGAAATGCGTCATTATTAATGACTTAAAGGCAACTTAAGTTTGTCTTGTTTATATTCGCGAACATTCTAGATAACTGCGATAGATACTAATTATTTACTCAAATCCTACTGCACTTTACGCTATACTTTTTTAACGTATATCATAGTATAATACTACTTTAATAAATGAGCTAGAGACTAGACTTGTAAACCATACTTATCTAAAACGAAGGTATAATAGAATCCATGATTCGACGGACATGTTTGACCACTCAAAATACACAAGTTGCAATCTGCACTGCTGATGCCGAAGGGTAGAGCTGTTCGTAACAGTTAAAATAATTTGTTATTGATCATAATCATAAATCTATAAAAGAAGAAACTGACTGACTCATAAGCACTCAGGCGAACCGCAGGACTTGAAATTTGAAGGGAATGTTCCTTGAATATCCTAAGAGTGCACTAAGAAGGGATTTTTGGAAATTCATCCCCTAAGTGGTTAAAATAGTGGGAGGCCGCTACTCCCCTTAGAGCATGAATTAATTCGACGCGCATGAAGTCGCAAGCGCCCGCTAGTTTCATCTAAAATTTCCGTTGGAAATGGGAATATCGAATAGCATTGCTTATCAAATTTCAAACAGACGGTGTTGCTTAACTAGTCCGTTAAATTATGGATTCTATTAAGTAGTTCTGTCTTATTCTCAAGTGGATTACGGTAAAACACGGAACACGAGAGTTTATTATTCCGTGTGTTGAACAATTTTATCACATCCGCCTAACTAACCGATCGTTCGTTGGTTGTAATAAAAGTCGCGAATATTCTTACTTTCAAGGAATATCCTTTAGTAATAATATTTACTGGCAGCTACGACATATATGAGCCGACCGCTCGATAATTACTGGCAGTTATAGGTGAAAAACTTAAGTAAATGACTTCTTGCATGTAGTTGTGTACTGAACTAATATGGAATTAACGTCAAATTTCAAATATAGAATGTCGTACGGTCTATACAGATGGGTTACCACTACATGCAAAAGGTCATAAGTTTTTCACCACAGATCACAGAAACAAGGGAGATATGTCATGAACGCCAATTCGTACAAGACCCGGTGTCGCCACTTTTAAACATGTGTGCGTCTTACGCTTACGCTCTATTAACTACTACAAAAACAACCTCCTCATAATTGGTTACAGCTTACGTACTAAAAACGCCGTAACATAGTTTTGATAGTAGCAGAAAATTAAGCTTTATACTAAGTTCTCAAGGTTGAAAAATGCTGAAAGATCGTTTTTTTTCCATCGTAGTTCAGTCACTGAACGTAAGGTAGCGCTTACTCGTCACTTAGCTGCCATCTATGCGACGAGTAATTAATTAGTTCCTCAGAGCTAGATGGCGCCAAGATAGTAGTCCCTATGTTCAGCAGGTTAAGGACTACCCACACACAGCGACATCTAGTTATACTTTTTTCAAGTGGTGTGCGTTTCTCTCCTGTCGTCCACTTAGGGATGCCACAAGGAATGTTTCAAAATATATCGATAAACAATTCAAACTTGTTTGCAACGTTAATATAGGTACTATTCAATTTACAGGCAATAAGTACTATTTTTATTATTTTACTACTAGGTTAATACAATTACATCATTTAAACTTAATATATTATTGTTAGAATAGAATAATATTTTATTAGCAAGAATACGGTTTGCGTAAAATTGATACATAAGATTTTAAATTTGGAACGATACCTATATTAGAACGTAACAAAAAAATGGCCGAATTTCTTTGGTTAAATTTTCTGGAGCTGTTTAAGATTTTCGTTTTGATTAGTACATAAAAGTCTAAATTGTAAACTTGGACTTTATGATGTTAATACAAATATACTAATAAAATGGGTTGGGTTGAGTGTCACGTCACAAGATCTCAGTTTGGGACAAACCAGTAGTTTACCGACTTGATTATGTAAACTTTATTTCATAAATGGTACAAATTACTTAAAACAGAAAGATAGACTTAATACTTGGGGCAATCTCTACCATCCAACCTTTAGGCTTGAATCCTTTTAAGAGTGAGTCGGCGCGAGCTGTCATTCAGCGCTGTGTGCAAACACAGCTCAATATTGAGCCAGAGCCCTTTGCCTTTGTGGTTGGTTAATTTATTTTTATCTTAATTGTATGATTTGCCTACTTATATTTGAATTGCTAGAGTCCTTCGTCGTTCGTTAATATTGTAAAGAAAATTAAATTTTGTATAACGTGAAAATTTGTTAAAATTATTTTTCTTCTGTTTTAAGCGTGTCGTGGTAGTGATAAATAACTAGAACTATTAACACATTGAATTCTATTGATAGCTGTAGAATAAGCCATTTATCGATAGTCGATAGAAATCACGTCAACACAACTTTCACAACCTTACGCTCTGAAATCCATTCAAATATAAAATATTCATTTAAAAATATAAATAATGCTTAAAAACAAAATTTACCGGTGGTAAGTTATGCCCTTTGATTTTATATTAACGTTTGTATTTCGATTTTTGCACACTTTCACGCTACATACAGTCATTTTATCATTTAAACGGAGCTTCTATACTGACAGCGTTCAGTGAGTGACTGTGTCAACGCTTGAAACGCCTCGTGCCGATATGGTCAATTTGACCATATCGAGGCGACACGAACCACGCCCCCATAACATATCTCCCTTGTTTCTGTGATCTGTGTTTTTCACCTATACGTTATACAGGAGCCCGAGCATTCTGTTGTTATAGTTGGTTCTAGTTAATATGACGAAAAGCACTTAAAACCAACCATTACCAACATCTATTCTTCAATTGTTATCTTCAAGTAGGGTTGTAAAACAATTACGCAGGCGTGTCGGTACAGCCAAAGTATACTGTGAACAAACAATCTTGATAGTTTGATGTTGCCGGTATTTTACTTAATAATTAAATGTTTCTAAAATAATAATTAAATACTGTGTCAATATCACTTTGTACAATTTAAGAATAGTATTAAAAATACATTTTTACCTTAATGTTAACCGCACTGTACTTAATTGTATTTAGAAAACAAAACACCTACTTAAATGTGTCCGGTTCAGGTAAAACCCAATGATCAAGAAGGGTTGAGCTACTCCAAGGCACGTGCCACACTTCGGTCGTCCCTTTGTTATCTTTTCCTTTCATATTTAGCAATAAAAGAAGTTGTAAAATCCTGCGTTAAGTGCATTTTCGTCATTTAAACTGGAACCAACTATACTGGCAGCTACATTTTGTACGTTGGTCGCAATTGGCTTTAGTAATTATTTAATAAATATATTACGCCATCGAAATAACGCAAACAGTATTTGGTGATGTATGTATATTTTAAGTGTTTAAGGTAAAATACGAGACATAATTTAGGTTAATTTGTTAACGGTTTTGTATGGAGCAAAGAAATCGACTGATAATTTTAGAGTTTAACTCCGATTTTTGTAAATAAAATAGTATTACTTATACAAAACTAAGGCAGGATGCATTTAAGAACAAGCTTAATCAACTAGGCACAACTTAATTAAAGTAACTGTGATCTATTGTAATATAGTTTTCAAATAAAGCCTTTTTGACTATTTCGATGTAGGCATGTAAATTAGAGTTGTTATATGTAAGGAGAAGCGAGCGTGAAACTCAATAATTATGGCAGAATATTAGTGATACATAATTAAATCTTAAATAGGACGCACTTGTATATTTCTTTTATACTTATTTTACATTTTAAAGTAGTTTTATTTTAAGAATGTAAATGCCATTATTGGTTTTGTGCCAGCTTTATTAGGAATAAAGTCAGTGACTGGATATATTTAGTAACAATTAGAATCTGCATCGTGAGTGTGACAGCCGGATACTCAAACCCCTAAATCAAAATATTACAGCAATCAAGCAACGAGAATATAGAGAAAGTCAAAATCTGTCTCATTTTTACGTACGTTTTTGCCGACAAAAATTATATTGAGTTTAAAAAACTTCTGTTTAAAAACTTTACGTTGTAAAATTTCATTTTGCTGATCCGAGTACCGATATTGACAAATATTTGTGTGGTGTGCGCGAGCATTTGTTCCTGTACCCATAGTACAGTCAAAATAACTTATATCTATACGCCCATGCCAAATATATGTAAACATAGATCTTACTATCAATGATATAAGGGCGTGTAGATATTTTTGAAGGTTTGGGAAAGTATATAATAATATATTATTGACTGGCAGTACAAGCGTAGAGCTCAGTTTAGGACTAGGTCAATATGAGATGTTTTTTATTGAAAACAAATGTTTCAGTTACTTATAATGTTTTTTTCCGGCTCTACCATGTCGAAATCTGCGCGGCATAATGCCGAAGCATGAAGTCCTCTTATACGATACCGAATTGTTAGTATATCCACTTTGAAAATTCGGACCCCCATTTATTTGGGTAGGTAAGAAATGTTTTCAACTATAAGCTATAGCTATAATAGTTCATTTATTTTAGGATGAGAAAAAAAAACCAGTAGTCGTCAACTCTAATACTCGCTGGCAGAATTAATAAGAATCTATGCACTCAATATATTGTATCTGTGCATGTGTCATTAATGTTTTTCTGTTGGACAATACATTGGGTCTCGATATGATATAAAAATTGAACTATAAAAATATTTGAATACGTATATATTGGTTTCTAACTGCTATACTTAATTGATTTACCTAATTTAAGACTGACTGTTCCGGATGAAGTGTCATCGTTTCTCCGCTAAAGAGTGCGGTAGTAGGGTAGAGATTAAAGATGTAGACTAAACGAGCAGTTGCCAACTTTAACAAGGAAATGAACAACAAACAACTCACAACAATAACGACTATGGAACAATATCAACGCTCACGCTCTCGAACTCGGGAGAAAATGACATAACATAACATGGGACATAAGCGCGATGTGACGTTCAATCTGTCAAAAAATGCAAACTGTGGCGTTATGATCAATTTAAAATTCACTAGGTTCGCTATATTTGACAGGTGACAGGATAGTATTTGATTTAGTCGAGTTATATGTTTAGACGTTTCGTTATGTTGTTAACACAGGTTTGTATCCCCTGCTTCTTTAGGTCTTTTATAGACCACGTTTCTAATTGAAGTAAATTTAATGAACACAAATAAAAAACGCAATGTAAATATTAACGAATATGACTTAAAGTACTAATGCAATAGATTATAACGTTCATTTAATATTTACTGTGAAAAAATAGCAGTCAAGAAAGACGTTTTGGAGCTATATTTTTGAACAAATATTATGTTGCGTGTAACGTGCCCAATAAAATACCTTTATTTCGCTCTGTATCATGCTAAAATAAATGAACTATAATTGGAACTGTTGCCCCCCTGCTGCTATGTATACGCCTTCCAAAAGTCCGGGACTCCATAGTCCCTTGATTGGGTAAGACGTACAAAAAATTACTAAATTAAATTTATAATACATGCATATCAAAACTCGAATCTTGTACTATGGGTACTAGATTACGATTGACGATTAACATACTTATATACAGAAAGACACAGAAAATATCTAAGACTCGGGAACAAATACCCGCGCACAAATATTTGCCCATACCGGGAAGCGAACCCAGGACCGCTAGCTTCATAGGCAGGTTCACTACCAACTAGGCTAAAAGTGTCGTCTAAATAAACGTTACTCGCAAATCCCCGACATCAGTGTAGATCCTTCCGTTCTACCCTAACTTAGCGATGTGTTAATACAAAATGACGGCATTTTAAAACCAGTCCTTTTTTGCCTACCTTGTATTATGAAAAGTAAGGAATTTTGAGCGTTCGGCTTTCGATCTAATGTGGAAAGAAAGGTTATTGGGTTAAGGTAATATCCGAACGTTGACCGCTCTATATATAAGAGAGTTCTGTCCACATTATTTTGATTTCTAGACCACCGTAGAACTATGTCAAAGTTCGAAGTAACATTATAAAACTCGATGTAGTAATCAAAATTGTGAACAGTAGCCATATAATAAAGAATTTACTTCCATCAAATTTGTCGACTGTATGTTTGCCCTGTATTATGTCATAAAGTAGGTGCCATTATTTGGGCAATAAAACCCTCAATAAAACTTTAATATTTGACATTTATGGAGTAACATTATGCGTTTTTATTTCCGTTTTTGCCTACAATAGATATAGTGTCGTCTAAATTTACATCAGATCGTCAAATGTCTTATCGAGCCGCTAAACTAGGTAACAGAGCCAGAGAGCGCCAAGTCCTCGGGTATGTTTATTATTTTGTATGAAATGACAGGAAATAAAATTTATTTCGACGGTGAAGTACCATGAACTCCTAACTGACATTTTGACTATAGTTACATTTTTATATAAATACACTTTAAATTTAATTTGGCATCATTACTGAAGACATTAAAAAATAAGAAATTAATTGAGTATGAAACCAGTGTCTTCAGTAATAATGCCAGATTATTTTTAAAGTGTATCTACATAAAAATGTAACTATAGTCAAAATGTCAGTTAGGAGTTCATGGTACTTCACCGTCGATTTGGAACTTAAAGCACTTAAGATAAAAAATACAATTTGCTTAACTACATTAACTTATTCTAGATAATTATACTTTATTTGCATCAAGCCCAAAATGGTCTTGATGCAAAATTAGCTTTTTATGCCACAGTATATTGTTTAGATATACCGTGAGACCGTGACGCTGGTTTTCAGTGAAAACTGGAGAGGTGTTGGCGCACCGTAATAACTAGACTATTTAAAATTAACCAAAACCCAAACACTTAGCATACAGCTACCCATACGTGTGAGTGAAAGTTCATATGCGGGCGTGTCTGTGTGTGAGAGTGCGTGTGTGTTTGTGCACATGTGCGACAGTACGACTGCTAATGTAACGGCTATTTGGATTGATAAGACAAGTTTCTTAAGATGTTTGAAAGACTGAACCAACTTTTTTTCGCATAACTGTCCTGTATTATTTGTTTTTGACGGTAAGTGATCACCGAGATCCAAAAACACCCGCATCATCAAAGGAGTCGCAAGGGCAAGGGTCGTTTTGTCGCTTTTATTCCGGGAGCTGTCCACTTTGTCGGGAATAAGTGGGATCAGACCCAGACATTTGAAAAAAAAACGTGTTTACTGTGTTCTGATGCCGGAAGCTTTAACGTTGATGATCTAAACACTTTCTCTGCCAAGAGCTCAGATTTTCATACAAAATGGACTCGCCTAGCGGGTCGGTAGCAGTCCGTGTCGTCCGATTACATTACACAAAATTAGAGTAAGACGGCTACTGTTGCTGCCTATAAACTGCCGTTTAGACTATCGATAGTTTACGTGAAAGCGAGAGAGGTAAGATTATAGTGGGCATAAGCTGTTTGCGCACCATTCGCGGGCCAACGGCGAGACGTAATACCATCAATTTCACCATCCTGAGAATTACGGGTGAGAGGTTTGGGTTTTACCCACCTGTTACCATCAATTTGTTACCACTAAAATATTTGGTGATAACTACACTTAAAACATTTGGTGGTAACAGCTGGGAATTTTTATTCCCAGTAGTTACCGGTGGTACAGGTTGGGGAAAAATCCCAGCTGTTACCAGTGGTAATAAATTGGTGGTAATAGGTGGGAATAACCCAGAGGTTTCAGTGTACATGTTGCATCTTAAATAAATCTCACTGATGTAAAAAATATTATTATTAACTTAGCAATGCATACCAAATTTTCACCTGCGCACCGGTCAATAAAAATATCGGCCCCCTCATTATTCGATATCCTTCTTACTCTCTCGATACTCTCGATACCCACAACGTCAGAATCAGAATATAATTATACTAATATCATAAGGGTGACATGAGAGAAACGTGAGGACTTGACCCGGCTAGCCTAGCTAATTTAAGCAAGGGTAATGTGTGGATAAAAAAACACTTGAATGTTATAAGATAAGTATGTACTTGTCCAAAATTATCAGTTCTAAATTAAAATAGTTTTTCGCATGCTGCAAACCAATCCTTAGGTGCATACTTAGCACTATTTTGCCATTGCTTAAGAATATGAAACACAGCTGCATCAAGAATGGAGAATTCGTTTTTATAAATCCATTTCTTGGATTGAGAGAATATTTTTTTGGTTATAGCATCCTTGTTCTTTTCAGATGATCTTTCCAGTATATGGCAGATGTCCAGAAGATTGTCCATATTATAATCTTCATAATCATAAGGAATGACAGATGGATAGGCAAGTGACAAAAATCGTAGTATGTTAACGTTTCCAACAATGGGTACTTCCGAAGATGATAATTTTAACTCCGGGTCGGCCAGCACTGAAACAAAATTCAAGGTCAAATTTAGTTGCATGCTTCGGGTGTCAATTGACATTCGCAAATAGGTACGACTATGTAAAAAAGTGGTAGGGTCTACAATTAACAACTGTTTGTTTCAAACTTTCGCGACGTTCACACATACTGTTATAAATCTAAAACGGGACTTAATCGCGTAAAAAAATTATATACACCTCGACGTTTCGATCGTGTTGCAACGGTCGCGGTTACGACTCGTCGGTGTGCTCGTGACCACGGACCACGACCAGATCTTTTCTTTGTAACGGTATACAATTAACTAAAACCACAAATTTTCATTGAGCGTGTTTATTTTATTGTATTAGTAATATGGGTGCAAGCTTGCCATGAGATGTTGCCGTAGTGTGCAGGTTAGCGGAAGCAGGTTAAACCAAACACTTCGATTGTCCAACTCATTACATATTGTCAAGATCACAGAAAAAACTAGTTCCACTACTGTTCTATTTGTGCTCTCACTCCTTCTGAACTTGCACAAGTAGTACTTAAATTCAGAAGGAGTGAGAGTGAAAGCAAAGCGAGATATGGGAAAAAACCGATTTTAAGCAGACACAACTATACATACATACATACATAAACTCACGCCTTCATTCCCAGAGTGGGTAGGCAGAGCTAAAGAATTACCAACAAGTCTTAAAACTTCTTGATAATTCTGTAACCACATTTTGCACAAGTAGGCTAAAAGACGAGATATCGCGCAAGCAAGCGTCATTTAATTAATATGAAAGTACCTAATGATCATTTACCAATTTTACCATGTACACCGTGTCCAATAAGTTCGAATACACATCTTTTTGCACTAACCCTAAAGACATACATACTACAGGCCATCGAATTCTTATTTTAATTTATAAAGTATGTTGTCGTTAACAAAATACAATCGTTTCAAACGTCAAGCATTTGTAGTTTGCTTTTAATCCACGATGAAACAGTTTCGTGAAACAATTATCAGAAAATTTAGCAATGGCGACAGGCCAGGTGCTATCTTCAAGGCCTTAAAACCCCCTAGAATTAAACGCAATCTAGTTTACACCACAATCAAAAGGTATAAAGAGACCTCCTCAGTAGAAGACAGGAAAAGATCCGGTCGGCCACGTTCAGCTAGAACCGATAGAGAAGTAAAGATTGTGAGAGAGCGACTTCGGCGGAAAAAACACCGTTCTATCCGAAAATTGGCTGCTGAGCTGAAAATTTCAAAAGGATCGGTACACAATATTTTGAGGGTGGATCTTGGATGCCATGCCTACAAAAAACGGAAAGTTCATGGCATTTCCGAAGCGACCAAGAAAAAGAGAGTAAAAAGATCCAACATAATTACTTTCTTGACACGCAGGGGATGAGTTTGTATTTTCTGACGAGAAACTGTTCGTGTTAGAACAGCTTCATAACGCCCAAAATGATCGATTGTGGGCACCAATGATAGAAGACATTCCGGACAACCAGAAAAATGTTCCTAGGTTCCAGAGCTCACCATCGGTGATGGTGTGGGGTGCAGTTTGTAAGCGGGGTAAACTACCTCTAGTATTTATCGATAAAGGCGTTAAAATCAATGCTCAATACTATAAATCCGAGGTTTTGGAGAAAATTGTTGCTCCAAATATAAAAAGGATGTTTGAGAACGAATATTATGTTTTCCAACAAGACGGAGCTCCTTCACACACGGCAAACGCTGTTGGTGTCAGGCTAGTTTGACCGATTTTCTGCCGAAACATGAATGGCCACCCAGTTCTCCGGACTTGAACGTATTAGATTATTTCGTGTGGTCGTACATGCTCTCGAAACTACACCGTGTCCAATAAGTTTGCATACAGTTTAGATTCTCAATAAAATAAATGTACAAACAGTTAATACAATCAAAAGTATATTTTATTAATGGCACACGTATGTATAATATTTACAACAAATGTTTCGGAATAACTCCACCTTTAACTTTTTTTACAAGCTTCAAACGTTTCTCAAATGAATCACACGCGGCACGCACCGCTTCCATTGGTATTTGGTCCCAAATATGCTCGATAACCTTTTTGAAATGATCCAGGTTTGCGATTTTATAATCATGTAGTTTCGAGAGCATGTACGACCACACGTAATAATCTAATACATTCAAGTCCGGAGAACTGGGTGGCCATTCATGTTTCGGCAGAAAATCGGTCAAATTAGCCTCACACCAAGCTTGAACAGCGTTTGCCGTGTGTGAAGGAGCTCCGTCTTGTTGGAAAACATAATATTCGTTCTCAAACATCCTTTTTAAATTTGGAGCAACAATTTTCTCCAAAACCTCGGATTTATAATATTGAGCATTGATTTTAACGCCTTTATCGATAAATACTAGAGGTAGTTTACCCCGCTTACAAACTGCACCCCACACCATCACCGATGGTGAGCTCTGGAACCTAGGAACATTTTTCTGGTTGTCCGGAATGTCTTCTATCATTGGTGCCTACAGTCGATCATTTTGGGCGTTATGAGGCTGTTCTAACACGAACAGTTTCTCGTCAGAAAATACAAACTTATCCCCTGCGTGCCAAGAAAGTATTAAGTTGGATCTTTGTACTCTCTTTTTCTTGGTCGCTTCGGAAATGCCATGAATTTTTCGTTTTTTGTAGGCATGGCATCCAAGATCCACCCTCAAAATATTGTGTACCGATCCTTTTGAAATTTTCAGCTCGGCAGCCAATTTTCGGATAGAACGGTATTTTTTCCGCCGAAGTCGCTCTCTCACAATCTTTACTACTCTATCGGTTCTAGCTGAACGTGGCCGACCGGATATTTTCCTGTCTTCTACTGAGGAGGTCTCTTTATACCTTTTGATTGTGGTGTAAACTAGATTGCGTTTAATTCCAAGGGGTTTTAAGGCCTTGAAGATAGCACCTGGCCTGTCGCCATTGCTAAATTTTCTGATAATCGTTTCACGAAACTGTTTCATCGTGGATTAAAAGAAAACTACAAATGCTTGATGTTTGAAACGTTTGTATTTTGTTAACGACACCATACTTTATTAATTAAAATGAGAATTCGATAGCCTGTAGTCTGTATGTATTTAGGGTTAGTGCAAAAAGATGTGTATTCAAACTTATTGGACACGGTGTACATGATTATAAATTCGCAAACCTGGATCATTTCAAAAAGGTTATCGACCATATTTGGGACGAAATACCAATGGAAGCGGTGCGTGCCGCGTGTGATTCATTTGAGAAACGTTTGAAGCTAGTAAAAAAAGTTAAAGGTGGAGTTATTCCGAAACATTTGTTGTAAATATTGTACATAAGTGTGCCATTAATAAAATATACTTTTGATTGTATTAACTGTTCGTACATTTATTTTATTGAGAATCTAAACTGTATGCAAACTTATTGGACACGGTGTATATTAATCATTAAGATACCTTTCCCTCGTCAGTATAATGTATGAGATAGATATATATTTTCATATCTTAGTACTACAATCCCACTAATATTATAAATGCAAAAGTTTGTGAGAGTCTGTGTGTGTGTGTTAGTTTGTTACTTCTTCACGCTGCAATTGCTGGACGGATTTAGATGAAATTACTAATGGAGATAGCTTATACCCTGATCTTACACATAGGCTACTTTACAATACATCAAATTAGGTAAATGCAGAATTTGGTCAGGGATATCGGCAAACATATTCGTAACATAATTCATATCGTGTGTAGAGGTGAGCCACACGTCATCGACTGGTGAGGCAAATGGGAGTGTGACAAACGAATTTGCCAAGCTACAGATAGACGGAGCTGTCATACCGTCAACCAAAAGTGTGATTACGATAACGAAGCAAGTTAAGCTAACAGCGAAATAAAGGCCGATCTGTATTTCATAAACATCCACCAAATGCATAGTCCAATGTGCATGCAGGTATTATTTATTTACTTAAACTAGCACTATCTATCTTACATAAAGGGTGTCCCAGAACCGACCTAAATATTATGGCTTAAGAAAGCCCTTCTATACCGATCCAGAAATTCCAGAGTATTGTTTTAACATGCGATGATATGACGCTTAGCAGAACTAATAACATAAACCAAAAGGGCAGTCAAAACAATTTAATAATAGAGGTCCGAAACGATAAGTACAAATAAGAAATCAAGGTCGCGGGTTTTTCACCGATTGAGCTAAAAAAGAACAAATCCCTAAAACAGGTAACCCTTCCCGCGAGGAATTTTCGGTCGCGGTTCGGGATTCCAGAGATTTGGATTTTTGTTACGGGAAAACTTCTAGGTCGTCTGACGGCAGGACTATAGTGTTCCAACTACGGGGGAAATGCACTACTTGGTGAAAATAGAACTCGTAGGAGGTCAGAAGTAATAATTACGTAAATTATTTTAGTCTTCTTAATGAGTAAAATTAGTTTATTTCCATATTTAGTTTAACCAAAAGCGCGCTAATTGCTAGTCACCGATCAAGGAGTTCCAAAAAGCGCAACCGCTACAAACTTTTCAATATAATGTCAATAAGTCAAGGTATTAATGATGATTCTGGTAAAGAACGCTGCCTTGCGGTACCTTTGGCTCCCTTGGCTAAAAGTTGCTACGAGTATAATTTGTAATTCCAAAACTTGTAACTAATCCTCAATCCCGTAGCAACGTTTTACGTGTATTGGTCAAATTACATCAAATAGGTAGGTAGCTAAATAGGTAGGGTCAGAACTGTTTAAATCAAACATTGAGCATTTAGGGACGGGTGCGACATTTAAACGAAATGAGCTCACTTATAAGAGCAGCTGAAACTTCATTTTTTTCCATATTAAGTAGTGATGCACGTTGCACGAATGCGTTGCTTAATTACTGTTAAAATACATGAACACTACTACTATGGATACTTTCTTTTTCAGTTTTATACTGCTGATTATGTACCCGTAGGGAGCCCAACGGGGCCTGTGACCTTATTAATATTTCTACGCTGACGTCCGTCCGCCTCAACGAGCTTTATCTTTTGAACCGTAATTTGCACCCGATTTGCACTTGACCGGTTTTGTATTGACAATCTCTTAGTGACCAGTGTCTGCTTCATGCATACTCTTCTGTTTATTTCCTGAGGCATCTGGTCCTCGAATGATTTTGTTTGGCCTAAATAAATGTATTGATCTACATATTCAATGCCATTCTGGTTTTCTCTGGATGGGTTTCTTGTATATATTAGTCATTACTATCATTCTTTTTCTTAATGGCTTTCACTCCTTGTTTGTTTAGGTTTATTCCGCCAGTGTCGAGATTTCGACAATTACCATGGACTAGAGAAACAAGTCCAAGGATATCACACGCAAGGACAATTTTTCGATTAAAGAGTATTTACTCTTATGGGCTAGCCAGAAGCATATGGGGTTAGCTCAAGTCACTTTTGTTTTTGTAAAATTCCATTCCATTTACCTGTATCATTAAACTCTCCTAAAATAATTCACATATTGGACAGTCAAAACTATATTCTGGACTGGTATAGAAGAGGCTTTCTCATGCCGTAATATTTACGTCAAGTTCTGGGACATCCTGTATGAATAAAAATGACAGTGTATTTGTTGAAAAGCGCATTGCTCGAGATCGGCTGGACAGTTTTTTTTAATGCATGTAAGTTCTTATTTTCCAGGTCTATGGTAAGTACCGCAGTAATGTATTAAATTAAACAAATAGATTAAAATGCACTTCTCGAGATTTGATTGAGTGAAGCTACTATAAATGCGGTAAAAACTAAAAACGATATGAGTACCATATTCTTTGATTTCTACTTGGCAATATATAAATTCAGCTGACCATTACCATGACCTCATGTCAATTGTTCCATAGGCATGTGTAAGGGAACCTAACACACAAACCAACATGTTTTTTATGTATAAAATATAGTCACCTTTTTTTATTATTCTATAGACTTTTATGAGTTACTATGTTCTGTAAATTATAGGAAACCGATCGGCCGATGTTAGGTTACTAATTATTCTAATATTTATTTTCAAATGTATGGATTTTAGTTTTCTAAATAAACGGTAAAATAAAAAATACATAAAAAAAAACAACTTACCATTTTTGAATATAAGTCTTATGTTAACTCTTGAGTTATTGTCAGAGTTAGGAAAAGTTTTAACAAAAGCTTTTACTTTTGGTACCTTCTCACTAGGTACAGAAGAATGAATATGCCATGAAACATTTACTTGATGAGTAGATTCTTTGATAATTTTTTTTAGAAACCATGGTAAACAGTCTGGGCCATATACTAAAACAATTTCTTCTTGTATTCCAATCTAAAACAAAAACAAACCATGTACTTACCTATTAATAACATTCCTAAACATAAAATTGTATTATACAGGGTGTTACAAAAATAGCCGTAAAGCCGAAATTGGTGCCTTATAACAAGTCCATTTACAATATTTGAGAACCGTACTATCACTATGAATTACCGCCAAAAAAAAAAACATTTTTCATTGATTCGCAAACCCTATTTCAGTAAAAATAAAGGGTAAACTACGCAGAATGTTTATTTACATTTTTACCTAATTTGCGAAACGGTAAAGAGATATAAACAAAATGAACAGAATTGGATTAGATAAATATTACAAGTCGAGTTTTGGAAGTTTTTAAACGAAGATACCTAAACTAACACTTACTTTTTCGTAATGAACGTCAAATTTACAGGAACGGCTCAAGTGAGCTCCGCCTTGCTCAATGCATAACCTCCGATACAGTTCGCGAGCACGATTTAAATTGCTATCTTCATGGCCTACGCATAACATCATATCGTAATATTCTGAGTTAGAAAACATCGTCATTTTGGAAAAACACGGAACAATTGAAGAATATCGATAAGCAGATTTGAAATTGACAACATATTGTTTTTTCCGTCTTGACGTTTTTTGAAGCCAGTACTTCAAGCATAATAACATCATAGTATTGAACGTTTGTGGATGAAAAACAGAAAAACCATTAAAGTTGACAATTACTAAAATTGGTAGGTAGGCTTCTCCGTTAAATAACCTATGCTAACTCCGGTTCCCTGACATGACAGCTTACTAGGGTTGACAATATTTTTGGCTTTGATAAAATAAAAAAAAACGGGGTATTTTGTAACACGTTGTATAATTGTGTTTTATATTGTATTTATTTATTTATTTTATTTGGGACATCAACAATTCAACAGCGATACATTCAATCAGATACATGAGATATGGATACATTTGAGTACTTAAGCCAATTTCTTATGTTTCAGCCAATACAAAGGAGTAGGTATACCTTAAAATAAGTTGCATTTATTTAATAGATGCTATATGTATACTCTATGTTCATTTGAACTTCCATACAAATCTTTTCAGTTCTTGGCACTGAAAGCATTAATTGAATCATGTTTTGACTGAAGTTTTGTACTTACTAATGGGGCCTTCTTACTGGTGCGACTGTCCATAGTGCTCTCCACTCTACAGAATGTGCTGATTGTTTTAATTCTATCATAAAGTAAGTCCAACTTCTTTAAAAGCAGATCTTGTCTCACTTCTAAGTCAGTCATTTCCGCACCTGGCATCTGTAACACCAAGAGTTTTGAATTTATAACAGAATATTTTGGTAAATATATCTTCTATATAATAAAAATGAATCGCTAAATGTGTTGGTAAGCGCAAAACTCGAGAACGGCTGAACTGATTTGGCGGTTTTCTTTTTTGTTGTATTTGTCAATGTCAGGACAAGGTTTTTACGAAAGAAAATCATTGAAAAATCCGGGGCGAAGCCGCTGGCGGGCCGCTACTTTTTAATAAATATACATCAATACGTAAAAGTATTCAGACACTCTAAAATCAAAATCAATGCAATATATATATTTTTGGTCATTTGAACTACACTTCAATGCAATAATAAGATTCAAATATTGAATACAAAAAATCTGAATAAATCAGAAATAAGTCGAAAAATCTCAAAATTAGCATATAATATGATATATTTCTTCCTGACTGTAATTTTGATAATCAGAAAATTTTAAGACATATTTTTTAAACATATCTCTTTATTTTTTACTGTTCATGTCCTGGGCATTGCTAAGATAAGCAATGACCTCCCTCCCTTCCCTTTCACTATCCCTGTTGTAGGCAGTCTCCCACCAGTCTTGATGGAAGGCATCAATCTCATCTTGTATTTGGTGTAGACCTTAGCCCACATTTACTACATAATAAAAAAATGCAGAGAAATGTATTTTTTGTCAGTCATAATTTTTTTACGTTTTTGTAGTGACCCTATCTATGGGGCTAGAAGTCCTTGGTTTGATTCCCGGTATGGGCAAACATTTGTCACAGACATAGTCATTGTCAATATTGTCATATTCATTTACAGCGTGATGAGTACAAGTAATTTATTTTTGGAGTCTTGTGTGTTTTCTATGTACTTAAGTATTTATTTTTGTCCATAAGTATTTATATCGTTGTCTAGTACCCACAGTACAAGCCTAGAGCTTATTTGGCACTAGGTCAATGTGAGATCGTCCTGTGATATTTATTATTTATTTTTAAAAAAAATGGATGCTGGTGGAGTGTGCAGAAAAAAGCAGCGCCATGAAATTATAAAAAAAAATCTTCTGCAGACAGTATAAACTCCCCCAGATACCTGAAGATTTTTTGAAGTAGCTGGTTATAAAGAAATCAGCCTACAATTTCCGGCATCCTTACCCAGTTAACTATTTGATTGTACCCATGAATAACAATGTGCTCATTTATATTTTATACTTTATCAAAAAAAACATATAGATAAAATAAGGAAACTTATTTATAGATACGTATTTAAATATCAACCATGCCAAAAACCATCCCAATATTAGTATTATAATATTACTAATGAAATAAACCTTTAGAAACTTGATAACCTGGTTTCTAACATTGATATCAATATCTTCATGCGACTCCCTCGGGGTATCAGAATTATAGATACATTTCAAATGGTACATGCACTTCGATAGCGTTATCTCACTATCATGATCAATAACATTTTTCATGTAATACATTGTGTGAGAGTAATAAATACCTAATCAATTTCTGAGCACAAGAAAGATAAAGCAAAATTCACCCGCTCAGACCGAGTCTGTGACCTTGATTGAACTCTTTTTGACATTTCCAATCAATATTGCCAACCACCACCCATTATGGTGGTCCTCATTATCGGGCGAAGTATCGGACTATATTTAGCCGCATAATTTAAGCGAATATTACACTTTCCTAAATTTGTTCGTGGTTGGTAGCTTGCAAGGGAGGGGATAGTAAGGATCTCCTGATCACAATTACACTATAATAATTTAGTAACTTAATCAATCAGTTTGCTTTACAGTTAAGTGCGTCGGTGTCGGACGTGTCGAATGCGATGGCTCCAGTACTGTTCATACACCAAAAAACTTTAAAATATTGAAATAAATATAAAATAATTTTATCAATATCGTCCCAAAGATAAGACATGTCTTCATACATTTCAATTATATCAGCGAGTATTGCTTTTTCAATAACCGTGGTCGAGGATGCTGCTCACTTTAATGACCACACACAGTACCTACGTACATCCTTCTGAGTCGCAAACGCGCGTTGACTTTCTTAATGTTGGTACACCTTCCTAACTCGTTTCCTACCCAGGATGCTAACTTATTAAGGTCGGCAGCAGAATCCTAAATCATTCAGAATGCTACATTTAGCAATAGTGTAATGTTATGGCCTTTATTTTATTAGACTGAGCTCCCAGCGAAGTGTCGCGGTAGTCGTGGTAGGAAAATACCATGGTTGAGAGCACTAGGACATAGGTACAATAGATAAGAGTGTATTATATACCGGCAACATTTCAAAAATCCACTATCAAAGGCAATACCGTAAAACGGGGTGAATTGAAATCAAGGAGTGAATAGAGACACAACCTAAAAAAAGTCATAACTTGTTACAAATAAGAACAAGTATTAAATAGACAATAACGTTACGTCTATTGGAAATAATTTCAATCTTATAATTAGTAACATATGTTTCATTTTAGGTTGTGTTTCTATTCACCCCTTGATTTCTATTCACCCCGTTTTACCGTTAACATAGTTAACAACCCTCTTACGGTCTAATCTTTTTTTTACATAAATGGGTTTGCGTTTGATCTCAGTCTCACCCATAGAGAAGGAGGTTATTATATATATATATGGTCTCACCAGCTCGGCACATGTCATATTGTCCGCGCCTTGTTTGACGCTCGGATCTCGCTTTCTTTCTTGTCTGTAACAATAGAGACGCACGATAGAGCGACAAGCGAGAAAATACAACGTGTGATACCCGTGCGGCCGTGCTGGATGTTGACGAACCTCTAAATTCGAAACTTTGTGTGCCACGGCCTTGACACTTGTCACTCGAGACCAAATCAAGAGAAAGGGATGAAGCTAACGTAACTTCGTCCTTTGATTTTCAAAGTAGGGCCTCAGAGATCCTCGTGATAACGGAAGTTCAGAATTTAGTGGTTTACCACGAACCACTAAATTCGAAATGTTGTATTCATCTATCCTGTATGATGATAAATGACGACGAGATCAAGGGGTGTACACGGTTACGGTTGAAAACACAAAGGTTATACGACTCCAGAATACAGACGCAGGGAGAGCATTCCTTTCATTGTATTTACTTTTTTAAATAAACGGGCCAAAGGTATAACGAAGCAAACTGCTGCGTCCGAAGCATTGAAAATTTGACTTCATACGTATGGAAGCCCTCCTGAGGCACTACTCTGAAAATCGAAGTTCAAAATTACGTTTGCTTCATCCCTTTCTCTCGATTTAGTCTCGAATGACGAGTGACAGGGATGAAGCTAACGTAACTTCGAACTTCGATTTTCAGAGTAGTTCCTCTGGTGTCTGACGACTGATGGGAGAAAATGGAGGGTGGGATGAGGTCGTAACATACTGTGTGCCACATAGCATGGCAATATGTTACATTGTCCCATCTGTATCTCGATATCCCTATTAATTAGCAATCTAGCGCTAAACCATTCATAAATAGCAAGAAAACAATATCGCTTGAGTATCGTGGTACAGGGTGAAAAGTGAAACGTGAAAAGTGCGGTAGCAAAAACATAAAAGAAATTGAGTAAAATCAGTCAGTGAATATTTATAATATAAAAAATATATTTGTACGTACTTTGTAAATTTTTCGTTTAAATATGAACATAAAACTGCATAAAAATAAGAGATTTTTATTACGAATATTCAGGGTACTAAAAGTTAAAACTCTATTTGTAGTGCTCTATGCTAGTAAGACCTATCTGATAGGATTAGAACGAGCCCAAAGAGCAGTGATAAAAGTTATGCTGAAAAAGCCATTTCGCTATCCAACAGACTCGTTGTATCTAGAATCAAAACTCCTTAGAGTGCGGCAGCTCTTCGCCATTAAAGCAGTGACATGCACACACAGCAACTTGTTAAAAGCCCAAAACTCTGCACTTTACCATGAGAGGCTGACTAAGCGTATTTTTAGGATTGCCCTACCCTCATTCAGATCCGACATGGCTAGGAGATCCCCAGCCTTGACCTTAAACATCTTACAGTTTCCAAAGTTAAAAGCATACTAAAAAAATGGTTCCCCTCGTGTTGTCCTATGATGAGACAGAAAACCTTATAAGTAAATTATGCCTAACCTACGTAGGAAACCCACATGCATAACATAAACATGCGCTACAACATACACACACACGCACACACAAACACAAACGCGCGCGTGCGCGCGCACACACACACATACACACTCACTCACACACTTCACAAATACCTAAGTTTTGTGTTGTAGATTCTTTGTTTATTTTATTATACTGTTTGATTCTTGCCAAATTTAAGTTTAAGTATGTTCCTTATTTCACTTTCGAGAATTTTGTTTATTTTTTTATGTTTGGTTTGTCTCACTCGTGTCATATCTTTTTAAGTTAGATAAGTTCTTTGTATATCTAAGAATTTGTGTTATTTCTGTTTATTTTATTTTGTTAGATTCTTAAGTTTAAGTTTGATTGTTGATCGCACTAGCAGACGTCCAAGATACAGGCCCAGCCTAGTTTGGAGTCTGACAGATATTTCATGTAATGAAACCGGCTTTATTAAATAAACGATTTGATTTGTTTTGATTTGATTTAAATAAATTTTAATTTATAAATGCTTTGTTTTTCTGCTATCTATTTATGCATTCAAATAATTGCTCAACCCAAAAAATTATGATTTAGAAGGTGCATCTTACACTGTGCGCGAAGGACACGCTCAGGGTACACCGGTGCGTCACCCGTGTACTTTCAAAGTAGGGCCTCTTGTTAACTACTTTGTGTAGGTTTTTTGGCCCGCGTAATATTTATGCTGCAAACGTGCGAAAGCTGCGTAGACACAACAGAATCCACATTCCCGCGTTAATTTTATAAAAATTTGTCAAATACCACCAATACTGAACAAAATATTACAAACCTTGTTCTATTACGATGATTACCTACTCGTCATGCACTATCTTCGTTTCCTCCATTTATTTTTGATTTCTTTTTTTCTTTTAACGTAGACCTAATTACATCGTCGAGCACACGATCTATACTGTGAGTAATAACTGTGAACACAGCGAATGTGGAGCTAATGCGGGCTTTACACTTTCGCCGCGAAGGCCAGCGAAGGCCGCGAACCACGAGTGTGGTAGTTTCGCGGCATCGCGGTCGTGCTTCGCGGCGGTCCCAGTCCGGTGTAATAAATGTGTTATTTTGCTATTTGGGGACATTTAATTTCATTCATACAAGTAATTAAAGCAATCCTGTAAAAACATTGAAACATGTAAGGAATAATTTTATTTGTAGTTAGTTTTTGGCATGAAGTACCAAAGCTAATAATTTGAATTTAATATATGTAGTAGGTCTATAGATGGGCAATTTATGAAATAAAAACTGTAGGTGCCGCTACACCAGAACACCAAAAAAAAAAACAATTTATAGTTTCCATTATTTTGACATATATTTGTACTAAAGTTTCAAGCAATATTTTTTGTAGTGATGGGTTTTATTATGTAGTATAGTTTACCAAAAAATCAAATTAATCGCAAAGACCGAATTCAAGAAAAAAAATTAAAAGTGAAAAAAAACAAACCGCCATATTACGAAAACTGACAAGTGTACATGGCTCTTCTTTGGGGAACAGAACTTTGCCTACAAGGAGTATCTAAAAATAAAATTACTAGAACATTTGACAGAAAGGCAAATTTTGTGTAGAAACACGGCTATAGCCTTTGTCAAGATTGTAGCAAGTGGAAAGAAGTGGTCTCTGCCTGCCTTTCCTCTGGGAAACAGGCGTGATTTAATGTATCTATTTAAGTGTTTTAAATATTCATTAGTGGCATCTACCACAACAAGTGTTATTTTTATTTGGTAATGCGCGCTCTACATTCACCCGCGAACGCGCGAACTCAATACGAGAACGCGCGAAAATGCGAATGTGGGGGGCGTTTGCGGGTTCGCACATGGTTCGCGTCTAGTTAACGCCTCGTTGTTGGTATTTTGGCCCGCGTAAAAGGGCGTGCGAACGGGTAAGTAATACGAGATATAAGAACTGATAATATAACACTCATAATATATACGCTCAATTTGTATAAACACGTTTAGTATAACGTTCACTGGATATAATGAACGGAAGATATAATTTCAAAATATCTAATTCCATACAGTATAACGTTATTAATATATAATATCAATTTAATAACTATTATAAAACGTATAACGTTCATAACACCTAAGATTTAAAAGATATATTAATCAAATTATCTAACATCAAAAAACATAATACACGTATAATATAAATACATGCATATGTTATTTGAAATTAAATTCTATTTTCAGTATTAAGTGGCCTTCTTTATTAACAATCAACCTTACCTTACTAACTTTACTGGCAGCAGTCTGAATTTTCTGGGCAAAAAAAAAATAACCTCGAAGGCCTAGGCGGGAGCAAAGCTCCCGCCTAGGCCTTCTAACCTAACCTAACCGAGTCGGTTCTGCCCAGAGAAGTCTTGCTCGCTCGCTTCGCTCGCTCACATTTATATCATACGATATTATATCTTGTAACACTTATACTAAAAGATAATATGTATTATGATCGCTATATGTCATGTATGTTATACGAACTGAAATTAGTCATGGTGAGTGTTATATTAAAAAATATTATATAAAATGAATATTATATGACTTGACCGTTATTCCTTATAAAAATATTGATTTTGTTATTATAGCTAACGTTCATTATATCTCGTAAACGTTAGTAACATGAAAATAGTTATTATGTAGTTATATCTCGTGGGACGCACCCCGTGCGAACGCGCGAACGCAACAAGGCCCCACATTCGACCGCAACTTTTATAAAATATTAGCCCAATACCACTAATACTGGGCAAAATATTACAGACATTATTCTGTTACTATGAATTCTCGTCATCCATCATCTTCCTTTCCTCCATTTCTTTTTAATTTGTTTCTTACTTTTAATATACACCTAGTTACATAGTCGAGCGCGCGAACTATACTTTGAACACAATTGTGAACACTGCTAATTTGAATCCTAGAAGAGCCTGCAAGTTACGCGCGCATAAAAATTAGACAATGTTACCAATTTCCCTCCGAACAGCAGCGCCCTATAGTATCTCTAAGTAGTCTGTGGTTTTTCCAAACTGTTTCCGCAACGCCTTCCTACTAAAAGATTAATTTAATTCAATAATATACACAAATATTGAGGTATAATAGACTACTATTCTACCATTTGTTTTATTTATCGTAGATTTTTTATTTGTCATTACCCACGTTTTTTTAAGTAACTAGAATACATTTAAAAAAAACAGTACTTCCTGCTCAAAAAATTGAATAATATGCTTTTAACATATTTTTTTTGAATGAACACCTTTCAGCAGTTTAATTATTATGGTTATTTTTTTACCTTGATGAAATATGGATTTTGACGTTTGTTTGTTAATTTTGTAGTAATATACCTCTATTGACCTAACAGTCCGTCGAAAGAAAATGGCTACCGGTTCTCCTTACTTCAGTGATAGCTTGCGAAAAAATAATTGACTAATGCCTTATAACGGGAAAAAAATATTATAAATTCTGATCATTTGCGATATAATTTGTGTGTATTTTGTAATTCAGAAAAATAGTTAGTAAATTTGTGTTTAGTTGAATTACTATTTCTCAAATTATGAAAACGACATGGCGGACAGATAATCGACCAATGAGAAGCCAGCATTAAGCGTTTCAGAATTGCATGTACTCGCATTCGCGTCATTAGTTTTTGGTGCATTCTTTCTGAATAGAAAATCGAAATCTCTCCGCATATCAGTAACTCGCTTAAGATCTTGGTATCTTCAGAATAACTTAATAGTAGTGTGTTGAAAGCGTTGTGACTTTTAATTTGTGTAAAGTTAAGCGAACGGTTGGAATCATGAGTGCGTTGGATTTAGGATGAACTGAAATATTTTATCATCTTGTTTTTGTAAACAAGACTATGTTTTTACTATACACGTGCGAAACAGTACATAATTGACAGGTAGTGTAAATGATGTCGGGAAGAGGTGCAAAAAAACGCGGGAGACCCCCAAAATCGGGAAATTTTGAGAAAAACAGAAAGTTTCAGTATCATTTATTAAAAAAACCAAAATATTTACAAGCACAAAATGTGGGATCTGGATCCTTGGCTAGTACACCGACGGCATCGAGAGCGTCTTCACCGCAAGGGAGTGATGTAAGCAGACGCAGTACAAGAAAACAAAGGGGAGGTAAAACTCACAAATCCAAAAGAGGCGGCTTGTCTAGTGCGTATTCTCGAAGAGGGTATAATCCTCAGGCCGCGGATTATCACGAATCTGAATATCACTATGGTTCCGACTTTGGTGATGAATACAGTGACAGATCGGAGCCTGAGGAAGATCGCGTCAGTGATAGTACAGAGGCATCGGTCGCCGACGGCAACGCTAGCGACAGTGACTTTTCAGTCAGCAGCTACAGCACAACTGGCGGTACTCCTCGGAAGACTGGTGGACATGTTTTGCGTCCACCGAGTCCGGATCCTCTGTGGCTACAGCAAGAGAGACAAATTCCGCTGCTTGAACTTCCCCAATCTTCGGATGATCTAATCATTCCACAATACCTAGTTTTGCAAGTAGTTGGAATATATGAAGTTCTACGCCATTTCAGGCATCTTGTAAGACTGTCGCCTTTTCGTGTTGAAGATCTATGTGCAGCTGTAAGTTGTGAAGATCAAAGCAACCTACTTATTGAAATACACATCATGTTGTTAAAAGCTTTACTCAGGGAGGAAGATGCTCAGCAAACTCATTTTGGGCCACTTGACCACAAAGATAGTGTCAACATAACCCTATTTCTCTTGGATGTCATGACCTGGCCAGAAGTACTTAGGGTTTATATTGAAAGTGATAAGTCTTTTGACAAAAATGTTGTTAAAATTGTCAACTCTTGTGAATACCCATTTACCAATGCAGAGGACCGTTTGGCAGTACTACAGTTTTTGTGCAATCAATTTCTAATAACAAATCCTGTTCGAGATGATTTGCTGAGTGAAAGTAAGTTGAATTTTTATCCTTTTTTCTGGCTGGCATATGAAAATTTGTCAAAAGATAATTAGGAGATTTAATTTATTAGCTAATCAGATATCAAAACAATGTACACTAGAAGTATTTGGAGAAAATATACAGTGGTAGTCACATAATAAGGGATCCTTGCGTTTTTCCCATACAATTGCCAACCAATCAAAAAGTTCTTTTAAAACTAGGCTGACAAATCACACTAGAGATTCTTAGATTCTAGAGAGTCTTAGGTTCTAACATACAAGGTAGTATTGTATTGAGTAGATTTTATGTGGTACAAAAGGATCTCTTGCCTGGTTAAGGGTTAACTAATGAACCAAGGTTTAAATGTATGTACAATTTGTTGAAAACAAATGTATTAATTTAAATAGCATTTAAAAAAAAATTTTGGTGTCCATTCAAATTTGTAAAACCTTGCATGGATGTTTCAGCACTAATAAGTTTTTAAATCCCTATAAAAAAATATTAGTTTATTTTAACCAGTAGCGATCTGAAGTAATTTGTAATTAGTAATAAAATTGGTAAAGAATTTTTAATTTGTGGTCAAAATTTAAGTCATTTTTAGGCGATTATACGGAATAGGTAGTGCCATTACAGGTGAATGACCTTAAACATTGTACATAACATGCATAAGAATTAAGATTCAGGGACTCATATTTTTTCACATAATTTTTTCTTAAATACATACATACATTAAATCACGCCTGTTTCCCAGAGGGGAAGAGACCACTTCTTTCCACTTGCTACGATCTTGACAAATTTCTTTCACTTCTTCCACATTCATACATCGAGTCATGCACGCACATCGGTTTTGGGTACTTAAGATTCAGCCCTTTTCCAGTATTTCTCCAATTTGATTCGAAAAAGTATCCCTAGGGCGGCCCCTTCCGACCCTTCCACTCACTTTCGATCTGTATAATCTCTTTCGTCAATCTTCTTTCATCCATCCTTTCCAAATAGCATATTCCTTTTAAATTTTTCTTGAATTGTCATTACTTGAAGTTGGTAATATTTGAAAACATTTTATTTAAAAGTTACAAGTAACAACAGCACAATCATAAAAAAAACGGAACATCATCATTAGTTCATTACTACCTATATTACATGAGCATTATTAAACTATAATAAAAAAACATTTTTTTTGTTCCTTAATATTTTATGAAATTATAAGAAAACTAAATGAAACCGACCAAAACCAAATTTTCTTTCTTTCTTCATGCCTATTGTATGTTAGTAAAATAATTGTAAAATTATACTTTTATAATATTTTTGAATCAAACAAGATACTTAAAACTTTCCATATGAAATCCCAGGATTAAAAGCTATATCCATACTAATCTTACGCACCGAACCCCCGTTTAAGGGCTATATCTAATCCGATCACTGCTAATTATGTAACCACCACTGTGCAGTAGGGAATGCAATAACCGGTAGCAATTGATAACCGGTTATTAACCGACTCAAAATCTCCAAAACCGGTTAACCGATTATTAACCGGTTAATTTTTACTTTTAGTTTTTTAATGTTTTTTACGTGTAAAAATCATTGTCTTCGTTTACGAATAGGTAAATTATAAAATAAATCAGTAACAACAAATACAGGAGTATGTAATTCACAAATATAACATTTATTTAAAAACCATAATACATGTTGTAGCTAAAAGTTCATAATTCCATTTTTTATTCATACTAATAATCATTAATTTATAAGCTTATCTTCTATTTTACTCGCTCCAAGCTTCCCTGCTATTGGCTGCTATGCCATGCCATCCAGCCGACAACAGGTCAGTCAGTAGTCAGTAGTAGTCAGTACTCAGTAAGATACGGATCGTTTAAACGATAACACCTTTTGCTTTATCTTCCGAAGTTCCGAACCCCAAAGTTTATTGTTTATATTAATAACCTACGTGATCTGTCTGATGAACTTGTGCGTGAAAGTGAAAACACCACACGGGCTGTTGGGACTTGGGAGTAATATTTAAATGGATAAAAAGGTAAGTAATATTTCTCATATTCATACACTTATGTTATACATTATCAAATCGCAGTTGCTTACGGACTTTTGTACTGGAAAGAGGAAACATGGTGATTGGCGAGTAAACGAAAATCTTTGTGTATTGACGAAAAAGTTTTATTAATACGATAGAAGACTAATTAATAATGATAGTGTGTAAAATGTCTCTTGATTGAACGACCAATCTTTATACCTAACGCTTAAAAATACTCAGTTCCTTAAGTGACGTTGTAAAGAGTTTACACAGTAAATGAAATTCATTTATTTACAGTATAACAAAGAGAAATATTGAGTGATATATGTTGTTTTTTTTATTATTAACAATAGTGTGAAAAGTAGACTAGTAATACATTAGGTACTTTAAGTTATTTTCACACTTTTGTTATAATTGTTAAGTAAAGGCTGATTTATTATACTTTTATATAAGTGGGTTTATTTTCATTTATTAATTTAGTCGTTTAGGTCGCTTTGAGTATCATTTTAAATAGTTAATTTTCAGTTTAATTTTTTTATTTTAGGGAAATATACTGATTGTTAATTGTGATCTTATCAAATTCAACTTCCAAAGAGATTATTTGATGTTTTTGTTACATTATATATACGTATAGCAGACTAGTAACTAATTTACATTATATATGTAAATAAAAACGTATTCCAATATGTTAACATTCATCAAAAGCTTGTCGATTACATGATTCGTAATCAAAACTTTAATTTCAAAAATACTGTGTTGTCTGTGTGTTATGTGATTACAATGTTTTAAGACTATTGATAATTTAAAATGGATAATTTGGTGTCTGTTATTTTTATATTGTTGATTATTATAGCTTTTTAGTTAATCTTCGAAAGTAAACGAGAACTTAAACTCTAAAACGGCTTTTCATTTCATATCGGTTAAAAACCGTTTTTTTTTCCAAAAACCGGTTATTAACCGAACCTCAAAATGGACGGTTAACCGATTAACCGGTTAACCGGTTAACCGATTTGCATTCCCTACTGTGCAGTGTGCGTGTATTAAAAAAAAACCAAAGACCCAGCTAATAAATCTTTATTTTAATATAGGACTGATGCCTCAGCGGCTGGAAAGTTTTGCTTAAAATTCGCTACTTAAATACAAAAACACCACCACACGCAAAATAGGCGCCAGACGTCGAGTTGCGGATACTAGCCCGCTTATAAAATAAAATAATAATACAAAAGCGCCACAAATCAAAAACAGTTATAGTTTGATTTAACCCCTCTGGAATCCAGAGCTACGCGCGCTCAAAAAGCTGTGTCCTATGGGTCTCGAAGACCCCGACCGCGCAAGGGACTTGATTTACTTTCCACATCCTATATCCACTTACTCCTACACTTTTTATGCATAGAAATGTACATTTTTAGAAAGGTGAAAGAAAATATAATCTACCTTTTTATGTCAAAAATTTAAGAGTAATACATACGAGGGTGGTATGATAATTAATGAGCTTTGAAGTAATTTTGCAAGGCTGAATGTTAAAAATGTCACTGCCTACAGCCGCCATCTTGGAAGCGGGAAAGTTGACAGTTTCAAATCATTCTGTCGATTACATCCTGAAATTATAGCAGTTTAAACAGAACGAGTAGAGGTTTTTTGCAAAATGGAAAAAGAACAATATCGAGCAGTGATTCGCTTTCTGTTTTTGAAGGGGAAAACGCGTGAGGAAATAAAAAACGAGCTAGATACCGTGTATGGCGACGTCTCACCTTTAATTGCCACAATTAAACGGTGGTATAACGCGTTTAAATATGGAAGAACATCTGTATTTGATGAGGCCCGCCCAGGACGTCCAAATGAGGTTACCATGGAGGAAACCATCAACAAAGTCCGTGATATATTATGTTGTTGAAGGATCGCAGTCTGAAGTTGAGGGAGGTAGCTGAGATGTGTGCCTTGTCACTGGAGTGTGTACAAAATATCGTACACAAACATTTGGGTATGAGGAAGTTATCGGCCCGATGGGTACCGCGTTTGCTCACAGAAGAAAACAAGCGGAATCGTGTGGCTTCTTCCAAAGACTGTTTGGCGCTGTTAAAACGCAATACGAAGGATTTTTTCATGTGCTACGTTACCGTGGACGAAACGTGGATCCACCACTATACTCCCGAAACAAAAAATCAGTCGAAGCAGTGGACTTGTCCCGGCGAAAGTGCTCCGAAGAAAGCAAAAACGGTTCCGTCGGCCGGTAAGGTGATGGCAACCGTTTTTTGGGATTCTCAAGGAGTTATTCACATCGACTACTTAGCGAAGGGAAGAACAATCACGGGGCAGTATTATTCTGATTTATTGTCTCAATTTGATTAAGAATTAAGGAAAAAACGGCCCCGTATAACCCGCAAAAAAATCATCTTTCACCATGGTCCATGACAATGCGCCGGCCCATTCATCTCACATCGCCAAGGCTAAACTGGATCAATTGGGTTACAAAATACTGCCGCACGCACCGTATTCTCCGGATCTGGCACCGTGCGATTTCTTCTTGTTCCCAAATATGAAGACTTGGCTCGGTGGCAAACGCTTCACGTCGAATCATCCGTGGCCTCTAAGACCTCTTGTCTTAGAGGCCACGGATGAGTATTTTGCTGAGTTCCCGAAGAAATATTTTTTGGAGGGCTTGAAAAAGTTGGATACGCGCTGGGAAAAGTGTATATCTCTGAAAGGGGCTTTGACGTTGAAAAATAAAATAAAATAAATAATGAAAAAAAAAAAAATCGTAGGTAGGCTCATTATTTATCATACCACCCTCGTAAGTCAGTATATGCAGACATTTGATTTCAGAGAAAAGTTAAACTGAGGCAGTTTCCCAAAAACATACTCACAAATAAAAAATACTAATCTAAAGTATATTTTTTTAATTTTATGTTTCTTTATTTTATATTCTATATGAAAAAATACAATAGATCACATAAATTAAAAAAATATGTCTGCACATTCACTCATGCAATGATTGGGTAAAGTAGACTGAAGTTCACCATAAGTTCATCTGACCATATTAAGTTTTTTCTCAAACATGCTCGGAAAAAACGGTTTTCCGATTGAAACGCAAGGACGGAAAGAGCCTCATTTTACTCCTAGGAGTAAAAAAAACATATGAAATCACTTTCCGTCCATGTCCATATATTTCTTAAAAATGCTGTCAATTTGCATACAAAATCAAAAGGACCAAGACAAAAATTCCAAACAGCCAAGGTAACTGCTCGCTTTTTTAGCACAGTGCGTGTGTTTCTTTTTGAATTTGCATTCCAATGTCTATGGTTAGTATTTAAAAACAATTGACAGTCGGTAACATTCGTTCATTCTGCATAATATAATTGTGAAACCGAATATTAATTAAATTACTTGCTTTTTAGAAATGTATTTGTATTATTTCCTCACATGTTTGAGAAAAGCATTATGTATGCCTCGGCGGAAACGAGGATTTCCTGACTCGTATTTTAGCAGGCCTCGCTATTGCTCGGCCTGCTAACCACCTCGTCAGGAAAACCCTTACTTTCCGCGCCTAGGCAACAATGTACTATTTTCCGTTTAAGTGTTATGATTGGTTGATGTCTGTTTGTAGTTAATTTCACACTGAATCGATTGACCAGGGAATGCAATTTAACCGGTTATTAACAGTTTTTGTATGAAAATAACTGGTTAAAACCGGTTATTTGCATTCCCTATGATTGACATACAATTCATGAGATTTTATGTATTAATGTGAAAGACTGAGGACATAAAATCAAATCATGACATGCAGGCAGTCAAGACTGCCGGTGGGACACATAGCCTTTTTGGTCCGGTGGCTCCAGCTCCCAGTGGGACACTAGAGGTTAAGACCTAAAGAAAATAGCATTCCGAATTTAAATGCAAATACAAACACATTTTGATTTGTGTTCCTTTTGTATTTTAGTGCAGAAAATGTTTGTAGTTTGAATAATAAGCTGATTTTTGCTTTGGGAAAGTTCCTGGAAATAAAAAATCTGGAAAGAACAACTGTCTAGTGCTCCTTAAGACTAATCCCTTTTAGCCAGAAACTTAAAACTACGGAGTTTTATTTTAGAGCTGGCTTAATAGAATAGTTTACTAAAACTTAGTGATTTTAATAAGGACAATGTCTCACAAAAGGCTATAGTTACCCTTTTTAAGGTTATTTACCTTACCTATTAAATTAAGATACATTTATTATCTTTTAGCATTATATTTTGCTAATTTTAATCTGTTAAGCAGCTGGTAACATTACCAATTTTTTTTTTACTATTAAATCGACCTGATCACAAATGCGTATAATGTTACTGTAATAAGGTTAATATTAACAAAACTTTGCTTTTAACAAATTAAGTTACCAACATGTTGATGTTACATAAAGCCCTGATTGGCCAAAATTAAAGTACCTCTGTTTTTTAATGAAATACTAAACCCTGATTTTTAATTCCGTAGAATTCTGACGTTTGTTGGTCTTACCAGGCTACAAAATATGCCTTAAACGAGTGGCGCAAAAATATATATTTTTTAAATATCTGATATGACTTCTATGATTAAGATATTTGAATGTAAACGTAAATAATGTTTCACTAATGATTACAAAGTAATTTTAATTTTAAATAGCACAAATTACACATAATATTTTGTTTTTTTCAGAGGAAAAAGTAAATAGTTAGGGTATCATTCTGATCATTGTCATATATTACAAACCTTTGGAATTAATTATATTTGATCATTGTTGTTTTGTATTTATATTGTTAAAAATATTTTCGGAAAAAAATATAGACTATAAAATTACAGTTGTCTTGTTTATTTTCTTGTTTTAATAAACAAGATGGAACCTCAACCGGGCTCGTCACAGGAGTCTGATTTGTTGTCTCCTACAATGAAAAGGAACTGTGGTGCTTTTTCTCGCAATTAAAAAACTATTAATGTAAACGTTTATAAAGACATTATAGAAAATTTGCCACAATCCGAAGATTGGAGTTCGACAGACTGTGACAAGAAAACATCTGTATTGATGAGAGTATCCCTGGCACTGGCCTTACAAGCTAAACAAAGACTAGCAACGTAGCAACCAATTCAAATGACGGTCAAAAACGTCAGACAGTCTGTCAATAACATAAATCAATCAATCTTTTTAGTTTAATAACATCAACAATGAGAAAAATGTTCATTACTCCTGAAACGTCAGATTGTGACTGCTCTCAGATGGCTGTCTCAATTCTACGGAATAAAAAAACAGGGTTTAAACTTGCATCACATTTAAATTAAGATGTTGTAATAAACAAAATACAAGTCTTTACTTAAATACACCATACATAAACAGTCAATTATTGGACCTTTTATTAAAACCTTAGGGCCATCATAAGGCTTGGAGACTTAAAGCATTTTAGAGTCTCAATATTTTGACAAGGACCGTAAGCTGTAAATAATGTAGTCTTGAATAGATCTAGGCTTGGAGGCTCAAGAGCTTTGGAGCCTCAAGAAAAAAGGGTCAGCATTTTACTAGTAGTATATCGCACCTTCGGTAAAACAAGGGCATAATCTACTATATGATCTTAGGGGCAATTATGACCTTGTCCTACCGAAGGTGCGACCTTCGGTAAAACAAGGGCATAATCTACTATATGATCTTAGGGGCAATTATGACCTTGTCCTACCGAAGGTGCGATATGTTATTGGCAAATAATGAGAGGCATTTAATACACAAGTCGTCGGTGATACTGCAAAACCGCGTAACTAACAAATTTATGATAGAGCAAAATAAACCTTACTGTCTAATTAAAAAGGTGCATTTTGCTCCTTATTTAAAATGTTACTTAGGCGGTTTTGCAGTTTCACTGACGAAGTTTGGTTTTATGAAGCAAGCCGAAAGGCGAGTTTCGTAATAGGATCACACAAGTGTTTTAATGTCTAATTATGTGTACTATCTTAAATTTGAACTAAAGAGTCTGAAACTTTTTATTTTCACCAGTTAATAAAGTTATATTTTATGAGATCTTCAACATAAGCTGCCTCAGGTCAGCACTTGAAAAAAAACAGATCAATGAGGGGTTTGACAGGTGCCAATTTTTACCAAAACCCTTGCCATTCCTGTTATTATTTACTTAAGATGTAATTGTTTTATTACAGCGCCTATGCACTATGATGACCACTGCAGAGTCTGTCATCGATTGGGTGACCTGCTGTGCTGTGAAACATGTCCTGCTGTTTATCACTTAGAGTGTGTAGACCCTCCATTAGTTGATGTACCATCTGAAGACTGGCAATGTGCTCTGTGTCGCCAGCACAAGACAATAGGAGTCACTGATTGTTTACCTGATGCTGAAAAGCAAGGCTTGCTATGTCGCCATGAACACTTAGGTTTTGATAGACATGGCCGGAAGTATTGGTTTATTGCGCGTCGCATATTTGTGTAAGTTACAACAAAGAACAAAGAAACTTTTTTAAATAAAAAAACTTAATAAAAGATACATAATATTACTGATTCAATTTCCTTTTAGTGAGGCTGAAAATGGGGAACTATGGTATTATTCTTCTGCACAACAACTACAAGAATTAATGGATGTCCTAGATGCAGATGAAATGGAAACACCTCTAGTAAGGGAGCTTTTAGAAATGAAAGAAGAGATTGTAAGACAAATGAACATTACAGAAAAGTTAACAAATCAGGCCAAGGGTAATCGCAAAACATACCTTGAAATAGAAAATACAAATATAGTAAAGCAAAAACTACTAAGGCAAGAAGAGAGGCAGCAAGAGCAAAATGTAGGCCTTAGAATTGAAGATGAAAAAGAATTACCAGAGCCATCTTTGGTACCTGATGAAGATGTAGAAAATGAAGTAACAGTCACCACTGAAGACCCTATAGACTATGATGACAATGATATAAAAGAAGATGATGATTTTAAGAGGAACAAAAATAATGCAACTAATAGATTGAAAATGTCTACTCCTAAGAAAGCTGAAGAAAGTAAGTAATTATTAAAAAAATATAACAATTAAATCTATTTTCTAAAAAGCTCTGATGACATCTCAGAAACGGGAAAGTAAATAGTTTCTTACTGTCCCATTCTTGCTCATGCTTGATTTCATATGTTTGGTGACAAAAGAGAACACTGTTACAGTCTTGTTCAGAGTCAAGAAATCTTGATTTAACATGATTTATCTTTAGTTACAGAGCGTCTGACGAGGCTAAAATCGAATCAAATATCCAATGGGACATACCTCTTTAAATTAGGAAATGAAAATCACTTTAAAAATTATGTCAACCAGTACACTACAAATGCCTTAGCCCTGAACAAACCTCAAAGGAATGAAGAAAGAGATAAAAAACGTTACATGTCTCACAAATTTTCCTTGTCATGTGCCCAAGATTTCAAATGGATTGGACTGCTAAACGGTAAAATTTAACTTGTTTGTTTAAAATGGTTAGGTCTTAATTTCCTATATTTCTAATATTTGTTAATTTTTCAGCCACAAAACCTCTACTAATAGCAACACTTCGACAGACGTTGTTGCAATTAGAATCTAATATAGTGGTACAATTCATGCATCCAAATTGGACTTTGTTGAGAAAGCCATGGGTCCAAGCCGTCCAACTTTGTCAGGCACCTAGAGATTTCGCCCGAGCATTATGTGTTTTACAGGTAAACTATGATTATGATTACAAGCCTAGAGTTTTGCCTAGGTCAAGTTGTGTGAGATTGTCCCTTGTTTATTTAACTGAGCTCCCTTCTACGGAAATCCTTGATAGTTAATAAAATATTACAGGCCTGCATCAAAACCGCCGTGTGGGCACCAGCTTGGCATGAACAGTTAGGTCATGTAAGACTTATAAGAACTACTGCTGTTGATCGTGAGGAACGTAAAAAGCTTGACAAAAGGGAAAAAAAGGAAAGAGATGAAGAAGAAGAGAGAAATAGAACTGCATACAATTTTGTTAAATATTCCCTTGGTCTTCGTCATCAGGTATGAAGTAAAATATTTATTGTATTTAAAAGATAGCGCGGATTTCGATAGTACTGTTACCACAGACCTTCTTTATTTTTCTCCAACAAAACCACAGAAAGGTTTTGCTCGATGCCTGAGCCAATTATGTTAAATACACATACTAAATTAGATTTGGCTAAACTTATAGTTACCTTCTAAAATTAATTTACAAAAACACACAAAACGAACAAATACAATACCTTGATCTAACTAGATACCGCGAGTGTACGTACATACTTCGCGTGTCAAAAAGCAGTCTAAATATCTGCTTTCTAAGTGGCTTCGTTTAGTCCTCGTTCGACCGTCATCGCCTCCAGACGTCAACCGATATCTAGAAAAATGACTGGTTGTTCTGTATTAAGTTGTTAAAACTGTACGGGAAAAGTTGATCCAAATAATGGACATGTATCCTTCCACAGGTAAGTAAATTACTTATATCTGAATAACATAACTACCTTTACAGTCAAAATCACAAATATCTACAAGGTTTCTCTAAGACGTGTCAAAACCGCCAGTGCTGATAAATCAGCTCATAAGCCACCAGGGTTTAATATAAGATTATTAAAAAAAAGTGTACTAAATTCACCCCATAAGCTTCTAGATATGTATAAATAACAGATAATCATATGTCATTGGTTGAATTGTCCAAGTCAATGCGCATTTTCATAACCAATAACCATTCACCAATGTCTCCAAGACAGCACTGCAAAAATAAACGAAAAAAAACACGTCATAAATATAGTGATATAAGTGATATAACATAATAAAATATAGTAATATTGACATAGTAAATTTAGATAAACAATAGGACACAATAACAATAAAATAAATAATAGGATCTCTGCTTAATTAATATGTAATTATTAGAAGGTGAATATGAAACATAAGAAAATGAAGCTATAATATATTTATAGTATAATATATTTCAGCGATCAGACCTCGCCTAGCTCTGGTTTAACTGAATAAAATGTAGCCTATATTAGTAGTAAGTTAATGTTTTGTATGTGTAATGTACGGTAATGTATGTGTGTATGCACGATTCACGTACAATGGATAGAATTAAAGCGATGTCCCTCCGAGAGGTTTTTTTAACCTACGTTTTAAATATTGGTATTGGGCCCATATACAGGGTGTCTCATTCTTTTTTTAAATTAAAAACATTGAGTTAACAAATAATTATAGCTAATAATAACATAAGGTAATACGGGCATATTTTTAAGCAATTTTAGGAATTATCAGGAATTTACAATAAATAAACACATTTTTTTGAATAAAAACCTGTTTTTTTTTTAAGTTCGGCGTATTTTTTTGTTTTTTTTTTTACCTGTTTGACACAGGTAATGTCCTGGGATTAAAAAACCGTTTATTTCATCGGAATAGACCTCATATGAGGCGAGATATTTCTCTTTGTTCCGATAGAGAGAGTGCACAGCAAACAATGTTCCTTTTTAAAAATCTTAAAAAAAAAAGAATGACACCATTTTTTTTTTATTAATTTTTTGTCGGTGATATTGCATCTACTTTCATCCCTATTCGTTTGTCGACTTTATCCAGGGACACCCTGTATAATTTTTCATTTGTTTTGACATACCTCTCATGTTACTTCATCTCGAGTCATTCGAGAATTGGGACTAGGTGAAAATAAATTCAAAAAGTAGTGACATATTTTTAGTAATATGTATTGTGTATCAAAAATACAACTAGAGATTACGAAATGAAATCGTGTATCGTGGACTTAACGAAGTTAGTAAAATATTGTCTTAGCTCGTGGACTACAATATTATCAACCAGTCACGGACACAAAAAAATAATAATCGTGGTGTGTTCATATAAGTGCTTCTTCGTATCGTGCTGTGAAAACCCTATTTTACGGTTGGTACGGTACTTTGCTTTGTCACTTTAACGTCACGTTTGAACTGCTGCATTAATCTGTCAAATGCGTCAAAGCTACACGGAACAAAAGTGTGCACTTACTTATAACGCCGACTGTACCTAGTAGTGATCTTTTACTTTTGGCCCTGATAAATATGGTTTGTTTATCAAACCAATTTATCATTATTACGCCGTAATCATGTACTATCAAAGTATTAACGATTTTAATGTTTAAATCACTTTTAACTATTGTCTTATTTATCGAAAAATCTCTCAGTTAAAATACAACATCAAGTGGCAAATTGACAACAATTCATTTTGTGCTAAGGTAGTAAAATAAAATACCGTTTCTAGATTTTACACTGCTGATTACGAGGGTCATGCCAAAAGAAATTAGATACTCCATGCTCATTTGTTTGATACTGGCCAGTTATACACCATAGTGAAGGCTGATTATATAGCTATAAATTTAAAAATGGAATACTCCGGAAATCTGCGTAATTATTTTTTAAATATTTTTTTTCTGATTGAATCTGACGGGAATTTGCGGTTACAATGGAACTTAGTCGACGAGATTTTCGTGTTATGATTTACTATGACTTTAAAAAAGGTTTAAAGCCCCAAGAATGTTTTGAACTTTTAACCACGACTTTTGGTGAGTCTGCTTGTTCTCGTGCAACTGTTTTTAACTGGTTTGCTGAATTCAAAAGAGGGCGGGAGAGCTTTGAAGATGAGGCGAAGTCGGGGCGACCGCCAACCGCAGTTATTCAAGAAAATGTGCAAGCCGTGGAAAAAAATATCCGTGAGAACCGACGAATTACATACGTAGAGCTTGAACGAGATCTAGGCATTGGATCAGCAGCACTGCAAACCATAATTCATGGACAACTGTCCCTCCATAAGCGTTGTTCGAGATGGGTGCCGCATAAACTCAACGATTTGCAGAAAGAACGCCGCGTGGATTGGTGTAAATTTATGATAAATAAATTCGACGCTGGCGAGAAGAAAACTGTGTATGATATACTGACAGGTGACGAAACATGGCTGTATAACTACGATCCTGAAACAAAGCGGCAGTCAACGGTATGGTGCTTCGAAGATGAACCGACTCCAACAAAATGTCGCCGAGCACGAAGCACACAGAAACAAATGGTTGCCTCATTTTTCTGCAAGACAGGGCATATTGCGACTGTGGTGCTAGAGGATCAAAGAACTGTCAACTCAGAATGGTATGTGACAGTTTGTGCTCCACAAGTGTTGTCAGCTTGGTGTGACAAGCGGCCAAAGTCAGGAACCCAGCACCTGCTCTGGCACCACGACAATGCCGCCCCGCACACTTCTGCCCGAACACTCGACTATTTTAGTTCGAAAAATATCACTATACTCCCTCACCCACCATATTCTCCTGACCTGGCACCCTGTGACTTTTACCTGTTTCCGAAAATTAAAGAAAAATTAAAAGGAAGGCGATTTGAAACCAAAGAAGATGCCCTGGCTGCCTATAATTATGAAGTTTCTGAGGTACCCAAAGAAGAATGGTCATTGACATTTTCCAAGTGGTTTAGCCGAATGAAAAAGTGTATACGTGCTCACGGTGAATACTTCGAGAAAATAGATAGCAATAATAAAGAATAAACTTTGTAGTTTTTGAATATCTAATTTATTTTGGCATGACCCTCGTACAGTAAAAATATCTTTGGAATTTTTTATGCAGTAGTTTTTTTATATTTAGGAAAAACAGTAAAAAAAGTTGGATTGTGAATGTTAGGGATACACTTATAGTGCCCTTAGTCCATTTATTACCAAAGGAATTCAAAAAAATATACAACTGTCATGTTCATTGTTTATCTGTCTGACGGATTACTTGATACTGACGACACGCTTTCAATTCTACGCAAAATAGTGTATTTATTTTAATGGCGTCTACAAATTACGTAATTAATTAAATTACGCAAAATAACAAATTTGTGAACGAACGGCAGCGAATGATTGACATGACATGACAGTCGGTTCTGTATCTGTTTAAAGTTACTTTTTTATTTTATATCAGGCTAAGATCACGACATCAGTATTCCTAACTTTGTATATACGGTCTTTTTAATGACTATTTCTTTAATAAATTATTAACGACGAATTTAAGTTAAATAAAGAAAAACCAAGAAATACGGGTAGTCTAATTTTTAACCAGCTATTATAAACGCGAAAAAACAATAATGCTTTTTTTTTTGAAATGTTGTCAATTGTTTGGTTTATTTTGTAGTGTCTGACTTGCTCACTCATCAAAAACTAAAGAGTACTTCCCGATGACCTAGATCTTTGAAATTTGGCATGGAGGTAGGTCTCACAGCACTAAGGGCCGAGTTGTTTAAACCTTAAACGACCGATTAACGATATTTTGATGTTCACCACGCGTTAACCATTAATTAAGTGCCTTAACCGACTGTGTAACTTAAACGAAGAAATAGACTTAGTTTAACCATCGGTTAATAGCTCCTGAAAGTGAAATTGTACTGTATCCATCACTATTAGGGTAAACACAATAAATTGGAAGACACTTTGAATTATGTAGGTATTTGAAGAAAATAATGTTCTACATGATTTTTATGATATTGAGCGACTTTTAAGCCCACCTCGTGTATTCCAAATACGACGCATGTTTCGAGAAATATGAAGAGAAAGCATTTTTGTAGAAGATTTCTTTAATACAGAATTTTTGCATTTATTTTAATTCTAAACATACGACACTCCGTAAATTGTAAACAAAGATAGGAAAGGACTTCAGTTGTGGGTATGGTGTCTCTCTCAATCGCTCTACGAGTCCGATTGGTCGCGAAACCGAGGGCTTATGAACCTATGACAGTTGAAAGTCCAGGGTCCGGAAAACCCCTTTATTTGATTAAGTCTATCGATCATGTAACTACATCATATACTCTCCCAAAAGTTAACGTATCCCTATCGATAGGCTTACCCTAATGATATGGAAACTGCTTCAAACTAATTAACTACAACCATTGAGGTAACCAGTTTTGTAAGGGTTTCGGATTTAAGCACTTAGCATTACGTTAGTGTTACCCTATCCATTCTCCCTCTCCATTGACTCTGCTTCGCAGATTCTTGTGGTTGGTTTCAAGCCTGTGTGTGTGTGGATAGCCAATCAATTGCTAAGTAGTGCAAAAATATTTTGTATGGACTTCGCGTAGAGATTAAAATAGCTTGAAGCCGTTCAATAAACACTTCATAGGGAAAGCCTAACGAGGGTTTTAAGGAATTGGTAAGCGCTTAGTCGAATGAAGTGTATCGCATGGGATCGTTTTCATTGGGGTTGGGGGTTGGGGTAAGATATGCTTATCGCATCGTTAGGGTTTGTAAAAAGCAGTCAATTATATACCCTAAAGAAAACTCTTTAAAGGGTAAGCGGTTCCGGTCCCTGGTTGAAACCAATATTAACAACAAATCGGTCCACATTAAGGATAAGGCGTTGACATGACAAGCATTACATTTCATTGTATAATAATGTTACCCTACCATTTTAAGCATACCCTTTGGGTACAAGCAAATGTATGTAAATACATTGCCATCTTAACAAAGTAATATTAAAACGTCAGGTTATTTAAGGTCCGTAAGAACCGGTTGGTGAAAACTAAAAAAAAAACAGTTTGTTTAAATACTAATGTAAATAGAGCGATTAAGTAATCAATGATTGTTGTAATTGATGAACTCGGCCCTATTGAAGGAAAAAATCCGAAAATTACAAATATTTCTATCTTTGATCAAAAAATAGTAAACATATCATATCTTATGACAAATTTAATACGTTCCTGCAGTGGCGTGCCTAGGGTTTCAGAATAGGGCAAGCCGAGAGATATGTTTTGTAGTTTTTACGGTTATTATGGATAAATTTATCTTGTTACCACATTACTGATCAATCTTCACTTCACTCTGCAGTTGTATAGGCATTTGCTTACGTGGACGAGCTCACCAAAGCTCCCTGAAGGCATGTTACCACTAGATATAATTTTACAGACATATCAGCAATTGCATACTTTCGGTGGCCTTGAAAAAAGCAGCTTGGTTTGTTTGAGAGAATAAAATAAAGGTTCAACTTCTTTTTTTAACTTTGCTTGCCTGGGGAGAAAGCAATAAGTACTTACTTTTATTTCAATTACCTACCTAAAAAATACATACCTATTTCGTACCGTACCTATTTCGAAAGTAGCGACACAAGCTCTAAAAAATTACCCCTATTCAATGAAGTTTTAGACTCATCGTGACTTCTGAAGGGAAGTTCTTGTTGTGCTAAATGACCCACAACATCGACTAATCTTTGAAAAACGCTACTATTGTTGTCAACACGCATGTTGTTTTGTAATTTCCTCTGATAATTGGCGCGATAAAGATGTCTCAATTCGCTGTTTATCAAAATCACTCAAATAAATTACCGCGTACGGTCAGCTGCAAAATTGCATGGACACCTTAATGTCTATAATCCTGTGAACACGTGAGGTGACGTTCGTAAGAAACCACCTAGATGGCGTTGTTATCTGAGCTAGTTCAATTGTTGTTTGCTACAACTTTATGACGTTTCAGTATTACAATCGATAATTTCGCCAGTTAATTTAAAGGATCGTTGGCCGAGTTAGTTGACAGCTTGCTTAGAAACGGGGCTTCTCCGTAGGTCGGGAGATCGGGTCTGCCTATTGCCACCTGTTTCTTTTTGTTAATTAATTTTGTTTCACATAATATATTAATGTATTATCTTTTTAAATAATTGCCATTTTCAAGAAATGAAACAACTTTTGTTATTTGAAATGAAAAAACTTTATTTCTCATAATAACATTTTAATTTAGTCTACCTAACATATTATTGAGGTAATAACTTAAGTATTCGTTTCCGAAATCGGAAAGAGATTGAAGTTTCACCACAATAACAAAGTAATTATTAACAAACAAAAATTAAACTAGAGATCGGGTTACCTTAACAGTCAAACGCATTATGTTAACTATGTTATACAGTTTTGATCTCTTAGGGCCTGTTAAACAATCGACAAGTAAATTTATCCGCCATTAAAAGGTGTCTCTCCTTGTCTATTTAAAGTGCAAGAAAGAGAAAGGGCTAAATTGATGTGTCTAATATGCTTTACTTGCCGATTGTGAAACAGGCGGTTATATTTATATTATATAGATAAAAAATTAAAATTCGTGTATAAATGGTGTAATTTGTTTGACCGTAAATATTTAAAATAAGACAATTATGTATGGTCACAAAATAGTATAGACACGCAAAAAGAGCGAAAATAACGTTAACCCGATCTCCAGTCGTCCACTCGAGTTACTTATATACTAAACTTTAATAACGAGTATATCTCCCACTCTGTTCGATTACAGTTTGCATTCGAGCACGCATTGAACCGATAATATTCTGACACAGATTGGAACCACGAATACTATCCCAAATGTTTTAACAGTGGTCTTCTAAGGCTTTCGGAGTTCGCTCATTCTGGTGGTCCCAACGTTGGACAATAATATCCCATAAATTTTCGATTGGATTTAAATCCGGTGACCTTGAAGGCCAGGGAATAACCCTAATATTATTGTGCTGACCAAACCACTCCCTCACACTTCGTGAACGGTGTATGGGACAGTTATCTTGCACAAACGTTATCACCGGTAACTCCTCTGGATACACATTGCGAACGGTGGGCAACATGGTGTCCTCCAGCATTTCTACATAATGAACACTGTTCGCTCGACTGGGAAGTCTAACCAGTTCTCCTGGGTCAGCCGCACTCATCCATCCCCACATATTTACGGTTATACGACCAGATTCCATGTTGGGCACTACATGATTGTCATTGTACCGAGTATTATTTCGGCGCCACAAGCTTAGTCGTCCGTGTTGGCTCGATTTAAAAGTCTTTACATCTGTAAAGATGACATTACTCCAGTCAAAATTTAAATACTCCAAAGCGAACCTTGCTCTTTTATGGCTTTCTGTTAGCAAGGGTTTGACAGCATGCCTACGATACGATGATGCAGACCCTCACTTTGAAGAACACGACGAATAGTATCCGCACTCGTATTGAATAAACCAGCGTAGTGGGTTGTTGGTTTTAATCCATCTTCCTCATACTCCCTCACCATGGCTTGACGCTGGGGTGTGCTTATGAGTCGTGGTCTACCCGTTCTTTGCCGGGGTAGCAAAGATCCCTCCTCTTCAAACCGCCGTACCCATAAAACAATAGTTTTCCTCTAAATTAAAAACAGACATTTATAATAACAATTAAAGATATAAAATAAAATGAATAAAGACTAAATCGAAATGATTTTATAAAAAGTTGACCAAAAAAATTACTACTTACGTTAACTCCGGTTTCTCTAGCGATTTCTGACAAATTTCTGCCTTCACTGTGCAAAGCAATTATTTGCGATCTTTTGACTAGGTCAATATTGCAACGAGAAGTCATTTTTTAAGGAAATTTCAACGAAAGTAAATCTACACAACAAAGGCAATTGATTGAGCAGCTAACGAACGAACGAGCGTAAGTCTTTGTAATAATCAGTCTGGTATTTATAAATCTTTAGTCTACCCTCCTAGTATTAATACTTAACGTGTTTCTGTGTCATGCGAAAATAAGCAAATCATAATAAACTGGTAATTAATTTCGACCCAACAATAAATGGTTTGATGGCCCGATGGCATAAGGCCGCCAACGTTCAGAACCCCGAGTGTCCCGGGTTCGATTCCACATCGTGGATGAAAAGTGTTTTTGATAAATTTAACCTCTTAGTTTGAAATTGACTAATAGTTTGAAACTACTTAAAAATCATCTATTATACTAAAATATAAAATCTATGAAATAAAGAAAAAATGTTTGGTTGATGTGTGCGCTTTTTTTTTCATATTTTTAGATCATTATCTGCAACAACGCCATCTAGTAAGATCTTGTTGAACTACTACGAGCAGATAGATGGCGTCAGTTTGCTTCAGAGCATTATCTTTCCGAACTGTCCATGCACTTTTGCAGCCTACTGTACATGTGTGTTTTTGAGAATTCATGTGTCTTTTAATGGCGCCAGCTAAATTATTTAAATCGTCATTTATAACCAGATGTATTCCACACGTCTTTGTCGTTAGAAAAGAAAATACAACACCAGCAATATAACTTATTAGAGTGCGAACAACCAACAATCCAATGAGTTTTGTACACTGACCTGTTAAACTGTCTTTTGTGCGATTTAGTACTCTGAGAAATACACAAGTCAGGCGTAGGTTTTGCCGAAGAAATAAGTACATTTTTCTCTGCAAAGTTCAAACATTTTACCTTTCCGTCGACAAGCAAAGTTTGTGCACACTTTAAAATATCACAGTCACACGGGACTTCCTCCATTGTCAATCTAATTGAATCACAACTCACAACACCACAAAAAAAAAACTTATTATTGCACTGACCGCGCCGCTCAACGCCTTAAACAAACTATTCAACAAGTGAATAAAAGCATTTGTCAACAAATAGCAATGAAGTGAAGTTGGCCGCTAACGCGGCTCAACGCGCGCTCCGCGCCTGCGCGAAGCGAATTTCGCATTTACTATGGACTCGTGTACAACTTCATACGCAAGCATGGCTTTTTACTCTCATACTATTTGCCATATTAATACACGAACAGTCGTATTTGGGCATATCGACGGTTAACCACCAATCCCTCCTATCTCAATATGTTAAAACTTTACAGTAGACACAAAAAACGTTGTATTTTGGGCAAAACTCGCGCGTTGTCACTTAGCAGGTATTGCCAGGATAACAAAAACACTAGAAATATGCTTTATTTGTAATAGGAGATCTTTCTAATGTGTGCGTTAGAGGGTATTTATCATGAATTGCGAAAAAAAGTTGTTTGACCAAAAATGTCAGTTAGGAGGTATTGGTGGTTAACCGTCGATATGCCGTTTCGGTGGGTAAGACAGAGAATATGAAAGCCCGATTGCAAGCCAATACGTGCGAGCGAGATACGAGCTAGCCGCATCATGAATAGTTCGACTGGTTGCCGCAGCGCTGTGCTGCGTAGGTGGCGGCCGGCGGTGCGCGGTAAAATTTAGTAGGTACTACTGTTGCATGTAATTTGATTTGAAGAATTTAGTGAGAGCGCGCGGCGCGCGAAGGTGAAATACCTATCTAATACATTACGTGGATTTAATGAATAGTTATTTATGTAAGGCAAGGCAAGCCCGGCTTTTGGGCTTATATGGCAGTACCGCCACTGCGTTCCTGCTAGTTTAGTATTGTGAATTGTGACATGTAATGTTTTATTTTTATCAGAAATATATTTAGAAGGTTCACCAAAACCCGAATACAGTTGGACTGAACTACCTACCATTTTATAAGAAGTAATTTTTTGCTTTTATTAAGGCGCGTTTTTGTTATTTTTAAAATTTAATTTATTTTATACTTTTTAGTGGTCCTGTTTATGCTGTTATGTAGCCCCACTTCTCAATTAATGAAAACTATAGAACACTTAGAGCTCGCCACAGGCAACACCGCGGGAATATCATAGTCATATATTTAAACCTAAATGTGCTTCGTCATAGTTGCTCAACTACCTTATCGACATATCTTATTGCCACCCTTGAAATAGGTACCGTTAAGGAGTTCCGGTCGCCATCTGTGGTCTTCATCTTGAGTTCCACTTCGCGATATAGTTATTTTAAGAGCAAATGCACGGCTTACAGTGAAAAATACCGAAATCGCTATAGGTGTGCCTATAATATTTGACGAGTTCCCTCGATTTGTCATGAATGCCATTGTCAAAACTGGACCAAATTGAAATGAGACCACACGGGAAGCATCAGTTTTGAAACAAAAAAAGAATCGTCAAATTCGGTTCACCCAGTCGAAAGTTCTGAGGTAACAAATATGAAAAAAAAACACCGTCGAATTGAGAACCTCCTCCTTTTTTGAAGTCGGTAAAAAATAGGCCAAGTTCTCATGTGCCACCAAAGCTAGCGATATCTAAAAAGATGCCAAGTTTGGCACTAGATTGTTAACAGTCATACTAATTTATGGCCACTAATTGCATATTGATTTAGTCTGTTGGGTATTTAAGAAAGCTGATAAGTCTGATAACGTATTATCCTATGACATACATATAAAATCTATATTAGCAGCGAGGATAGGATTTTCTGTATTTTTCGTGACATTAATATTAAAAATTCTCGAAAAAGACCTAATCTTGAAAGAATTGAGTATTGGTTGCGCTGACCCTTTCATCCCATAACTGTGGAGTAAAAGGGTAAATTCAAATTCAATATTTTTATTCCGGACAGAATCCATATGGGTGTTAGTAACAATGTCTTATACTAGTGTTAGTACATAATAAAATAGAAAATAGGAAAAAATAAATAAAAAAAAAGCATTCAAAGTTTTGTAATTAGTGTTTCGGATTAACCCACCTGGGGTGCGTACGACGCGTCCGCGACTCCGACTTAACGTCCGCGGAGTCCGAATTGATTGTGCTAAGCCTTTAAAACTTTTAGGTGGGTAAATAATGTGACGTCTAATTCACCATAATCATAACAAGACGTGCGTTTGGTTACGCGATTACAGATTATAGACAAATGCAATGATGTTCTTGCAGAGATCGTGCGCTTCTTATTGTTATAATGAGCAGAGTGATAAAAATACCATTGTAAAATAAACCTAAAGTTAAATAACGGTTGTCAGTGTTGGTTGATATGATGATAACGATGACGGTGATGAAGGATATATTCAACCTATATGATGAATTAATTAAAGTTAACATTATTCTCATCACTCTTTCATCCTCTATTTAAAGACAATTTTAGTCAGTCACTTACCAGTCTCATTAGATCCCGAATATGTATATGAAGATGGTTGTCTTAAGATGTATTTTATTTTATTTTTAGGTTTGGAAGCAGAAAGGTGAAGAATACAGAATTCATGGGCAATGGGGTTGGTTATGGAACTCCACAACAAGAAAATTCAAAAAACATAATACTAATACAAAACCTAATCTGAATCAAGGTCCAGCAAAAATTGCAGTAAGGGTACGAGAAAGCAGCATAATCAAAGTGTTAGCTGTGGAACCAAAAACTTATGAATACCTGACGTCCAATGAATCTTCCAATAATGATGTATTAGACAAACGTGAGTAGTTTTTTTTTGTATTTTTAAGTTTGAGAAAGGTACCATAGTGAAGTGTCCTAACCAAGGTGTGAATATAGTTATTTGTGCGTACTGCCACATACTCAAGGCATCTGGAAGATTGTAGTGCCGAGGTTAGAATGCGAGGCGTATAGTCAAGCGTTCTAATAACAGACACGAGTTTCTTAAGAGCTGATTTATGTACGGTCAGCGTCATAAATATATATACGTTAACAAGGTTTCAGAAATATATATACACCCTTATTCCCTGGCAGCAGAGTCGTGTTTACATATTTTTGAAAGTTTTACTGTGTCTATATATTTGATGCTGACTGTACCTTGCATACATTACTTTTTCTTCAAGCTAAAAATGGAGGGTAAAAAAAAAGTATCTTGTACTTACATATTATGAAACCGCGATTAGATTGGGATTGGAATAGCTGTCAATTCATATGCACTTTGACGTAAGTATATGGTAAAACTGTCACCTCTAATACCTTTCTTATCGCGGCTAGATAATACATACATACATACATTCAATCACGCCTGTTTCCCAGAGGGGTAGGCAGAGACCACTTCTTTCCACTTGCTACAATCTTATACTTTATATGCTTTATCTACTAATATTCTTTATTTCGAACTGTTTTATTTTTCAACTAGCTTCTGCCTGCGACTTCGTCCGCATAGATTTCGATTATCGTTATTCCCTCGGGAACTTTAAAATTTTCCGGAATAAAAAGTAGCCTATGTGTTAACCAATTTGTGTATAAGCTATCTTCATTTCATCCAAATCCGTCCAGCCGTTGCTGCGTGTCAATTGAATAACAAACCAACACACACACACACGCACACGCACTTTAAATCTTCTTTAAATATCTTCACTTCAGCTTGTCTTGCGCACTTAATTTAAATATTCAAGTGAAATATCAATAAAGAAGTGCAATCGTATATCGATAGTTTGCTTCCTTCATCGCGTTGCCCATCCTTGTTTACTAATTGATTTATGACCCCGGAGCTCAGTTTGTAACAACCATACTATAGTAGTATTCAGTATTGTTATAGGCTGTTATTTAGTTAAACCGATTACAATGCAATTTTATGTTGTCTTAAAGGCCTTAAAGATACTAGCTGATGGTGTAACTTGAAGGTGGTCAAAAAAATCAAAAAATCAAAAATCAAAATAATTTATTTGTCAGAATACAGTACTATAAGGTGTTACAATTATTTTTGCACAATTGTATTCAGCATGCAAGCAGGCGTACAAATGTCGTAGGTATATTCAAATTCTATTTTATTATTTACATTACTAATTTATAAACAAATTATTACTATGGTCAATATCATTATTTAAAGTATTTGATTTCATATTTGCTTAAAATTTACATAATCCTTGACACTGTAAAAACATTTCTCCATCAACCATTTCGTCAACAGGCACTTAAATCTATTTCCCGACAAAATTCTTAAATTCTCTGGTAAATTATTAAAAATTATTATGCTCATATTAAATATGTTTCTTTTATAGATATCTTTGCGACATCGGGGTTTATACAAAAGGGACATGATATGTGCTCTTGTCTTCCTCGGTATCACTTCACTGCGTTTCTTAAAGTACGCTGGGTGGGAGTTGACAAAGACACATACGTCCCTAATGTACAAACATGGCAGTGGCAAGATATTTAGTTTCCTAAATAGTGGGACACAACTGTCGTCCCACCAAGCATTACAAATTACTCTTACACATTTTTTTTGAATTTTGAATACTCTTATCAATTGGTACTGAGTTTCCTCACAATATTAAGCCATAGCTGAGCACAGAGGAAACATAACCGTGGTATGCCGTTAGAGCAGCTTCTGTGGAGACAGTCTCTCTCACTCTTTTCAGGGCAAACACAAAACGATTCAACTTATTACATACATTATCAATTTGCGCTTTCCAATTAAGGTGCTTATCTATAAATATGCCAAGAAATTTCATTGCGTCTACTTCGTCCACTTTCTCATTTTCATACATAATTTTTAAAGGCAAAGAATTTGAATTAGATGAAGCAAATTGAATACGTTTAGTTTTAATAATATTAACATGTAAATCATTTATTTTCATCCAATTAATAATGTCAACTAATCCCTTATTAATATTTAATTCGAAAGTGTCAATCTTCTCACATTTAACCACAAGTGTCGTATCATCAGCAAACAATATGCTTTTATGTGCAATGGCTTTAGGCAGGTCATATGATCTCTCCTGTATTTGATGTGAAATCCACCGATCTTGGTCTAAGGTCGGATTTTTATTCCCACAGAAAAAATGTAAACAAAGTTACGTCACTGTCAAAGTGACATTTCAGGGGTTTGGACAAGCAAGAAATATAATATTAAGTTATCATTTCGCTCGAACCGTGATATAAAAATGAATTCGAGAAATAATTGAAATTAATATTGCACAAATCAATCACTGGAAAGCGATTACGACACGGGATCAGGAATTGTGAAGCGAAGCGAGTGAAGTGACGTGAAATTATTCATACAAAAAAAGCTTTCTCGTTTTAAATTAATACAACAAAGAGTTTATAACAAAATAAAGTTTGCCATCAACAAATTAAATTAATCAATCTTGATTACAATGTATAGTTTTTTTTTATAGATAGTAGATTTCTTTGAAAAGGCGAAGGTATAAAAATTTGGAATACCGCAAATGTTTTTCGGTAACGGCAACACCTTTGTTTACATTTTTTCTGTGTGAATAAAAATCAGACCTTAGTGATGGTTTGGTGAAATGCGCAGATGAAAATTGAGCAGATGAAATGACGATGCTAGAAAAAATCTGCTCAAAAGCTTGTATTAATATTAAATGCAGCATTTACAAGTACCTAAATGTTGCTTTTGGTACTTATGACTTTTTACCTCACATACTTTTAGTTTTTAAAGAGAATAACCATTTAATATGTGATTTTAGTGCCACCATCCATGAGGAACCTCAAGATCGAAAAAGATGAAGAAGATTTTGAAGAAATTGATGTTGAAAAAGCATTAAGTTCATCAACAAGAAGGTATTATCCCAAGATCGCAAGGAAATCCAAACTTGACGATTTCCTTGCGCGGCGTACGTATTTAAAATTCATGGAAGAGAAGAAGTTGACAAACTTATTAGCTAATGTTAAAAAAGAAGAAGCTGATATTAAAAGCGAAGATGAAAAAAATATTGATGTTGAAAATGATGAACCGGACCAAGATGAGACCTCTCTCTGTGCCCCTACTAACGAGACGAATCCTAAGACGGTGAACACATCGGTTGCTAAGAATATTGATAACCTTCGGGATCAGTATGTAAAACTGACTAGGTTGACGAAACATTACAAATGTTATTCCTTCGGGTGTCAAAAAATAGAGGCGTCAAATTTGCTTCAAGCATCAGAAATTAGGACTAATTGCTTTTCTCCTTTGTGTATAAAAAAAGAAAGTATATTAAATGAACTGCTGTCTCTCATAAAGGGTAGTAAAATGGTTAATTCTTCTAGTACCCTTATCAATTCAAAAGACAATAACAAGATGTCAATACTTGAGCAATATCTACTAGGTAAGAGTTCAATCAATGCAGTAAGCACGAATGAAAACATTCTTTCTGATTTGTTATCAGCAGTAGCTTGCGCCCAAGAATGCGATGTGAGAAGCACAGATTGCTTTGTAAAAAGAAAATTAAGTGAGGACTGTGACATTAGTGTTAAGACTGAAACACAAGAGGATATGAATTTACCATGTCTTCTTAAAACCGAAAGCACGCTTGAAGAATCAGCCGTGCCAGCTGTAGGAAACGAAATGGATATCGATATTACCTGCAATAACAATGACGAAAATGAAGTTGAAATAGGACCTTTAAAGGAATTGACAGACAGTGATCCACAGACTGAGGAAGGACGTGAGGCCGATTCTGATCAATCGCGCCCTCCAATACCGAAATTACGAATTACTAGAGGCAGATCGGCAAAGCCGACACCTAGTAAAGTGAATTTAGGCAATAATAATAATGAAAATGAATCATACAAGTGCTCGGTTACACAAGCAAAGGATAATAAACCAAAGTACCGCGCAACTTTTAATAGGCGCTTCGGACAAACAAGGCCTCTAAAAAGGGAAGACAAACAAGCAGTCAAAGAGGAGAAAACAGATGGTGCATTTGTAAGACTTTACTCCACAGATAATCCTTGTGGTAAAGTGTATTTGAAGAGAGTCCAAACTTCAGCAGTAGAAAAGAAAAAGAAACGGACGCCCGTAAAATATCCACTATGTTCCACATTTCATACGAGGAGTAAAGCCAAGACCCTTATGGTTTTGCCACACCATGAGCTAAGAAAACTATGTAGACAAGCAGGGCATAATACTGTTTCTGGATTCAGTCACAATGCAAAGCCTAATCAAGCTATTTGGCCCTACCCTTGCGCTAGACCTTTATTTAAAACCTGTTGGTTGTATCGTACAGTCAATCTGCAATGGCTAGCTAGTGCAGCCCTGCAACTTCGAGTAATGTGGGCATGCTTGAGATGGGACGACATGGTTGCTAAACCTGCCACAGCTGACGGCAAGCATCAGTTAACCACTGACACCGAAATAGTGTCTTTGGAGTTATTGAAACATCGTCACATAGGACAATTTTCGGAACGCACTCAGTACCTAAGACGACGCGTCGTCATTCCACTAGAACTTCCTAAAACAGTTCGCGAAGTAACGTCTATTAGAAGTGGATTACGAAAACGGAAGCGAGCAGAGTCTCCGCAAAATACGGAACCACAGGTATGTATATTTATTTCTGAACAGTACTTATGACTGAACAAAATCTGAACGAGAACGTGACCAAGATCCTAGTGTAACTCATGTGTCGTTTTTGTCAGAGTAACTTCTCCTCCCTACAGCCAAAACTACAAATATAAGGCAAAAGGAAAACTGTCTTCTTGAGTCTTATGTATACAACTAAAATGTTATACCTACTGGAAATTATTTTAAAGTAGCACGAAGTAACTTTAAATTTGTATCGGACAGAGGATATGTATTGCCTGTGGCTGCTACGAAGCCCTACACTTAACGTTCCGACCTTGCCCGGATATTTTTGTTATATCAAGGTGCTTTTAAAACATTTAATGCTAAGAAATCGATATCGAGACCTTAATATGTGGAGGCCAGCCGACCTGCCGAAGTCACACACTGATTTGTTATATTTGTTTGCTGCTATAATTCACGGTCACTCGATTAATATAGGTGTCAGAGGAGTGGGTAGACGAAGACAAGTTGGAGTTGTGGGAAGTGCGGCAATATGGAGAGCGAGCTGAGCGCGTGACGCCGGTGACGCGCACATCGACGGGCAAGCTGCCGACGCGCGCGGCGCCCGCGGCCGCCTCCACCGCCGACCTCAAGGACAAGATGGAGCAGCAGCTGCGCGAGCAGCGCGCCGCACACCAACAGAAGAGGGCCTTAGAACTGTCGCAAGGTTTGTTTTTCGAGTAATCTTAATCTTGATAATACAAAACAGATTATTTTTTTATTTTGTCTTCAACACCTTAACAATGCATAGGGTGCTTTTATTAATAATACCTTTGATCGTTGTATGTTACTTTGCGATCAAACTAGCGTATACCATTGATACCTTGACTTGATATTATCAGCCTTTCCTCTTTTTATGATTCCCCTTGCCCTCAAGCCGGGACCCCCTTGTGGAGTCTCCACTGGTAAACACTACGGGCGCAATTAATTACTTACATTCCGTTGTAAATATCCTCGTTATAATCTTTTTGCAGATAAATCCAAATCAGCACAGAGTCAAAATTCAGGAAAGAGTACATTAACTTCTTTATTGACCACAAACGCTACTACCCCTACTGGCCAAAAAACTGTCATTGGAACTAGACGGATAATTATGACTAAAGGCGCCGATGGCACAACTCGGGTAGTCAGTCAACCTATCGCTGTAGCAAAGACTGCACAACCCGTCGAAGCTACCAAGTCTACCTCCAATACCCAGAAAGAAGGTCCACAGAAGGTTCAAATTATACGAGCACCTGATGGAAAGCTAACGGTTAGAGGGCTACTCGCCGGACAACAACTTATACAAATGCCCGATGGGAAGCTGCACGTGGTTATGGCTGGTCAGCAGGGTATAGCCGGTCACCTAGTAGCGGCATCGTCCCCAGCGCCAAAACCTAACGATGCGACCACTGCTGAAAATAATGAAAGAGTAGTAAATCTCCCAAAAACGGTGGCAGATGAGCCCAAGCCCACGCCGCGGGTGGCCGCGCAACAAATAGTTTTGCAGGGCAACCGGCAAATAGTCGTCCAACCTGCTCAACAAGTGGTCGTTCAATCTACGCCCCGCCCCAACTTGCAGCCGCGTTTGCAGACGGTGCTGGTGCAGGGCCAGATCGTGCAGCGCCAGGTGGCGCCCGCCCCGCCGCGGCCGCCGCCGCCGCCGCCGCCGAGGCCCCGGGCTCCTTCCACGCAGCAGATAGTCGTCAACAACCCGGCCCTAGTTCAGCAAATCGCGGCTGGCAAAATTCAACTCGCTACAGTGAACGGTCAGCAAGTGCTCATACGACCGACCGGCAATAATCAAGCACAGATCGTGGCCCATATTGGGCAGAGCCCCATGCAGCCAGCGGCGCCCGCGCCCGTGGCCGCGCCGGCGCCCGCGCCCGTACTGCGGCCCGCCGCGCCGCCCGCGCCGCCGGTGCCGCTGCCGCCGCAGCCGCAGCAGCTGACCGAAGATCAAATCACCGAGAATCGCCTTCTAGTCGGCCAGCCGCCCGGCACTGTTATAAAGACTGTAACTGCACAGGTCATTATTTCAATTTTATGATATCTAATATCCGTAAAGTCCGTAGTTTATATTCTGAACTTATAAGTACAAGATATAATATTGTTTTAATAATACATTTTCGAATCAAATCGAAGAAATACTGGAAAAGGGCCGAATCTTAAGTACCCGAAACCGACGTGCGTGCATGACTCGATGTATGAATGTGGAAGAAGCGAAAGAAATTTGTCAAGATCGTAGCAAGTGGAAAGAAGTGGTCTCTGCCTAACCCCTCGGGAAACAGGCGTGACTTAATGTATGTATGTATGTAATAATACATACTTCGTGCGATTTGTTAACAGGTGATGCAAACGAGTAGTGGCCCTAGAATAGTTTTGCAAGGTCTGCATGGCTATTCCCTGACGCCCCAACAGCTAGCCCTAGTTCAACATCAAGTTAAACAGCAGCTTCTTAAAGGTAAGATCCCCTTTATTAATTAAGAGAAAGTCACGTATAAGCAATAGCTTCTTCCTAAATAATTGAAAGACCTGTCATAGTTATTTGAAAGAGGATAAGTATATTTTTTTCTCAGCTCAAGAATCTACAGGGAAGCAAGGCATGTTGGGTCCCATGAAAATGTATTTGGCTGTACAGCCGCCTCCGAGCACACCGCCCCCGCTGGCGCCTGTTGCGCCTCAAGCCTTGCAACCGGTCCCACTACCTACGCACCAGGTAATTTATTATTATTAGGTCTCCAACAGATTACCAGATTAGTAATACAAGAGGTTGTAGATACGATTAGAGAGTAAACTATAGACTGGTCTATTTGTGCGTCCAGATGATGTTTAAGAAAATTTATAATCGCAGTCGTGCTCTTCTCATTATAAGTCTTAAACTCAATTGACGTGTAAATGTAATTAAAGTCAAATGTAGTCATATTTTAAGGCTTGTATGTAAACTACTGTGCATAAGTAGATAAGTATGTGCCAGGGAACTGAGGCATTCGTTAGTAAAATAAAATCTTATACGACTTTAGAATACGCGGAACCTTTGTTGTTTGTTTAACGATATTTGACATCTTAAGGCCTTGATAATTTACCCCAAGTAGCATTTTTTTACAATGTTAATCTAGTTGTAGCATTAACAAAAAAAATAACAATCTGATCTGTTACAGTATTGGTCAAGAGATAAACTTGTATTGCTGTTTTTTGTTCACTGCGTCACAGATAACAGAATACAAGTACAGATACCCAATCTCATACAGCAAAAGCGTGCCGTCCTAATGTAGGCAATTCGGTAGGCAATTTTAGTCCCGTAGTTACACCAGTAGATGCCGTATCTGAGCCACCACTGGATGCTGGCAGCCTACCTAATAGTTTTAGTAACGTATCACCAGATGGCATTGACTTCAAGAATGAGACGTCAAGAAAATTGTTGACTTAAAATTAATATGTAATGAATGGCTATAATCCTACCGGTGACATTGTGGTAGCGTTTTATTAATTCATAGGAACATCTGCCCTGATTAATGATGTCCAGGACAAAATAGGAATGTTTTAATGACATGTTTGGGACGTTTTTTGCTGACAATAAATAAAAGCAATAGGTAAAAATAACTGGTTTATTAGGTTTAAAGAATTTATTTTCTCATAAGAATTTTACAATTCACTTACATGAGAATTAAGAATAAGTTAAAAATAGTTTGGTGAGCGTATTTAAGCGTGCGTATTTACATAAAAAGGAAATATCGCCTTCAACTTCAACTTTATCCGAATCCAACGAAACAAAGTTATACACTCGGCGTCAAAAAAATCGCACCTTTTGGTATGTTGACTTCAAGCAGCTATAAACCCTATTAAATCTAAGATAAGGTATGAGTGTGGGGCCTCATTTTAAAGGTTATTGAATCCTTTAATTTAGTAAAATGTGATAATGATTACTAAGCTTAAAAAAAACGTTTTTCATGAAAAGAGGAAAAACATTTATTCACGCCAAAATTACACAATCTAAAAACATAACAAAATTAAAAAAATACAGTAAAACAAATTCTTAAAACCAAACTTAAAACCTAGTGTTACCTCCCCTAGCCCTAATTACAGCCTCCATGCGATCCTTCATTGACCTCACCAACGTCACGATGCGTTCTTGAGGAATGTCACTCCACTCCTCGACGACGGCGTCCCGAAGCTGTTCAAGGGTGGCAGGGGCAGTATCACGAGACCGCACCGCGGGTTCAGGTCAGGTCCTCGCTGGCCACTGCATCACGGGGATCCCAACCTGATCCAGGTAGTCCCGAACAATCAACGCCGTATGAGAGCGGGCGTTGTCGTGCATGAATGTGAATTCAGGCCCGACAAAACCAGCATACGGGACCACGTGGTTCTCCAGGATCTCTGTGATGTACCGATGAGCAGTCAGGGACCCCTGGCCACGTCCACCTCCAGTGCGGGAGACGCACACAAGGTCGGTTTGGCCCGATTTTAAAGTTTATTAACTGTGCTTTCAAATGATACTAATATTGGTAGGGTACAATAAATAAGTTAAGAGCTTTATTCGCTTGAAGTCAAAATTTCAAAAGGTGCGATTTTTTTGACGCTGAGTGTAGTTTAAAAATGTTTGTACACAAACTGTCAGCGCGTTTTGATACTTCAATGGTTAAAGATAGCACGTTGTTTGTTCCGTGTTTGTACTAACATTTTAATACACCGAAACCGCCAAAACAGTATTTTGTAATATTCATTTATATTCGTCAAGACATTATTTTCTCTATTGTTTTTTTGTTTTTAATATAAAAGAAGTATTTTGAGTATTGATTTTACGCATCAAACAAGCATTTGTAAAAACGAAACGCTTGGGGTCTGTGAGTGCATAGTAGTTTCGCGATCCGTGATGGCACCATCTAGTGACAGTACCTAATAAGGCGTAGCAAGCTTGAAAGCTTATAAGTATTTTATGAGTAAGATGGAGTTAATATAAAATTTGTTGCATTTATTAAACTTATAAAATATACCCTACTTTATGTAGAGAAGGATGTTTTTGATGTAATTAAATTACGTTGAATTTATTAAGGTGCAAAAATCATTCAATCTTCACGATTACTGATTCAAATGTTTCGCTCGATACCTGTGACGCCATCTATGAGTTTATTAAAGTAATAATTATACGTTGTTCGAGTTGGGAGGCCATGACTGCGTCTATATTATCCTATCGTGAACCCAGGATATAAACTATCTTGTCCGAAATTTCATCTAAATTCGCTAAGGGGAAAACATACACAGAGTGATTGGTATTATGCTGCATCCCTTTTGTAGGGGATTATAGTACAGCTCATTTACTTTAAAATAAAAATCGTGATGGCCGAATTATTCTTATAAAAATATTGTATGTATAATTGTATATGTATGTATGTAAACTCTTTATTGCACTAATAAACTGGGAAACATCTTAGCCTACTTGTGCAAAATGTGGTTACAGAATTATCAAGAAGTTTTAAGACTTGTTGGTAATTCTTTAGCTCTGCCTACCCCACTCTGGGAATGAAGGCGTGAGTTTATGTATGTATTTATGTAAATATAAATATTACAATATTGTTATTAAACTCAACTCGGGTTAATAATTAGATTCCATCAATTCTACCAGAAAATGTCACTCACAATATCATATGTCCATATCAGTGTGACGGTCCAGATGCCACCAATCCTTTCTTAATAATAAAAAATATAATTATCTTATTGTAGGTGAAAAACTTAACGAAATCCCTGTCTTGTAGTGGTGTAGAGAATGAATAAGGAAGTTAAGTCCAAAATCAAATAGTCTCTATTTTCTTTATACAGACGCTACAATTACATAAATGTAAGGGTTTCGTTATTAACACAAACTTAACAGAAAATAAATCATTGGAGCGCTCAAGACGACTATAATAATATACGCACATCTTCAAACGACAATATTACTGTATCAAAACGGATACCAAATGTTATCGAGACCTGAAGTTTTACCATTGCAATATGAACATTTGTACCACATAATAGCTTTAATTAAATATTTATATATACGATTGGTATTTATACAAGCGTGTCTATATAAACAGAGCATTTAAATGTTGTACTTGAAATTACAAATTAATTAATTACTCGAGAGCATTATTTCGCCAAGAGTAAAAATAATGTTGGACTGTTTCATTTTAATGGCAACACAGAGGTAGATTTGATGGAATCTAATTATGAATCCGAGTTAAATGTACAAAGGTGAACTTATCCCTAAATGGGATCTCTTCCAGCTAACCCCTAAGTAGATGAGTAAGGACAATGCATGGGGTTGGGCACATACAAGTTCTTAAGTTTAGTTATATTCTTAAGCTATTTTGAGAAAAAATAAACATTTTATAACAAAGGCCTTAATTGTATATTGTATTGAAACACAACTTAGTAGTTCATCTTAAGCCAATAAAGTTTTACAACATTCATTTAATTAGAATTCATAGAAATATTTATTAAAAATTAAATGTTCTACACTTAAGAAACTACTGGTCTTCGGACGGGCAAGTCATGACCTTTATTCCTGCAAATGACGTCTACTATGCCTCCCTAAAATAAATAGTATCACATAATCAATCATATACAGTGGTGGTCACATAATTCGGGACAATTGCGTTTTTCCCATACGATGTGACTTCAATTTTGACAACCAGCAAGTTCTTAACCAATTTTATTTTAGTTATACACTTTTTTTAACTAATAAACTAAGGTTTAAAGTACAGTAAACCTTAGTTGATGGTCTAAAGTAAGTTGTAATGCTACTAGTATTATAAATGCGGCAGTTTGTATGTATTCGTTTACTCCTTCTCGCTGCAACGGCTCGACGGATTTTTATGAAATTTGAAAAGGAGTTGGCTTATACCCTGGATTAACACATAGGGTACTTTTCATGCCAGAATATTTAGTAAAAAATCCCGAGGAAATATTGATAATCGAAATATACGAGGACGAAGTCGCGGGCAGAATCTAGTAAATAAATGTGAAAGAAGCTTTGTCGGTTTGTTACACTTTCACGGCTAAACCTACGAACCGATTTCGATGAAATTTGGTATGAAGATAGCTTATACTCTGAGGAAGGACATAATTATGGTACTTATTGCTACGAATAGCGATAAACGACCTCTACATGAACAACTGATAGTAGAGGATCCGAATGTGAGATGAACTTCACCGGGCTGTTTATTCGATAAAAGTATTTTATATCAAATTTAATATGTTCAGTAATATAATATGGCGAATAGGTAGGCTGAAAAATTTTAGTCCAGTATATAATAGAATAAAAAATAAAAAATACACTTTAATAAAATATGCAATTGCTTGTTTAACAGACAAATTACATATCAATCGAAAGTATGAAGCCTATGCTATATAGAATATGCAAACGTTTGGTTGATTATTTTTCCCATCATAACTATTGGGTAGGCAGGTATTATCATATCAGGCAAGTTGGTACTAATCATTTGCACCAAACCTACGGTTCATTTTTTTTTCATTAGAAATTCTATGAACAAAGAAGCAGCCTATAACCATACCTTGTTTCTGATTTTAATAATAATAATAAAATAAAAAATCTCTTTTTTTTTTCGTAGACATGGCAATAAAAAGTAAATTGTGAACAAACTTAGCCCACGGATTATAATAACCACTTGAGAGAATATGACCTCACGTCGTTTAATCTGTTAACCATTTCGCATTAATATTATCTAATAGTTACATAGTACCTAGTAACTATTCATACACCCACATACAACATATGGTGTGCTTACTTACTTACGATACATTTATTAAATCCCTTTCATTACACTGAATTTTGGATAGTTTTAACTTTTAAATTAAATGTATTTATAGGGTATCTAAAGCCTCCCACTGTAATAGATACAAACTTGTTTGCTTGTTTTGTTGACTCATCTCCATCACACACTGGTTGCTATGTAGCCTTGTGAAAACACCACAGTTGGGGATTGTTTTCTCGAAAACAAATTACACATTTGTGACCTATTGGATATGCTCTCCCTAACCGTGTATCATTGATTTTAACCGTCGCTGGGTTTTGTTTTGGCAATGTCCTTAGATATAAAATACTTTTTATCGAATAAACAGCCCGATGAAGGTCGTCTCCCTCGGATCTTAGACCATGGATGTTGTGCCACCAACGCCACCGTCGGCCTCAGCCGACACAAGTTCAAGATTAAATAAATAAAAGAGACGCATCAATTAAGTTATAATTAGTTAAGGAAAGTTTTGAAGGGGTGTATATTCTGTTATTTTCTGATAGTATTTGGTGCTTGAGTCCAGAATCTACAGTTATATCTTTTTTAACCGACTTCAAAAAAAGGAGGAGGTTTTCAATTCGTCGCGATATTATTGAAAGGGTACACTTTTTAGTTGGTCCCATTGTTAACACGTCAGGATCTGATGATGGGATCTTGGAAGAAATCAAGGTAACTCCTCAAATATCATAGGCATACCTTTTATCGATTTCGGTATTTTTCATTGTGACTCGTGCAGTTGGAAAGCACATGGTGAAGTGGAACTGATGATAAAGACCACAGATGAGCACCGGAACTCCTTAACGGTACCTATTTCAAAGGTGGCGATAAGATAATAATATAAGGTAGTTGAGCAACTATGACGAAGCACATTTAGGTTTAAATATATGACTATGACTTTCTTATGAATAAAAACGTTGCGGGAGTTGTCGAGAAATGTGGTAATACTCGTATCCAAATCCAAGGGTCTGAGCAGAAATTGTTTTTAAATGCAAGAAAACAATTTGGAAATAAAAAAGAGGTAAGCAAACGAAAGCAAAATCGTTATTTATTTGAAAAGTTTGGCAACTTTTTTTATTAGCCTTTAGGCTAAGGTAACGCTTGTAGCGCCGTTTTTTTTAGAAAGACGGTAAGAAGTAAAGAATTAAAAAAGTATGTAAGAAGTATACATTCTTGATTTATACACCGAATACTATCAGACTAACATACACATTCAAAAAACTTTACTTGCCCAATTTGCATAGCATAGCAAACATGTTTGGCATGTCAGAGAGATATTTTATATTTCACGTTAGTTCAAAAGGTTAACGGATCAAAATATATATGATTTGCGAAGTAGCGTCATGGTTGTAATTGTGAAAGTACTATGTAAAATTTAGATGTAATAGAATTATTGCGTAGGTACTTATGTACTTACGTTTACTTAAGTTCCTTCTTAGTTACTTGACGACGCGCTTAGCCTACTTGGTAGATATAGTTGTTCCTGAGTCTTGGATGTTTTCTATGTATTTAAGTATGTATTTCTCAATGTAAGGTTATCTATAGCTTGGCAAATTCGTTCGTGATACTCCTATGGTCCGCGGCCGACGGTGGACCTGCGACTGCGACAGAGGGGGCGGTATGAAGTGTGCGCGCGGCGGGGGCCGTCTGACAGTCACTATCAACCAATTTTTAGAGTTGTTGGTAATTCTGTAGCTCTGCCTACCCCACTCTGGGAATGATAAATCCAATTTTGGGTCATTACTTACCTGTAATAATCGATATCACGGCTGCACAATATTCTTACATGAAATGAAATTAAATATATCAAATTAGTTATTAATGCAGCAAAGTAAATGAAATTATCAAATTAGGTTAATACAGAATATTGTTAGGGATATCGGCAGACATATCTGTAACATAATTCATATCGTGTGTAGAGGTCAGCGCTGCGTCCCCTGCCCCTCGCGCCTACGATGGGAGTGTCACGAATGAGCTTGCCAAGTTATAGTTTAATTGATTGAGGTAACCTGAGTTTTAAAGTAGGACTTCTGTTAAGGCCTGGCCATTAATTTAGGCTTATAGCGACACATTGCGTGAGGCGACGACGGAAGGAAAAATCAAATGCATGCATGAAACTCGCCTCATTGCTGGGGATATGGTATGCTTCATAAATCTTCACGCATTTGTTAATGATACCGCTGCTGCTACCGCCTAAATTCATTGTAAGGCCGCAGCAACGCGGTTCCTAGCGATAAACGAGTCTCAATAATAAAAAAGGTTGTCGCTCCTTAAAGCGAGCGAGGGTGGCTATAGCTCGAGCGTCATTATTTTCACTCTGCATGCGAGGATAAAAACGACGTTCTATACAAAATTTTAATAATGATTGTAACAAAGTTTCTTAAAAATGTGTACCGCGGTTTTTCTTATTTTTTATTTTATTTTTGTAAAGTGACGCTTTAGCCAACGCATTCAAACTTGAAAACTATTTTAAAACTAACTGGACTAAACATAATAAAATGAATTAATCCTTAATATAATTAAATCGATCCATATTGGTAATCATTAATCGTGCGTGTTTCACGAAATTAAAACGTTTTTTTATTTTTATTTTGCACAGTTATCATTTTGAGGTTATTTCCATGCCTTAAATATTGTCTATATACAATCACTGAAAATGGCGATAATCCTCCATTCAACAACACCGTGGTTGGATGTTTAGGGGTTTCCAAATTAAATAAAAAAAATACGTTAATCCTTAGAGATTGATAAGGAGCTTTAGTCCCGATATGCAGGGACTAAAGTAACATTTTAAGAGCGTGAGAAATGAAAAATATATTTTATATAGACGTTATGTAAGAGCAAATATGATACTTACTTAGACTCAGTTTCACTATGTTAACACAAACGTATTCTAAAATAGTTAAAAGTAGTTCCAAGTAGGTACTTGATCTACTTTAATATTGCTTATACAACACAACATTTGTTCCGCAATGACTCATGTTCGTGGCCATGATTAAAAGGTATAATCGTTTTTTTAAGTGCGGGGTAGGATCAGACCGTGAGTCATGCTGCATAATAATATGCCTTTGCTCTTCTGGACAGTAATTTACCTACTTACGCTATTAGTGAAGCTATGAATCGGTTCTAAAATATTATTTTTGTATCTCATAGGTTCATTACGTGCATTTTAGAAGTAAGAAACTAGACGCACTCGTCATGATCAAACCCTTTATATTTAGGTAATTTACTTGACTATTATATTGTCAAAATGAACAACTCAGTCTTGGTTCACTACAGGCACATTAATTGTTAATACTTTAAGACTGGATGTAGCATATAGTATAACATAAAGTATTATTTTGTAGTAAGTTGTAATGTTTTATAATAACACCAAAGAGAACTACTGTTATTAGTTCACTATGTATAATCGTAGTATTTATTAATTATATTTTGACTACAAATAAAAAACTGGTTTTGAAAATTAATTCAGTATTACAAAACATTTTTCTCAGGTCACGCCTTAGGTAATTAATTTCACAAAAATATCTGGCTTTACCTTATAAGTAAGGTTTATAAGAAAAAACATTTACCTAGGATTTTTTTTATATTTTACAAATGTTGGTGTATATCATTTGTTTTGAAATTTAAATATTATCATGTTAACTTAAAGTTATTTATGGTATCGACATTCGATAGGGATTTGAAAGTGTGAAACAATGTTCACCTTCATTTACTTTTTTCTGGAAATATCAGCGGATCTATAATTATTGTGAAGCTCATTTATTAGTAACGTCATTGATGCAAAATATGTCCATACCATACATATATAGAGAGATCTCATGGTGTGACATGAGATTTAATTCGTGTTTTAAACACACTCATGTCTAGTTACTTGACTGCAACACAATAGTAATATTAGTATAAAATAAAACATGTCCTGTGGCACATGAGTTCATGTTATATATTAGCAGTACATTATATATAGTGTAAGGTTTATCGCTAGAAGTCGTATCGAAGCTCGATACCAAAATAGCACGTTACTAAATTGTTCCTTATATCACTGCTGTGGTACAACCACCCGATATTTGTTCGCTGTAATCACCGCCTTTTTATTCTTTGGCATTCAACAACGAGTGTATATCTTTACTCTCAGCTTGTTTTAGTGTGCACATTTATAATTTACTTCTATAAATTCAAATTTGAATGTTTATTTTAAGTAGTTTTTGCAGGGTGTCAGTAACAGGAATTGCTCATACACCACCTGTTTAAAATATGTGTATTTATTAGAAATTTCAAGTAAAGCATTTATAAATGGCTCGTGCAATAATGACATTTGAATAAATTATTAAAATAATGATCGAGTTTTATTTATATACTTAGTCCTTTTTATTTTTGAAAATTTGTTTTGTTATTTTTTGAACACGGTTTGTGGGGGTGTATGGGCAATTATCTATTAAGAAAAAAAATCTAAAATAATCATATTTAGTAAAATTGCGAATGGCGTGTACCAAATTAGATCAATGTAATCAAGTTATAAAGTAATGCATTTAAAACTTGAACTGATATATTCCCACAAACGATTTATGTTTATAACACTTTAGTTACACCCCATTTGGTTTATTATAGATTTAACAGATTTTATCATTATAACAATGCAAAACCTGAGACACTTGACATTCTTTGATATCGGGGGACATGTTACGGTTTGATCAAGGGAGTCAATAAACAGATTTTGTGCCTTTTCACTTTTAGGAAGATAATGAAGACAATCTTGTAAAGCGACAAACGCTGGTTAACGGCGAAGATAGCGTAGCGGAGGCGACGAGCCACAAAGAAGCGACACCGTCCAAACCCGAGGATATACCCCAGAACAATACTAAAACAGATATTATTAATTCTAGCCAGGAGGTTGTAATACAAACCAATAAGTTCGTGCTCACTCCCGATTACATTCAACAGAGTAAGTGACCGGAACGTTTATACGTCTATTCAGAATTTACGGTCTGTTGATCCATTTTAATGATCGTATTCGTAAACTTCCAGCCATCAAAAGCGCTCTAAAACAGGAGAACCTGAACCCCGAGATAGAAGAGAAGCTGCTGCAGCTGCAGCGATACCAGGAGAAACAGATGAAGCCGGAGAGCAACGCCATCGTCCAGCCGGTGGAGCGGGAGCCGCGCGTGGTGACCGTGGCGGCGCGGGCGCGCACGCCGACGCCGCCGCCGCGCCGACGCCTGCCCCCGCGGGCGGAGGACGACGACGAGTGGGTGGACAGCAGCCCGCGCAAGCGCCTGCGCGGCGCGCGCCCCGCCTCGCCGCCGCCCGCGCCCCCACCCCCACCCCCGCCCGCGCCCGCGCCCGCGCCGCTCTCCGCGCTCGACGAGCGCCGCCGCGCCGCCTCCAACCACTCCCGGATGCAGATGCTTCTCTTTAAGCACAAAGAGATGTTAAAAAAAGATATCATCAAAAAACGAGGGCTGCTAGAAAAAGAGCTGGGCATCGAGATACAGGTATGAACGCTGTTCTTAAATATTCATTTGAGTGCTTGAAATAAAACAGACCCTTATTTTTAAATTGATGTGGTTTTTCTATTCGAATCGAAGCATTTTATTCTCCTTTTTTTTCTTATGTCACTATGTCTAAAGAGCTCGAGCACCGCCCGGTCGGTGTTACGAGATAGGCAGTGTTCCGATTTGTACCCAGTCAGTCCTGCCGCTGACGGTGCCTGCCGCTGGGTACTTATTCCCTGTGAAGATTTATGAGAAATCTGGTACGAGTATTGCACGGCTGTGTGCATTGGCATAATATTGTGGTTAAACATTTGATTCTTCACATCACAGAAGGAGTTATCAGCAGAGTTAGCGCTCAGGACGCGCGCCGAGCGAAGCAAACAGGAGGAAGTGCGCGGCGGAAGTGGAGGTGGAAAGCGGCGCTCTGGCGGTGCGCGTGACGCCACACCACGTGTAGGAAAGAAAACCATCAAGAAAGAAAAAATAATGTGCATTTGCCGAACACCTTATAATCCTACCAAGTAAGAATCAATCACATCTATTACTACCACGCGGAATATTACCTTGTTTCACTAGGTCTTGATGCGAATCCATCTATTACTCTTTCGGGCAAACAGTGATTTTCACGACTATTGTCAAACCAACAAGATTTATATTAGTCGCAATGCACGTTTTTTAAGTAGCTCGATTAAAAATAGTATTTTTAATACTATCTGTTTAAAAATAGTACTTTTAATGCAAGTGCGGAAAGTATGTTATTTTCAGAGATCGGAATATGGGCGTCATTCATTACTCTCAATGATGTGGACATGACTTCAAAAACTTTAAGTAATCAAATTAAATTACATTAATTGATTATTTACCCTAAAAATAACTTTGATCCTTTGCAAGACAGTTTTTTTTTCTTGCCTATATGAGTATCCCACTCCTGGGCATAGGCCTCTCCCCTTGATCTCCATGAGTCGAGTGAATATCACAGTTCCGCACCGGTATTAAACAGCGTTTTTCAATAAATTTCTGGAAAAAATCCAATGAAACAAAAATACAATAAATATTAATAAATTAAACTGAATTACTCAAGTCTGCAATTTAAATCTTTTAAATACATTTTTCTACTAGCTTACTATAAACAGCTAATATTGATATCGTTTAAGGGTTACAGAAAACCACCTATAGCGTAACCGAAGCGTGAAACGACGTGACGTACGTTCGTCATTTGAACATCGGCTGTAAACACCGAATATTCAAAATGAACATGTATTCTTACAGTCGCTTTATCGGCTTTAAGTTGACAGATTAGGGCTGCAGTTCAAACATGACTTTAAAGTGACACAGCAATAAAGTTTGCACCTACTTATAAGGCCGACGGTACTCAGATACGAGTAGGTACATTAGGGTTGCAAATATTAAACACAACTTATTTTAGCCATTTGTTTTTTTATAATCTTTTCCAAAAATTACAAATCGATTGTAGATCACTTATATGCAGAGATCGGACAAATTTGCGACATTGCTCGCAATAATGTGGACAAGACTCCAAAATTAATCAAATAAGTAATAATTTAATTAATTTCTTACTATTATGTGTTTTACATATATTCATATGTATTTTTCGATCAAGGTTAATATTAATAGCCAAAAGCCAAATACATGTGGTATCTGTTGAGGCTTGAATTTCTATAACAAAAATTGACTTTTTATATAATAGGTATACAAATATAAATCAATACAGCCAATACTGATCAATTTTTTATGAATCGATTTGTTTCAAGAGAAACGTCAAGCACAAAATTCTATATGCCCTTCAAAAAATGATAATAATATTCAATTTAGTATCTGCATACTTGTTTTAATTTATATCACTATAAATATCATTTTTTATATACCATGTTCACGTCGTATTATATTAATTTCTATTTTCGCCATTAATTCGTTTTTAAACTGGCGATATTCAGTACCCATCAGTAAAGAAAATGCCATTATTTAATGCTGCTGCCGTTTAGGAACGGTACGTACGTAATTTAGGTACGATAATTACGACTGTCATTTGGCAAATATCGATGTCAAAATATATATATTAATAAAAAGTAAATCTACAGAGGTTTTATATCTATAGAACTAGAAATCTTCTTCGACAGAAATAATAATCATAGCAGGATATTTACCATGTAGTAGTTGTTGGGTATTACTTCTACCCCCTTACTTATAAACGCGAAATAAGCTTGGAATAGTTTATGCCATGCTTTGTCACTTTCTGTCAGATGCAAATGTCACAATTACAGAGAAGGACAAGGCATGGCATAAACTATTCCAAGCTTATTCCACTTTTATAAGTAAGGGGGCTAGTGTAAATAATTGGTAAGTTTAAAATCGTAACTTATTTATTATATAAAAATATTAACGAAAACGATAACCACTAGCAACCATAAGCACGTATAAACTATTATCCCCGGAAATTAAATTATTATTTCGACAAATAATTAATTGATTAACATTTTGATTAATTTTAGAGTCTTGTCCACATTATTGCGAGCAATGTCGCAAATTTGTCCGATCTCTGCTTATATGATACTATATTTTCGTAAACGGCCTTCGTCCCCTTCCATCCTGTATAACAATATCTTTCATTAAATATATTTTTTATTTCATTTTTTATTAGTACTTTGTATGATGGTTTGAAACTGTATGTGAACTTATTGGACACGGTGTATGTACCAGTTATATAAATAAATACATAATGTGTAGTTTCAATGCTAAAAGTGGTTGAACTTACAAACTCTTTGGTTGGATGTATGGCTTGGAGCAACAGTGAATTAAAAAAAGAACCGGTCAAGTGCGATTCGTACTCGCGCACCGACGGTTCCATATTGCCGCGTAGTAGGTATTATTATATTCCAATTACAATAGAAATACAAACATGTTGAAAAAAAACGTTTCTTGCATCTCCTTTTATTATTTAACTTTCTTTACTTTTTATAATATGCCGTAACAACACAATTATTCTATTCTAAAAAAAAAACTGCTATTTATTATGGTTCAAAAGATACAGGTTTAAAATTAGAACTGACGGACAGCGGAGGCATATTAATAGGGTCCCCCTGGGCTCCCTTCGGGTACGGAACCCTAAAAATGGAAAAGTATAAAGCACTAGAGCGATAAATCAACTTGTCGCACGAAATACAGCTAAAAAAACGACTACTTTTCAGCAACTGTATTAAAAAGTGAGTAACTATTTTTTATATCGAACAGATTTTACGTGGGTTGCGAGCACTGCAACAACTGGTTCCACGGCGATTGCGTGGGGGTGACGGAGGCTATGAGCAAGGTCTTGGAGGAATTCGTGTGCCCCGACTGCCGCCGCGCCGCCGACACGCAGGAGCTCTACTGCCTCTGCCGGCAGCCCTACGACAACTCACAGTGAGTATAGGGGACCGATTTTTGACTTTCGAGCGCTCGATTTCAAAACCGAGCGGTAGAAAATATTCGAATGCGAAAATCTTTCACGATTTATTTTCGAAGTTTCCCATATTCCATATTTTTGAGATTTTCACTCGAAAGTGAGGGATTGACTAAATGAGCATTTCTATTTTTCCTTGTACTCAATTAAAAAATTGTTAACGCAGCGTTAAATTAGTCCATTTGGTAACGCATTTTTTTAATGCTTAAATTTAAAAATATACTTCTTGTTAAAAACTTTAAGATCAATCAGAAAAATCTATTAAAAAGTTTTTAACAAGAAGTATATATTTTTAAATTTAAGCATTAAAAAAATGCGTTACCAAATGGACTAATTTAACGCTGCGTTAACAATTTTTTAATTGAGTACAAGGAAAAATAGAAATGCCCAAATAGTATTGTTAAGTTGGAACTTGTTTCATTAAACGCAGAAAGTCGATGTTTTACCGGTTTTGTTTATTCATATTTTAATTGCGAATAAATGTGTGAAGCTAACAAAAGATGAAATCATAACATGCAATTTAATATTTCAGTGCCAATAAGATTTTTATATGCTTATTTTACAAATTCTTGACTGGTTATAAATGTTGGAAAAATGAAACGCTTTCTCGTCTGTGGATGTCCATGGCATTGTGCTAGGTTTGTTTATGCTTCGTGTATTTCCCGGCATACATAACCAAGTTGGGTAACACAACAGGTTTGAAAGATGTCAAACACGTTAAATCCAAGAGTGACACTATGCAAAAAAAGCATTTATACAAAAATTTATTCTTTCCGCAATAATGTCATTAATCTAATAGTTTTATTCATAATTTAATGTCACTGTTGGATTTAACGTGCGAAATGATACTTTCTATTGATAGAATTCAAAACGAATGCCATGTACCACTCGTGTTCATATTTTCTATCGCTCGCAAGTCAAAAATACCATTTCATTGTTTTTTGTCACTTTCGAGTGAAACTTTCGAGCGCTCGAAAGTCAAAAGTCGGTCCCCAGCTTCAGTACCTGTCGATACGCCAACTGAGGAATCAAGATACATACGAATCTGTATGACCACACTCGATGTCATTTATTTACTCACTACATCTGTACCTACCAACGTTACACCAATCATGGCGTGTGTTCACATTAGGTTTACAGATTGTGATTCACATCTAATTACTATCTTAAACAAAATTACTTATCTTAGTGCACACTACATTATGTAGTCCCAAACGTAGTAAGGATGCCCTTTTCAAAATGGTATTTATTGTATGCTAACTGCTAGCCCACCGAGAGTGTGAACATACCCTTACCGTTAGGTCTGCCCGTACACGGTTGGCAAATGAAAATATACTACACTAATCTATATTATATTTCATTGTATTTTTTGTTCTAGATTTTATATTTGCTGCGATCGATGTCAAGATTGGTTTCATGGGCGTTGCGTTGGAATCTTGCAATCGGAGGCTGATAATATTGATGAATACATTTGTCCAAATTGCCAAAAGAATAACACTGTCAATTATGCTAATATGAAAGAGCTCACCATAAAAGACTTCGAAAACTTAAAGAGGCTTATTAAGCAAATACAGTTGCATAAAAATGCATGGCCATTCATGGAACCTGTGGACCCTAGGGAAGCGCCAACCTACTACAAAATAATAAAAGAACCTATGGGTGTGTATACAATAATAAACATAGTTAAGACACTTAACGATAACCTGGTACCGGGCGAGAGGCCAAGTTATACCAGTACCTGAACAAAAAAGAAAAAGTTATATAGATTTTTCTTAGCAGTTCTTGCTTCTTGCAGTTGTGTTTCTTGTTAAAATAACACCAGGGGCCTGTTTTATAAAGCTACAAATTTCAATTTACAGGTTACAATTTTCCATTTGACATAACCTCGACCGATGACGACCAGCCATTTGAGCAGTTTTGCCAGTTTAGACCTATAAAATTGTTAATTCTAGCTTTATAAAACGTGCCCCTGACGTGACAACCTGTTTCAGTTAACAAAATACATTTCGTCAAAATTTATATTTACTAATGTTTTGTACTTTTTTTTGCATAACGGATAGAGGGAACTGCTCTTTTGTTGGCACTTTACTAATTATGGGTACCATGAACCTATTTTAAGTAAATAGAGGCGATAATTTAATTAATTCAATCACTAAGTGATAATAACAGGTCTATGTTAAAACGCATTTTTTTGTATAATTGGTATAAATCGGCTTTAATTAATATTTAATACGCTTAATTTAATAGGCATAGATATTACAAGTCTATCTCTTTATCTATTAATATGCAGATTCAGTATTATGCTATTATATTACATTATTAGGCTAGTCTGTTATGCATATTAATAATGTGACAATTAATACTATTTAAGGGACATCTAACAATATCTGGGATTTTGAATGCCAATAATTGAGTGTCTTACCTCATACGGTTATAATATTGGCCTTAGCGAAATACAACAAACAAATAACTATTGTTCGTAATTTCTGTATTCTACATATAAAGCACTAGAGTACAACTGATGATATGTCTTTATATTTCAGATCTACAAACAGTGGAACGGAAAGTGAATGATCAGACTTACAGTATGTTAAGTGAATTTATTGGTGACATGACTAAAATATTTGACAATTGTCGATATTTCAATCCTAAAGACTCGGAGTTTTATCGCTGTGCAGATGGCTTAGAAGCATTTTTTGCACAAAAAATTAAATACTTCCGTGAAAAATTATTTGAAACAACGCAATGATAAAAGTGCCAGTGTACAGTGTCTAAAGTAAGGAGCAATGATGTTTGTATTATACGGCCCTAGAAGTGATGTAGACCATTTGTGTATTTGTATTATTCTACATGATCTGTTACACCCGTAAATTGTAAAGTATGTGATGAAATTGCAAAGAATAATTTATAATAAAATTAATTTTCTACAGGTATCCAACGAGTACAGCATTGTTTTCATGTTAGGTATTTATTGTATTTATTACATGCATTATACTTTGAAGCTGATGCTCTTAGATGTAACCTATTGACAGAGAAAAATATTGTAATGTATACAGTTCATAAGATACCTTTTATGTTAGCTCCTAATTACAAAGCTATTTTAGTTATTCTAGAAGAACTTAAGATAAGTAAACCTACCTTGTATGTAAGTAATAAACTTTAAAAATATACATCTTGATGATGCTTTTTAATATGGTTTTTAATCGCTTCAGAGTTATTTTATTACTTGGTCATGTCGAAAGATGACCCCAGGATCGAGGCAACACAATGACTCATCCTGCCCTCATTCAGCGGATGCCTGCGACCTGTTTTATTACAATTATAATGTTGCGTAAATAATAAATCGCAAAAGTGTATCAGTTCTAGCCTTGGAGACGTTATAGTGCCGTAGACAGACAGAAGCCAAATATCAATTCCTTACGCGTCAACTAGGAATCACTTCGAATCGGGAAATATAATAGTTCTGAAATAAAAGTGTAAGACTTCTACGGGGTACATATCTGAATATCGAAAGTTAAAATATCGAACGGTTAATATGCCGATCTTTGAAATATCGAACGTTCTTGTTGGGTATGTAATCAAATATCGAAAGTTAATTCATATAAAGTTAAAATATAGATGTCTGATGTTTAAAATATCGACCATACCTGTTGGGTAATCAAATATCGAAAAATGATATATCTAAAGATAAAATATCGAAGTCCAAAATATCGAAAGTTGAAATATCGAACGGTTATTGTAGTAAAATTATAAAAGTTAGGTACGACGACGAGCGTAGTGAGGAGGAGTGTTAGGTTGAACTGCGATAATTTACCGACTGACCGACCTAAATTACTCAATCTGTTTATTCAGTATGCATATGCGCATTGTTTTGTTGGCAAAAAAAACCTAACATCGAAGGCTAAGGCAGCAGACAGTTTCGCATTAATCAGATTAGTTCACTCGCTACGCACTGACTTCAATGAAACGCCTTTCTAGAAAAATGTAAACTTTCGATGTTTCAACCATGTGGTATTTCAGACGTAAATATTACGACTGTCGATAACTGGACCGTTCGATTTTGTAGTAATATATGGGTAGTACCCGTGTGGTTGCCGGCATAGAATGGTGCCACTCCATGTCTACCCGTGGATGTCGTAAGAGGCGACTAAGGGTCTCCCCAGACCTATCCACGCCGAATCGGATTGAGCCGGTAAGTTTTTTTTTTATGTCCATGCAATAAGAGCGAATACGACGTCGTTCCGTTCGCTTTTAGTTCCTAATTCATCCGTATCAAACTGTGACTGAACTCGTGTTAGAGAATGACGAGTTCCTTTTAACGGCAGAATCTGGTCAACGTGGCGTTTCCATTCATGGCCATCGGACAAACATACCCTATATGTCAAAGGCGTTTCCCGCGCGGTGACCGTGGCCTCGGTCCCATAGTCCCGCGCCAGCACGGCGTCCCCGGGCTGCGCGTGCCGGTCGGCGGCGGCCCGCGCTCTCCTGCGCTGCCTGCGCGCTCCGCCGTCGCGGCGGCAGGCAGCAGGTCGTCCAGCCGTCGACCTAACGGAGCCTCCGCAGGCGCTACCCCTATCGTGCAGTGCTCGCAGTTCCTATATTGGAATATAAATTTACAAACGATTGTTTCGACGTCGTTGCCATCGTGAGCAGCTTTTTTCGGGTGCGTCCCACGAGATATAACTACATAATTACTATTTTCATGTTACTAACGTTTACGAGATATAATGAACGTTAGCTATAATAACAAAATCAATATTTTTATAAGGAATAACGGTCAAGTCATATAATATTCATTTTATATAATATTTTTTAATATAACACTCACAATGACTAATTTCAGTTCGTATAACATACATGACATGACATATAGCGATCATAATACATTATTATCTTTTAGTATAAGTGTTACAAGATATAATATCGTATGATATAAATGTGAGCGAGCGAAGCGAGCGAGCAAGACTTCTCTGGGCAGAACCGACTTGGTTAGGTTAGGTTAGATCCGAGCTTTGCTCCCGCCTAGGCCTTCGAGGTTATTTTTTTTTGCCCAGAAAATTCAGACTGCTGCCAGTAAAGTTAGTAAGGTAAGGTTGATTGTTAAGGCGACGGGGCGGGCAATTGACCTTGCTCATTCGGCTAAATGCTAATGGAAGCATTGGAGCGGGACCGACCGCTGGACGGTCCGATCCTCTCCTAGCCAGCTGGTCAGCTGCATCGTTACCTAGAGATCCACTGTGCCCCTTTATCCATTGTAGCGTGAGTTGGTTATTTAAACCTATCACTTCCAATGCTGAGTGGCACTCTAGTATGACCCCGGATTGTATTATTTTGTTGTCTAGGGCTCGTAGTACCGCAACGCTGTCGGAAACAATTCGTATTTTTTGGTCTTTGATACCCCGCCTAGCCACTGCCTTGGCAGCCTGTAGTATGGCAGTACATTCACATTGGTAGATGGAGCTGTATTCGCCTAAGGCTGTTGATATGTTGATGTTAATTTCGGGTGAGTACACTCCTGCACCTGTTCCCTTTTCCGTCTTTGATCCATCCGTATAGATGCGTAGTTCATGTATACTGGACTGGTCAGTGGGTTCCTCAGCAAGCTGGATGGTGTAGCTTTTGTTGAAGTTGTGTTGTTTGGGTACCTTGTCATTAGGAGCAGCTATCAGAGGTTGGTATGTGATTGCTTCCTGAAGGACTTCGGTATGGGTCCCGTTTGTAACACCCCAGAGGTTGAGGGATTTAAATCTGATGGCTGCTACCGCCGCCTCCTGTTGGATGAAAAGGTTTAGGGGCGGTAGACCCAGCAGTATCTCCAGCGCCGCTGTGGGTGTAGTTTTCATGCAACCTGTAATAGCTACGCAAGCTAGTCTTTGAAATTGTTGCAGTTTATTCTTGGCTGTGGTCAGTTTAGTTCTGGGCCACCAGACCACAGCACCATAGGTGATAACAGGTCTGATCACTGCCGTGTATAGACACATGGCAATTCTTGGGTGTATACCCCAGGTTCTGCCAAGTAACCTTTTACACTGCCAGAATATGACACAGGCCTTTGCTAGTTTGTTATCTAAGTGTTTGTTCCATAGCAGTTTGTCATCCAGGATGACTCCTAAATACTTGACCTCTTTGGAGAGAGTCAAGGTCGTGCCTAGGAGTTTCGGTAAGCTTAGGTTATTAATGACCCGTTTCTTTGTGAAAAGTACTAGTTCGGTTTTTGATGGATTTACTGACAAACCATGTTCGGAGCACCATCGTTCGACGATATTGAGAGCCCCCTGCATGAGGTCGCATAGGACTGACTCAAACTTTCCCCTTACGAGGATAGCTACATCGTCTGCATAGCCTACAGTGTAGAAGCCAGCCTCGTTTAGTGAGCGGATTAGGTCATCCACCACGAGGTTCCACAGGAGCGGTGAGACGACTCCTCCCTGCGGACAGCCTTTCGATACAATGGCTCGTGTGGTGCTATGGACTGTTACCTGTACCGCCCTTTGCCTAAGCATGTTGTCGATCCATCCCGAGACGGTTTGGTCGGCGCCATGGCTAAGTAGGGCGTGGCTTATGCTGTTGAATTGCGTCTTGTCAAAAGCCCCCTCGATGTCGATGAAGGTTGCAAGAGCTGATGATTGTGTTGATAGTGCATTTTCTATAGGTGAAATGACGCTGTGTAGTGCTGATTCTGTTGATTTACCTGAACAGTAGGCATGCTGTTGGTGATGGAGAGGATAATGCGCCAGAGCCCCGTCTCTGAGATCTCTGTCACAGAGTTGTTCCAGAGTTTTCAGTAGGAATGACGTAAGGCTTATTGGTCTATATGATTTGGGCTGCGTATAATCACTCTTACCTGGTTTGGGTATGAATACCACTTTAACTTCTCTCCATTTTGTGGGGACATAGCGGTGCCAGAGACATGCCTGGTAAATATTGACTAGGTGGGGTGCCACCACGGTGCCACAGTATCCTGGCACCATTGTAAGAGTCCCGGAAATATGCCATCTAGGCCTGCCGCTTTAAACGTCGAGAAGCTGTTGATTGCCCATGACACTTTCTCTAGTGTTACTATTCTTTGGGCAGTATCGACGGCCTCAACAGCTGGTTGTTCAAAAGTCTGCTGGGTCGTGTCTTCCCATGTCGAGTCTTCCGTAACTGTACATCCTGGGAAGTGTGTATCAAGCAACAACTCGCACATCTCACTATTTGTGGTTGTGTAGTTGCTGTCCGGTTTCTTCAGTGAGCCTAGGTTCCGATTCGGTTCGCTGGATAGGATGGTTTTTATCCTGGCTGCCTGAGTGTTTGATTCAATGTTAGTGCAGAAGGTTCTCCAGCAATCACGTTTCCTCTCACGGATCCGTTTTTTATACTGTAGCTGGATCCGCTTGTAGGCGTCCCAGTCTGTTACCTTCCTTGTGTTGCTCGCTCTGTTAAACAGTTTGCGTAGTTTGCATCGCATTTTCTCGAGTTCAGGTCCCCACCAGCCATTACGATTGGTGGCTTTCGTCGAGGGCGTTGTTGGTGAACAAGCTTTCGTAAATGAGTCTATTAGCGTTTCCGTCAGTTTATTTACATGTCTCTCTATGTCTGCAGGCTCTTTGTACCCCATCGGGATTGTGCCAGGAGCCAGGTTTGTAGATATCAGTCTGTTGAACATTGCACGGTCGGTCCGTCTGGGATTTCGCCAAAGTTCTGGCTGTTTAGAGTCCACGTTCAGTTTGAATCTTACCCACCTATGGTCGGAGCATGACAGGTCTTTCGACACATGCCAGTCGGAGATCACCTCCGATACCCTTTCCGTAGCAAGTGTGATGTCGATTATAGTTTGGAATCTGGAGGTAACAAAAGTAGGTTCTGACCCCCTGTTTATAAGCCTGAGATTAGTAGAGAATAAAAATTCAACTAGGTCCTCACCTCGTTTATTGGAAGATCCGCTGCCCCACAGGGTGTGGTGCGCGTTTGCGTCCGCCGAGATGATCAGCTCAAGCTTGTTTTTTTCGCAGTGCCTGATGAGATTGGCCAGCTCAACCGTCGGTATGTCCACATCGCCCGCCAGATAGGCCGATGCTATTATAACCTCCGGGATGCTAGGGCAGTTGTTTTGGAGTCTGACCGTAGTCAGGTCTCTGGAACAGAATTCATTCATTAAAACTGCATTGATAGATTTTGGTACATAGATGCATGTGCGTGGATTAGTCACAGTGGTATCGAGTATAATCTTACCCCCGATATTGTTTAGACCGCAAATCCTGTCCTTCCTTATCCACGGCTCCTGGATAAGGGCGACGGTCTTGTTGTTTACCTCCAGCATTCTTCGCAGGGTAGCCGCCGCGGCTTGTTTATGCTGGAGGTTGGCTTGGACGATGTTAGAGAGGGGAGGAGGAGCGAATGGGACTGCTCACTTCCTCGTCCGTTCCCAGCGAGACGTCCTGGTCCATCAGCTGCGCGACATCCTCCTCCAGGTCGCCGAGGGCGGCGTCCACGGTGAAGGTAGTCTGCGAGCAAGCTGATTTCCCATCCTGCTTCTGCCTTTCGGCGGAAGAGTGTTGGGTGACCACTGGTTCGCTGGCTTCTTTCTGCCTTGCGGCGGAGTTCGGCCTGCTAACCACAGACGTAGACGCGCCTGCTCCCTGGTCATGGTCAGCGTGCTCACTCTGCTTTTCAGCGGAGGAGTTGCTGGTGACTTTGGGTGCAGTCGCAGTCTCAGCAGGGTCTGGCGGCATATCCTGCAGCCTTCCCGAGCTCCCGAAGAAACGGATGTAGGCGTTACCCAGCTTGTAGCAGAGTCTGCGCCCCCTCGCTAAGATCCCGGTAATTTGGTCCTCTGGAATACCCAGCACCAGAAAGGTACCCGAAGGATTACCCTCATGGCGCTCGATATTGTAAAGCGACCACCTGCTAACCTGATACCACTTGTTCTGACCAGCCAAGATGCGTTGAATCATCTTAGGCTCGTCAGCACAAGTCGGTAACAGGACAGCGGACTTCACCCGTCTGGGGATGTCCGTTTGTCGCCTTACCACCAGCTTGGTCCCGGGAATTGGTGACACAAAATTGGCTACGGTGTTTTTAAGCCATTCTATGTCCTTTGCGTCCTCGCACTGCAGTTTGAGCACACCCTTGCTGTGGAAAGGTTTGCCACGGAAGGAGGGCCAGTACGGGATTGTGTTGGAGGCACCTGGAGCATCGGCAATGTCCTCGATGCTAGTCTCCAGTTTGCTCTTGATGCCCTCCACCTGGACAGGTGTTAGGTCGGTGAAGGGTTCCGCCATCACTGCGACAAATAGATCATTTAAGACCACAGTGTCAGCGTAGGTGACGGCTGGGTACACCAGACTAGTGGAGGCCTTGGTGCGCTTCGCAATACTGCCTATCGGCGATTGTGTGTCGTCGGGGCGATGGCGCTTAGGTACTATCTGGCCACCACTTTTGGGCTCAGATTTCCCTTTCCTGCCTCTACCACCGCGCTTCCTTTTTGCCGCCTGATGTGCGTCGGCCTTGTCCTTCGCACCTTGGCTGGGACGGAGTGCCTTTTCGGCGCTCAGCTTCGTCCCACCTTGGCTTTCGCCGAGGCGGTTCGTCTGCTTTGCGCCTACTGAGGCGACGGGGGTCGTTGCCAACCCTTTGGCTTCCTCCTGCCTTGCGGCGGGAGGTTGAATCCTTTCCGAGCCTGCCTGGGCAAAGTGTGCTGCACGTTTGGCCGTGCGTTTATCTTTTTTGCGCTTGTTTGAGGGATTGCGCTTCCGTGTGTTAGCCGCCCACTGCTGATCACCGGCCTGCAAAAGACCGGGTTGGGGGCTTGGTTGGTTATTGCAGGGCGCTTCGTTAGAAGCAGCGGCCTGCTGCTGGTTGATGTTTATGGGTTGGTTTTTACTCTTTTTGTCCATAATTTGGTTAAAAAAGGTTTCATTCTCCTCGGCGTCCCACCCTCCTGGGAGCCCGCAGATGGGGATGCTCATTCGAGCACCAGGACCTACCGCGGAGAGTATAGGGTCCAGGATCAGCGATGCAGCGAGCCTGCACGGTGCGAGAAGGACTACAGTTGTCAGGCCGAGGTTTTGGCCCGTACTCGCCGTAGACTTCGCGCTCCGCCGGCTGCGCACCTCATGATCCCGAAACCCTCGCCGACCACCCTTAAGGGGCGCCTTAGCCGGTTACCCCAGGCTGGCTAGTTCCTGAGGCTGTCGTCTTGAAGGAATGCCGGACCAAAGAGGGCGTGTTGCCTCCACAAGATTTACTACAACCCGATCTGTGGTAGGCTCAACCCCCCAGGACTCCATTATCCCCTCGTACGACGCTCAACTACGCACGGCACTACGACGTAGGTGGGCTTTGCACTCTTCACGGGGAAGAGGCCGGTCTGACACGCCCACAGGTCATGACCTACCAGTCTTTTTTGTTGCGGTTGCTACAAGGTCGCTGGTGGAGCCTCTTCGGACAGAACTCCGGTGGCTGGGAAGGTTCTTCGCCAACAGCCAGTGAGACCCCTTGGGGAGAATTACTGGCTGTTGCCCAGGATATACCGGCGGTTAGGGATTCGCGTTCCGTTCGGACGGATCCTAAAGGACTGCCAATCCCGCCGCACTCGAGGAGGTGACCTAACAAATACCCCCAATGAACACGTAAAGAATCGTTCCCTTTTTTGCATGATTGATTTCATTAATATTAAGATAATTTTGTCAAGCTTAGCCTACACTAAGCCTTTAAATAATGTAAGTACAGTTACCAATAAATAAAATCATTTTGCTACGTCTGTTCCTTTAATTTATGCCAAAGAAATTGACAGTGTCATTCTTCTCATCAAAGCATCATAGAAATCTCATCAATTGTCATTCTCCTCACACTTTGTCATTATGTTCAACACCTCTGTTTACATTTTTTTCGATTTTAGTCAAAATTAGCTTTAGCGACACGTGCCTCTTTTACAATTCGTTATTTTAGTCTCTAGTCTAGATAATATGATTACTTTAGTTGCGGTAACACGATATTTATCACAAAGACAAATGTTTCTAACAAAATAAATCATTCTCAAATATTCACCCACCCACCCATTGAGTATAGCATACGATATTAGATCTTAATATATAATCCTTATACTAAAAGATATTATGTATTACGATCGTTATATGTCATGTAAGTATGTTATACGAACTGAAATTAGACAATGTGAGTATTATAGACAAAAACATTATATAAAATGAATATTATGTTAATTGACCGTTATTCCTTATGAAAATATTGATTTTGTTATTATAGCTAACGTTTATTATATCTCGTAAACGTTATTAACATGAAATTATAGATTTTGTTGTTATATCTCGTGAGACGCACCCCATTTTAACAGGAAACATAACTGCAAGAAGCAAGAACTGCTAAGGAAAATCTATATCACTTTTTTCTTTTTGTTCCAGTACTGGTATAACTTGGCCTTTCGCCCGGTACCAGGTTATCGTTGAGTTTTGGGACACCCTGTAGATAATGTCTAAACTATGTTTATTATTGTATGTTTATACACACCCATAGGTTTTTTAGTAAGAATTAAATATTAAATAAAGCCAATTACCAATTATACAAAAAAATGCGTTTTAGTATAGACCTGTTATTATCACTTAGTGACTGAAGTGTTATCGCCTCTATTTACTTAAAATTGGTTCATGGTAACCATAATAAAGAGTAGTTCCCTCTATGCGTTATGCAAAAGCCATAAGTACAAGGCATTAGTAGGTACATTATAAATTTTGACGAAATGTATTTTGTGAACTGAAAAAGGTTGTCACGTCAGAGGCACGTTTTATAAAGCTAGAATTAACAATTTTACAGGTCTAAACTGGCAAAACTGCTGAAAGGAATACACGAAATATCAGAGCTACTATTTCAATCAAAAAATCAAGTTTTATAATGTATTATTTTATACAGGAGCGATATTTATTCTACATCAACATGAAATTTGTAAAAAAAGGCCTACCACCAAAGTTAAGCAACCACCGCTTAAACATCATACATACATACTTACATACAACACCTACATACCTTCACGCCTTCGTTCCCAGAGTGGGCTAGGCAGGGCTACAGAATTACCAACAACTCTAAAAACTTGTTGTTAACTCTGTAACCACAATTTGCACAATTAGGCTAAGATGTTTAACAGTGTATATTAGTGACAGGTAGCAAGCCCATCGCCTAACAGTACTAACAGCCTTTATTCCCTTAGTCGCCTTTTACGACTTCCACGGGAACACATGGAGTGGCACAATTCTAAGCCGGCAACCACACGGCACTTAAACATCGTGTTGATTTAAACTACTTTTTAACATATTTGTAAAAAAACTACTTCAGATTACTTTTGGTCATAAATACTCATAAACTATGAAGTTTAGGTTATTATTTAAGCTTAATGACAATGAGACACCGAAATAAAAAGCTACCATACAAAGACAACCCGTATAAAATAGGATAAAATAAATATTTTTGGAACTTGATTTATTGATCATTTTAACATTATACGTAATAGAACTTATAGTTAAACATATTCTGTAAATATTTTAAATGGTTGCCCATTACGGTTAGATAAGGCCCTGTGAACTTAGGGAGCATTCAAGTATTACGTAACGCAATTTGGGGTGGGAGGGGGGTCTCGTAAAACGTTACGATGCGTTACAGGGGTGGGAGGGGGTCTTTCTTACAAGACGTTACGTAACATTGTTTCTTTTTTTTAATAAAAAATTAGGGAATTAAAACTCCCAAATTGGTGTTGCGGATTAAAAATCTCTTGTTTTATTTAGTATGATTACCGCAAAAGCAATTAAAACACCAAGGACAAAAACTATAACATAACTTTTAGCGCCTTTAGGGTAAAAATGGCCACTTGAGTGTTACGTAACGTTTAGAGGGGGAGGGGGGGGGGGGGGGTACAGAAAAACGTTACGGTGCGTTACAAGGGGGGGAGGAGGAGTCTAAAATCTTCAAAAATTGCGTTACGTTACGTAATACTTGAATGCTCCCTTAATCATATAGAGGCGCGCACATCTGTGATACGAGGGCGGGATGATAAGTAACTAGCCTACACAATTTAAAAAGGTTGAATTTAAATAAATTCGACCTTAATTTAAAAATGGGGGTTCTGGCTGCCCGTGTTCTAAATTTGAATTCGATGGCGTCCATATTTTTTGTTTACTGTCATTTGAAAAATATATTCTGGCGAGTTTTTCCAACATGGATAAAACTTGGATAAAATTGAACAAAGAGCTGTGATTAAGTTTCTTCATATGAAAGGTATGAAAGGGGCAGATATTCATAACGACTTGAAAAATGTTTTGGGTGAATGTGCTCTCTCTTATGCTACGGTTAAAAACTGGGTGGCTGAGTTTAAACGAGGACGTACAAGTGTCCAAGATGAACTCCATCCCGGACGTCCAAAAAGCGTCACGACGTCGGAAATGGTCTCCAAAGTGCACGATATGGTTTTGGCAGATCGACGGTTGAAGCTATCCGAGATAGCTGATAATCAGTGATCGGATTTTACGGTGCAACACTGCGGGATATAGAGTAGAAATCTTAATATGGATATGACTAAAATCCCGGGATCTGGTTCGAAAAGAAAATGCGATTGTTGGGATATTTATAAATAGGCATTAGGATAGGATTTTAGACGTGTAAAGAAATCGATTAAACATATAAAATATTGAGAAAATAATTGTATGCTATTTCAATTTCATACAAACGAATAAAATATAATATCTGTGTGTAGTGTGGTGAACTGATAATGCGTACCGTATTATATACAGGGTGTCCCAAAAATAGCACGTCACAGTGACACTGGAGATTCCCCAGCCTCAGACGAACCAAACCAGCCTAACATGACCTCAGTAAAAGTTGCACCGTTTTCGAGTTATACCAATTTAAAGATTTTTCCAATTTTTTACCTCTTTTGACATTGTAAGTGCCCGCATTTACTGGGATAGCTTTAGAATTTAGTTTTTTTTATTTGCGCGCGTTTATGAATAGTTGATTAAGATAATAGAAGCATTATTATGTCAATAACCAATGTAAAAGTTGGAAAAATACTGTAATGAACTTGACTTAAATTATCATCAACATAGTAATTTAAACTTTGAACACCTGCCATAACTTTTTTTTACTAGAAACGAAATAAGCAAATAATTTTAAAAACATGCGTATTTTTTGCCAATTCTAAAATGGTATGACACGTGATATCTTATTGCATAAAAGTAGAAATTCGTATCACATTTGCCAATATGGATCCTCAGAAACCAATGCTAATCATCTATAAAATTATCTTGTACTCTACGATATCTCATTTGTTTGTGCTCCTTTGAAGAATATGATCGATTTTTGGTTGACCTTGGTTCAAAGATAATAAAAAACAGGTTTAATGTTCATTCGTTTTTACAATAAATGTTCGAATTGTTTCCCTCCGATTCTAAGGCACAAATGGCATCTTCGGATAAAATGTCGGTTTAATTTTCGTAAACTGGTGTCCGATATGCCTCGGGCTGCATTGAAGACACGCCGCCGTAGTTCCTCTTCGTTACTTATTGGTTTTGAATAAATATTGTCTTTCAAACATCACAAATAAAAAAATCATTTTACAAAGCGACATCAACTTCCGTTAAGAGAGCCGAGTAGTCGTTTCAGTTCCACAAACAAAATCAGAGTCCAGAGGAATGCCAAGTCGATTTAATTCAGGAACATCACAGGAAAACCTATGCAGTGAACATGGGTGATAAGTAATGACATAATTCAAATCAACAAAAATAAAATGTAACTAAAAAGTCTGCTATTAAAACGAGGTTTAATATTAATCAACGGGTATAGCACGAAACGCCAGGTAACGAACTACGAATAGTTTGGGTCACAGGGCTACAACTGCAAAAAAATAATAACTATCCTACAATTCTTTACAAGATAAACTTGCAAAGCGGCTAATCGCGTTTCATTTGTTAGTTTGGTTGCCGGGATCCTTATTGGCAAATGTGATACGAATTCCTACTTTTTTGCATTAAGATATCATGTGTCAGTCTGATTTTGTTTGTGGAACTGAAACGACTACTCGGCACTCTTAACGGAAGTTGATTTCGCTATTTAAAAATATTTTTTTATTGGTGATGTTGGAAAGACAATATTTATTCAAAACCAATAAGTAACGAAGAGGAACTACGGCGAGACGTGTCTTCAATGCAGCCCGAGATATATCGGAAACCAGTTTACGAAAATTAAACCGAAATTTTATCCGAAGATGCCATTTGTGCCTTGACTCGGAGGGAAACAATTCGAACATTTATTGTAAAAACTAATGAAAATTAAACCTGTTTTTTATTATCTTTGAACCAAGGTCAACCAAAAATCAATCATATTCTTCAAAGGAGCACTAACAAATGAGATATCGTAGAGTACAGATAATTTTTTACATGACTAGCATTGGTTTCCGAGGATCCATATTGGCAAATGTAATACGAATTCCTACTTTTATGCAATAAGATATCACGTGTCATACCATTTTCGAATCGGCATAAAATACGCATGTTTTTAAAGTTATTTGCTCATTTCGTTTCTAGTAAAAAAAAGTTATGGCAGGTGTTCAAAGTTGAAATTACTATGTTGATGATAAATTTAAGTCAAGTTCATTACAGTATTTTTCCAACTTTTACATAAGTTATTGACATAATAATGCTTTTTTTATCTTAATCAACTATTCATAAAAGCGCACAAATAAAAAAACCTAAATTCTAAAGCTATCCCAGTAAATGCGAGCACTTACAATGTCAAAAGAGGTGAGAAATTGGAAAAATCTTTAAATTGGCATAACTCGAAAACGGTGCAACTTTTACTGAGGTCATGTTAGGCTGGTTTGGTTCGTCTGAGGCTGGGGAATTTCCAGTGTCACTGTGACGTGCCATTTTTGGGAAACCCTGTATTTTATTTATATTCATACCCAGACACATTGGCAGATCAATTTTAAACAGAGTATAATAAAAACTAACTTTTTTAATTTTTTTACATACCTAAATTACTTTTGTCAAAATATTTATTTTACACGTTTAAATTGTATTGAATTTTATTTGTTGTATTAAAATCAGAATAATATTTAACACTGGGGCATATCCATATTAGCATAATGTTTGAGGTCATTCACCCTGTGTTGCACCGGGATATCCGATCATTGCTGATAATACAGGTATTTCAAAAGAACGGGTACATCATATACTTAGTGAAGAATTGAATATGAAAAAGCTGTCCGCCCGTTGGGTGCCGCGATTGCTTACACTCGATCAAAAAATAATTTGAATGCAAAACTCTCAACACTGTTTGGACCGTTTTCAAAGAAATAAATCGGATTTCATACTATCATATTTGTAACAACGGATGAAACTTGGGTTCATCACTACACACCAGAATCCAAAACGCAATCAAAACAGTGGACAGAATCCGGGTGCTCGGCTCCCGGCTCCAAAGAAAGCTAAAGCCGTGAAATCAGCTGGAAAAGTGATGGCATCGGTCTTTTGGGATTCGAACGGAATTTTACCTCCCAAAAGGTCAAACTATAAACGGGGAATACTACGCTAATCTATTAGATAAGCTGGAGGATTGCATTGATCTAAAAAGACCCGGTATGGCACGAAAAAAATTTTTTTTTCATCAATACAACGTTACATTTAGGAAGAATTAACGCAAGTTAACGTTAATCGTTAATCCGTTAATATGTGTAAAAAAATGCATTTTTATATCGTTGCGTTAGTGAACTTATAAAACCTATTGATTTAGGTTCTGGAATTTAACAGGATAGGAACAAAACAAAACACTTGTATAATTCAAATGTGTAATTTAATCGTCGGGCATAAGGTGCATAAGGTGTGTAATTCGCCTTGATCTTGATAAAGTTCTCTTCTGAAAGCGAGGCTCGTTTTGGTGCTAAAATGTCTTTACCCGTAGAAAACAGACGTTCAACTGCAGCGCTTGAGGGTATAGCAGTATTGTATTTAATGAATAGATTTATGAATATCTGTTCCCCGAGGAATGCAGCATCGTTGAACGAGTCTTTTGATTTCATGTTCAGCGACATTTTAACGAGACTTTGCGCTTTACTCTTTAAAGAGTTGGAGCTCTTTGGTTTTTCTATAGACTGAGTGACAGAATTGAAAAAGTCTTCCTCGTCATCATCGTTGTTACTCGCATTGCTCCCTCCGCCACTTAAACTCCATATCAACCGGAACTTTGTTTGAAATGCCGCGGCAAGTTGGCATACGTGTCCGAACCTGTTTTTCGCGCCGGTGACGTGCGGTAAATAGTAGGCGTTGGATTAACGATTAACGGACTTCTGCATTATTAACGGAAGTTAACGTGTCCGTTAACATTTTTGAAAGTTAACTTAAAAGTTAATCCGTTAATCAAAATGTTAACTTCGTTATTTAACGATTAACGGATTAACGAGTTAATGCCCAGCTATGGGCATAACAGCATTGGAGTGAAGGTGGACTAACGGCCAAACCCTATATCAGAGGGGGGACAGTCTCCTACATTGTGCTATGTTAAATAGATAGTTACGCCATCTACATTTCTTAACAGTAAAAACACCGATTGTTATCATGAGTCTCCGATAGATGTCACTGCCTGCATGTTATCATTAAATATTATTCAATAAGAAATATCCTGTCATTGAAAATAATCACAAAAAATACTTTTATTTTGAAATAATACTACGAATAATCTAATTTTATTAGATCTGGCCGAGTGAAACATGATTTTTGCCTTTATTCCACCCAGTCCTACCAGTAGTTCGATAGTCGAACTGTTTGGATATTTTTTTTCCAAATTGTTATACTGACGGATCGAACTATTTGGAAACGTGGCTTTTATTCCAAATAGAACTACTGACTCCGATGTAGGTACAGTGAGATTGCAAAAAATAAAACATTACCTACTTATTTTGCGAGATATTTTTTATTATATGAACAAGTGACCACAAAAAAGCTCCACCTATGTCAAAAAGGTTGTTCTTGTAGTTTTACCTCAAAATTTCTAAACAATGTCCTACAGAGATGTCGCCATTTATAAGCATCATTTGGGTATTTTGAACATGCTCATCCCTCAGGATGCTCTCTTGTTCTGCTTTTAAATGGGGCCACGCCATTTTCAATTTGTGTTCGCAAAACACTGTACAAAGCACGCCACACACACACTCGCCAATATGTTAGCTTATATATTCATGTATGTAACATTTGAGACACAATAAACCTGACATCCAACGACTAATGTAGTGTCATTTAATCCCAACATTACAAGAGCATATGTGAAGTTAGCAGATCATTTTTGTAATAAGTACTCGACTTTATCTTTTTTTTTAAATAATTGTTCAAGAACTATAGAACTCTGCTGTGCAATGCCAGAACACCTTTTGTTTTATAATTTGACGAAAAATGATGTGCTATGTATGCTGCTAACTTCACGGACATGCTTTGTACAGTGTTTTGCGAACACAAATTGAAAATGGCGTGGCCCCATTTAAAAGCAGAACAAGAGAGAGCATCCTGAGGGATGAGCATGTTCAAAATACCCAAATGATGCTTATAAATGGCGACATCTCTGTAGGACATTGTTTAGAAATTTTGAGGTAAAACTACAAGAACAACCTTTTTGACATAGGTGGAGCTTTTTTGTGGTCACTTGTTAATATAATAAAAAATATCTCGCAAAATAAGTAGGTAATGTTTTATTTTTTGCAATCTCACTGTACATCGGAGTCAGTAGTTCTATTTGGAATAAAAGCCACGTTTCCAAATAGTTCGATCCGTCAGTATAACAATTTGGAAAAAAAATATCCAAACAGTTCGACTATCGAACTACTGGTAGGACTGGGTGGAATAAAGGGATTTTTGGAATGGCAACCCTGCCTGCCTACCAGTCATTTAACATGGCCACGGTTGTATTTGAGTGTGATTTGAATTGCATTCCGGTCTGCACGTGCGATTCTGACCTGGTTTTTAGGTGTTTTCGTTACCACAAACCACAATACTTCAAGCGTCGAGTTGAGCTTGCTCGCTTGCTGCTCCGTTTGGGTATTGACTTACTTCGCGTGTGAAGTTAAATTTCTGCGATATGGACGCTTATTTTAATGTGCGACAGGGACGTTGTTTTTTTATTTTGTGTACTTATGTATTTTATTGTTGATACAATAATTATTACATATCCTTTCAAATGCCCAAAACATAAAGATGATTTAAAAAATGTATTTCTAAGTGTTACATTAAATCTAATAATTTACAGCTGTTGTCAATCGGTTAATCGGATTTTGTCCGGTAAGTTAATCTATGATGGGGATGACAAAGTAAAAATAGCTGCACAAAAATATTACCTACAACAAACGTAAACATTATAAAAATAGAAAATAAAGCTATAAAATAATACTTGTCATTTCATTTCAATATACCCTCCCGCCCAATTAGTTAGGTATTTCCCAGTAACAAACTATTTTGTTCTCGTCTCGTCGTAATTCTTAAATTCAGATTAATATTAATCGAATCTAATTACGACAAGACGAGAGCAAAATAGTTTGTTACTGGATAGCCAAGCCATTAAATTTTAAGAATATCTGTAAGGTCTAATTCTATGGAACTTGCTAACTATGTAAACAAACCGCCATATTGAAATTGTCTCTGAATGATGAATTTACTAGTGATTGGCAATACTCCTTTACTTATGACAAACCATATCGAATAATAAAATACCGAAAGTAAAAAACAAGTAGTTACTTATTTGTAATTTGATTAATCACGATCTGAAGAAAAATCGGTACTTGAAGATGACATATCACCAGTATTTATTATAAAAGGTGCCGTTATATCATCTGTGAGTGTGATCAGCGTGAGTTGGGTAATGTGTAGGGGCCTTAATACATCGCCAACTTTAGCCACAACACTACCCATGATAGACAATTTAGACTTTAAAAGAAACAAAAACGTCATTCCATCAGGTCCTAATAACCTAACTTATGAAACAATTTAAACTTTTAATGAAATATCCAAGATAGAGTTATATATTTGGTGATTTTATATTTTACAGTAAAGACCGTTTCAATAGTGTATGGTTTCAATGGTGTTTGATGAGGTGAGGTGAAAATTCAAGTAGAAACAGTGACAAAACCAAGTTAAGTCTTTTGTTTACATAGTTAGCAAGTTCCATAGAAATAGACTGTAGCTGGCTATACGTATATACAGGGTGTCTGGAAAACCTTCGGAGAAATTTGGGGGGGTAATAGTTCGCACGATTCTGATCACGGGGGTATGGTTCATTTTTGTTTCTGTTAATGTAAAAAAAAAAGAAGGATTAATTATATTCATTTTGTTACTTGATGTACCGCAGCCGATATCTCGACCTTGACATTTTGACGTTGATAGTATACTACTCCAACAGTTCGTAGTATCTTACGTCAAAATTCAATGTCCGAGGTCAATGACCTGAGACCATACGTTGTCACATGGTATGTAAACAAACAGTTCGCTCCATGTAAACAAACAGTTCGCTCCATGTAAACAAAAATCAAGGTAGCATTATAATAAAAATAAATGAGTAATTTTAGTGCAACTTACTGTATTTTCGTTTTTGCAATTTGAACACTAATTGGTTTTAAATGTGAAATCACTAGGTCTCTTGTTCATGTTTTGCCGAGACTGATCATATCGTCCGTCTTTTACTGTCGAGATCTAACCATTTACCATTGTTTTCTGCTCTAAAGTAGCCCATATAACTGATTTACAGCAAAAATATTGAAGACGTGAATATTGAAAATAACATAATTTAACACTGACATCTAATGACAGCCATAAATTCATAGACTTCTCAAAGTTCAAATAGACGGATTGAACGATCCGATTATTGCTCTCCGTATTGAAGAAAAAAAAGGAGAAAAAGAAAATCGTTTATTGGTGCAAACCACAGAAAAATAATAATCAAATTAAATACAGTGAGAAAATAATTTAAAACAAAACCTTAAAACTATTTTATAAAATAATAATGCACCAAATTGGGTGCTACTCAGCATCATAGTGTCAGACATGCCGTGACGCTGCACGCGCTGATTTTCAGGGCAACCAGACGGGGAGAAAGCGCTGCTGGCTGCTGGTTCTTTCCTTTTGATCCGCATGGTATTTGTGGCAGTAGCCAAAAGTCCAAGTGCAAAACATTTTGTCGATGGATTTAAAGGTCGTCGCATAATTGATTATAATAGGCTATTTGACAACATTGAAAATATACTACAAATTGTGGTCATCCTATCTGATACTAGCGTAAAATAACGTATTTCACTTTATTTCACATTTAATTATGTCTATTTTTTTGGAAATTACACGAAATAATTACTAATTACACTCCTGTATTGTCGAAACACCAGAGGATTGGTATCGCCTTGGCACTTTCTGTGGTGCTACCAAAAAAAAAAGGAAGAGAAGATATTGGGTGAAGAATTGGTTGCAGAAACGAAGCAAATTGTGCCACATGAATATTATGAAAGAATTGGAAGTAGATGATCTTAGAAACTTTTTGCGAATGGATATTGATTCTTTTGAAGAGCTCCTGGCTATGGTAACACCATTTTTTCCATTTTTGTCCACTCCGCTCGGTTGTCACCAATGAACTGACTGGAATTGCCCCAATCCTACTACACACGCAGCAACCTTGCAGGGCGGTAGACACAATCTAGGGAGCTAGGAAGGTCTTGCGCCCCTGCCGCCCTGCCGCAGGCCCAATCTAAAAATTGCTCCTGCTTGCCTACACACATCACAATTAAGGAGGCAATCAAGGGTCCAATTCCCATATTGCCCCTGCAGCAGGTGTGTGAGTAGCCGGCTTTAGTGGCCTTTTTCTTTAAGGGTTTTTACCACAGAGTGTAATCACGTCGACCTCTTCTTACAAAGCGATCCTATTTTTCTCTTTCTTTTTTTTTATACGAATATCTAGCAACAACATGTATGATGCCAGCTTTAAATGTAATTTTGATAAAACGTAACGTGTAGGTAGGATTTTTTGTTTACAAATGAAACCTAAAACTCTTTTTATAAAGAGTTTTAAGGGTCCAAGATTTAAAAAGATAATATGTCAAATTGTCAATAATTAATTCTTGTGTTTTTTATTCGTCGGAAGCCCTGATAGTGGTACAAATCAATGAAATACAGCCATGATTCATGATCTCGTAAAAGAAGTAATGTGCCTACGAGTGCAAGTGCTATTTTAGCCGTGTGAGTGTGAGAAAAGTGTGAGTAAAAATCATAATCGTAAGTTTCAGTTTTAGATTATTTCACATAATAGCCCTTATCAGACACCGTCTTTTCATTCACATTACAGGATAATGTGTCAGTTTTCTAAACTCCATGGAGCTTTTGACCATGATTGGAAACATTGTTCATAAGGAACAACTTGTTTATTTACATTACGTTGTGACACATATCGTCGGTGAAACTGCAAAACCGCTAAAGTGACATTTTAAATAAGGAGCAAAATGCACCTTTTTAATAAGACCGTAAGGTTTATTTTGCTCTATCATAAATTTGTTACTTACGCGGTTTTGCAGTATCACCGACGATATTATGAATGAATCCGTTAAGATGGGGCACACTGAGAGCATCGTCAGGAAAGTCGATGATAAATCTGTCTGTAACTCAGTCAAATATTAACTTAAACAAAAGTTACCAATATAGGGATGATCCAAATCATCCACCCTATCTACAGTTAAAATTTCTCCTAAGGTTTTCCAGACACCCTGTATATGAATGGTACTTGTTCAAAAATGTAGATGGCGCTTCAAATCAGTCTGCATGAATAACCCGTGAGAGGGCTCTCTTTTCCCAGTATATTACACTACTCTTTGCCCTATATTCAATCCGCGGACAGATAGGCTTACTTCGGATTAAAATTTGACACATTTTGTATGGGCAAATGTCAAATTTTAACACGAGGTAAGCCTTATCTATCCTCGGATTGAATATAGGGTTCGGCCGTAAGTGCGTAGAGCTTAATGGAGATTATGTTGAAAAATAAAATCGTTTTTTTACGCTAAATGCAGTAATTATTTGATAGGCCAGGTACTTATCATCCCGCCCTCGTAGATAACAAGACGTCATCATCCGTGAGCGCTAGCCGCAGTGCTTCGAGCGCCGCATACCTACGAAGTATAAAATTCAATATCTGAAACTATATGACGCATGGCAAAAAAAAATCACAGCTACGTACACTTACGCTTTTATTCCCAGAGTGGGGTAGGTATTGCTACAGAATTACCAACAACTCTAAAAACTTGTTGATAATTCTGTAATCACATTTTGCATAATTAGGGTGAGATGTTTACTAGTGTATTAATGACGGGTTACAAGTCCATCGCCTAACAGCAATAAGTACTAGTTTTTACAGTTATTTTCTGTTTTAAATGAAAAATACTTAGGCCAAAGACCTACAGGCTGACATTCTCTATTCCCAGAGAAATAAAGACTTCTAAGAGGACCGAGTCCACCGCATCATACTTTTACAGAACTAGTGGAAAATCAAGTATCAACCCTTTAAATCCTATTACCAGGAGTTGCAAGCCCCAAATTAGAATTTCACGTTCACGTTTTTATAATATCACGTTCGATCACTCATGTGGGGATCCGCCTTTATAAATAAAGGACCAATGTTACCATACGAACACAGCATACGAACAACAAAGCAAACTGGATTTCTAAATCCAAAGACAACGTGTTTTTTTAGTGCCACTGACTAGCAATTATTTGACTGAAAGGGAGATTTTAGTTGAGGTTATGTTTACGGGTAATTTTGTCGAGTCAGGTAGTACATTACATTGTTAAAATAGAGTGTAATACTTATCCAGTTTCAAAGCACAACGTAAAAATAAAAAAATGTTGGTTACGTTAAAAACATTGCAACAACAAACATTTCAAATAGAGATCGATCCAGAAGAAACCGTCAAAGCTCTGAAACTTAAAATTGAAGTTGAAAAAGGTAAAGACTATGCCGCTGACCAACAAAGACTTATTTATGCTGGAAAGATATTGCTCGATCATAACAAGCTTGTAAGCTATAACATAGATGACAAGAAATTTATTGTTATCATGGTAACGAAGCCTAAAGTTTCCGAGGTGCAAGCATCTTCTACTTCCGCTCCCGCGGCCGGTGAAAGTGCATCTACAGAAAGTGGAGACGGAAAAGATAAGGCTGCCGCCGAGGAACCGCCAAAACCACCGACTGCTGCGGAGCCCGAACACGCTGCAGAGGTGACGGTGCCGGCCAACGAGCCAGATTTCGAGGCCACCGTTCAAAGCATCATGGACATGGGCTATAATCGACAACAAGTAGAGCAAGCGCTGCGCGCTTCGTTTAACAATCGTGAACGAGCTGTTGAATATCTAATAACGGGTATCCCTGAAGAGTTGCTTCAAGAACAGGATGTTGAAGAAGGAACTGATGAGGACCCATTAGCATTTCTCCGAGATCAGCCACAGTTTCAGCAAATGCGGGCAGTAATACAACAGAACCCTAACTTATTAAATGCTGTCCTACAGCAGATTGGTCAAACAAATCCGGCTTTACTCCAAGCCATCAGTCAACACCAACAAGCCTTTGTGAGAATGTTAAATGAGCCAGTAACCCCTAGCTCAGGTGGGAATGTAGTTGCTGAGGACAGTGCTGTGGATGCGCCGCAGCAACAGCCTCAAAACATTATTCAAGTGTCCCCTCAAGATAAAGAGGCAATTGAAAGATTAAAAGCTCTAGGATTTCCTGAAGATATGGTTATCCAAGCATACTTTGCTTGTGAAAAGAATGAAAATTTGGCAGCCAACTTCTTGTTGTCACAAAATTTTGATGATTAAAAATAAATGCTCCTTTAAATTGTTTCAGTGAAAAGACAACAAAATATTGTACTGATGTGTATAACAAATGCTGTATGTTCTTATGTCAATAGCCCAATAGTTTATCATTGAGATTTTAAGTGTATTTTTACACTGAATTTCACTATAATTTGTCAACTTTTATGGTCTAATAAATTTCTTATTGTTCACTTGTGCTAGCTTATTTTTATAATAATATATACATAAGAAGACAAAGAAACGTGAAACATGCAAAGTAGTAAGTAGGTATAGTGATTTCAATAGAGTGCATCATGTGATGCACACTACCTCTTACCTAACATTATGTGATTGCTGAAATGTATGCAAAGTCTAGTAGTAGGTTTATTGTAACAATATGAATCAAAATTTTAACACTTTCATTGCCAAGGTTTCATACAAAATCGACCCACCTAGCGGGTCGGTGGCAATGAAAGTGTTAACGAATTGGCTTTTATTTGCCAAATTGCTGCATCTTTTTTATTTTATACAAAGCAGTCCCATACTGTAAAAGAACTTAAGGAACTGGGTGAAAGACTACAGATGTATTAGAATAGACTAGCATCGAATATGCTTTGTTGTGAAACACCATGTTACAAAAGGATGTTATATTAAGAATCTGGCTCGAGGGTAAGCCACTCTGGGCATAGTTACATAGAGTAGGTTAAACACATTAAAATAATTAGAAATTGATCAAAACTAACAGATTCCACAGATAACTCATACCTAACCTGTAACCTGTTACAAAGTTGTAGCGTCCTTCCTCACAGCAAATTGCTATTGTAAATTGTTCAGGATATTATGTATATTTTCTAATTTAAGTATGATTAGTTTCACAATAACCCAAAGGCAAACTACCTACATGCGGCCGCAATCTGAAAATTTACTGACTGGCCAACTTATCTAGTTTTACCAATATCTTTCTAATTTAGAACTAATTCGTGATCATTTCGAAGTTCACTGATCTGTATAGGTAATTAGTTTATTTATTTTTTGTTAAAAAAAATAGATTTGATATTTAACTTATTTAAACAAATTTTAAAATATCATGTACAAAAAATAGCGTTACAATTAAAGGCATTTCATGATTCTACCGTAAAACAAATCTGCACTTAAAGTTCGAGTGATAGATCATCAACACTTAATTTGATCTCGTTACGTCTTGCGTCGGATCATAATAATGATATAATATAATATATCAAACATAATGTAACGAAGTGTTTACGTTTTTTTTGCACACGGTACCTAAAATTATAATAACTCATTTCATATACTTTCGTCAAAATGACGTTTAAGCTCCATTCCGCGTACCTAATACCCATAGCGTAGACAGAGTAACATAAACTCGAGCTACTTTATCCCACAGATCACCCGAATAGATACCGCATATTGCTTATTTTGTTAAACGTCTATATCACCATACTTTGAGGTAGGCACGGGATGAGGGGAAAGTAAAAGCGATGACGTGATTGGCTATTTAAAGCACCGACCAAATAGGGATGGGACATAGTTATTGTCATGATATTTCTTATCGATAAAGATTCACCCTCTCATTATTATCCTTATCCTTACATACTCATAGTACCTATAAAACAAAATCGCTCCCGCTGTCTGTATGCTTAGATGTTTTAAACTTCTTTCTCAACGGATTTTAATGCAGCTTTCAGCAATAGATAGAGTGATTCAAGATTAAGGTTTATATGTAATAATAAACTCTGGATTATGAAAGGGTATCACAGAAAACTCACACGAAGCGAAGCGAGGGCGGGTCGCTAGTTAAGTATTTATCAGTCATGGTATATTTTGACATTGGATCGATTTGATATTTAACATCTGGATCGGAATGTAAAAAAGGAACCTAATCACGACCAATATCGTTAGTTATGCAGTGGGCGGAATTTTCATGGCAAAAATCAAACTTCAATAGAGATGGAATGTTAAATTTTATCGACTTTTCCAGCTATCGATAAGTTGAATCTTCTTCTATATTACTGACTTCTTATATTAACCTCTTTGATAAGCGAGTTGCATCGCCATTTAAAGTAAATCGCATGGCAGTGAACTGGCATTTCTGCCACTAGTCTTTTTGCAACTAATTCATGGTTAATCCAAAACGAAAAATAATAAACAAATGGATAAAAAGTATCCTTTTCTTTCTTACAACGAAAATAATCCAACAACATAGTGCTCTACATAAGGCTTACTTAAAGCAACTTAAAAAATATTGCGTACGAGTAAAACACATTCACGTAATTAATAAATTAATTAATTTTAAAAGCAAGCTAAAGGACTATTATCTATCGCTTCCGTAGTTTTTCTAAGATTTCCTTTACTTTTATTTTTACCATCCTATGACCTCGTGTGTTATCTTTGTTTGGCTGATTTCTAGAATTATGCATATATACAGGGTGTTTGGTAGCGGGTTCGACAAACGAAAATGGGAAATACTTGGGTCCAATTGGAACACATTTGCCATAGTGACCCCTCTGCTAAAGTTGATAGTTTTTTTTTAATATTTTTTTTTCCGTTTTTTTGAAAATATCCCAAAATTTTACCTTTAAACCTTCTTAATTACATACCTAAGCAACTGAAACCGCCCATTTTTTTTTAAATCATGCTCTGATAATGGTTTTATTTTAAAACAAAACCAAAACCCATAGGTAGTGCTTTAAAAAAAATATATGGGCCCTTAAAGCTATGACAAAATGTGGAAAATAAAATGACATTTAAGTTTCGACAAGTATAAAAAAAAAATCACAAGTCATAGACGATTTCAAATTGATTAAAAAACTTCTCTGGTTAATACTCTTCACAACGATTTGCCATTTAAAAGAAAAAAACACAGAAAAAAAAAAATACGCAGTACATTGAAATTTCCTCACGAAGATTTATCAAAGAAATCACTTATACCACGGTTATGAATATTGGTGAATACGTTAGAGTTAATAATCGCTGATAAATTACCATTAATAAAAAACATACATACATACATACATAAACTCACGCCTTCGTTCCCGGAGAGGGGTAGGCAGAGCTACAGAATTACCTACAACTCCAAAAACCTGTTGATAATTCTTTTAATAAAAAACATTTTAAGAGTAATAATAAAATTGAAAACAAAACACTTTTTTAAATTTTGATCACAAAATTTAAAAAATTCTTTGAGCTTCACGGGCGTTATTGCAAGCTCGACCATACGCTAAACAAAACACTTTTTTAAATTTTGTGATCACTTGATCAGGAATACATTCCGTACATTTTCGTCGCATTTGCCACATTGATTTGAAAAAAAACATTAAGCTAAATTAGCTTTTTAATCTGTGTCTTAAATAGCGTATAGTTCTTTAAAAGAAAAGTACACTTTTTTTTTTAAAGGCGGCAAATTGTAATTTTTTTTCAAACAGAAAGACTTGTAGAAAAACACGTTGATTTGTATTGGTTTTTGAAACTTTCATTACAATGGGTGAACGTACACCATTTACCAATGAAGAGTACGCTGATATTATTTTAGCGTATGGTCGAGCTCGCAATAACGCCCGTGAAGCTCAAATTTTTTTTTTAATTTTGTGATCAAAATTTAAAAAAGTGTTTGGTTTTCAATGTTATTATTACTCTTAAAAGGTTTTTTATTAATGGTAATTTACCAGCGATTATTAACTCTAACGTATTCACTATTCACCAATATTCATAACCGTGGTATAAGTGATTTCTTTAATAAATCTTCGTGAGGAAATTTCAATGTACTGCGTAATTTTTTTTTTCTGTTTTTTTTCTTTTAAGTGGCATATCGTTGTGAAGAGTATTAACCAGAGAAGTTTTTTAATCAATTTGAAATCGTCTATGACTTGTGTTTTTTTTTTTATACTTGTCGAAACTTTAATGTCATTTTATTTTCCTCATTTTTTCATAGCTTTAAGGGCCCATTTTTTTTTTTTAAAGCACTACCTATGGGTTTTGGTTTTGTTTTAAAATAAAACCATTATCAGAGCATGATTTAAAAAAAAATGGGCGGTTTCAGTTGCTTAGGTATGTAATTAAGAAGGTTTAAAGGTAAAATTTTGGGATATTTTCAAAAAAACGGAAAAAAAAATATTAAAAAAAAACTATCAACTTTAGCAGAGGGGTCACTATGGCAAATGTATTCCAATTGGACCCAAGTATTTCCCATTTTCGTTTGTCGAACCCGCTACCAAACACCCTGTATATTTTATAGTTGTATAATAATATGTATTTAGCGTGTATTTAGTATGTATTTATTAACTAATTTACTTTGTGTATGTGTATATTTATATGTAGTTTATACATATCGCTCATCCAGTAGAATAATGACATAATTGCAAAAATCGGGTTTTGAGATTTTACCGTCATAAGTGTTCTAAAGGTCAGGTCTATCGCGTGGAACAATGACATAACGGTAATCTCAACGATAACCGGTAGATGGCGATGGTTGTCATATTTGGTTTGGCTTGAATTTTGGCCAATCCTGCGGTGACAACGGCGTAACGGTCAGTTGTGCGGGGAGCCCCGCGTCCTGTGGTCGCGGCTGGAAATATACTGACGTAAATGTAAGTTATGACAGATACTCTTTATATAATTGGCGAAATAATGGCGTATTTGTGCAATTACAACTTTGTTTTAGTAATAAGGTATTAAAGTGAATGGCACAAGTGGCAAATATGCGATTATATCGGCAAGATGATGCGGATCTTTGTTTTTATTTTGTCATAACAGTTAATTGCGTCTTTCTTTTGCCTAACTGTGATTCAAGTTGCGGTACTCATTTTGAGCAGTTATGACATTTGAAAATGTGAAATCGAATTAAGTTCAATATTTAATTTTGTTTTATAGATATTGAACGAAAAGTCATACATATAAATTTAACAAAATGTTAACCCGAACTAAGCGGATTCTGCAGTTAGCAGCTGGTGGGCTCCAAACTTCACGAACACCATCTTTAAAAAAAAGTTAAAAAATACAGTGGCGATAAAAGAAATGACACTATAGGTTTGTTTTGTGGTTATTATTGCAGTAGGTATTTTTTAAGGAATTGTTTAAAAATTTTAGATGCCCGAATTCACAAACACCACTCAAGTTCAAATGGCCGTTAAAATTATTTTATTTCTGTTATAAATAAGAGTAGGTACCTAATTTTAATATCCTCTAAATTTCAATTTTAACATTTTAAAACTTATTTTGTCTTACATTGAAATGGCCAAACATTTTTTAGTTTTCTGCTGTCTATGATGAAAATGAAAATGCCATTTAAACTTGCGTGAGGGTTGTGTTTGGGCATTGTTAGTGTATAAATTTTATTTTTATTTTTCGAAACTAGAACACAATTTGCCATCGGATACTAAAAAAAACGAATTCTATCGAGGCAGAAGCGATATCGCCAACTAATCAAGAAAAAAGTGGTGAAATGATTGGACTTGAAAATGCTGCGATTCATGCAGCCTTTTCAAGTACGCTACGCTACGCTACGCTACGCTACGCTACGCTCAAGATTCTATTTTTGAACCACTCGCTTCGCTCGTGGCTCGCAGACCAATACGTGCAGATTATATGAAATGCAAAAAAAAGCTGGAAACCTGTATATACAATATTGTTCATGAATTAAACTACACAGATTTTACTGATTGGAAGGCGGTTACTGATGAGCTGGAAGTCAATTTCAGTAAAAACTGTGCTGGAGACGTTATTAGGATGACAGATATTAGATTAATTAAATTCGAAAAAGCCTATGATGATGATGAACGTACGAAAGTGAGACAGCATGAGGTCAATCTAATATTAAAAAAGTGTCTAACAGACGTAACGCGAGGAACAGTAGCGTGAGGCAAATTTCATTGAAACCGGCTTATGATTAAAAAAATCCTATTACAGGACGCAAAAAAGATGACTTGATTCATCTTCTGAAAACTAACATAATACCGTCATTCTACGAAGGCTTTTACAACACACTCTTTTGATAAAAAAATATTAAGGTGATATTGTTTACAATCACATCTCAGTTTATATTGAATGTTTTAAAATCAAAAATATTCGTTTAGTTTTTAAAATATATTCAATAAAATAATCTAGGCAACAACAGATGCTTAGCAATAACCCATTTGCTTGATTTTTAGGGTACTTTATTAGTAGTTCCAGGAAACGATTTGTGATAATTATCTTTAGAAGGTTTTTTTTGTTCATTTTTGAAAAATATTTTTGAAGAACGATATACGAGTACTTACTTAAGTCGTAAAAAATATTAATTGTGTGATTTCTCAGTTATTGAGTAAAATAAATACCTACCTAAAAACGACTCTTAGAGGATGCAAGATAGATGACTTTATTTTAAGTAAGTTAATAACCACTAATTCTACGAATATTTTCAAGTTGGTGTAATAATAATGACTGATTGAGATAATAATGATGCCATCAAGCTAATCTCGTTTTATATCATTACTGTGATCTCATTTATGATTAGCCTTTATTTTCTCAGAGGTTTTTATGTTGATTTTTCAGAGGTTTCTCTTTTTACTTTTTTACGTTATTTTTAATATCCTTACGGTGCTCCTCCTCACCTATATACAATGAAAATGTTAATTATTACACTTAACATACAACTATCTATTTCTTAGATTTTGTTAAATAAGCATAGAAAAATAAAGATTATTCGATATTCATTGTTATATTTAATATAAAACTAAAGTGTCATAAAGGTATTTCAACCATTCTAGCGTGAAAAAGACGTAAATGCAAGGCACTTTTTTTTGCAGCAGTTTTTTTGTGGTTTTTGTTCCGTTTTTGTGTTTTATTCAACCTATTCCTTGTAGTCAATAAGACGGAGTATAATGACGACAAAAATTTAAATTTCCATCATTTATATTGAAATGTCCTAGATGGTTTGAAATCTTTAAACAGCTCTACTGTAAAATGCTAAAAATGCAATTATGTCATTATTCTATTGGATGAGCGATATATCGCTCATCCAATAGAATAATGACATAATTGCAAAAAATCGGGTTTTGAGATTTTACCGTCATAAGTGTTCTAAAGGTCAGGTCTATCGCGTGGAACAATGACATAACATGCATGCTAAAAATGCAATTATGTCATTATTCTATTGGATGAGCGATATGTGTAAGTAGTTTTTACAATAACAGAAGTGTTTCTTGTTGTTTAGTTTGAGTTCTGAAGAATTTAGTTAACACCGCCTGCCATGTATTTTTGCCTTTATTATTTCTCTGTCCAAGGTTGTCTGGAAGAGATCGCTATTTAGCGGTAAGATAAAAAAGATAAAAGATAAAATAGGTTTATTCAGTAAGTAGGCCGCACGGGCACTTTTACACGTCAAAAATCTACCAGCGCTTCGCAAGAGACCATTGCTGAGAAGAAACGCCGCAAGAAACTCAACAGAAAGTCGTTTTTTAAATATTGCTAATGATATTAAACAATAATAAACTTAACCAAGCATTATATAAAACAATGAATCTCATATAAAACCAAAAATTAATATATTCATGCGTAGTTGAGCAGGAAAATGTGTCAAAACTCAGAATTGTCACAAAACTAATAAGCAACAGTAATAAAAAATTGAAAGTATACAAGTTATACTTACCTGTGACGGTGCAAAACAACCTGCATAAAAGTTTCTATACATTCTCCTACAGAAACCGTGTCCCCTAGACAATATACAATGTTTACATATTTTTATGACTTAGTTATTATTAAATTATTTAGGTGTTGGCCAAGCATTTTTATCTGTTAGATAGTCTTCGACCCTATAGTAAGCTTTAGACATCAACGACTTTTTCAAGTAAGTTTTAAGTACTGGAAATGGTAACTTTAAAACAACGTCAGGTAATTTATTATAGAAAAGGATGCATTGACCAACAAATGATTTATAAACCTTACGGACACGAATTTTTTTAGTAGCAATTTTATTTTTATTTCTTGTATTCAAATTATGTATATCACAATTCTTAACAAAAGAGTCTTGATTTTTAATGACATAAATAATATTTTCATAAATAAATTGTGACGCAACTGTCAAAATATTAATTTCATTAAATAGTAATCTTAAGGAATCACGGGAGTTTAGATTATATATAGAACGAATGGCTCTTTTTTGCAACACGAATATAGTCTGTATGTCAGCTGCTTTTCCCCAAACCAGAATACCGTACGACATAACACTATGCAAATAACTATAATAAACTAGGCGAGCTGTCTCAACATTAGTAAGTTGCCTGATTTTCCTAACAGCATAAGCTGCCGAACTTAATTTACCTGCTAGTACTGCTATATGGGGACTCCATTTCAAGTTTTTATCTATAGTTATCCCTAAGAAAAGCGCCTTATCTACGATTTCCAATCTCTCATCATTAAGAAATATACTAGATTCTACCGGTCTAACATTAGGCAAAGCGAACCTAACACATTTAGTTTTCTTAGCATTGAGTAGCAAATTGTTACTAGTAAACCAATTAAGTACTTTACCTAGTGTGGCGTTTATCCTACTGTAATCGACGGATTTTCGGTCTACCTTGAAAATTAATGATGTATCATCAGCAAATAGCACAATATCACAAAGGTTATCTACCGTGGGTGGTAAGTCATTAATATAAACCAAAAATAAGAAAGGTCCTAATATAGAGCCCTGAGGCACACCTAATTTAACAGCTGCTCCAATAGACTTTGTTTGGTTTACAACAACCATTTGTGTTCTATCACTAAGATATGAAGACATAAGATTTAGAGAATTATTTGACAGACCATAATATTCTAATTTTAATATAAGAGTTGCATGATCTACACAATCGAAAGCTTTGGAAAGGTCACAAAAAATTCCTATTGCATCACAAGATTTCTCCCAAATATTGTATATATATTTAATGAGTACAGATGCTGCATCAGTTGTGGATCGCCCTCTGGTGAAGCCAAACTGATTACTGTTAAGCAGTTTATTTCTATTGAAGTGACCTAACATATCTTTTAACATTAACTTCTCAAAAACTTTGCTTAAAACAGGTAGAATAGAAATGGGACGGAAATTCGTTAAATCACTCATATCGCCCGATTTAAAAAGTGGTATGACTTTACTATATTTCATAAGATTTGGAAATACCCCCTCTGAAATGCAATTATTGTAGATTAAAGCTAAGTGAGGTGCAATTATATCTATGATATGATGGATGACTTTAACTGACGTTCCCCATAAATCCTCGGTTTTTTTTAAACTGATTGATTTGAATACTTTAACAATTAAAACAGAATCTACGTGGCTAAAATCAAAGCTTGCGTTACATTTAGTAACATTAGCACAAAGTAATTTTTGAGCTTCAATCGCAGATGATTGAAGACATTTCGTGGTATTAACGGCTATGATTGAGAAATAATTTTCGAACGCTAACGCCACGTCTTTGTTTGACGTGATTTGTTTATTGTTTGTCTCCCTTGTTTAGGGTGACTTGATTATCCCGAGTTTTAGATTTACCCGTTTCTCTATTTATTATTTTCCATACAGTTTTCACCTTATTGTCAGAAGCTTTAAGCTTAAGACTTAAAAAGTTTGACTTAGCAGTCAAGCAAACTTGCTTGAAAGTCACCGAATATTTCTTAACATAAACTAAGAAGTCCGCGTTCTTGTTCTCCTCCCTCTCTCTATATAATTCATAAAGCTTATTTCTACTTCTATGAATGCCTACAGTAGCCCATTCACTAAACTTAGTTTTTGACCCAGAAAGAGTTTTCATCTTAAAATTATTATTAAATTGATGAAGAATTACACCAAACAAATCTTTATAAATACTATTAGAGTCATTATATGAAAAGGATAACCTACAGAGATTACTCTGTGGTACTTCATGAAAACCATTTAAAAAAGAAGCCTTTTGACCACTATGATCAGAATTAAAGCAGTTAAATATTGCTTTATCCAAACATTCGCAATTACAAAAAATGTTGTCTAAACAGGTAGCACTTGAAACACCTATTCGTGTAGGTTCAAAGAACAAATTACCTAAATTAAAAGATTTAAATAAACTTAAGATCTTAATAGTATTAATTGACGATTCCAGTAAGTCAGTAAGACCGCCTGTTGTATAGGTACCTATAGTTAAAGTGTACTGTTCCGTGTTTTCTTTTGGTGTTCAATAAAGAGTATTTGTATTGTATTGTATTGTAATAGTTTTTATCTGGATTTGATTATATTTCTAGTTTCTTGCAATATCCCATGGAAAATAATAAACAATCCACAATTCCGTTTTTTTTAAATATATAAGTATTTGTTGTTCCTGTTCATCACCATTTGATAACTATTACATACCTACATACATAAACTCACGCCTTCATTCCCAAAGTGGGGTAGGCAGAGCTAAAGAATTACCAACAACTTTTTAAACTTGTTGATAATTCTGTAACCACATTTTGCACAAGTAGGCTAAGATGTTTCCCAGTGTTTTAGTGACAGGTGGCAAGCCCATCGCCTAACAGTACTACAAGCCTTTATTCCCTTAGTCGCCTCTTACGACATCCGCGGGAAGACATGGAGTGGCACTATTCTAACCCGGCAACCACACGTATCTAAGGTCTAATTCTATGGAACTTGCTAACTATGTAAACAAACCGCCATATTGAAAATGTCTCTGAATGATGAATTTACTAGTGATTGGCAATACTCCTTTACTTATGACAAACCATATCGAATAATAAAATATACATACATACATACATACATAAACTCACGCCTTCATTCCCAGAGTGGGGTAGGCAGAGCTAAAGAATTACCAATAAGTCTTAAAACTTCTTGATAATTCTGTAACCACATTTTGCACAAGAAGGCTAAGATGTTTCCTAGTGTATTAGTGACAGGTGGCAAGCCCATCGCCTAACAGCACTACAAGCCTTTATTCCCTTAGTCGCCTCTTACGACATCCACAGGAAGACATGGAGTGGCGCTATTCTAACCCGGAAACCACACGGGAAAATATAGAAAGTAAAAAAACAAGTAGTTACTTATTTGTAATTTGATTAATCACGATCTGAAGAAAAATCGGTACTTGAAGATGGATATATCACCAGTATTTATTATAAAAGGTGCAGTTATATCATCTGTGAGTGTGATCAGCGTGAGTTGGGTAATGTGTAGGGGCCTTAATATATCGCCAACTTTAGCCACAACGCTACCCATCATAGACAATTGTAGAATTTAAAAGAAACAAAAACGTCATTCCATCAGGTCTAACCTAACCTAACCTAACTTATGAAACCATTTAAACTTTTAATGAAATATCCAAGATAGAGTTATATATTTGGTGATTTTGCATTTTACAGTAACGACCGTGTCAATAGTGTATGTTTTCAATGGTGTTTGATGAGGTGGTGTGAAAATTCAAGGAGAAACAGTGACAAAACAAAGTTTAGGCTTTTATTTACATAGTTAGCAAGTTCCATAGAAATACACTATACTGATAACTATTCTTGTTAATAAATATCTAAATAAAGTTACGCTTCGTAAATATAAGTCGATAAAATATATAGTCGATAAAATTCAACGTTCCAACTCTATTGAAGTTTGATTTTTGACATAAAAATTCCGCCCTCTGGCAACTAACCCGAAATGATTAAAAATATAATTTATCAAATTGGCCCATTAAATTACAATTAAATTATACTCTTCAATCATTACAGAAAAGTATAATAATAATAATAATGGGTGGTGGCGAGTGGGCACCTTATGGTCGTTTAAAGTCCAGAAGCACGCCGTAGTTTCATCAATAGCCTAGTTCACAAATCCTTATCTGTCCATTCATTTTGATGTTTCCATCCGTCTTAAATAGTCCTACACTAACCATTGGTTGTCCGTGGGAGCATACTTCTCTTCTGAGCGAACTCAGGGACAATCGCCGGTTGGTGTCTCATCAGTCTCATCACTTTACTAAATTAAAATTGTCTAAAGGGCCTTTGCGTGTTGGCTTCGGCTCCATGTACGCCTTCCAAAGGTCCGGGACTCCCATAGTCCCGTGATTGGTAAAGACATACAAATAATAATAATAATATCGGACGGATTGCACAACTTCTGGATTAAATGGTTCAAAGCCTCACATGAGTGATTAGCAACGCTACTCCGAAATGCCCTTGAAATCGGTTCCTTGCCACCTTTATTAACAGCTCGTGTCACCTCCCTGCTCCACAAGTCCGGTAGAACCGCGGATCTAAAGAACTACCGACATGCTTACCATCTATAAACAAGTATACATAATATATACCATTTATACAAGCTCCTTACATCCATTTTGAGCACAAAATTAAATGCACATTTTATTGCAAACAATGTTTTGGCCTCTGCTCAAAATGCGTGTAAGGTTGGGTCCCGTGGTCCTAAAGAGCTCCTCCTCATAGACATGACCATTTGCCAGCAAGTAAGAAACAAGGCGGCCGTCTCGGCTGCTTGGATTGACTACAAGAAGGCTTATGACTCGGTACCTCACTCATGGCTCGAAAGGATCTTAGAGTTGTATAAAGTTGATGCAACTTTGAGGTCCTTTTTAGGTGTGTATATGAGGCAGTGGGTTACAATCCTTCGTCAACCAGGTGGTCGAGATGTCCCCTCTGATTCGCCTAACTTGATAAGGATTGAAAGAGGCATCTTCCAGGGTGACAATCTGAGTTCTTTGTGGTTTTGCCTAGCCATGAATCCTCTCAGCTATTCCGGGCTTGGCTATCGACTTCGTAGAGAAGCTGAAGTTATTTTTCACTTATTGTCCATGGATGTCCTCAAATTGTTTGCATCTAAGTGCCAAAATCTTGTCGTACTATTGCAAATCACACAAGAGTTCAGTATGGAATCATCAGCGATCAAGATGGAATTCGGTGTAGATAAGTGTACGGTCATGCATGTTCAACGAGGGAAACTTGTAAATTCATCCAATTTGCAGCTTTCTAAGACTATGACTCTCAGATCTCTGTCCGAATTTGAAACCTACAAATATCTTGGTATGTCACAGTCTTTGGGTATTATGGACGGCGATGTCAAGCAGTCAGTGAAGGAGCGCTTCTTTTGCCGCTTGACAAAAGTTCTTAACAGTCTTTTGTCGGATAAGGCCTTCAATAGCTGGGTGATGCCGCTGCACACATACTCCTTTGGCATACTAAGGTGGACTGAGCTGGACGCCCATAGGAAGGTCCGTCTACTGCTTAAATCACATCGCATGTTGCATCCAAACTCATCTGTCATGAGATTGTACATCCCGCGGAAATGTGGAGGTTGAGGCATTTTAAATGCTAAGAATCTTCACAACCGCGAGGTGTGCAATCTCATGGCAATGAGTGTGGGATGCATCGTGATGTGGTTGCACTAGACAGGAGCCTCACGCCTCTCTCCTTGGCAAACGAACACTGGCGCAGACCAACAGTGTTGGGCACTAAAGATCGCAAGAACATATGGAAGAGCAAGGAGCTACACTGACGCTTCCACCGGGCCCTAACAAAGCCCGACGTAGACGTTTTAGCGTCCGTGAACTGGCTGGAATCCTTCAGACATAATTATAATTTCCGGTTGTTCGCATTTGGCCAACGGCGAGTACCTACTTGCACAGACATAACCTCGTAGCCAGGATCATCCATCAACAGCTCTTCAATATAATATGGTCTTGTTGAAGACCGCCGTCCTATCCGTCCTATAAGTAAACACCGGCACCAGTTCTCGAAAATGGTCATGCTACGCTCTTTTGGGATCGATCTTTCATCACGGACAAGAAAGACTATTATCGCCAATAAGCCTGATATCGTGTTGAGTGCTCGTTGACGTCACCATCCCGCATGACGAAAACCTCGTGATATGAAGGCCGAGAAGGACAAGCTCAGCAAATACCTTGACTTGGCTCACGAGGTGACCGCTATGTGGGATGTTGACTTGGCGATCATTGTCCCGATAGTTGTTTCGGCAAACGGTCTTATAGCGAAGAGTCTCGACCAACACTTCAAGAGATTTAAAAAAAAAAAAAAACTCGCTAGATGGCTGGATCAAGGGCCAGATACAGAAGGCAGTACTACTCGAAACGGCACGCATTGTGAGAAGGTTCCTCTCTCTGCAGCCCTAACCGCCGGTAGCTTGAGCCCTCCCCGCTGCCGGCGGCGGTTTACTAATGTTTCGATGATGCAACGAAACTTGCCGAACAAAATAACGTTACAAAAGATACTAGACACATGAATTGTACATAAGTTACTGAACATATTTACTAACAAAATTCCATTTACATTATAAATTTTCCAAAATAGCTATTCAGTATATTTCCCAAAAGTGGCCGGACAGTATATTTCCAAAAGTGGCTGGACAGTAGGCTTCCAGAAGTTGCTGGACAGTATATTTCCAAAAGTGGCTGGTCAGTAGACTTCCAAAAGTTGCTGGACGTAGTATCGTCTAAAAGTAGTGTCCGACCGAAGTTTCGGTTTCGGTTTCGGTTTCGGCCAATTTCGGGCAAAAAAGTGATTTCGGCCGCAGTTTCGGTTTCGGCCAGAATCCGGTCGTAATCTTCGGCCGGGCCGAAATTGCTTCGCGGCCTCTCGCGGCTCTCGCATCGGGAGCGCTCGGCTTAATTCGGCGCGCTCGGCCGGGTAGGTATAGGTAATGCATCGGCGGCCGTCCCAGCCGGGACCACCGACAGTATTCATATTCATCCCGTTTGTGACGTTTGTTTGTGCGCGCGAGTATTATTCTAAAACTTTATTTAAAGATCACTGATTACAGTGATAATACTATAATTTATGTAAAAGTTGATGTATGTTTATGCTGTGATTTATCTTGCAATTTGTGATTGTGATTTACTTTATCCAGGTATTATATTAATTAGGTAACTTTGTTTAAAACTTGAAAAATTTGATTTTATTTGGTTTAAAATTTCATAGTTTACCTCTAATTATATCTATTTTCATCAAAAATAAACGTTTTTTATTTTGTTTTGTTCATATAAGAAATCCTTGCAATAACATTTTCCTTACGATTTGTACAGTAATTTTGAATAAGTTCAAAAATTTCGGTTTCGGTTTCGGCCGAAATCAGGAAAAAACCGAATATTCGGTTTCGGTTTCGGCTAAAAATCGTGTTTCGGTCGGACACTATCTAAAAGTGATTTGTTAAATCATGCCCGGACCAATTTTCGAAATTAGACTGATGAATGACAATCACCGAAAAAAGTACGGTCACGGACGTTAATTGATATGCCACTTGCCACTGTTCGTATTTTAGCCGTGTAATACAAATCGGGTTCAGTCGGTTTTACTCGTATATCGAGATAAGGAAATTCGCACGTTTTCGTATAATAGAAGAACAAAATGACATGCAACATTAACGATTGGCTAACCTGAGACCCAAGTCTACCAATCGGACCACAGAGTGAATTCACCCAAAGTCAAATTGCATGTCTAGTTGCTATGGTTATACATTTAAACAACAGCTACTATTGGTGATATTACAACGCCCAATCAGCCCATCTACTGAACACAATCGTTTTTGTCCTTTAATAGGGTTGCTATGGCCACGTTTAAACAACGGCTACTATTGGTGATATAGAATAAAAAATTGGCATCCATGACAATGTGATAACTGTTGCAAATACCTGAATATAAATAACACGTCAAACCCCGCCATCTTGAAAAGAATTGATTAGTCAGCGTGTAAGTCGAAAGACTAATCGTGGCAATAAATAGTCAAACTTTTAAAAATATTTATTCTAGTGTATACTAGATATTAAATTTATAAATTATTAAATATTCTAGTTCTTTTAGTCTCTTTCTGCATAACTATGGCTGATTGAAGCATTACAGTCAAGGACTTTAATTGTTATGCCACTGTAGAACCCTGTCATAATGACAGCGTCAAACCACATGAAAGAAATTACGCCAAAATTAATGATTAACGTTATGCGACAGGGTTCCATAAAAGCATAACAATTAAAGTCCTTGACTGCCTCACAAGTAGCGTAAAATTTAATAAAATAAAAACGTAAAATATATAACATAATGTTTTAATCGGTCAATAAATTATAAAATACAGGTGTAGTGTATATTCCGCAGATTGTTGAGAAGAAGTAGCATGAAAGAAATCCAGCAATGCGTTTGCTCGGTTTTGTCAGATTTTTTGCGTCGGGCTGTTAACGACCACCTTTTTATATGTTAAACCGCAACAAACAAATATAGAAGTAACCAACCCACCGATATTAACAACTGTCTTGCTATTGCTCGCAAACTTAGCCATTCTTGGTGCAAAGTCACAATCATGTGACAAGTATCCGTAGAAATTGCTGGTGGCATCTTATTTTCTTAAAATTTGCTTATTTATAATAATGACGTCTTAACTTGGTCTGTATGTCATTATGACAACGACCCTGCAATTAAAATCCGTGACTGTACAGCACTGTCATATCATACATTTGTCTCTTTCATTTTGGTCGTGTCATCATTGACATGTCATTTCGTCATTGCTTTGAAAAAATCTCGTATCTCATAAATCATGACGTACGATTTTAAACTTAAATATTAAGCGAATTACGTTCAAACTCATACATCTCCAAATATCAGATACGAGTTTTTTGGAAATTAGTAACGATTGGTTTATGCCAGCCTCTCGCTTCTTACACTTTTTTACTATTTTAGATTTTAACCAAGTTCAAAAAGAAGAGGTTCCCAATTCAATTGTGTTTCACGTTATTTATGAATAGATTTTACGAATTCTTTTCTTTAATGGATAAGTTACACAGACAGGCGGGTGGTGGCCCTATTCAGGATTGTAGAAGTCAGTTTTATAAATTTTCAATTTAATAGTTTTTCTTCATTTTGGTTCTCTCGCGGTGTTACTGTGTTAATTTATACCCACTGAAATATTTGATAGTAACATGACTGAATTCAATTATTAATATCTACTTACGTCTATAACACGATTTCAAAAGTTAAAAAAAAAACCTTGATATTGTGTTCTCAGAAATGCGTATGGATCGAACTGTAGTAGGATCGAAAATATTGTTCTACCTGTCGGCTATGTATGTGTGATTGTACTGATTGTACAGGTATTTAAGACCTTGACTGTACTAAAATGTTCAGCGACTTTTGAAGATGACTGTACCGAACATGATATTTAAATGATATACCTTATTGCCTTAGCTTTATACTTACTCATGTGTGTCGGGCTTATCAAAATCGAGTCCTAGATGAAGAGTAAGCACTTCATGTAAAGTGGCTCTACGCTTAATATTTTCTCTAATAAAGAGTTTTGATATTCCTAATCTTCCTAGCCTTCTAGTTTATTTCAAGCAGTATTTCCAGAGATTTTTCCGTTGAACTGTTTGTTTTCTATTAAACCTTTTTTTTTGACAAGTAGTCAATTATCAACTAAAAAAAAAATTCTAATACAGAAATACTTATAAACATTAACTCGACCTCGGTTTCTCAGAACGTTTCTTTTGGACCCTGTATAATTGGATTAACAAACACTGGATGCCGGTCCGGCGACAAATTTATACATATCACTGGATTTATGTAGTCAGACTTGTTCAGCTAATTTTGATATTCAGATAAACATGTTTAGCAACTTTTGTAAAAATAATGTACATCGACCTTTGGTATTTGTTAACGACAGCCACCGCCGAACCCTGGCTGACAGCAACGTATTTACACGTGACCCTAGTATATAAGGATACTGTAAATAGTTAAGTTAGTATTTAAGTGTTTTATATAGTATTAGGTAGATTTTAGGTATTTAATAAAGATTTTTTAGTTAGTTTTAGGTTTAGAATGGGGATTTAGCTTAGGGAGCCACCTAATATTACGAGCTGTGGATAAACGATGTATAGATTTAAGTTTTTTATGTGTAAGTTAGGTAAAGTCCAGCCCGAACTACAAGCTGGACTGAACCCCGAACCGATCCTTGCTCCCTCAGCTAAATCCCATTAGAATAACTACCAAAAATTTAGGTAAAATAGACCGCCGAACGCGGCTATTGTCCTCCTGACCCGGTAACCCAGTTCCGATATTAGAATGGAAAAGGTTATCGGGTCAGGGATCCTGAGCCGGACCAAAGCCAGGAAGAAACTAATCAGATCCGAGCAGCGAGATAGGAAGTATGATTGATTATACAGGGTGTCCCGTAAGTACCACGTCAAACTTAAAGGGGAGGTAGGTGAGCAAGCCACCTCCCTAACATGGAAAAATCGCCTTAGTAAAAGTCGCATCGTTTTCGAGATATTTGGATTTTTCTAATTTTTAGAAAAATGTACACCCTTACTGAGTTTTTGATCTGTGGTATTCGGAATTTATTATTTTTTAATTTCTTTTTTATTGCAAAACAATCTTGAATAATTGTGTTATCAAATGGTAAAAACCATTAAAAAGTAACTGTTATAGTTTATTTTATTTTTTAAATTTAATTTCAAATTTGCCTCTTCAGTTTTATTTTGGTCAAACTTTAGCCCCTCCTGGTGAAAAAAAAATGCATGACCACTAGTTAGCCAATTAGATTAAAAACATGCTCGTTTAATGGGCATTTAAAAATGATAAATATTTTATCATCAAAACACTTATAAATATTTTTTTTTAAAGAAAAGCGTAATTTACACCTCAATTCACGTTAAGCCAGTACTGCCACCCAAGCTTACTTGCGACGCGAGCTGTATCAGAATTCCATTCTAGTTTAAATCAGCAGCAATGCAAAACTAATCGAACAAATTAAAATCTTTAAATTTCGCTTAATTTATAAAAAAAAAGTTATAAAACTTAATCTGCAATATTCCAAGTAGTTAATTATTCGATTTGGGCTTACAACCTGCACAATGCCAAACTCTTTATTAAAAATAAATACTGTCCTAAAACTATTCGAACTTCGTTCGAAATTTAAAAATAATTTTGTTCCTCTTTTGTTTATTGTCACATTTGAACCCAATCTTACTGTTTCTTCGGTGTGTGGTTAAATTTAATTACTTACTTATTTTTGTGATTTGCCGTTTATTTTTGATGTTTTTCGGACTTACTGTTTTTGCTTGTATTTCGGACTGATTTGCTTAACGATTTGGCCTTTGTGACAATTGTGACTGTGGATTAAATCACAAAAGTAAGTAATAATATTTAACCACACACCGAATAAACAGTAAGATTGGGTTCAAATATGACAATAAACAAAAGAGGAACAAAATTATTTTTAAATTTCGAATAGTTTTAGGCCAGTATTTTTTTTTAATAAAGAGTGGCATTGTGCAGGTTGTAAGCCCAAATCGAATAATTACCTACTTGGAATATTGCAGATTAAAAGTTTTATAACTTTTTTTAAATAAATTAAGCGAAATTTAAAGATTTTAATTTGTTCGATTAGTTTTGCATTGCTGCTGATTTAAACTAGAATGGAATTCTGATACAGCTCGCGTCGCAAGTAAGCTTGGGTGGCAGTACTGGCTTAACGTGAATTGAGGTGTAAATTACGCTTTTCTTTAAAAAAAAATATTTATAAGTGTTTTGATGATAAAATATTTATCATTTTTAAATGCCCATTAAACGAGCATGTTTTTAATCTAATTGGCTAACTAGTGGTCATGCATTTTTTTTTCACCAGGAGGGGCTAAAGTTTGACCAAAATAAAACTGAAGAGGCAAATTTGAAATTAAATTCAAAAAATAAAATAAACTATAACAGAGACTTTTTAATGGTTTTTACCATTTGATAACACAATTATTCAAGATTGTTTTGCAATAAAAAAGAAATTAAAATATAATAAATTCCGAATACCACAGATCAAAAACTCAGTAAGGGTGTACATTTTTCTAAAAATTAGAAAAATCCAAATATCTCGAAAACGATGCGACTTTTACTAAGGCGATTTTTCCATGTTAGGGAGGTGGCTTGCTCACCTACCTCCCCTTTAAGTTTGACGTGGTACTTACGGGACACCCTGTATGTTAGTTTATAAGGAAATATTGAACCAAATTTAGGATAATAAGATAAAGCGTGCGGCCAATCAGACGCAGGCGGTATTTACGGGCGGCGACGGGGAAGAACCTCGGATGTTTCCACCCGAAGGTCGAGTGGAAAGCGCCCGGAAATGCAGGCGCTCTGATTGGTCGTCCCGATTAAATTTATTAAAGTAGGGCTTGTGATTCAAGCAGAGGATTGGGACTCCTCGGAGGTAGAGGCACTGTTTAAGCCTAGGTGAAATGCTATAAATACGGAGCCAATATTTTGAATGTCGTACTCGGTTTCGCAGTGAATACTCGTTTCGTGATAGTACTCTCACCCCGAACCAGGACAGGGGGAAGTACTCGGATTAGTACTCGGTTTCATAGTTAGTTACTACTCGGATTAGTACTCGGTTTCGCAGTTTGTTATTACTCGGATTAATACTCGTTTCGTGATAGTACTCTCACCCCGAACCAGGACTGAGGGAAGTACTCGGATTAGTACTCGGTTTCGCAGTGAATACTCGTTTCGTGATAGTACTCTCACCCCGAACCAGGACTGGGGGAAGTACTCGGATTAATACTCGGTTTCGCAGTTTGTTATTACTCGGATTAATACTCGTTTCGTGATAGTACTCTCACCCCGAACCAGGACTGGGGGAAGTACTCGTTTCATAGTTAATACTCGTTTAGTTTCGTTTAGTACTCGTTACAAGCTCTTAGTATTCGTAGTGTTTCGTACTGCACTCGTCGTATACGGTGCATGCGTGTTTGTTAGTCTCTCTGCCCTAAAGTAAAATCGTTTTTGTTTATATTGTTTTAAAGTTTATAGTGTTTAAGTAAATGTAATATCACAGTGTTTGTTTGTTTTATTAGTAATTTAAATTCATTTAACGTTTTATCTAGTTTCATTTTATTTCCTCTCCTAATTGAGTCGCGTTGCGTTTTCTGTTTTGAACTCTGAGCTATCGGGGTTAGTCAACTGTTGACGCGTATCGCCAATAGTGTTATGGTCCATCGAACCAGGTCTTAACCAGCGGTCGCCAACAGTTTTATGGTCCTTCGAGCCGGATCCGCGAACTAGGATTTGTGATTGTGTTGTGAACCCACGTAAAACCATTAAATATGGTTGTTACGAGGAGCCGGACGGGCGATAGCCTCGAGGACGAGGAAAATCGTCGTCTGATGGAGCAACGTTTAGAAGAGGAAAGGCAGAGATTACTTGAACAAACTCCGCTACGAGGAGGTAACGTCGAGGGAGTACCCGCGGAACGAGCGGGCCCCCTCAGAACCGGGACAGAAAACCCGACCCTCCGGCGGATGAACCCGATGGGCGACTCACCAGTCTCATCCCCGAACCAGGACAGGGGGGAGTTTAGTCGCAATGTCGGATGGGGTGCGCAGCCGCGGGACACCTACGGAGTGTCACCGCTCGCGCCACCCGCGATCCGAGTACCCGAGCAGCGTATGGAGGAGAGGCTCGCGCAAGGAGCGCAACGACCGGCGGATCGTGACCGCGTTTCGTTTGCATCGAGGCCTGCATCCGTGGCTTCCACCACGGATCTTAAGGTAAGAAGGCGGAGAGCAGAACTGGAGGCGGCAGAGCAGCTCGCCGAGTTGCGTCGTCGTGAACTGGAAATTCAAGAGGAATTGATCCAGAAACGACTCGCCGCAACCATCGAACAGATCGAGGTAGAAGGGTCCCGGGCTGGAGGGTCGGTCGCAGATCCCGCGAACCGGGTGGGCGACTGGCTCGACAACGTGCAGCCCGAGAGAGCAGCGCCGATACCACGCAGGTCACGTGAAGACTCGCCATCGCCGAGGAGAACACGTGACGAGGTAAGAACCCCGCACAGTCAGCGGGACAGATCAGAAGGAAGGAGCCGCGCCATTGATCGACTGACGGATCATCTCGAGACGATGATGAGGCCGCCACCAAGGCAAGTATATGAGTTGCCTATATTTGCCGGAGATCCGAGCGAATGGCTCACATTTTTAAATAGTTACGAACAGTCGTCGCAGCGGTACAAGTTCTCGCCGTACGAGAACGTTGCGAGGCTACGACACGCTTTGAAAGGTGAGGCGCGACAGTGTGTACATCATATGCTCGCGTCATCGACATCACCAGAACTAATTGTCAGAGTGTTGAAAAAGAACTTCGGTAGAACAGATTGGCTAATTGATCGAGCGATCGAGGAACTGAAGAGGATGCCTATAATTGGTCCGAGCGCAACGGATTTAAATGCGTTCGCGACAAAAATCATGAACATAGCATCGACATTGGTGAACTTAGACAAACGGAGTTACGGAGCTAACCCGTTACTAATAAGAGAGATAACAGAGAGGTTGAGTCCGCATTTGCGCTCGCGATGGTGTGCATATGCGAAGGAAAGATATACTCTAGAACAGAGTGAGTTAATGCTGATGGCTAACTTTTTACTCGATGAGAGCGACGCCGAGTTGGAGTTCTCGCACGCACGGGCGCCGTCAAAGACGACGACACCCGCGCCACCGATCCAGCGAGACACTCGACGCGCACCGATCCCGGCCGGCGGAGGAGCTTTCCGTCGCCCACAACCACCTAGAGTCAACAGAACCTACACGACAGAAACAGTGAGTAGTTGTTTGTTTTGCGGAGGCGGTCACAATACGCCTGACTGTCGCCGACTTCTTAACATGCCAGTCGGAGCCCGCTGGGACTGGGCCCGACAGAACCGGGTATGCTTTAAATGTGTTAATCAAAAACATCGTCGGGAGCAATGCCCGGCGAGAGGGTGCGGTGTGAACGGATGCCCGCAACCCCATCATCCTGTGCTGCACAAACCCCTGAACCAGCAGCATACATACCAGGTGCCACCTGTGCAGGCGCCACCTGTGCAAGCGCCGCTAGCGCCGGCGCCACGCTTTGCTAGGCCGCTAGCGCCGCCCCGCGCATCGTCGGCACGCGCTGTGACGTCACGAGAAAGGACGCAGCGCGCCGCGGCGTGCGCAACGAACAACGAACCGACGGAGCTCTATGATCCAGAGCGGAGCTTCGCGGCGACCTACACGAACCCCCACATGGTCGCAAACATAGTGTTGTTAAAGGTAGTACCCATTATTATTTCGGGACCGCGATGCGAGGTCAAGACACACGCGTTGCTCGACGAGGGAAGCACCGTTAGCCTTGTGGATGAAAGGTTGGCGGAGGCGATCGGAGCAACCGGACCCGAGACACCGTTACACATTCAAGGTGTCGGAAACATGACTTCGAGCCAACGGAGCCGAAGGGTGACAACGCAGGTACGAGGAATCCGAGATGGACCTGTACACGAAATGACGCTGCGGACCGTACCGAACCTAGGCCTACGAACGCAGCGCCTAAATAAAACAGAACTAGGTAAGTACAAGCACCTCGCCGGCCTGAACGAAGCGGCATTTGAGGACGGAGTGCCGTATGTGCTTATCGGTGCCGATCACTGGCACATAATGATCCCTCACGAACTGAGGACAGGGCGCATGAACGAGCCCGCAGCCCTACGAACCGACCTAGGATGGGTCGTGTACGGTACGGTACCGCGGCTCATCCGAACCGAACATGCCGAGACGTCGCTACACCTAGCGGCGCGTGAACCGGAGCTAGACGAAGCTCTGAAAAGGTACTTTAGTATAGACTCGTTGGGGATCAAGTTGATCGATAAGAAACGACCCCTCGAGGAACGAGCTGAGAGGATTTTCGCACAAACCGTGAAGAAAATAGACGGACCCCGCTACGAGGTAGGACAACTGTGGCGGGACGATGAACCCCGAATGCCACCGACATACGCAATGGCGTTTCGGCGGCTACAGGGGATTGAAAGGAAGATGGACCGTGATCCGACCTTTGCGACGGAGTATGCCGCACAGGTCGATAACCTGCTGGTCAAGGGTTACGCCGAACCAGTGGAAGACCACGAACTCACCCAGAACGGGAAAATAGAGTGGTATTTACCTCATTTTGGGGTCACTAACCCCATAAACCGGGAAAATTAAGGTTGGTATTTGATGCTGCGTCAACAGTCCAAGGACGCAGCCTGAACAATGATGTGTTGGAGGGACCAGAACGCCGTGAATTCGAACACTGGCTGAGAGCGCTCGACAGCGTGGCTGCGCTGCGGGTGCCGCGGTGTTACTTTGACACGGGGGGATCGCCGCGTGAGTTACATGTTTTTGTAGACGCGAGCGCCCAGGCTTACGCTGCGGTAGCCTTCTGGCGAACCGACACCGAGGTGAGTCTCGTCGCGGCGAGGGCAAAGGTCGCGCCGACAAAGGCGCTGAGCATCCCGCGACTGGAGCTGCAGGCGGCGCTTATCGGGGCACGGCTAGCCCGCGCTATAGCGTCGCATCACAGAACAAAGAACAAGCGCTCAGAACAACGAGAGGTTGGTAATAAGACCCACAGTATGAGCGGTAGCGTACGCGTGCCAGGTGTGCATCCTGCGCCGGGCGCGACCTCAGGTGCCCGCGCTGGGAGATCTGCCACTGGCACGGATCGAGCCATTCCACCGACCGTTCACGAACGCGGCGGTGGATTACTTCGGACCACTGATGGTGGCCGTCGGGCGACGGCACGAAAAGCGCTGGGTGGCGCTATTCACGTGCCTCACAACCCGCGCAGTCCATTTAGAGCTGGCGCACTCGCTGTCCACCGGCTCGGCCATCATGGCGCTAAGGCGCATGGCCGCGCGACGGGGGTGGCCGCGGGTCATCTACAGTGACAACGGAACCAACTTCCGGGGTGCGGACGCGGAGCTGCGCGCCGCCTACCTCGAGTGGCTGCCAGCAATGCGGCAGTACGGGCAGCGGAACGAGATGGAGTGGCGCTTTATACCGCCGGGAGCTCCGAACCAGGGAGGCGCCTGGGAGCGCATGGTGCGCTCCGTGAAGACGGCGCTGACGGCGACACTGACGTCCAGGGCGCCCAAGGAAGAGGTGCTATGGACGCTGCTCGCCGAGGCCGAGCACACTGTGAATGCTCGGCCCCTCACTCACGTATCGGTTGAGGCAGCCGACGAAGAAGCCTTAACACCGAACCGTTTTCTACTGGGAGGCTCCACGGGGGTCTTGTGTGGAAGCCGATCGCCGAACCTGGCGAGCCAGCCAGGCGCTCGCCGACCATTTCTGGGCCCGCTGGGTCCGGGAATACTTGCCGACGCTTGCCCCGCGACGCTCATCCGCGGCGGGCGAGCGACAACTGCAGGTTGGGGACTACGTGATCGTGGTCGACCCCACCCTGCCACGGAACGTGTGGCCACGAGGAGTCGTCGAGACGACCTACCCTGGACCAGATGGCGGCGTGCGGAGCGCGGACGTCCGAACGAGAGGAGGCGTGTTCCGGAGACCGACGACGAAGCTGGCTGTCGTACCGTTGCACCCGGCTCAACATGGCATGTTGACGGGGGGATAGTGTTAACGACAGCCACCGCCGAACCCTGGCTGACAGCAACGTATTTACACGTGACCCTAGTATATAAGGATACTGTAAATAGTTAAGTTAGTATTTAAGTGTTTTATATAGTATTAGGTAGATTTTAGGTATTTAATAAAGATTTTTTAGTTAGTTTTAGGTTTAGAATGGGGATTTAGCTTAGGGAGCCACCTAATATTACGAGCTGTGGATAAACGATGTATAGATTTAAGTTTTTTATGTGTAAGTTAGGTAAAGTCCAGCCCGAACTACAAGCTGGACTGAACCCCGAACCGATCCTTGCTCCCTCAGCTAAATCCCATTAGAATAACTACCAAAAATTTAGGTAAAATAGACCGCCGAACGCGGCTATTGTCCTCCTGACCCGGTAACCCAGTTCCGATATTAGAATGGAAAAGGTTATCGGGTCAGGGATCCTGAGCCGGACCAAAGCCAGGAAGAAACTAATCAGATCCGAGCAGCGAGATAGGAAGTATGATTGATTATATGTTAGTTTATAAGGAAATATTGAACCAAATTTAGGATAATAAGATAAAGCGTGCGGCCAATCAGACGCAGGCGGTATTTACGGGCGGCGACGGGGAAGAACCTCGGATGTTTCCACCCGAAGGTCGAGTGGAAAGCGCCCGGAAATGCAGGCGCTCTGATTGGTCGTCCCGATTAAATTTATTAAAGTAGGGCTTGTGATTCAAGCAGAGGATTGGGACTCCTCGGAGGTAGAGGCACTGTTTAAGCCTAGGTGAAATGCTATAAATACGGAGCCAATATTTTGATTGTCGTACTCGGTTTCGCAGTGAATACTCGTTTCGTGATAGTACTCTCACCCCGAACCAGGACAGGGGGAAGTACTCGGATTAGTACTCGGTTTCATAGTTAGTTACTACTCGGATTAGTACTCGGTTTCGCAGTTTGTTATTACTCGGATTAATACTCGTTTCGTGATAGTACTCTCACCCCGAACCAGGACTGAGGGAAGTACTCGGATTAGTACTCGGTTTCGCAGTGAATACTCGTTTCGTGATAGTACTCTCACCCCGAACCAGGACTGGGGGAAGTACTCGGATTAATACTCGGTTTCGCAGTTTGTTATTACTCGGATTAATACTCGTTTCGTGATAGTACTCTCACCCCGAACCAGGACTGGGGGAAGTACTCGTTTCATAGTTAATACTCGTTTAGTTTCGTTTAGTACTCGTTACAAGCTCTTAGTATTCGTAGTGTTTCGTACTGCACTCGTCGTATACGGTGCATGCGTGTTTGTTAGTCTCTCTGCCCTAAAGTAAAATCGTTTTTGTTTATATTGTTTTAAAGTTTATAGTGTTTAAGTAAATGTAATATCACAGTGTTTGTTTGTTTTATTAGTAATTTAAATTCATTTAACGTTTTATCTAGTTTCATTTTATTTCCTCTCCTAATTGAGTCGCGTTGCGTTTTCTGTTTTGAACTCTGAGCTATCGGGGTTAGTCAACTGTTGACGCGTATCGCCAATAGTGTTATGGTCCATCGAACCGGGTCTTAACCAGCGGTCGCCAACAGTATTCCTAAATGTCTACAGAGATTTGTACAACAGCCTGTTCAGTTACATATTATGATGTGCAGGTGTTTTGAAAATTTGGATGTGTTCATGGTCTTTCGTTGCTGACTGTACCCCAAATTTTTAATAACCAAATTTAACTCGACGTTTCGCACTGATATCATTTCCCTACGAATGATTTGATAAATTATTGGTAGACAAATTATTACCTGGGATAATTTTAAGATGTCAATTTTGTTTTCGTCTAATGTATTGATTGGCAATATTGGCATCGTTGATAGTTAATGTGCGTTGTTGTTTGAAATTAAACTAAGTACCTATGAGTAGCATGCTTCGTTCGTTTTTTGGGTCATAAACTTGTCTGACTCCACGCTTTATGTTAAATTTTTCTCCCAGTTTGTCCGTCTGGACTCTTGCTGTGCCATGCTTGTATATTGCTTATATTATGTCTATATATATTCTTGATTTAAATTATGTTCAGTAAGTGAGTCCCATATACAATCATGTGATATCCAGTCAAAAGCTTTTTTGTAGTCGACGAAGCAGATGTACAAAGGTATGTATTTGGAACTCATTGTATTTTTCTATTATTTGACTCACTGTGTGTATATGATTGTTGAAAACTCCGACATGAATCCTGCTTCAAATCAAATCAAATCAAAATATTTATTTTACATAGATCATGGTGTACAGAAAGGTCTTATAAAATTACATTGGCAACACATAATCTGCCGCCAAGCAGCACGTAAAATATTACGGTAAGTACATAATTTGCCCTATTGAATTTACATGGTTAAGTTTAATATTATGAATTATGAAAATCATGAAGTTAGTAATAACTTGATAAGATAATGTTATTAATTATGGAAATCTTGAGAATAAGTTATGTCAATAATATAAGGTTATTACAATTTAGTCAGAATTATTAAAATACTCGTCCATAGAATATACACATTTTTGTACGAGCCAGCTTTTTAGTCCCCGCTTGAACTTAATTAAAGATAAGTTTTTTAATATATTGGGTAGCTTATTATAAATAATTATGGACATACAGTAAGTACTTCTGCTGTATAGTTTGGTTCTCTTCGCGGGCACTACAAGGTGGTCTGGATATCTGGGGCCCCAGACAAGATGCATTACGCCAACTCGCTTTTCTATTCGTTTCGTTTTTAAACCAATCGCTTCACTTGTAGATGACGTGATACGAAAAGTCAAGTGATCTAGCAGTGACGCGATTGGTTTAAAAACGAAACGAATAGAAAAGCGAGTTGGCGTAATGCATCTTGTCTGGGGCCCCTGGTGCGAAAGCCACAGGTATCTTCATTATTTTTAAAGAAGTCCGGAAGGCTCCTAACGAACAATGAAACTTCGTATATATACATGGAAGGCACAGTCAGCAAATGTAAGTTTTTGTATTGGGGACGGCACGAGGTCATAACATCTACATCACATATCGCTCTAATGCACTGCTTTTGTGCCAAGAGAACTCTTTTGACATGGGGAGAATTTCCCCAAAGGAGAATTCCGTATTTAATTACGGATGACACATAACCATGATATGCTTGGATAGCGGTTTGCCTGTTACAAGTTTTAGTGAGTCGCCATAATGCATAGGCAAAAGAATTCGTTTTACTGCACACCCTATCTATGTGGTTTTCCCAAGAGCACTTATCATCTAAAGTAATGCCAAGAAATGTGGTATGGGATGATTCTTTTATTTCTTGATCCTTTAATGTCACCCTCAAAGTACGTTTTTTACCATTCCTGTTTATAAATTGTATAAAAGTTGTTTTATTTACATTGATTCTTAAATTATTAATCTGCAACCAAGAGTCTATATTATTAATTGCATTATTTATATCGAAATTATATCAATTACTATTTTGACACGGTATAATAACTGATAAGTCGTCTGCAAACAATACACAGTTAAATTTTGTTACGTCAGGGAGGTCATTGATGTAGACTAAAAACAGTAACGGGCCAAGGATACTTCCTTGTGGGACTCCTAAACCATTTACTTTGGATGCAGATTTATGTTTAGTCATTGTATTTACTGAATCAATTTTCGTTATTTCTACAAATTGCATTCGTTTACTTAAATACCCTCTAAGCCAATCATTTACCAAACCTCTCAAACCATAAAGTTCACATTTGGCCAGAAGTATATCGTGAGACACAAAGTCAAAGGCCCTGGTCATGTCAAAAAATACTGCTGTGACTGGTGTGCTCTTATCCAACCATTTCAAGATGTTATTCACTAAGGAAAATGCAGCTAAGGACGTAGATTTCCCTTTCAGAAATCCGTACTGTTCTGTTTAAAATCAGTTTAAACTTATCTAGAAAATTTGTAATGCGCTCGTACATCGTCTTTTCAAAGATTTTTGAAAGTACCGGTATCATAGAGATTGGTCTATAGTTTTCAAAAAGATTTTTATTACCTTTTTTATAAACATGCTTAACTATTTAATCTTGTCTTTAAAGGTTCTGGAAAACTACCATTTGCAAACGAAAGATTTATAAGATAACTTAAAACGCCTGAAATTTGCGTTTTACCTAGTTTTAATATTTGAGTTTGAATGTCATCATGTCCAGTTGATTTAGTCGATTTAAGCGAGTTTATTATTCTTACTATTTCATCTTTATCCGTAGGAAACAAAAACAGACTAGCAATGTTAGATTTTACTAGCGATGTATCGGGCAGAACTTTGTTACCATTATTTGTGTTATTGATATCTGTGTAATACTGATTAAAGGCATTAGCAATGTCATTAGGGTTATTTAAAATGTTATTAATCGTAATCATTTTATCGATATTTGCATTAATAGGATTTGTTTTATGTGGATTTTTAATCACATCCCATGTAGATAGCTTTACATTTATTTTTTGCCCGGGCTAGGTATTTACAGTTAGCTATTTTTTGAGCCTGATTTATACATTTTTTAAGGAGTTTAGAGTACGATTGATATTGAGTTTTATTATTTTATTTTTGTTTTGTTGAGTTTTTATAATATTTAAAACGTAAGCACCTTTTTGCCGTCACAGATTTTTGTGGTGGTTGGTTTTTATCTATTTGTGGTGTTATGCGGTTTAGTATTGGCTGTGGAGAATATGTTTATAGATGTTTAAGCATTACGCTGATGGTCTCTAGTTAGAAATATCTCCAGGATTTCCTTTCTTATATATTAGAGAGATGTGCGCTTCATTCATTCCATGATGTGTTTTATATGATATTTAGTGGTATTACTAGCTCCTTCATGAATGTTTTAATGGTTTCGTTTTTTATGTGGTCCTGGACTTTTGTATTTTTTCAGATTTTTTATTGCTTGCTCTATTTCTTGTGGTTCAAATGGCTTTATCTTTTCCTGTGTGTTTGTGTTACCTTTTGATCAGTCTATTTGATCTATATGCTGTAGACTGTATAGTTCTCTGTAGAATTATGTTGCAATATTTATAATATCGCTTCGCTTGGTTTTCTCTTGTTGCGCTTTGTTATTGAGATGGGTCATAAGTAATGCTTTTTTCCTGTTTTAGTATTTTTCGAGTATTTTTCACAGATCCATGTTTTTTCTAGGTTCTCGATAATAATACTGAGCTTGTAGTTCTTCATATCCCTTGTTATCTTAAATGTTATTATTCTACATCATTTTGCAAGTTGTTTTTTCTGTTTTATGGTTTTTCAACCGAAATTTCTAATAGGTCTGCGTCCGTAGACCTTTTTGTCGGGTCATAAATATCAGGCTGAAACTTTCTAGATCGCTTCATTTCAGTGAGTCGGACAAACTTTATATTTGACAAAAATCTCGGTAGTGGGGACTAATTTTGCTAGAGGCCTTGAAACATGTCGATAAGTCCGGGTGCCAAAAATTTACTAATACTAAGCCGATTCTTATTGAAATTTAAAGATTAATTTATGAGAAAGTCAAAAAGTAGATTGTCCGACAAAATTAATGGGGACTATGCGCCAGTCAGACATACTGAAAATGTTGGAAATTCCAACTCAAAAAAGTGATTAATATCAGGCTAAATTTTGTTTTTATGGGTTAATTAAAATTAATATAATACAACCGTAACGTTGTCCGACAAAATTTATGGGGATATGCGCCAGTCCGACACTCTAAAAATGTCGAAAATACCAGCACAAAAAAGTGATTGATACTTGTCGGACAAACATAAGTAATTGTAGATTAGATCATTTATAACCGAAATATACTGATGTCCGACAAAAATAATGGGTCATATCGCTAGTCCGACAAGAATAATGTATCTGTCGCATTATATAGTATACAAGATTTAGCCTCTCTACCACAATTAGAAGTTTGTTAATAAATGTAGCTGTACTTGGCTCAAGTTTAATGTATTAACTTTTTTTTAAGCTACCCTTTTTGTTTTTAATTAGATAATCTCAGAAAAATAATATAAATTTATGTTGCTTTGATGAATAAAATATTAGTTTTATTATCACACATTTAGAAGTTTTTCATAAAACTTGACAAAAATAAATTACTTCTCAAATTTACAAATTTTAATTGATAATTTTGAAAACTATTAAGTAGTATATATATAACAAATGGTTAAAAAAGGCTACGCCTTCTACCGCGCGTGGTTTCCACAAGCTCAATTTTTTGCTAATACGTTATCTGATGGAGTCAAGCGATAAAAAAATCTTATTTTCCTCTAAATCATACATTAGACGTGTCAAAATACGAGCTTACAGACAATGCATGATGAACAATTTCTTCTATACAAGGCAGCACTTCAACAGCTGAACGAAAAAAGTTTTTTTTTATTTAAATAAAGAAAATTCGGTGTGGGTTGACAAAAAGGATGGCGTGGCTGCGTGCATGTGAATAGGTTATGGACGCCACGCGGCCAGTGTTTGTGTTTGTAACTCTGGGTAGTTGGGTGCGCTCTCTGCCCCATCATCTTTCTCACTCACTCTCATGCTGACAAACACAGAACAGAAACACACAGACAGCGTTCAGGGAGAGAGGGGAGATATATATAGGTATACTTAAATGCTGTATACAGAACGAATAATTTTAATAGATATTTTATCGATTTTTATTAGTATTCCCCACATTTCTTGTCGGACAATCGTAGAATCACGTTTGAAACATTATTTTATTACTGAAAAAATAAAAATTAGGTTGATATCAATAAATTTTTTGTGCTGGTATTTTCGACATTTTTAGAGTGTCGGACTGGCGCATATCCCCATAAATTTTGTCGGACAACGTTACGGTTGTATTATATTAATTTTAATTAACCCATAAAAACAATATTTAGCCTGATATTAATCACTTTTTTGAGTTGGAATTTCCAACATTTTCAGTATGTCCGAGTGGCGCATAGTCCCCATTAATTTTGTCGGACAATCTACTTTTTGACTTTCTCATAAATTAATCTTTAAATTTCAATAAGAATCGGCTTGGTATTAGTAAATTTTTGGCACCCGGACTTTTATCGACATGTTTCAAGGCCTCTAGCAAAATTAGTCCCCACTACCGAGATTTTTGTCAAATATAAAGTTTGTCCGACTCACTGAAATGAAGCGATCTAGAAAGTTTCAGCCTGATATTTATGACCCGACAAAAAGGTCTACGGACGCAGACCTATAAGGTTCTGTCTTTCTTTTAGAAGTAGTTCAGTTTCATCCGATATCCTGTGGTCTCTACTTTGTCGCTGCTTTTCTTTTTATATCAGGATGGTAAAAAGGCTTTGTTCAAGTTTGTTGTACATTTCATGAACTCTGAATTTTTCTTGATCTGATATTATATTTTTCTGTTGGTTATTTAGAGTTATAGTTGTTTCTTGCGTTGTATCTCGTAAGGTTGTAATACTTTTTTTAGTTACCTATATGTCTTCTTGATTTTTGTTAGTTTTTTATTATATTACAAGTCACTACAAACAGCGCCCGGCGTCATTGGTCCGTAATACACGCGTTCTCCAATAGGCCTTCACACAGAGCGCGTGCGCGGTTCGTGAAATCTTTGTGGTGCAGTTGTAAACATAAACACACAGAGGCACACAAAACCTCCTTTTTTGAAGTCGGTTAATTATAGTACGGAGGTAAAAAATATATTTGTCAGCTAAGCAATTTAGGCGTCGGTTCACAAACAATCCTCTTGAAACCCGTATTTTCCGCGCGCTAGTTACGTCTGCCTATTGTACGAGCTTTTATTTAACTTGCAATGTATGTATGTATGTACGTACGGGTCAAATCTTGCAAGTTAAATTTGACCCACTTCCCGTCAACGGAATGGGCTGAAATTTGGACAACATATGCAAACCAGATGACAATACAATTATATTATTTATATCATCGTCTAACATACAAAGAAGTGTATTTTTACGGATTTATATCTCATTTTTTCTAAATTATGTATACAGGGTTATTGGTAAGTCGACCTATTCCCGTTAGGAGGTGATAGGGGTGACTATTTGCGATAATTTTGACCCTCATATGCATTATGCAAAAGTGAACCATTTTTGAGTTATCGCGTTCTTTAGTTTTTTTTTAAATTAGTCAGAAATTCAACTTGAAAAATTTATTACAAAAAAAGTATCAATTTAAATCTTATTTTTTTTCTGATTTAAAAATACTATTAAACACTGGTTATTTCTCAATATTAAAACAATAATTATCGGTCCAAATTTAAAAAAGCGAGACGGAAAACGAAAATTTTTCAATATTTTTTTGCGATCGCTTTCCACTAAAATGCCTTAAAAACAAAAAAAACGATATGAAACTTGGCTTGCAGATTATTTTAAAAACTTAACTGTTTTCTTAGCTCTCCAAAAATGCATAACAACTAGGAACTCATTTAAAAAAAAACTGAAAAAAAATCATCACAAAGGAAGCGGGCGGAAATTCGTCTTCGAACTAACCTAAAGTCTGAAATGAAACTTCCTACTACTGACTTCCGGCGGAGCCTCGACTAAGCGCGGGGCTCCTGTTTCTGGGTGGTTTGCCCTTCGGGCATCTGAAGATACCTAACGAACCTACTGTTATACAGATGCCGTTAAACTTCTTGAACATTTGACCTTGCATGCGCAGATGCGATTTTTAGGTGTCGTTGGGAGGGGACGGGCGGTGGCGGCGTGGCGGGCGGCAGGGGTGTCTCGTCGCGTCCGCACGATTGGTCAATCAGTTGACGTTTGCGTTCCGCGCCACGTTCACGTTCCTTTGCCTCCCGCGTACACTTGCGTGCAGTGATAAAGCCAATTGTTATTGCTGAGTTTGTTATTAAAAAAAATTGTTGAGTTTTTGTTAAAGTATTGTTATAGGTATTGAACATTATTGTTGAGTTTCTTGTTATTTTTTTTGTTGAGTTTATTTATTGTTATAGTTATTGCTTGACTTTGACGTTATAATGCCACGTCAAAATAATACAGTTTTAAAAAGACAAGCGCGGAAGATGGTGTACGATGTGTACTGTTTTTTTAAGAAGGACGGAAAGGGTTTTATTGAAACTGAAAAACACTGCCAACGCCACAAAAACGTCTGTGAGCACAGTCCGCCGAATTATTAATGAAGCGAAGGGCTCTGACTTGCTCACTGTCTTTCGAACCCCAGGAAAAAAAAGATCTGGCAAAAAGAAAGTAACGGGCATTGATAGTTTTGATCAAGCGGTTATTCGGAGGTGCATTCACAATTACCATAAAACAAATACTTAACGAATTCCCCACCGTAGAAAAACTCAGAAAAAAATTAAAAGACGATATTATAAGTTTTGATGGCTCGCAAGCAAGTTTGCGTCGAATTTTAAAACAGTTACGCTTCAGGTGGAAAAAACTGAAAACAACAGAAAACTTTTAATAGAAAAAAGTAACATACGATTGTTACAAATTGAGTATCTACAGAAAAATTGTAAATATAGGCAAGAAGGAAGACCTATAATATACACTGACGAGTCATATGTCGACTCGTCACATGCAAGCAGCAAGGCGTGGACCGACGAGTCTACGCAAGGTTTAAAAAAACCTATTTCGAAAGGACAGCGCGTGGTAATAGTTCACGCTGGCTCCGAAAACGGATTTGTGCCAAATGCACTACTCGTGTTTAAAGCGGGCACAAAAAGTGGAGATTATCATGACAACATGAATTTCATTAATTATGAAAAATGGCTGCGCAATCAGTTGATACCAAACCTGCCTCCAAATTCAGTAATCGTGGTCGATAATGCGTCGTACCATAACAAGCAATTCGAAACTGCCCCAACCTCAAACTCAAACAAAGCTGTAATGCGTCAATGGTTGAAAGATAAAGGAGTACAGTATGATGAAAAAATGTACAAGCCACAGCTATACAAACTCGTACTAGCGCACAAACAACAAAACAAGAATTACAGCATTGACAGAATTTTAGCCGAACACAACCACTCAGTGGTCCGCTTACCACCTTACCACCTGACCTAAACCCGATCGAGATGGCTTGGGCAGCAATTAAGGGTTATGTTGGCAGCAAAAATGTTAACTGGAACATAACCAAGGTAATCGACCTCGTGAAAGAAAAAGTTGCGTCAATGGGTCCCATCGAATGGGAAAAATTGTGCCACAAGGTTAAAGACATCGAACAAGAGTACATAAAAAAATGACCACGTGATAGATTTGGTCACTGACGAATTTGTAATTTATGCCGATGACGAAAGTGACTCCGACGAAGGGTCCGACAGTGATTCCGATGATGAAGATAATGATAGTCAAGATACACAAACTAGCTCCAACTCCCTTGAACCAAGACCTAGTACCAGCGCTGGAACTAACTTAATGGAAGGAATTTCCTTTTTAGAAGAAGACTGAATACCGCAAACATGACATTTTTAGACTTTTCAATAACAGCCATTTGAAACATATATATCTTATGTTTTATTTCTCAACTTGTGTTCCATACAACTATCAATATAATTAAATAAATATAAAACTATAAAATAACTGATCAGGATGTATGAAGAGGGTTATGAGAGTATGTGAAGCGAAGGAAGTATGTCAGGATCGTAGTATATGGAAATCCGTAATCTATGCCTACCCCTGCGGGAAAAAGGCGTGATTATACGGATCGACGTGTGCGTGTCCATGGGTGTGTGTGCCGTGTCGGATCGTGTTGTTGCCGGGTTAGAATAGTGCCACTCCATGTCTTCCCGTGGATGTCGTAAGAGGTGACTAAGGGAATAAAGGCTTGTAGTACTGTTAGGCGATGGGCTTGCCACCTGTCACTAATAAACTGGGAAACATCTTAGCCTACTTGTGCAAAATGTGGTTACAGAATTATCACGAAGTTTTAAGACTTGTTGGTAATTCTTTAGCTCTGCCTACCCCACTCTGGGAATGAAGGCGTAAGTTTATGTAGTTTATGTATACACGGATCGACCTAGTCCCACAATAAGCTCACTAAGACTTGTGTTGTGGGCTCAATAATTATACCGAGATTTGAAATAAAAATTAGGTACTTTTTTTGCACGTATGTGTACGATGCGCAAACTCTCCCCCACCACCGCGCCTAGTGTTCAAGAAGTTTGACGGCATCTGTAACAACAATTAGTATTTTGTGATCAAACCTGGGTGCACTTTTTGTGCAATAGGTCAAATATAGTAGTAGCCCCACGAGAAAACGCCACGTTATCTAGGCACAAAAGCGTTCCCAAAATTGGAAGGCAAAATGCCAAACTATTCTCGTATTATCAATCAGTTTCGCCGCTGACAGCTGTTAAAAAGAAGCGTCACAAGAAATTCAACAGTAACTTTTTTATTTATTCAAATTTGTAATTATTACCTTTGTACGAGTAGTACCCACCCAGCAACTCCTTCTAGCTCCGTCCTGGTGATATTAGCACAGACGTATGACATATAAACCATCCAGAAGACATTCTCTAAATGGTGGAATTTATAACATTAAAATCGGGATTAAGTACCTATTTGATATTTTGAAATAAGGGATTAATATAATCAAGGACCATATATAATAGGACTTACAATCTTCATACTACGCACCGTACTCCGTTAGTTAGTATCTTTCTAAGTGGCTAGATGGCGCTAAGAGTACCAATTCATTCAAAAGTCGTAATTTTACAATATCTATACGCGCAAGCGAGCCATCGAGCGTTCAACGACATTTCAATTGATACAGTAAAAAGTGAATAGATGGTGTTAGGTGCGATGCTGCATTACTTACTACGTTTCGTTCCGGCTCACTTCACTATTTTTAAACTGTTATTTGTACTTACATATTACTTACAATCCATACATAGCTGGGCACCGTTAATCAAATAGTTAACTTCGTTAATCGTTAATCCGCTACCAAACAAGTTAGCTTCGTTAAACGTTAAAGCGTTACATTTCGGAAGAATTAACGCAAGTTAACGTTAATCGTTAATATGTGTAAAAAAATGCATTTTTATATCGTTGCGTTAGTGAACTTATAAAACCTGTTGGTTTAGGTTCCGGAAGTTAACAGGATAGGAACAAAACAAAATACAAAAGGGCATAGGTGCATATTCCCGTTCATGAACATTAACATGTTGAAGTTCTCGTCTGACAGCGAGGCTCGTTTTGGAGTTAAAATGTCTTTACCCGTGGAAAACAGACGTTTAATTGCAGCGCTTTAGGGTATAGCAGTATTGTATTTAATGAATAGATTTATGAATAGCCGTGTGGTTGCCGGCTTAGAATTGTGCCACTCCATGTCTTCCCGTGGAAGTCGTAAGAGGCGACTAAGGGAATAAAGGCTTGTAGTACTGTTAGGCGATGGGCTTGCATCCTGTCACTAATACACTGTTAAACATCTTGGCCTAATTGTGCAAATTGTGGTTACAGAGTTATCAACAAGTTTTTAGAGTTGTTGGTAATTCTGTAGCTCTGCCTACCCCACACTGGGAATGAAGGCGTGAAGGTATGTATGTATGTTTCGGGACAATTTTCGTTTTCCCGGGAAAATTTCCACTGGATTTCAGTTCAGTACAATGGTCTGAAGCTATGGTTTCAGTTTTCGGTGAGCCGTCCCTTACACCCTGTATATCTATACTCGAATTCCCCGTTGGTTCTATAACTCGGTATTGAACCTTACTAAAATATTTACAATCAACAGATTTCTAGAAACTATCTTTTATAAATATTTATATAGGCAGGTACATTGTAAACAATTTGCCGTAATTGGCTATTTATAGAAATACCCTGTTAAAGTTGACTCCCCAGGGAAAGCAATTTCCGAAAAATAAATAAATAATAAACTAAATAAAAAAGTAAGTGGTGGTTTTAACTGCTCTATATAGATCAATCAAAACACAACGAGTGCACTCTTCACGTGATGGATTGCTACTAAGTCAAAAAGAAAATTGTCACTCTACTGCACGTATCCTTCAGATTCAAATTCACATATGATGTAGGTAGTACGTGTCCAGTCACGTGACTACTGCTTTTCGGAAGAGAATTAGGTATATGAATGTACCATGGGGTATGCTATCCCCGTCTCTGTCGATTCGACGACGAGGAGAGTGTAAGAGAGCCTGAAATTTCGGGTGTTTCCCGATTATCTGATCAGTTGACCGATCAATTGGCCCGATGGGATTTATTTACCTCCTTTTAGGATTAGAATGGCGAACGAGCAAGTCTCACTGGATCGACGGTCGGACGAGCGGGAAACACCCGAAATTTCAAACTATCTTCACATTTCACTCTTACAAATTCCCGATAGAGGATGGACCAGACCGCGGCCCGGTTACGGTGCTCTACTATTTAATCGCTTGTAGGTATTAGCTGAACACTTCAATCGCCACCAACCCGCTACGCGAGTCCATTTGGTACGAAAATCAAAGCTCTTGGCAATGAAAGTGTGAAACCTTGTAGATCGACCCTTTCCGTTCTTAGATATTTTTAACTGACTTCAAAAAAGCAGCCTCCTCCTTCTATGTTCCACTGTGTTTTTTTTAAAGGTATGTGTTATATACTTATCTGTATAATAATAATATTTTAATAGGGAAACGAAACCAAATAAATAAAAAACCATAATAATCCATCAAACAGTTAATATTATCGATATTTATAAATAGCATTATGTTAACATAAAAAGCTATGTTGGTATAAACTTTATTCTTCTAATTTTAAAGGCACTTTCCACAATGTCTAATAAACTTACGACCACTTTCCATGACCGCGTATGTAACATTTCAGTAGGTAACAGGTTTAAAATCTTAACATGAAACTATATTATAAAACAATAGAAATTAAACGTGATCTCTTAAAAAGCCTTACGTACCTACCTCCTCAATGAAAATAATCGTTTTTGTATTCCCCGTTTAAAAAACTTAAATCAATCATGGCATAATATGTATAATTCATCCTATTTTTTTTAACAATGTATGAAATTGTGTATAAAAATACATGATACAGGTATGGTAGTATGGTGGCTCCATCCGTCACTGATCCAGCTAGGTGATATAGAAGTAGATCTCAAGTCAGAGGCAGCCAGTAAGTTTGATATCGTTCGGTCGTCTGTACCATTTAGCTTATGCTGAATAGAGTCACAGATACAAGTAAAATTTACATGTTAGCGAGTGGCCAACCGTTAGTGATAAGCAGTGGCCGACGGCGAGCTCGGCGCGACCCCTAGCCGGCGTGCGCTCGCGGCCGGCGCCGCGCCTGCGACCGGCGACCGGCCGCCGCCTGCGACCGGCGACCGGCCGCCGCCTGCGACCGGCGACCGGCGACCGGCGACCGGCGCGCGCGCTCGCGCCGCGGCCACGACTAGCCATCGGCTACCTACTTTATTTAATTGACTTCTTGTATCTAGGCAAGGATAAAAGGAATATCAAGTTACATCAACGGTAACAAGCGAGGAGTATGCAGTTTATAACCATTGCTGCAATAAATATTATTTGTTGAAATACCAGCCATAAAAATATTTTTATTATTTCGTAAAATATAAATTCGTCGCCAGCTAAAATTTTGGCAATAAAGCCGTATTCCGTTTAAAACGGCTGATATAATAGCAATTATGAAATTTTAATGAAACAACAAAAGTGTGATCTGCGACATTTAACATTTCTCCCTACTTATCCACTTAATATAGATCCTAATTAAAGAATTTAACTTTTTATACAATCTTTACAATCTTATAATATCTATACACAATGTACATATTTTTATCTTCCATTTTATATTTGTTTAGCAGTAGAAACAGTTAATGATTCTGTACATCGCAATATGGCTATTGCACAAACGAACTAAACATTAGCTTTGGCTTGACCATTGTAAACACCTTGCTCGGCTGAACGAAAAAAAAAACAATTTAGTTAAATTAGGTGTAAAAAAATATATATAATACCCTAAGTCAAGTCATATTTTATGCATATTCCATTTCTGTCATCGTGTAGTTAACACTCGTACTCATTATAAGCACATAGTTATGTATGACTTATGATAAATAATTATAACTTATTATAAACGGAAACAAATATACGGTATTCATTGTAGTCTCTGAAACGTACACTGCCACTGTTAATTGGGCTATTCTTCGGTATTTTTTGTTAATCTGCCATCAACAGATCACCACGACCTTACTATTGATACAAATAAAGTTTTAACATTACAAGTAAACAGAAAGTATCAAAGGCAGGAGCGGTATAAATAAAATACACCATCCATCAATAGTCAACATCACGTTATCAGGACTGCGACGACAGAGCAGCGGTTGAAACGCACAGATAAATAGCACACTTAACGCAGGTAGAATTAACCTGCGTAGGACTTCAATAATAACAACTCATTCTATGCGAATCAGAAACATTAGGCAAGCGTGTTAAAACATAGTAAATTAAAACATTCATAATACGTTACATCTCTGAAATCACTATTTCATTCAATCACGGTACCAAAAATACATATAAAGACAAAAGTTGGAAAAAAGTAAGTAACAACCTTACTAGACTGTCAAATAGAATAGTAAATACTAAACCAAACGGTGCTGAGAAAACGTTTGTTATTGTATTCAAGTCACACAACGTTTTAGAAAATGGCACTGAAGTCGATTTTGACGAAAATACCTCAATTCAAGTAATAATATATACATATAAATATATTTATTGTATTATATATTTCATTTCCAATGTGCATTGACATTGGTACAATAAAGTGATGTGGCATAAACTAAATTAAGCGAACATAACATCGTATCATTCACATGAACGATAATGGTATACAACATAAAATGATTATAACATTTACTGTTAAAACAATATGATATCTTTAAAAAAAAATAACAACAGAAACTTACTAAACAGTCGCTAACAAATTCAACATTAATCATTATCTAACAATACTTCCCAATTGATCTTACATTATAGTTCAACATGATCAGTTGACGTTTTTAATTATATTACAATTATATCTAAACCACTTGACGAAGTCTGGACAGTTGTCGGCAATGCGATCTATCGCGTCGTCGAGAGCCGAGCGCCACCGTCGGCGCCGCTCCTCGAGGCAGCGCGCGCCGCTGCCTCCGCGGGCTCCACCTGCAGGGCGCGGCACACCCATTAGCCGGCTGGGCCTCATTCTGTTTTTTGCTGACAATAAAGTTCTTTTAGCGACTTGAGCTCTTCTATTAGGGCCTTGTTTTGGTTCTCGAGAACGGCGACTCTGTTCTCGAGGCATTTGATGTATTCTTTCTTCTTACGACGGCACTCCCTGGCAGCTTCACGGTTTTTCAGCAACCGAAGTTCCCGTTTACGTGTTTGATCTTCTAGAATAGGACCTGCAATGATAGTACGATTTGTTCGTTTTCCCGGAAAATAATAGGGAAGTGATAGAGTGATCGCAATGTGGATACTAACCCGGCACGTAGAACTGGCCATCCTGGTTGGTGGTGGCGTACTGCACGATGGCGCCGCCGCCCGCGCCGCCCGACACGGCCAGCGTGTGCAGCCCGCCGTCCGCCTGCAGCGCGCCCGCGGGGATCACTGCAACAATGTCGCGTCCGTCACACAAAGCTCTCACATCTGCTCCCGTCTTAACCTATGTAATGCTACCTGGTATTTTGCACTTTAATACCAGTGTTGTACTTTTAGGGCTCTTATGGTCTGCTCGCGAAATAACATACCTTTATCAAAACGTCTTTTCTGCTAAATTATGCCTTTTGCATCATGGATAGCAAGTAAAATGTATGAAATTATTCGTCATCGGTGTCTCGGGTTTAGCTATTCTGCTACCCGTTCATTCGTGTCGAATTCGTTTAACGCTATTCCCTCGAGAGGTTTTTAACAACAAAAAAAAACAATGTTGCTTTTAAATGACAGATGGGTTCTATTTTTGTAATATTGCATGTTATCTTATCATAGCCAATAAAAAAAAATTGCATGACTTTTTGTTTTAATAACACAAACATCGCGCCGAGTGTTTAATCCCCAAAATGAAATCCTGTCCTGTCCCTTTCTTTCGATAACGTCGTAACTGTGGAGTAAAAGGGGTTAAGTTTTCAAAGTTTTGTTATTACTGTTCCGGACTAGGTAACCCAAGCGGGTGCGTGTGACGGAAGCGCCATGACGAGTTGGCTGACTAGACATTGCAAAACGACGACTTGGCTACGTGGATTAGGAACTTTGTATTTTCTGATGAAAAAATAATAATTATATTAAAGCTTATTAAAATAATAAATAACTGAGTTTATTAGCTTTATCAGAACGAGCCGAATCGTCACGCGCATGGTCCGTCAGGCGACTCTTTGCCAACTGATACGTCGAAACGTAGCTTCAAAATTACCATTCGGACATACAATAAGATGATGATGATGATGATGATGATGATTATGAATATACATAATTATATATTCAACCTTTTTAATTAATTAATTAATTAAATTATTACAGGTAACAATATTCCCATCACTAGGTATTTCATCTCTTAAGACAATTACAGTCAGGTATACACTTGTTATTATTATACAATGTTATCCATTCAGCCCCAAATTTGCGCGGGGGGCGGGGGAGGGGGTTTAACCGAGGTTGAGAATCCATGTACAAACCTGTCCGTAATTGATACAATTTATTTATTTTGTAAATTTTTTGCTATAAATCAAAACGTACGTCACGGAAAATTAAAAAAACAATAGTTTTGCTTGCTCAGTGTAGGGGTTTCTTTGAGTACCTCTCTGTGTATCATTAGTTAGTTAAAGCGTTTTTCAAAACCACTCGTAGCGCCCGTTAATGATTTTTCATCTACTTACTACCATTTTTTATCAATTTTGACGCTTACGAAGATTAACAACAATTCGACGACTGACGGGGACGAAACTTCCACCACGATATTTGCGACCCTTGCTTTCAAAACTATTTAAACATTCGGGGCTAAGAACTACTATGAAATAGATATCACTCTTTAACACCGTTTATCAGTTCTAGCGCTAAATGGGCGACCCACGACTATCAATCGGCAGACAGATTTAAGCCTCTGTTCATAGTATTAGAGCATAGACGTATATAACTTTAATAGATATCTGCAGGGTGGCTAGGCCTGTCAGCCCGATTGTTAGTCTGGTTGGGGCACCCAGAAGACAGACCAACCGTCGACAGACATAGACAACAAAACATTATGTGTTTTGTAATTGGGAGATCTTTTTGCGGTTATATGTTTCTACTAAAGTTAAATACTAATAATGATTTATTAAAAACTATTTTTCGTACTATAAACCGCTAATATACAGCTTAAAAGAGGAGTACGCCAAGGGGACATCATATCCCCAAAGTTATTTACAAACGTACCTACTTGAAGACAGATAAATATTATTTCCCATACAAACTTTGTAACCCCCTTTCATACCTTTAGGGGGTTTCGAAAATTTCGGGAATTACGAAAAATCCCTTCTTAACGATGCCTTCACTAAAAAAAAACAGACCCTCTTATGAACCAGATCACAGTGTTTTGAAACGTTCTAATGAAAACCGCATTAACATTGGTTCAGTGGTTTTCAACAAAGAATGTCAGTAGTCAGTAGGTACGCCAAATCGCTTGAAGCTTTGTAAAAGTAAAGTTTATAAATAAAAAAACATATTACTTTTTGTCCCAGGCCCAGTAGATTTAATTCTACAACCGATTAAAATTTGGGCCATCTTGCAGTAGTGACTGGCTACTTATTACGGTTAAAATGATATTAGCCCTGTAAACTTAATCAATCATATAACGGCTCGTACCCCTGGTAAACTGTGACGTCGTCATCATCGCTAGCCGCAGCAGCGCTAGCCGCTGGGTTTCCAGCGCCGCCTACGAAGTTTAAAATTCAATATCTCAAAACTATTTGACGTATCGATTTTTTTTTACAGCTTTTTGTTTTTAATGAAAAAAATCCGTAAGCCAAAAAATCTAACCTGGTTGACATTCTCTATTGATAGGAGGAGAAACAAAATTAAACAGACAAACAGACACCAACTCTAAAAGTTGTAGAAACGTGTTCTGCTGCTCAGTTACTCTGAGGCCCCGAGTATGTTGTAAGTTCATAAATCGAATGTTCCGATTTTTCCTTTCTACAACTTTATTATATGACTGTATAGATAAACATTTTAGTCGCCTGTTTCTAATGAGCCAATCCAAATCAAATCCGTTATGTGCTTTCATTTCAAATGATTTTTATTAAATGTTTTTTTTAACGGTCCCCCTATCTAAAAATTGATATTAACATGTTCATAATGTTTTTTTTATAAAGAGCTATCCAATAATACCTGATTGCTTCCTGTGCTCTTATGCTCCATGCTCATACCGTTGTAGTAAAACATTGTGACACAAAAACCCCCGACGTGTTATTGCTAATAAATGTATTTATTGTGAACTCATATTTCTAAAACGGTCCAAATTATTATGAAAGGCAAAGACCTTAAATGGACTTGGTGGTAATAGACGGGGCATAGCGACTAAAAGTGTGATCCCAAACTTATTGCCTCGTGTGTTTCAGTACCTAAATCGCGATATAAAAAAGTTCCTGGACGTGATTTTAGTTTATTTTCCCTATTATTTTAAGTATTTATTTAATAAATCGATTTTTTTGATTCTGTAGGTCTGCCTACCTCACTCTGGTATGAAGGCGTGATGGTATGTATGTATGTACCTATGTAAATCGATTTTTATTAAAATATTTTCCTAGATGATTCTAGAAAATTTGTTGTTATAAGCGCCCTCTGCTGTTGAGTAGATGAAGTATTAAGTAAGTAGGGAGATGTATTGGTGTTATCGTTTTCTTATCGATATTATTTGTAAGTAAATAATATGAGTACCTACTTTTAATGAATAGTTACTTATTAAATAAATGGAAATATAATTATAATTAATCGCATAACTGCAATATTAATCATTACTATTTTTGTTGATATGTCGACTCTTTTGATTTCCGCCTCTGGATACATTTCGTCCAAATAGAAAACTAAAAATGTACATGGAGAAATCAAAATTAGTCTAGAAAAACTTTCTTTTGTATATTAAGTATATTACTTTTGCAATAAAGATTAAATAAATAAATGTATAGGTTTGAAAGAACGGAAAATTACTATCATGCGTATTTTGCTACTAAATGCTAAATGGCATTCCTGATACTTATGATCAATGAATTTCCATGACCATTTTCCCAATAGCCACTCTATTACCTATAATATTAAATCTCTTGGATTAAAGGCATAAGAGCGTGTCTGACACGCAGCGTATCAGATATTTTTGAGATCAATGTTAGTTAAAATATTATTGCCGGTGACTGTGCTGCTATTTTAGACCATGCTAACGAGTTTAAACTCTAGTGGGTACCTGTTATTACATCACAGATCCTACGATCACATTTCTTCAGCTCCAACATCAGCTCGAGTCTTAGACACCTTTATGGGTATTGCATATAACTTCAATAAAAAGTCGCGATAAAATATTAAGTAGGTAGGTAGCTCCTTTGCAAAATCATTTATAGACATATTGTTATTCTTGTTAACTAGTTGAATGCCTCACTTCATTTTCTGTTTGAGTTTGGAACAAGCATGACGTCACCGGTAATAACTCGCGCCGCATTACGTCACCGCGCGGAATAACAATCAGGCCAGCGCAGCGCGCTGGTGACGTCATCATTATTATTTTCATTTTCTTACAATCCTGGTTCTACATCATATTATATGGATCGATTTAGCCAGTACCAATAAATGCTTTTTGTAATAAGTTAAGTAAAATAAAAATCTCGTTAAATAGGCCGCCCATATCAAACAGGACCACCATAAACTTTGGTTTGAAGGTGACGACATTGTTTGTCATTGCTATAATAGGGCTAACTTGGTAATAAAATGATATACCTAATCGCAACAGCGTAAATTATTTGGACGGACTATTTTTTGCTTTATGAAGGCGGTTTTTAGTGTTTTTTTAACATTTATTTTATTTTATACTTTCTAGTGATCATAATTATGCTGTTATGTAGTCGCACTTCTCAATTATTAAGAAAATATAGAACATTTCAATCTCGCCGCAAGCAACGCAGTGGGAAACTCATCAGTTTTAAACAAAGATACAGAGATATGAAGTTGGTTAAAAGTCATGATCAATTAAAAGTCGATACTGGCTTACTTTACCAATTAATTCTTCTTTGAATTTTATATTTAATCAGTAAGACCACCGAAGTTACCATAAGTTTTTTTTCTCGCTTGACACTCAGTGCTTTACAGACTAGATCGAAACGGAGACCCGAGCGACAAACAAGTTGCGGACCATTTGTGCTAGCCCTCCAAAAAATATAAATACTCTGTCTCTGTCAGCATATAAGTCATATTATCGCGGGTAAAAATTCCTTCCTCGGGTTTAAGCAATCTCTATACCAAATTTCATTGAAATCGGTTCAGTGGTTTAGCCGTTAAAACATAACAGACAGACAGAGATACTTTTGTATTCCAGTTGTTGTCAAATAAACACCAAAGATTAAGAAAGATTACAATGAATGCTAGGGCATTAGGGTATTAGTAACATAGGGTTACTAAGACAGTATTACTATGTTTATGATCAAACCTAGCAATGTACAGGGAAAAATTAAATGACAGCTAGGGATTACCAACGACGATTACAACGATTATTATCGAGAAACCCAATTATCAATGCTTTTCCCATTTGGGTCATTATTTGGGCGTTTGTTCCGAATCACTTTCGTGGTCACATTTTTATAGAAATGGCTGCAGATTTCGATTTCGTTTCTGTTTAGGTATTTAAGTTTCCCGGATATCTAACTAATATCCAAAAACGGCATCAAAATATACGCCCAATTCATCAAAAATATGTCCACAAAAGTGAGACGGTTGAAACGCTCGAATAATGACCCATGTACTAGTGATCGCTCCAAGTTTTGTTTGTAAAAATATTTTTTTATTTAAAGTATGAAAATTAAACAAAATCGCAACATAATTCTGGTTATTCTTTGTTTTAAAAGGATTTTCGAACGTTCACTCATAATCATCATATTTTGTTTCTTCATTGTGTATTTCAGAATTACTCTCCCTAATAAAGGCAATCCCTAGCTGTCATTTAAGTTTTCCCCATATATTCCTAAGTCTGTTTATGATAGGTAATTATATAATTTCCAATTATTATTAAATGATTGAATTAGTCAATGACCAATGCTTTATGTGGTGAAGAAACACAGAGTGATTGCATACTTCCCCTAAATAATAAAATAAGCTGCATGGGAACAAGATGATTGATTTATGAATTTTTATATGCATTAACCCGGTTAGTTACAAAAGTTGCACACGGAAATTGAGTCAGCAGCAGAACATTTAACTGACCTGGCGCAAATGATAAAGGGGATGACAGCGACACTTCATTCTCGCATCCCGGTCTAGACCCCATGCGATTGTCTGTAATGTTAGCAGGCTTTACACTTTTGAGAATGTTTTACTGTTGTATGTCTCTATGTTTCAGGTCAAATCATTTTTATTCATATTTTATTATACCCTAAACAGTAATAATCAATTTATTGTTTTATATGTATACCCATCAACTAAATACTTATAAATTATAATCATTCAAGGTAAAAGGATGATTTAACAATGTTGCATATTATTTTTTATTATGCTCCAAATATGTGCCACTTAGCCAGTATAACACTTGGATACAGAAGAATTAAGCATTAACTCACCAGCAATTTCAGCTCCTCCCAGGTCGTTCAGTATTTTACGGTACGAAGGACGTCTGGTAAGCATTTCCCGATATTTCCTCTTTGGGCTTTCATCATCACTACAGCTATCATCGCTGCAGGACTGACCCTGTGAGCTCACAAGTGTTGGTTCAGGTTTGATCTGTTGACAATATGTTTAATAGACCAAACTATAAAAGCATAAATTATCATTTTCTAAATAAAATTAAAATACAATACATTGGAAATATTCTATTCAGAATCATAATATGTTTGTATGTAAACACTTTATTGCAGAAAAGAAAAACCAATTAACAATATATAAAAAAATATGTAAGGCAAACTTATCCCTTTAAGGGATGTCTTCCCATATTTATTTATGAAAATAAATTCTTCTTTTATTTTACCTATATTTTGCTTTATGATGCTGACCAATAAAATAAACCTGCTTTATAAAAAAATAAGTCTTCCAAATTTATATTGAATTCTTGACTTTTTTATCCATTAAATTTAAATTAAATTTAACAATCTCTTATCAAAAAGCATCATGTCAGCATCTTAATTATTTACCTATTACAAATATAAATAATAATTATAAAAAGCTAGTATGTATATTCACTTAACAATAAATTGTATATAAATGAGATGTTACCTGTAAAGTTTGCAGAGTGCCTTGTGTGGTGTGGATCACAGAGCTTGGTTTACTAACCAATATTACATTTCCTTTAGGTAATTGCACAGATTGAATGTTCGAAGCAGTCTGAATGACAGACTGTTGGTTAGGTTGTATCACTGACTGAACCTACAAATAAACAACAACATTAGATATTTCACTTTTATAAATTCACTTATTACATTAAAACAATAAGAATACTTGCAACTATTTATTACTTGCATTAGTGTTTATTACACTAATAATGATATCAAAACAAACACCTGTGCGGGCGCCTGCATGGTGGTGACGGTGACGACGTGCGCGGGCCCAGCCGCGCCCGCCAGCGGGTCCGCTCCGCCGGCGCCGCCTGAACTGCCGTTCTCCTCCACCATACCCTCCATGCCCACTGAGGCCACCTAAAATATTCAAGGTCAACAGTCTGCGTATCCCTTGCTCGTTCTTGAATGTACACAAAACCCGTTTAATCAATCGTTGCATCTTGGATCTTATAAGACTGAGATACTCAGATAGCGATATCCTAAAACGTACTCGTCGCGTCATAGTTGCGAAATTTTCCCTATTGCGTCTATTAGCAAGTAGGAACGCGACGAATTTAACAATGTTTCGAAGACACCATACAGAAGGTTGCATGAGTATTATTGTGTTTAATATCCATATTTGTTAACCAAAATTTAAGACCGTGACAGGTAGCAAGTTCTGTCTTCATTACGAGCACTCACCAGTTACGTATTCCTCGTCACCGTCTATGCTGCGTCCGGAGTGGGCGAACGGGATGGTACGTAGTAGCCACGTCAACTGCGAGAAGACTCGTCACTGGCGGAGACCTATGATCTTGTATGCGTCATAACAATATGGCCGAAAATTGTGGGACATGCGCGCCTTCCACCTATAGCAAATACTGACAGAGGGCCACAGATAATGACGGGAGTGACCGGAGTGACGAGTCAACAGATACTTAAGTTTTTACATCATTCCGATCTATTCCGACGCCTACCACAGAATCTAAGAATAAGGACTTATAAAATAAAAGCCAGCCAAGTCCGAGTCGAACTCGCGCACGAAGGTTTCGTACCATTATCTATAAAAAATCACGTTTGTTGTATGGGCCCCCCTTAAATATTTATTTTGTTCTGTTTTTAGTATTTGTTGTTATAGTGGCAACAGAAATACATCATCTGTGAAAATTTCAACTGTCTAGCTATCACGGTTCGTAAAATGACGCCTGTGGCCCGTTTCACGAAGCTACAAGTTACAATTTTACAAGTGTAAACTGGCAACATTGGTCAAAAAAGGTACTACAGTAAAACGGGGTGAATAGAAATCAAGGGGTGAATAGAAACACAACCTAAAATGAAACATATGTTACTAATTATAAGATTGAAATTATTTCAAATAGACGTAACGTTATTGTCAATTTAATACTTGTTCTTATTTGTAACAAGTTATGACTTTTTTTAGGTTGTGTCTCTATTCACCCCTTGATTTCTATTCACCCCGTTTTACGGTACAAGCGTTTCACGAAGCTACTTTTCTACAACTTGTAAAATTCAAGTTACAAGTGTAAAATTTGAACCATAGACATTTTTTTTATTTTATTGTTAGAAATTGCTTCAATCGAACTAACGTTTCTCGAAAATTTTGTTACATTGTCAACTTGTACTTGTCAATTAGTAAAAATAACTACCTAGCTTCCGAGCTAAGTAAACTTGTAATTTGTTAGAGTCCCTGTCAAATCATTCATACTATAGTACCTACATCGTTTGTTTTTAAACGTCACTCTCATGTCGTACCGTCGTTGAGTTTAATTTTCTGTTAAAAAAGTTTGTTGTTATTGTTATTGTTAGTTGTTGAGTTTAATTCTCTGCTAAAGTTTGTTGTTATTGTTATTTTGTCTGTAAATATTAAGTGAAGTTTCATAAGCTTGTGGAATGAGGAAGTACATCACGGGTATATGAAAAATCCCTTGAATTTGGCACAAGTCCTAAAGCCTGTGCCTTTGCGTGTATGACTTTCCACGCAACGGTCTTGTTTGCCGAAAATGCTCCAAAAATTATTTTTTCTTACGCAACACTTCTTTTAGAAGTGTTGCCTTCAAAATTTTCCTGTTGCTTTACATAACTAAAATAACTCCCGTACCTACTTTCAAATTTTAACGATAACGAGAGACAACTCCGAAGACTCCGCGAGACTGGAGTGGAGACATCATCGGATTTACAGATTATAAATATAAATATTTCAAGATTTGACATTTAGAAACGTCAATACATCAACAAACTTTTTTTTAATAGGGACTTGTTAAATCGAGATGTCATTCACTTGTAATCGAGATTACCATACGATCCTATTATTCTACCATGGAAGGCCGCGTTCGAGAAACACTTGTACTTGTAATTTGTAACTTGTAGCTTCGTGAAACGGGCCACAGGTAAGTACTATAGTATGAATGATTTGACAGCGACTCTAACAAATTACAAATTTACTTAGCTCGGAAGCTAGGTAGGTAGTTTTTTTTACTAATTGACAAGTACAAGTTGACAATGTAACAAAATTTTCGAAAAACGTTAGTTCGATTGAAGCAATTTCTAACAATAAAATAAAAAAAATGTCTATGGTTCAAATTTTACACTGGTAACTTGAATTTTACAAGTTGTAGAAAAGTAGCTTCGTGAAACGCTTGTAGTACCTTTTTTGACCAATGTTGCCAGTTTACACTTGTAAAATTGTAACTTGTAGCTTCGTGAAACGGGCCACTGGTTGTGATTTTGTATGTATAAAGGGGTATATTCAAACACATACGCATAGAATCACTTCCATTAACATGAACTAGATGGCAGAACTTACTTCGAACAGAAAAAAATGCAGTGCCAGTCTACAATACAATAGTCAATAGTATAGTCTTTGTTTTGGCCTAACAAAACAAAACATACCCTATAATCTGTGGTTTTGGCTCTCTCTTGTCTTGTAGGTACTTACTGTTTACTGTTGTCGTAGGTTTTGTACAAAAATCAAAAAATGGCTCGTGCTAAAGGAAGTTTTGAAAACAGTTTTGATGACTATTCTTCAGAAGCGGCTATTCATGTACTCAATTCTACCAAAGACGGAGTTAGTTTCCATACTTCAAAGAATTATGAAGAAATCTGATCTATGTTTGTGGTTAACAAAATTATATTTTTTTAGATATCAACTGAATTTCAAAATAAGTTACAAGGTTTTGTGACTTCTAAGCTTCTGCACCTGACTACAACCATGGAGAGTGATATTTTTCATGATAGCACAGTTTACACCGGTTCATGTGGCTTGGCATTTTACTATTTAATGTCATTCTTCAACAAAAATGAGACCAGCCATGAAACGTTGAAGGTACCTACATAGACAGGAAATGTGTTGTATGCAATGATACCGGTGTTTAAAAGAGTACTCACTGAAAGTCAACTGTTTGGCTGGGCCCCTGGGATTACTGATATTTATGGGCTACGGTGACCACTTCGATCAGGTGACCTGCCTGCTTGTTTATCTTTAATGGCTGTATAAAAGAAAAATGGTCAAGAAATGTTTAGCCCTATACTAATCTATCATAATATTCATAATTAATTACTATGCATATGGGCATTTTCTAATTAATTGCATTCCTGATTCTGAAAAAAAATAACCCAAATGTGTGTGTTAATTGATATGTTATTTTTTTTAGGGTTCTGGTCCAAATGGTAAAAAAAGACTTGTGGTGAGTGTTTCTCAGCAACTTCAATTTTGACTATTTGGTATACACTCGCGAGCAAAAGTATTGAATCACTTTGCATTTTTTCATGTGCACCCAATATCTTTGTAAATCGGTTTATTTTTCTAAATTATATAAATGTAATTACGTTTCTTGAAATATTAGCTTTATAAAAAGCTATGAAACATAAAAATTGGCCCAGAATTTTTCAGATTATGGGCAATTTCCCAGTTTGTGAGCCTTTACTCGTTACGACGTACACGAGTTGCACTACCCTTGACCCCTATATAACGGGGGTATAGGGGGGGTTCCTTATCAGTCACTTATCAGAAGTCGAACGCTACACATCTCCGCATATTATTCTGTAAAGACCACCTGAAAAAATGGAAGCCACTGAAGCTCAAGTCGCCGTAGTCGTCCAGCTTCTGCAACAAGGGCGTAGTCAACGTTCAGTAGCTCCCGAGGTGAATCTGAGCCAATCTACAGTTTGTAAACTTTACCAGAGGTCCCACCAAACTAGAGCTTTTACTTCAAGACCAAGAAGCGGCCGCAGAAGGTGCACATCAGAGAGGGACGACCGCTTCATTGTCTCAATATCTCTCCGGGATAATAATATTAGCTAATATTTATTAGTTGGTAACTAATAACTAATACTTTATTACTGTAGCTTTGAGAAACGTACACTAGTAAACTAGTAAAAAATATTAGTTCATGGACTAATATTATTAGTCTAATAAGTTTCGAGAAATAGGGCCCAGTAATAAAGTATTAGTTATTAGTTACCAACTAATAAATATTAGCTAATATTATTAGAGTTAATTAGGTTTTGGTTTAATGAACATAAAGAAAAAAAAATAGACTAGTAAAATTCACTAATAAAGCGATTAGTCTCGGAAGGCTTGTAAAAAATATTAGTCCAAACTATTAGTGTCACATTTTAACAATCAAATTTATAAAATGTGGACCGATTCGGACGCTTCCGACGGTGAAGACACTGTAATAATAATTCGCCGTCGTCGAGTCTTTTTGAACAGAAATACGTACGAACTATTTGAAACCACGTTCCAGTTTAATGAAAGATTTCGTTTGACAAGCACAAAAATGGAAGAGCTGGTTGAAGTTATCGGGCCGGGGTGCCCGGGGTTGCAACGGTTGACCGAGAGAAGCCAGGCCCTGTCACCAAAACTAATCACTCTAGTTGCTCTACATTGGATGGGTACCTTTTTAGGTTTCCATACAATATGTACCAATATCAGAGAAGACTGCACAAGACAGGGATGCGTGGAAGGACGAGAGGGAGGCCTTTGCCCAGTAGTGGGACATTAGACTAACAAATAATAATAATAATAATAATAATAATGTACCAATAGCAGCAGTGTTCGCATCGTTGTGTTCCGGTTTGGGGATAAGACAGCCAGTGAAATGACTAGCATAGAGGCATTCCATCTTAGTCCTCAGGGTAGGCAACGCATTTGCAGTCTTGTGATTGCGAATGTCTATGGGTCACAGTATCCACTTACCATCAGGTGGCCTGTGTGCTCGTTTGCCTTCCCATGCCATAAAAAAAAAAAAAAAAAAATGATCAAAAAGGAACCTTAATGTCACAGCAGTTTTTCTCAGGAACTAAAGAAGTTAGCAAATTGAAATTTGGCATTGTTGTACCTATAACTTGCTTGCCTGCATCAATTAGGGGGTTGAAAAATTCAAGTGACTTTTTGTACAAATAGGGTGTCATATGAATGGTGTTAATCTTCACATTCCAAAACAATTTACTATATTATGACTTTGTATCTATAAGCCTAAAAATCAGAAATAATCATGACTAAGATTATTGTTTATACCTACTTTACGGGAAAATAAATTATGGCTCTACAATTGAAAGGTTTTTGAGAAATCAACATAAAACTGAAAATCCGTGTTGAAATTGCGTCATGTCAAAATGAACCATTTCCTTGAATGAACCTGGATCTTGTATTCTATCTTAAAATACGACCTTCACTGCGCGAGATCGACTTGCACTTGAACGTTTTTTTATTGGGGACCCCTTATAGTTAGTAATTTTTCAAATCAAATCAAATCATATCATTTATTTGCTACCATGTACATTATACTTAAGGCACTTAATGCTAAGGAACACTCGCACGACATGAACCTGTAGAGTAAAGCTAAAGATTTCAAATACCTGTAGTAAATAAATTGGTTTACGATAAAATTTAAAGAAACTATTCACTTGTTATAGTCGTATACGTAACAATCACGAAAATAAAAACACATAATAAACTGTAAAAAACATAACTGCCTTCAAATAACAACAAACATAGACTATGTATAAAATATAATGGCTTTGTTGCGAAAAGTCTGAACTATTATCACTAAAATTAATAGGTCGTATACGATTTGGTCTATTCCGACTAGTTACATTGTTAGTTCCATTGATGGAACTACATAGATGGACATTTTTTTCCTAGTAGTTACATTCAACGAAGATGGTTTCCGTAATGGAACTACCTGTGGCCCGTTTCACGAAGCTACAAGTTACAAATTACAAGTTCACAAGTAACAAGAGCAAAAAGTTACAATTTACAAGTACAAGTGTTTCTCGAACGCGGCCTTCCATGGTAGAATAATAGGATCGTATGGTAATCTCGATTACAAGTGAATGACATCTCGATTTAACAATCCCTATTAAAAAAAAGTTTGTTGATTCTAAATGTCAAATCTTGAAATATTTATATTTATAATCTGTAAATCCGATGATGTCTCCACTCCAGTCTCGCGGAGTCTTCGGAGTTGTCTCTCGTTATCGTTAAAATTTTAAAGTAGGTACGGGAGTTATTTTATTTACGTAAAGCAACCGGAAAATTTTGAAGGCAACACTTCTAAAAGACTTTTTACATTTTCGGCAACCAAGACCGATGCGTGGAAAGTCATACACGCAAAGGCACAGGCTTTAGGACTTGTGCCAAATTCAAGGGATTTTTCATATACCCGTGATGTATTTCCACATTCCACAAGCTTAAGAAACTTCACTTAATATTTACAGACAAAATAACAATAACAACAAAATTTAGCAGAGAATTAAACTCAACAACTAACAATAACAAAATATACAATAACAATAACAACAAACTTTTTTAACAGAAAATTAAACTCAACGACGGTACACACAACATCACACCTAACTAACCATTAAAGACAGAGCAGAGAGAAAAAGAAAGAGATGTATATATGTGTATTATGTCAACTTCTATGCATTCTAGTGCGACTCTTTCATGCAATATTTCAGATTTCTGAAGTGTATAGCTAGATGTGTTGCTGTATGTACGACATGAGAGTGACGTTTAAAAACAAACGAGGTAGGTACTATAGTATGAATGATTTGACAGCGGCTCTAACAAATTACAAGTTTACTTAGCTCGGAAGCTAGGTAGTTTTTTTTACTAATTGACAAGTACAAGTTGACAATGTTACAAATTTTTCGAGAAACGTTAGTTCGATTGAAGCAATTTCTAACAATAAAATAAAAAAAAAGGTCTATGGTTCAAATTTTACACTTGTAACTTGAATTTTACAAATTGTAGAAAAGTAGCTTCGTGAAACGCTTGTAGTACCTTTTTTGACCAATGTTGCCAGTTTATACTTGTAAAATTGTAACTTGTAGCTTCGTGAAACGGGCCACTGGACTTTTTTTTCCAAGTAGTTACATTAATAATACTTATAATAAATATTATTAGATCAAATTATCATTATTTAAAATAATAATTATATAAAATGACCGTCATAGTGAGTGATATAATAGGAAATATTTTTATATCGATCGTTACGCACCCACTTCCATGGCCTATTGAACTATAGTTATTTGTGATACAAGTGGGGAAAGTTGTATTTTACATGCGAGTGTTCATTTGAAATACGAGCTAGCGAAAGGATTCTATGATTGACCACGAGCGAAGCGAGTGGTTCAAAAATAGAATCCTGAGCGTAGCAAGTGTTTTAAGACACGAGACGTAAAATAACTTTTCACCCGTGTATAACACAAAACTTTTCACCTCACTACAGCGAGGAAACTAAGAAAAGGGTTTGTACTGTAAGCTCAATTCCGCATTTTGCACGGTTTCCTGTAATTCCACAGGTGTTGTAACGTATAAACGTACATAACCTAGGTTATAATTATAAAAAGAAACATAATGTGTTATTTATTAAAAAAATATATTAGTATTAAAAATTAAAAACCTTAATTGCGACACTTACCTAACAACAACAGTAAAGTACTAAACTTAAATATTAGAATAGGTTGATTGTACATCGCTACTTGTTACTAGTATCCGCGGTGCACTGTACTCGACTCGCAGCGCCTTTGTTTCTATCGAACCGGTCGGGCGTTCCGCCTCTCCCCGCGCCGCGCGGCCGCGCTCGCCCTAGCGCTCGCGCAGCCGGCCAGACAGATTTGGCTTTCAACGCAGGCGCACGTTCACTCTTCTCAGTGACCTCACACGTCGCCGCGCTGGCGATAATTACGCGAGCTTATAATTTATTACATTGAGTTCGTTGTTACGCCTAATATTTTAATTCTTGCACAGTACTAATGCTGGTAATCTAGTGAGTGGTTATACCCCTATATTGGGTAAGTGTTGAACATTTTATGTGTATTTTAAGTAGCAGGTATTTTTGAATTTTAACGGATTTATCTTCACAATGATTTTGTTCGATTTTGCTTGCCGAATAGATATTTAAGTGCTTAATCACGCACCTCATGTCATACATGCATTTATCACACTTTAGTTGTCATCATAATATTAATTAAAATAATTAGTGATCATTTCTCGCTTCCATTTTCACTCCTTGTAAACTCCGTCTGATTGTGACATCCGCACTTCACCAACCATTTCACCATCACGCAGTACTGCTTCTCTTTGCTTCTGCTGTTCGCCGGTCACAATCAACGGAGCTGTTAAAGGAATTAATATATTTAGACTGGACAAATATAAATTCCAGGGTTCCACGTTTCGGCTTGAGAGCCTACGCTTTAGTCGGGTGGCCACGTCTGACGTCCTTCAGCCTCAGCTCATCTTCATCTCCACGGCGCTTCTCCGGGAACCAGGGGAGTACTAGCGTGGTGGCGGCTACACCCTTTCAACCGGGAGCAGAATCAGACGGGCATTTATCGACCCCATCCCTACGACCTTTTCGTGTGCTAGCGGCGTTCGGAGAAAATAAATATTATTTAACTTATTTATGGTTTAATTTCACCACTCCAAAACGTAAACGTAGCACTGGCGCCTTACCGTGGTTTTATTTTAAAGGTCTGATTTTGCTCCTAGGTGGGTAGTTGTGGTTGTGTGCTTGATGTTTTTTTTTGTTTTTTTTTTGTGAAACGTTTTTTCAGTTTTTATTTTTGGTTGCAAGCAGCTAAGGTGTACGAAAAAAGTTTTTTTTAAATCAAAATTGTAAACATTTTTTTAGGTACAGTCGGACATATTATCGTGTCATTATTGAGTAGGAAATTGTATTTTTAATTACGATACATTTACTATCGTTTTCTACTTATGTCCACTGGTACAGTCAGACTAATTGTATTTGCATTTTGTTTATTTAACTGTTTTTTTTAATAAATCCCTTCATACTGAATTTCGTATACATTAGTTGCACTAATAACGTTTTTTTTTTAATTTTTTTTTGATTTTATTATTATTTCAGAGAATTTTTTATATTTATTGCGCTTCCTTGTTTTTCATTTTTAAAACTGGCGATTTTATAGATAAAGAATAACAACGAAAAACGTTATTATTAATTTACTCATATTATTTGTAACAGACGGAGTATTTCGTTGTTTTTTTTTGTGACGTTCTGTTCAACACTTATTCAATTTATAAATTATTTAATATTTAAATTTTGCAATGGCTTATCCTATAAAGTTCATGTCTCTTCAGAAGACTGAGTTAGAGTACGAAGTTTCTATTCGGGGCGAGACTCCAGCTTCCACAGTTCAAGAACTGCGTAAGCAAATTGCTAAATGTGGGCCCCTATTTCCATCTGAGGATATCCTCACAAGCCCTATTGATGTGAAAGATGATATGGATGGCATTGCAGATGTAGCGGAAAAGGTAAATTCTTTTCTTGACTCCAAACCATTGGATAAAAGTACCTTACTACGAGCACAGAATTTGACTCATCATCTGTTCCATCGGTTACGCCGCATTGTTTGTGAGAAGCCTGAACAAAGAGTAGCGTATGATCAATGTGTTGCCTTGTATAAGCTTTGCTTTGACCGCGTTAATTTACTTTTAGACAGCAATGTCGCTGATCCGCTTGCATCCACTAGCAGTGACATCCAGATTCCACTAGCCGCTTCTGCATCTCCAATTAATGTCACAGTAACTTGCGACGGCAATAACATTAACCAACTGTCAAAGTTACGTTATGACGGCAAATCCTGCGTGAGAGCGTTCATTCAACGCGTTTCCGAATTTTGTAAAGCCAAGAATATTTCGAGCAGTAGGGTTCTTCACAATGCTACAGACATATTCACAGGCGATGCGATTCACTGGTTTCGAAGTGTTAGGGAAAAGGTAACAAGTTGGGATGACCTTGTAGTGCTTCTGAGACAAGATTTCGGCCAGGCTGATTTCGACTACAGACTGCTTTCCGAAATCAGGTCTCGCACTCAAGGAGAAACGGAAAATATAGTAATATATTTATCAGTCATGTCCGGCCTCTTTTCGCGTTTGACAAGCGACTTGTCAGAAAGCGATATGCTCGAGATTCTCTTGCATAACATCCGGCCATGTTACGCGAGTACTCTATCTTCCGTTTCTGAAATAAAAACTATAGAGGAATTAAAGACCTTATGTCGTAATTATGAGAGTATACAGTCGCGTCTTTCTCAATTCAAAGAACCTCCACGACCGTCTACAGATACTCTGGCACCAGAATTTGCCTATTCAGGCGGGTCGTCAAGAAATAAACCGAATTTCAACAATAACACTTATTTTAATAATAATAAATATAAATACAACAATAACAATTATACAAAATCATATTCAAACAATAACAGCAATAGGAATTTAGCAGATAAAACTAATTCTAACTATGTACATGCAATTTCCCCGTCCACATCCAAGACACGTTTTTGTCCTAGATGTCGGGTGGACAGTCATAACCTGAGACAGTGTACAGCGAATAAAGACGTCATAGTTTGTTTTGTGTGCGGTCGTAATAATGTAAAGACACCGGATTGTCCTGATTGTAACAAAAATAGAAAACAAAAAAAACAAAAAACTAATAGCTCAGAATTGTGTCAATGGTAATGTAGGTAAATTTGATATAGATGATTGGGAAAATTGGCTACGTACATTAAATTTGTTTTTCAACACTTACAAAATTGATACAATTCTGAAGGAACATTTTGAAAATGACAACAGGCCCTATGTTACGGTGCATATCAATAATATTACAATCTCGGGACTGTTAGACTCTGGTTCCGCTGTGACAATTCTTGGAAATGGTGCTCATTCAGTACTTGTAGATAGTGGGTTGAAAGTGATTAGGGATGATTTTATCTCGGTAACCGCAGCAGGAGGTCAAGTATTGCAAAGTGAAGGTTATATGGAGATTCCTGTAAACTTGGATAATAAGTTTCACATTTTGAGAGCTTTTATCGTGCCTGGTATCCGAAACAATCTCATTTTAGGTGTAGACTTCTGGCGTGCATTTCAAGTCTGCCCGAAATATCTCAGCAGTATCGTTTTGGGTGACAATGCTACGGTTGATAATGGTGTTATTCAACCCAATCAGCAAGCTTTCATTCAGGGTTATGACAATTTGGACGATTCTCAAAAACAATTAGCCGATAACGTCGTTAAACAGTTTGAGGACATTTCTTCTCAACGTAAAGGCTTAGGTGTCACTGACTTAATCACACACAGAATCGATACTGGAGATTCCAGTCCAATTCGACAACGCTATTACCGATTGTCACCTGAAAAACAGCGTATCTTAGTCGAGCAGGTAGACGAGATGCTTTCACTAGACGTGATTGAGCCTTGCGAAAGCGCCTGGTCATCGCCTGTTCTGCTCGTCACCAAGAAGAACGGCCAGCCTCGATTCTGCCTCGACAGCCGTAAGCTCAACTCAGTGACGAAACGTGACGCTTACAACCTTCCGTATATCTCGGAGATTTTGGACAACCTCAGGGATGCTCGTTACTTGTCTAGCATCGATTTGTCCAAAGCCTTTTGGCAGATTAAAATCGCTCCCGAGGATAGGAATAAGACGGCATTTTATGTACCAGGTAGGGGAACTTTCCACTTTAAGCGGACTGCGTTCGGCCTAACCAACGCTCCTGCTACTCAACAAAGATTAGTGGACCTGTTGTTTTCAGAGTTTGAGCTTAAAGTGTTCGCTTACCTGGATGACATTATCATCGTTTCCGAAGATTTTAACAGTCACGTGACATTACTTTTGCGCGTCTTAGAAAAATTGAAACAAGCCAATCTATCAGTAAATTTAGACAAATGCCGTTTCTTCAGCCACCAGCTTAATTACCTCGGCTATGTAGTCGATGGGTCTGGTCTACGCACTGATCCCGCGAAAGTGGAAGCTATTTTAAATTACCCTACACCTACATGTCGTAAAGACCTCAAGCGATTTCTTGGGACCGCAACTTGGTATAGGCGATTTGTTCCTAATTTTAGCACAATAGCAGGCCCCTTAAATAGATTGACTTCTTCAAAAAAAGGTTCGCCTCCGTTTAAATGGACCCCTGAGGCAGAGTCTGCGTTCCAAGAACTCAAAGAGCGTTTAGTCTCTGCTCCAGTTCTTTGTTGTCCGGACTATACAAAACCGTTCGAGGTGCATACTGATGCCAGCAATTATGGGATTGGCGCAATGCTTACACAGACCATCGAAGGTAAGGAGCACCCGATCGCGTACATGTCGAAGAGTTTGTCATCAGCCGAGAAAAATTACAGCATAACTGAACGCGAGGCCTTAGCCGTAGTTACCGCATTAGAGTATTGGCGTTGCTACATAGAAAATGGACAAGCTTTCACGGTCTACACAGATCATAGTGCACTTAAGTGGTTCCTGTCCATTAGCAACCCAACTGGTAGATTGGCTCGTTGGGGTGTTCGTTTGTCAGGGTTTAACTTCACTCTTAAACATCGCCGGGGCGTTGATAATGTCATTCCGGATGCCTTATCTCGGTTACCTGTTAGTGCTATTTCCACTTCAAACTCTCATTTACACTCTAAAGATGCGTGGTACACTAACATCTATAATGGCTGCCTTCATAACCCAATAGATTTTCCAAATTTCATGATCAAAAATAATTCTTTATATCGTTTGTCTAAAAATAAGCATGAACTGACATCGGAATTTTCATGGAAATTGGTTGTTCCCGCCGAGTTGCGTCAAAAGGTTATTCATGAAAATCATTCGGAGCCTGCTGCAGGGCACATGGGCATTTTTAAAACCTACCGTAGACTTGTTTTACGTTACTTTTGGCCGGGCATGTACCGGGAGGTCGTCGAGTTCATTGGAGCGTGCGATAAGTGTTTGTCTTACAAATCTCAGAACCATCAAACCTTAGGGGAAATGGGCAGGCCTAAGCAATGCTCACGACCGTTCCAAATGATCTCGATGGATCTGATGGGTCCTTTGCCAACAACTAGGAAGCGAAACAACTACATCTTAGTTATCACATGTTGCTTTTCCAAGTATTGCCTAATTTACCCCATTAAAAACGCTACTGCAGAGGTTATAGCAAAAATTATAGAGGAATCGGTTTTCCTTGTGCATGGCGTACCACAAACAGTGTTGATGGACAACGGTACTCAATTCACTGGCAAGGTTATGGAAAGTTTATTTAAATTTTATAATGTCCCTAACGTCTACTACAGTCCTAAATACACTCCACAAGTCAACTTAGTAGAGCGTTACAATAGGACTATTATTACTTGTATATCCACCTTTGTTGAGGATGACCATAGGTCATGGGACGTGTTCATTCCACGGGTACAATTTGCTATCAATAGCGCTGTGAATGAGGCCACCGGGTTTACCCCTGCTTTCCTAGTGTACGGTAGGGAGCTGGTCACTTGTGGGACGCACTATACGGAAACCGATTTAGGGACGGAAGTATTGTTCCTACCACGTGACATATACGCTGAGAATTTGGGTTGTCTGGCCTCAATTTTTGATGATGTGCAAAGCAAATTGTGGCATGCCCATGTAAGGAACACGTCTCACTATAATCTTAGACGTAAGCCAGCGGAATTTAAAGTAGGTGATATAGTTATGAAGCGCACTTACTTCTTAAGTGACAAAGGCAAACAATTCACCAAAAAGTTGGCACCAAAATTTATTAAGGCTAAGATTATCGGCAAGAAATCACCTTTAGTATATGTGCTGCAGGATTTGTTTGGGAAAGATTTGGGCACCTGGCACATAAAGGATCTCAAATTGGTTGGTCTTAACAAATAACTTATTATTTTTCCTGTCAGTCACATCTTATAAGTTTATAAGTTTTATATTTTTTTTTATATATAAGTATATTTTTTTTTTTTTGGGCATTTTTTTTTATGTGTCCATGATTTTCTTTGTTTGCGTTTTGACATCTCTAAGCATTTGTACTTGTAAGGTTTCAAGTTCTTGTAACGAGTTACCTCATATTTTTTTCTGTATTGTGCGTCAGTAATTTAAGAAATAAAAATTGCAAATACGTTGCTGACGTGATTACGTAAGCGTGACGTATGAATGAAGAGTTATGGAAGTGTATCTACAGGTACTGAACTATGCGGATTTTATTACATTTAGATGTATTAAAATCCTTCCCGACGCGCCGGGGTATTGTAACGTATAAACGTACATAACCTAGGTTATAATTATAAAAAGAAACATAATGTGTTATTTATTAAAAAAATATATTAGTATTAAAAATTAAAAACCTTAATTGCGACACTTACCTAACAACAACAGTAAAGTACTAAACTTAAATATTAGAATAGGTTGATTGTACATCGCTACTTGTTACTAGTATCCGCGGTGCACTGTACTCGACTCGCAGCGCCTTTGTTTCTATCGAACCGGTCGGGCGTTCCGCCTCTCCCCGCGCCGCGCGGCCGCGCTCGCCCTAGCGCTCGCGCAGCCGGCCAGACAGATTTGGCTTTCAACGCAGGCGCACGTTCACTCTTCTCAGTGACCTCACACGTCGCCGCGCTGGCGATAATTACGCGAGCTTATAATTTATTACATTGAGTTCGTTGTTACGCCTAATATTTTAATTCTTGCACAGTACTAATGCTGGTAATCTAGTGAGTGGTTATACCCCTATATTGGGTAAGTGTTGAACATTTTATGTGTATTTTAAGTAGCAGGTATTTTTGAATTTTAACGGATTTATCTTCACAATGATTTTGTTCGATTTTGCTTGCCGAATAGATATTTAAGTGCTTAATCACGCACCTCATGTCATACATGCATTTATCACACTTTAGTTGTCATCATAATATTAATTAAAATAATTAGTGATCATTTCTCGCTTCCATTTTCACTCCTTGTAAACTCCGTCTGATTGTGACATCCGCACTTCACCAACCATTTCACCATCACGCAGTACTGCTTCTCTTTGCTTCTGCTGTTCGCCGGTCACAATCAACGGAGCTGTTAAAGGAATTAATATATTTAGACTGGACAAATATAAATTCCAGGGTTCCACGTTTCGGCTTGAGAGCCTACGCTTTAGTCGGGTGGCCACGTCTGACGTCCTTCAGCCTCAGCTCATCTTCATCTCCACGGCGCTTCTCCGGGAACCAGGGGAGTACTAGCGTGGTGGCGGCTACACCCTTTCAACCGGGAGCAGAATCAGACGGGCATTTATCGACCCCATCCCTACGACCTTTTCGTGTGCTAGCGGCGTTCGGAGAAAATAAATATTATTTAACTTATTTATGGTTTAATTTCACCACTCCAAAACGTAAACGTAGCAGTGTTAATACGTCTTTATCACTCGAATCACTCATTTTTAATAACAAAACAAACTAGAAAAACATGCGAATATTTAACGTTGACTACAGCGAGGAAACTAAGAAAAGGGTTTGTATTTAGTGTAAGCTCAATTCCGCATTTTGCACGGTTTCCTGTAATTCCACAGGTGTTAATACATCTTGTTATACGGTTAGAAAAGTTTAATGTAAGTTTTTTTTTTATTATTTCGGATGCGTTTTGTTTGCACATCGACTTATTTGGACTGTCAGAACATTTTATCCGGTTTTAAAACAAGAATGAAGGTTAATTTTGAATGCTGATATTTATGAATTAAAATAAAGTTGTAAGACTGTATTTAGTGTTTTTTACTCGATGCAATTCATTAATTATGATGTTATAGTATGATCTTCTCAAATGAACTTTTCGCTTCGAGCCCTAATCTTCCAAACAAAGGCCATTGTTTCTATTATCGCAAAACCGCTAGCTACCGAGTTAGCACGTGCATTCTAGATGTTACGTTTTGGTATTTGCCGTATTGCCTCGGGGCGGTATCGTCCTACACTACCAAAACGTAACATCTAGAATGTCAGTGACATTCAATTTGAACCTTAATACTATGACGATACCGTTTGTTTTTCAATATCAATGTTGTAGTAGCACGTGCTAACTCGGTAGCTAGCGGTTTTGCGATAATAGAAACAATGGCCTTTGTTTGGAAGATTAGGGCTCGAAGCGCAAAGTTCATTTGAGAAGATTCATACTATAAAAATTCAGCACTTGTAAGGTTTTGCTTTTGGTTAGCTGTCAAATATCACTTAGTTGCCTTCAAATGTCAAAACTCTTTCTTCACTTGTGGATAAAAAGCGATTTTCTCAATAGATATCAAACAAACAAAAAGGGCTTTCCGAGCTAGTGAGATGAAAAGTTTTTCCCAATTGAAACATCACCATGCTATAAGAATCGCACGAAGTGATAATAGTAGATTGTTCAACAAGGGACTAAAACAAGCCATAATGACACGAGATGTTTAGCCACGCGAGCGAGCTTGCGAGCGAGGGTGGCTGTAGTTCGAGTGTCATTATGGTTGTTTAGTCTCGCGTTAAACACTCTAATTTTCACTTTGAATGCGAGGAAAAAAACGACGTTCTAAACAAAATTACAACATTTACCTATTATAAAAAAGTTACTAACAATTAAAACTAACAATTAGGTATCTTATTATTACTATCGTAAATCTAACATTAATAAAATAAAAGTAGCTAACCAAATCTACGATATATTAAAAAAGCAATTATACCTTATTATTTCGTTGATGTTTTAAATGCTTGCATATTTAGCCAACAGATTCAAACTTGGAAACCATTTTAAAAGTAATTGGACCACGCATAACAAAAGAGTTCGGCCTTAATATGATTAAATAGATTCATATTCGTAATAAATTAATAATTAATCGTGTTTCACGAAATTAAATCCTTTTTTTTTATATATATTTGCACAGTTGTCATTTTGAGGTTATTTCGACACCCAAAAATATGGTCCATACACAATCACTGAAAATGGCGATAATCCTCCATTCACAAACACCGTGATTGGTTGTTTAGGGGTTTCCAAAGTAAATTTTAAAAAAATTACTTTAATCCCTAGAGATTAATAAGGAGCTTTAGTCCCGATTCGCAGAGATTTAAGTAGCATTTTAAGAGCATGAGAAGTGAAAAAAACTTTATCACTTTGTGCGTTTTGCGACCGTTTGCGCTGTATTTTTGTTTTCGAAAATCAAGGCGTCTATTTTAAATATTGTTCCATAACGTGTTTTAGTCGGCGATTAATCCGATCACATAATAACAATACAGTGGCGTAAGAAGCTCTCTAGTTGTTGCAAAATGCACAAAGTGGTAAAATGTATTAATTTTTTATTTAGCCATACTGCGTTTTTTTTAATTTCCCGCCATAAGGGACTCGATTCACTTGAAGTATAAATAATTTTTTAGCATTATTAATGTAACTACTTTGAAAAAAAAGTCCAGGTAGTTCCATTACGGAAACCATCTTCGTTGAATGTAACTACTAGGAAAAAAAGTCCATCTAGTTCCATCAATGGAACTAACTATGTAACTAGTCGGAATAGACCTACGATTTTGATGATAGCGATCGGCAATCTTCGTTTTTCTATGACACACGAATGACAAATATATACCGTCAGTTGCGAGTGCAAGCGTGATAGCGATAGCCAGCTGAAAACTATTAAGAAGCTGGGAATACTGTATATGTGAATTTGTCTCTAAGATAATCAGTAATCCAAATATATCGAAATACATTTGTTACTGTTGTTGTGAAGAATGCTAAGGAATTCCTTAAATTAGATATTTACTCATCATCATCATCATATCAGCCGAAAGACGTCCACTGCTGGACATAGGCCTCCCCCAAGGCTCTCCACTCAGACCGGTCTTGTGCTTTTTGCATCCACCGCTTTCCCGCGATCCTTACAAGGTCGTCACTCCATCTTGTTGGAGGCCTACCCACAGCTCGTGTCCCGGTCCGCGGACGCCACTCAAGAACCTTCTGACCCCATCGGCCATCAGTCCTGCGTGCGATGTGCCCCGCCCACTGCCACTTCAGTTTAGCTATTCTTCGGACTATGTCGGTAACCTTAGTTCTCCTGCGGATATCATCATTTCTGATTCTATCACGCAGAGAAACCCCGAGCATAGCCCTCTCCATAGCCCTCTGAGTGACCTTGAGCTTTCTTATGAGGCCCATCGTTAGCGCCCACGTCTCGGATCCGTAAGTCATCACTGGCAACACACACTGGTCAAAGACTTTTGACTTCAAACACTGCGGTAATTTGGTCGAAAAGGTGCTGCGAAGCTTCCCGAACGCTGGCGCTGCCCAGCCGAGTCGGATTCGACGAGTGACCTCTTTCTCAAAGTTGGACCTACCTAACTGGACCGTTTGTCCCAGGTAAATATAGTCGTCAACAACTTCGAGCGCAGAGTCTCCGACTATCACGGGAGTTGGTGCGACATGGACGTTGGACATGACTTTCGTCTTGTCCATGTTCATTCTCAAGCCAACTCGGTCGGAAACTCTACTGAGGTCAGCGAGCATTGCACTGAGGTCCTCCATGGTCTCAGCCATAACTACGATATCGTCAGCGAATCGAAGGTGAGTGATGTACTCACCATTTATGTTGATGCCTCGTCCTGTCCAGTCCAGAACCTTAAAAGCATCCTCCAATGCAGCGGTGAACAGCTTCGGCGAGATCACATCTCCTTGTCTGACTCCCCGCTGCAGGGGAATAGGCCTCGTGCTCCGGTCCTGTAATCGGACGGATATAGTGGCGTTTTCGTACAGACACTTCAACACTTCGATATATCGGTAGTCAACTTGGCACCGCTGGAGAGACTGCAGCACAGCCCATGTCTCGATCGAATCAAAGGCTTTCTCGTAGTCCACAAATGCAAGGCAAAGGGGGAGGTTATACTCTTCGGTCTTCTGTATAACCTGCCGCAACGCATGTATGTGGTCTACGGTACTATAGCCTTTTCGGAAACCGGCTTGTTCGGGAGGCTGGAAATCGTCAAACCTGCGCGCGAGACGATTTGTGATGACCCTCGAAAACAGCTTGTAAACATGGCTCAGAAGTGAGATGGGTCTATAGTTCTTCAACAAAGATTTGTCACCTTTCTTGAAGAAGAGAACCACCACACCTCTGTTTCATGCTCTCGGCGTTCTCCCTTCGTGGAGGACGGAGCTGAACAGCGTCTGAAGGCCCCTAAGGATGGGTTTACCACCCGCCTTCAGGAGTTCGGCTGTAATTCCATCCTCACCTGGGGCTTTGCCATTCTTAAGCTGTTTGAGGGCCATACTAATCTCGTACAGGCTGACGTCGGGGAGATCTTCAGTATAGTGTCGGGTTAATCTAGCCCTCGGATCTTTAGCTAGATTTTCGACGGGTGTTCGGGTTGTCGTGTACAGCTGTCCATAAAACTTCTCAACTTCCGCCAATAGCTCAGGTTTGGATGAAATGACTCTGCCGTCGTCGGTCTTCAGCTTCATCAATTGGCTTTGGCCAACAGACAGATCCCTGGCAAACACCTTAGAGCCTCTGTTGCGCTCAATAGCCTCTTCAATACTTTTAGTATTGAATCGGCGTATATCACGCTTCAGAGACTTCGAGATCTGTCTGTTGAGCTGCCGATAGCGACTAGCGTCACCAGAGGACTGCAGAATCATTTCGCGCCTCACCTCCATGAGCCTAAGGGTGGAGTCCGAGAGCTTTCTGGTTTTTGTACGGCGGACCTTGAAGAACTTAGACCCGACCGTTTGGACAGCTTCCACAAACCCGTCGTTATAATCGTCCACGTCGCTGCTAAGGCACTCTAAACGGTTTTGAAGTTCGAGCTGAAAGCTCTCGGGGTTTTGGAGCTGAGCGGGTGCCGCACAGAGGGCTGAAATTCGGCTCCCATAGACATAGGAATTGAAGTTATCAAATATTAGTTTTTTTGTTGAAATAGCTTTTACTACCTATTGACATACTAATATGAGATTTTGAGATGATTTGTTAGAGAAACTGGCGAGTTATAATTTTTTTTCGAAAAAATTGTATGGAGACGATGCTAAAAGTCATGATATCTCTGGAATCGCAAGTTTGGCCGTTATAATCTCTCAGATGTTTATAGTACTAATTATTTGTGATTTTTTGACATACTACATATTCCGGCCACATTTGCGTTTTTTTTTTTTAAATCATTGAATATTTGTTTTTTTTTTTTCATTTATTCTGACTTTTTTCAATGATAACAGACTAAAACATGATTTGTTATTGCAAAATTTATTGGATTTATATATTATATAATAATACAAGGTTAAAACAAGCCATTAGTCAGTACATTCATACATTGAAAACTAAATCATTATGTTATTTTCTTCGGTAATGAGGTGATTACACTAAAATAATGACTAGATTAAATTAAAACCCTATAACTTAATTATATATACACTACAATAAACTTTAATCCTCTACATCACTATCTTCGGAGTCCAATTCGGAGTCAGGTTCTATATTCTGTGCATCTACAAACTCTAATTCAGGCTCATGTAACTTAATTAATTCTAAAGTTTCTGTAAAAAACGCTTTCTTCTTTTTGGCGTCCAAGTTAGGTCTCTTTAGATTAGCTTGTACACAGTTTGGCCAATCAACATTTTCTTGAAGCCAGTTTTCGTACAACTGATCGGGTGAATTTTCGACAAAATTCTTCAAGGGTGACTCTGTCTTCTTCAGATATACTAGAGCCCAAGCGTAGTGCCACCTCTTCAAATAATATTTCATGACTTCCAGAAGGCAGCTGGCTTTTTAAAATAACAAACAAATCCAAGTTTGTTGTTAAATTTGTCATTTTTGATATAAGAACTTCTTCTTTATTGATGTTAACAGTAACGCAGAATAATTTGTATTGGCGTTGCAACTGAAGTGTGTTCTATATATACTGTTTACTAATGATGTTTTTTTAATGATCAGTAAATCCTTAGAACTCATATTATTGTGTACTTAATTAGTCATATTATAGGTAGGTATTTCATTAAAGCTCATTACAACTGATTACTTGTAATTATTACTATTTTCAAATATTATTAATTAAAACGAGACAGTTCATAAAATGGGCTTTAATTTAATCTAGTCATTATTTTAGTGTAATCACCTCATTACCGGAGAAAATAACATAATGATTTAGTTTTCAATGTATGAATGTACTGACTAATGGCTTGTTTTAACCTTGTATTATTATATAATATATAAATCCAATAAATTTTGCAATAACAAATCATGTTTTAGTCTGTTATCATTGAAAAAAGTCAGAATAAATGAAAAAAAAAAAACAAATATTCAATGATTTAAAAAAAAAAAACGCAAATGTGGCCGGAATATGTAGTATGTCAAAAAATCACAAATAATTAGTACTATAAACATCTGAGAGATTATAACGGCCAAACTTGCGATTCCAGAGATATCATGACTTTTAGCATCGTCTCCATACAATTTTTTCGAAAAAAAATTATAACTCGCCAGTTTCTCTAACAAATCATCTCAAAATCTCATATTAGTATGTCAATAGGTAGTAAAAGCTATTTCAACAAAAAAAACTAATATTTGATAACTTCAATTCCTATGTCTATGGGAGCCGAATTTCAGCCCACTGTGTGCCGGGCGGAGCGTAGACTTCATCAGTCGAGACCTTTCAAGCTTGAACTGGATATTCAATGAGCATCGTACCTACCGGTAACGGTGATCACTCCCGGTTTTAACCGCACTGATCACGGAGACATTTTTTTTTTTTTTTTTTTCATTTATTTAAGGTCTACCAACGAATGTTTACACCAATACTTAGATAACGATACTTACAAATACAAAGTTAACCTAGTGTAACACCCACTTAAAGGTAAACACCGCATGCAGTTCTTAATTAAGTAAATAACAATAAATTATACATTTTTAAACATAAAAATTTAGAATTTAGTAACAAAGACTTACGAAACTACAATAATGTACCGACATAGAGGTAAATAACGTGCGGTGCTCGAAATTAACTATAAGTATGGCTACTAATTTTTTAAGTACAATCAGACATGGACTTTTTAAATTGCCTAACAGAGTCGAAATATATATCAACAGCATCACTACAGCTGTTTATAGTTTTACATAAGCGCGGAATAGGAGAATTGCCGCCTAAGACTGTTTTCCTAAAGGGGGGACAGAGTGGTGTGATCGGTTTGCGAGGAATTCTTGGTGGAGCGCGAAAGCGTATCATACCCAGTAGTTGAGGACAGTCAATTTTATTTCTGACAATTTTGAGTAGAAACATTGCGTCGAGTGACATTCTTCGCTTAGCCAGGGATTCCATCTTGAAGTGCTGCAGTCTTAGTATGTATGAAACTGACTTCTTGCCCAGCGAACCCTCACTGAATGCTAAGTGCCAAAGAAACCTTTTTTGAACGCGTTCCAATCTCAGTGAGTGTGTGGCATAATGGGGTCTCCAGACTACACTGCAGTACTCCAAGATACTACGGACCAGGCTCTGATATAAGAGTATTTTGGTTTGATAGCGGTGCAATGTTTTGGTCGTTCTGATAACAAAACCCATAATTTTCGAAGCCTTTTTAGCAATGTGATCCGTATGAGGTACAAACGTTAATTTACTATCAAATAAGACTCCTAGGTCACGAATACTATCCACTTCCTGTATTTTCATATTATTAATAAAATATTCAGATTGTATCAACTTTTGTTTTCTTGTGAATTTGATGTGGACACATTTTTTGGGATTTAAGTGCATTTGATTATGTTTACACCAATTAACCAGCTCGTTTAGATCACGTTGCAAAAATGCCACATCTTCTGTGGATGTAATAGGTCGTGCAAATTTAAGGTCATCAGCATACATAAACACGTCTGAATTTCGAAAACAACTTGGTATATCATTAATGAAGAGGTTAAAAAGGACTGGACCCAAGTGGGAGCCCTGCGGGACGCCCGAAGTTATAGTGTTAAGGTTAGATTGATAACCATTGACTACTACGTAAAATACTCTGTCAGATAAATAAGACTTAAGCCAAGTATGTAACGTACCAGACACCCCGTACGCGTTTAACTTACCCATAAGAATTTTGTGAGAGACTTTGTCAAAGGCCTTACTAAAATCTGTGTATATCACATCAGCTTGACCGCCTTTATCGATTACAATAGATAAAAATTCTGTAAAAGTGACCAAGTTTGTGCACGTTGACCTAGAGGAAACAAACCCGTGTTGTTGATTACTCAAGTATAGTCTTAAGTGACTTTGAATAAATGGACAAATTAACGATTCAAAGATTTTAGCGAAAGAGGACAGAATAGATATAGGTCTGTAATTAGATATTACATCATCATGATCTGATTTGTGAACAGGTACAACCTTTGCTTTTTTCCATTGCGATGGAAAGATACCAGTAGATATGGAATAATTATATATAGTCCAAAGGGGATAAACAAGAACTGACGCACAATTCACAATAAAAATTGGTGGGATCCCGTCAGGCCCGGCTCCCTTGGCAATATTTAAACCTTTTAATTTCTTGTATACGGTTTCCCGGTCTATATTAACTGTACTTAATAACTGACTATTTGTTTCAAGTGATTTAATGTATTCAGACTTGTATTCATCACTTCGATGAACGTCAAGACTGTATACCGAGGAGAAATAATTGGCGAACATTTCACAGATTTCAACGTTATCTGATGTAGTTTTGGTTCCATTCGTTAAAGTTGGCGGATAAGAACTTGACCCACCTCGCTTGGCTTTAACATAAGACTAAAAAAATTTGGGATCCTTTTTCAAGCTTGTTTCTACGTTTTCTATATATTTGTTATACAGTGCTGTTGCTAAAACGTCACATCTCTTACCAACTAGTTTTAATTCAATACAATCTAGCGGATTCTTATATTTATTATATTTAACTCTTAGTTTATTTTTTTCATTTAACATTCTCTTCAGTTTTTTATCAAACCACGGAGGAAACCGGCGGTTTTTAAATTTTACAAACGGCACATATTTTGTAATCGTGTTATTAATAATGTTATAAAGAATAGCGACCATATCACTTACATCTTCGATGCCATTGAAATGTTCATCCCAATTGCATTTGCTAAGAGTTTTACAAATAAGGTCATATTGTGCTTTGTAGAAGTTAGGTCGTTTAGCACTTTGATTATATTTTAGTCTACAGTCTATTGCTAATGATATTGTAATATTTAGAGGTGGGTGAAATTTGTCAACATAAGTCATTGGATAAACACATTCACAAACGCTGGTCAATGTTACAGTGGACAACACTAGGTCAAGTACATGCCCAGATTTATTAAGTACGCTATTAAATTGCTTTAGTTTATTTACGTATGAGAAATCAATTAAGATGTCACTAAAACCCTGTGCGACACTTGACGTGTCTCCCACGTGGTTCCAGTTAATGTTCCCTAAATTAAAGTCGCCGATTACACAAATATGTGAGTTCACTTCCTCGAAAATTGAGTTACAGTGATCTACAAAGTATTTTAGAGATGAGCGTCGTACTGGGGGAGGCAGGTATACTGCACAGAGAGCGATTTTATGAGAAAAAGCAGGAGATCGCATTGGTAAATCTATGGTTACCCAGAGGTCTTCGGTATCACTTTGCCACTTAGTCATAGGTCTTGAATATAAGCTTTTAATAACAGCTATTAATACTCCACCCCCCTCCTTTCCGCATTGCGAACTTGATTGCTCTCTGTCCCTTCTGTAGACCTCATATCGGTCGTCGAAAAGTTCACTGCTTAGCACCGAACTGTTTAGCCATGTTTCCGTCAGTATTATGACGTCATAATCATTACAGCATAAATTACGATAGAAGGTGTGAGTTTTAGTACGTAGCCCACGACTGTTTTGGTAATACATTTTAATATCGAATTTATTTATTTTTTAATTAATAATTAGCATGCTAAAAATGATATATATAAATAAAGTTACAAAATTTTGTTGAGACTGTCCTTACTGGAAATATAAATAAATTCACTGTTGTCATTTTTCCTGACATAGACTCTGCCACCTCTCACCCAGACATGCTTGTATCCTTTTCCTTTTGCGAGATGTCTGGCTGCAGCATGAAGAGTCTTATTAGCAGGCGATAGGTGTTCTACGACAAACACAGGTGTTTTGCTACCAGGGAGGCCAATATGTGAGCTGTTAAGCTTGTTCTGTGGGTTGGTTCTATTGAACTTAATTGTGGCTGCCAAAACTTCGTCGCGCAGCCGAGGAGTAGCCAGCTGAACTACAATCGATCTGGGACGCGACGATTCTTGGTTGATTTTAGCAACGCGAGTGCAATGCATGATACTGTTTTCGGCTATTTGACAGCCAACAACCTGCCCAAGGTGACTGATAATGGCGTATAAGTTTTCTCGCTTGTCTTCTGGCACACACTGGATCTCCAAATTATTTGAACGTGTATGTTGTTCCAAGTAATTAATACGTAAAGTCATTTCGTTGATAGTCGTCTTCATTTTCAGATTATCTGCCTGAAATTCCTGCGTTAGCTTTTTGGCGGTAGCTTGCTCATCTTCAATTTCATCGAACCTAGCATTCATGAAATTCATTGAGTCTTGAATATCTTTCATACCTTGTTTTAAGGGTTCTAGTTGGTTATTGATAATACTAGCCATATTGGTATTCAATTCTTTTGCCATCACACTGAACTCTTTTTGAAGCAACTCCTGAACTATAGAACGGACATCGTCTCCCGTTATTACAGCAGACACCGGAGGAGAGTTAAGCGCGGGTCTCTTAGATCTTCGAGTACCCAAAGGTTTATTAATAGGGGTTGAATCATTTTTCGGCGACTTTGAGTCACATTGAGTGCAGTTTGGGCATTTCCAGTCAGCCGGAACTACAGAATCCTGATTTAGTCCCGTGAGCGCTAAGCAAGCAAAATGGTGTGATTTGCTACATTTTGTACAGTCTACGTACGGTTCATTCTCCTCATTAGGTGTGTTACAGCATCCCCATGACTGAACTACGGTTTGCAGTTTGTTTTGCATTTTACCGCTACCAAGTAACAACTCGACAGATTAGCGATAGCTTCGAGCGTCTCTTGGTACGGGGGCTATTCTCGCCGCGCGCCGCCGAGTGGCCGAGGTGATGCGTCAGAGATGAGATAAGATAAGACGGCAAATTGCCGGTAGGCTTACACAAAATAAATAAAAATGTTTGTTACCGTGGTTGTCCTTTTTCTGTTAATTCTCTTTTTAAACAATCACTTCACTCAATAACTAGAGCATCCGAGCTACACACTCATATAAGTTTAGCGCAAAACAAAGCGTGTTAACTAATTAAATTTATTTACGAAAACGGAGCAGTTACGCGGTACACGCGTACGCATTGGTACGCACCGTGGAGGATTATTGAATATATGCTTTTTTGTCGACATGATAAAGTCTATCTCATTCCTCGTTACACCATCAGGGCTCATCCAGGTCCACTTCCTATGCTCACGTTTTCTGAGAGATATTTACTACAGATGAAAAATTTAAAAAATATGGTCGTTATCTCTAAATTATTAGTCATGAGAGAATCATTATTGTTAACTATACCTCCATCTCAATTTCCCATCTACTTTGAGTAGCACCCTCAGTAACAGATTGGAAACATGTAATTTGTATCTATAAAAAAACAAATAACACATAAAAACCAGTTACATTATTTTGTACTAGCTTTAAAATGAATTTGTAAGTTACTGACTGAGGAGCTAATAAGAAGTGTATTAAGAAGCTGGGAATACTGTAACTATTGGAAATTTTTGGTAAAAATTCCAAAATTACCTAAGTTACAATAACATCCTGAAATATACCTACGGAAAACGTTTCTTAATGTCTCGGCGTCATTCAGCAGTAGGCGAAACCGAGATCGCGCGAGATTGGAAAGATCGATCTCGCGAATGATTGGTTGGTGGATTGCTTGTTTTCTTATTCAAATTGGATGTATTATTAATTAATTTAAGTAAGTATAACAACTTTCATGAAATTATCAGTTTTTTAAGATTTTTTTTGTCTATTCTTATCCCTAATAAGTGCCTTATCTACCATTTTCAAACATTCGTCATTGAGAAATTATACTAGATTCTACCGGTCGTAGCATTGAGTAGCAAATTGTTACTAGTAAACCAATTAAATAGGTACTTTACCTAGCGTGGCGTTTGTCCTACTGCAATCGACGTATTTTCGGTTTACTTTATAAAATAATGATCTATCATCAGCAAATAGCACAACATTACAAAGTGTATCTACCGTGGGTGGTGGTAAGTCTTGTTATTATATAAACCAAACATAAGAAAGGACCTAATTAAGGGCTCACCTTATTTAACTGCTGCTCCAATAGTTTGATTTTCAACAACTGTGTTCTCACTAAGATATGACGACATTCGATATTAATCAATATATTCTGCGGCTGCAAAACGGTGTGGAGGTCGCTGTGGCTGTAGAAAACCAGGAATTCCCTGGTCTGTTGCTTGCGGTACTTGCCACGGAGCTTGCTTGAACGTTCCTTCACGAAATCGACGATTTTGACGAAGTGGAAGATACCGTAAAATGCTGCAACTTTGCACGGATTTTGACGTTTTTTCCTTATATCTGTGAAACTATTTGTCTTATGTGGTTTAATGAGTATTAGTCGGAAAACAGATCCTATGCCTCGCCAAATTAGACTCAAATATCAGTAGGTAATCATACAATATTTCCTAGTTATAAGCATTTAAAGTGGCAGGCAAAGTTTTAGGCCTAAGACGTAACTTTGCTTAGGCGGTTATCTCGATAAATAACGTTTTGCTATTTGTAATAATATTTAATTGTGTACATGAGACATTGTGCTTGTCCCTGGCAGTCAAATTATTGCTATAAGCTTTATCGTTTTTTTTTCACACGCAATAGGCAATGTTGTACCAGGTTCCACGAACTTTCCATACAAAAATATCGGCAACTGTAGGGTTGTGCCAAAAAAAGATTGTTATTTAAAAAAAAAAATTTTTTTAGTTAAAAAATAATCATCACAACGTAGGAACACAACTGAAAGCTTTGGTATTAAAGAAACATCAGTCTTAAAAAACCTTAATCAGTAATAAATTAACTCACTTAAGCAATTTAGGCACTCTTACTCTTATCTGTTCATTTATAAAACGCAGCTAGTGACAGCCTTAGACCCAGGCAAAATTGTGTCACTCAAGTTTCCAGAACACTGCCCAATATTGCCTACTACGTTATTATAATGAAATCGTGTCCTATTCTTGGAAATATTAAACTTACGGAAAATAGACAATATTTACTTACCCTGGGACGCACCTACTTCTCGAAAATCACGTTCCTTGTACTTAAAATTTTAAAAGTTGCGAGACACTAAAAAATTGCAGCCACTCCCTCCAACTTATGATGCACAACTGGCGTCGCAACAATGGAGTTACCGACGTAAAAAAATTAAAAATGTGTTGCCAGAATAATGAAAATTACTACCAAATGGTAAAAAACAAGAAAAAACTGAGCAAATGCGAGATATCGTAATATAAACGAAATAGGCAAAATTGAGCTTAAACGGCAAAATTGCAGCATTTTACGGTATCATTATTAATGAAATGAATAACGTGTAAAATATAATAATAAACTAAGTTGTAAATAACACATTATTTTTTTTGTATTATCCATTAACTGCTTCATATCAATAAATCTGCAAAAAATGCCATTTACTACATTACACACACATATTTATTTAGTATTTTTTTACTCTTTATTTTAAAATAACAATCCCATTTCCCACTCGTTTCCTAATAATTAGTACATTTTTGTTAAATTTTTCAATACCGGGCCGGATCCCGCAGTGGCAGTGTTGCTAGCGAAACAGCGAAAAACACCCAAGTAGGTACTTGATAGACGGTACCTGACGAATCGATTCACAAAGGCGGTCAGTGGTTTCAAGGCAGGAGTGGGCTTTGATTGATATAGTGTTTGATGGTGGTTGTAAATTCTTTCTGATACTGAAAGTCATAGTGACTCAGTGACCCAGGTACTTAAATGTGTCTAATCTCTTCAAACGAGTCCCACAAAGCCTCACCGGTTGCATACTGTAGCTTTTCCTACCAGTTTTAAATTGTAAAAGCTCGCTTTTAGAAGCGTTGTACCTGAGCCCATGGGTCTCAGCTAGGGTTGCCAACCATACTTTATTTCGTTTTCTACGTTATTTTGCTTAATTATACCTACTTTATACTTTTGAATCGAAAATACTTTATTTCTTATGCACGGAATGGATCGAAATTGATGACCGCAACACAGAATCAAAACTTCTGCGAAATTTCTGAACGTGCACAAAAAAGTATGTTTTCAAACAAATAAATAAATAAATTTGAAGAATACTTTTTTTTTTTCGGATATACTTTTTTTATACTTGTCAGACAGATATATACGTTATTTTCCTTTAAAATTTGGCAACCCTAGTCTCAGCGTATGCTTCACAAATTCCCAACATTTTTATTATATTCCCCACCGAGGGGCTCAGCAGCACCATATAATCAGCATAGCTTAAATTGTTCACGCACACGTCTTCTATGTGACATCCGAGATAGCTGCACCTGAGCCAATTAGGCCATTCATGTATATACAGGGTTGGGCAGATTAAGTGTCCTAGTTGTGTATGGCTTTTTTACTTAAATATAACTAAACTTCTTATTCACTTCGTATTACTTTTTTTGACAATTTAACCTTCTTTATGATTTCTACACATCAGCTTGATATATTTTGTTTTTATATTGTTTTCAACAATGGACGCGAAACGCTAGCTCGTGTGCCATTTGTACCAGAAAAATACCGACCGTGTGAGATATTGAAGACGCTAAAACATTTAAATATCAATATAAGGTTTATATCGCAGCCCGTCAAGCGATTCAAAGAAACGGGATCTTCACAAATCAGGCCCAAACCTAGGAGAAAGCCATCTGTTCGCACCAAAAACATCATTAAAAATATTCGTGAGCGTATTAGACGAAATCCAGCTCGAAGTGCAAGCAAACTTGCTAAAGATATGAAAATATCCCGTCGAACAATGAGTCGTATTTTAAAATATGATCTTGGGCTAAAGGCCTACAAAAAACAAAAAATTCATGGCTTAACAGATGCCCAGAAAAAAGCTAGAGTGAAAAAATGTAGGGAATTGCTAGCTTGGCACGACGGCGATGATATTATTTTTTCCGATGAAAAGATGTTCCAGTTACAAGACAGTCACAACCAACAAAACGATCGTGTCTATGGTGCTTCATTGAAGGATATTCCTGTGGACAAATTAGCTGTACAACGGTTCCAGAGTGCATCAGCTGTCATGGTATGGGGTGCGATATCGCCTAGAGGCAAGTTACCGCTGCTGTTTATTGATCGAGGTGTCAAAATTAACCAAGACTATTACATCCAGAACGTGTTACAGGGTCATTTGCTAGAAAATGCTCAAAAATTATATGGAAACGACTATTACTGCTTCCAACAAGATAGTGCCCCATCTCACAAAGCTAAACGCACTCAAGACTGGTGTAGAACAAATTTGACAGATTTTATACCTTGGCAAGAATGGCCTGCATCATCGCCGGATTTGAATGCTTTGGACTTTTCGATATGGGGTTACATGCTGAGCAAGATTGGGAGCACACAGGGCATGAATCTAAACTCATTCAAGCATCGATTAGTCAAGATATGGGATGAAATACCAGACGAGGTAGTGCGTGCCGCGTGCAATGCATTCTATGGAAGAATGCGTCAAGTCATTAAAGCTCATGGCGAGCGATTTGAACTTATGAAATAGTTTTTTTAAGTATAGAGTACGCTAAAAATAAAACGTGATAAATTTTTAAATTTTCTGTCTTGTTTTAATTTTATGGCTCTTTTTAACTAGGACACTTAATCTGCCCAACCCTGTACGTCGTCTTTTTTAAAGATATATTTTTTGTGTTTGTAGTTACGCCTGGTCCCACATGCACTTGCTCTTGCCAGGCTTTTTATGCTTAGAAAATCCGCTGTAATAATACCTAATTATTCTGAAAAAAATAATAACCCGCTATCTGTTTCGGTTCAAAAAATTCAGCTCCTTGGAAGGACGGACGGACAGCGTAGTTATATATTATTAGAGTCCAGTTGAGCTCGTTTTAGGTACGGAACCCTAAAAAAAGGTTTGAGAAATATGTATGTCTAGCTTCTGCCCATCCGCGTAGAATTCGTATTTTTGGCATCCCAGGTGAACAATAATTTGTTTCGGCATTAAAGGTAGTCGATGTGCTATTCCATACTGCAATCTATCTCTGTTCCAAATTTCATTCAGATCCGTTCTGGCGTGATTGAGCAACAAACATCCAAACTTACGCATTTATAATAGTAGGTAGTAAGATATATTCCGGGTAGTATACAGAATGACTTGTCGAGACATTGAAAAAGGTTTTCCTTATAATTATTGGTTTTAGTTATTGACAGTAATATTAAAATTAAAAGTGAAGGTAACACAGGTAACAGGGTGTTATAAATGTTACCAGCTGATACCAGTATGGGAACAAAAGCAAGTAGATGATGATGAACTTCTGATAGTTAATATCATCTGATGTCGATTTGACACTGGATCAGAAGTTTGGAGAAATTTCATTCCAACCTTTTTTTCAGCTTGCGCTTAAATACGTGAATATTGATCAATTAAAGGGACGCCGTATAAGCTTTTTATGCGGGGATTCCGGACCTCTAGCTTTAGCCACTGTTATATCGTTCAAATTAGGCCCGAGAAATGGGAATCTACCTGACTATAAAAGTCTAACTCAAAGGTATTTACTTACTCCTGACTCATTTTGAATTGCAAAGGGGCAAATAATTATAATGAGGATGTTTTACATACATAGATTGTTTTTATTTTTCAGACTCATGTCTTTAATCTCACTATTAAATGATTCTCCAGATGAACTTCTCTATGGAAAGGCTGGATATTTGTATGCATTGCTATTTGTTAACAAGTACTTACCTGAAAAGGACACAATCCCTGCAAACTTTATAGAAAGGGTAAGTAATTAGTTCCTGAAATTGTTAGACGTGAATATTTTATATTATACAATATACAGGGTGTTTGGTAGCGGGTTCGACAAACGAAAATGGGAAATACTTGGGTCCAATTGGAACACATTTGCCATAGTGACCCCTATGCTAAAGTTGATAGTTTTTTTTTCCGTTTTTTAGAAAATATCCCAAAATTTTACCTTTAAACCTTCTTAATTACATACCTAAGCAACTGAAACCGCCCATTTTTTTTTTAATCATGCTCTGATAGTGGTTTTATTTTAAAACAAAACCAAAACCCATATGGAGTGCTTTAAAAAAAAATATGGGCCCTTAAAGCTATGACAAAATGAGGAAAATAAAATGACATTAAAGTTTCGACAAGTATAAAAAAAAAACACAAGTCATAGACGATTTCAAATTGATTAAAAAACTTCTCTGGTTAATACTCCTCACAACGATATGCCATTTAAAAGAAAAAACACAGAAAAAAAAAATACGCAGTACATTGAAATTTCCTCACGAAGATTTATTAAAGAAATCACTTATACCACGGTTATGAATATTGGTGAATTCGTTAGAGTTAATAATCGCTGCTAAATTACCATTCATAAAAAACATTTTAAGAGTAATAATAAAATTGAAAACAAAACACTTTTTAAATTTTTTTATCACAAAATTTAAAAAATTCTTTAAGCTTCACGGGCGTTATTGCGAGCTCGACCATACGCTAAACAAGACACTTTTTTAAATTTTGTGATCACTTGACCAGGAATACATTCCGTACATTTTCGTCGCATTTGCCACATTGATTTGAAAAAAACATTAAGCTAAATTAGCTTTTTAATCTGTGTCTGAAATAGCTTGTAGATCTTTAAAATAAAAGTACACTTTTTTTTAAAGGCGGCAAATTGTATTATTTTTTCAAACAGAAAGACTTGTAGAAAAATACGTTGATTTGTATTGGTTTTTGAAACTTTCATTACAATGGGTGAACGTACACCATTTACCAATGAAGAGTACGCTGATATTATTTTAGCGTATGGTCGAGCTCGCAATAACGCCCGTGAAGCTCAAAGATTTTTTTAAATTTTGTGATCAAAATTTAGAAAGGTGTTTGGTTTTCAATTTTATTATTACTCTTAAAATGTTTTTTATTAATCGTAATTTACCAGCGATTATTAACTCTAACGTATTCACCAATATTCATAACCGTGGTATGTGATTTCTTTAATAAATCTTCGTGAGGAAATTTCAATGTACTGCGTAATTTTTTTTTTTGTTTTTTTTCTTTTAAGTGGCATATCGTTGTGAGGAATATTAACCAGAGAAGTTTTTTAATCAATTTGAAATCGTCTATGACTTGTGATTTTTTTTTTATACTTGTCGAAACTTTAATGTCATTTTATTTTCCTCATTTTGTCATAGCTTTAAGGGCCCATATTTTTTTTTTAAAGCACTCCATATGGGTTTTGGTTTTGTTTTAAAATAAAACCACTATCAGAGCATGATTTAAAAAAAAATGGGCGGTTTCAGTTGCTTAGGTATGTAATTAAGAAGGTTTAAAGGTAAAATTTTGGGATATTTTCAAAAAAACGGAAAAAAAAATATTAAAAAAAAACTATCTACTTTAGCATAGTGGTCACTATGGCAAATGTGTTCCAATTGGACCCAAGTATTTCCCATTTTCGTTTGTCGAACCCGCTACCAAACACCCTGTATAATAACAAAACCAAGTAAAGAACCCTCTCCTGTTTGAAGTCGGTGCAATAAGTGATTCATAAAAGATAATTTACATTTCGTAGGTGGTCATTTCAATACTGAGATCTGGAAAACAGTATTCAATGCAAATGAAGTCAGAAAGTCCTCTTTTATGGAATTGGCATGAGAAGATTTATCTGGGTGCTGCTCATGGTATGGCTGGTATTCTTTATATGTTATTACAGGTAAGATTTAATTACCCTATTAATATACTTGTTGTTTGCGTTTTACTAAGACAAACAGGCCAGTCGGAATGAACATCAAAAAGCCTGTCTTCATGCTGGCAGTAGTGTATAAAAAACCTACACCTGGATAATTTTAGGTAGGTAAGTTGTAAGATTACTGTCAGGCCAACCGGGGAAATTGCGCGAATGGAGTAAATGCATCTTTTAAAGGAAATACGAAACGTTTTAAATAGTGCTGCACTCTCAAAGAGAAGTTTTAGTACCTACTATATTGCCTACTTACTACTAATCAATAGTTGTCGCCTTTTTCTGTCGCCTTTAAGTAATTTTTGCTAAAAATCACTATTTTGTTTTGTGGGTCTCGGATATGTGTCACGGGATCAGCCAAATCCAATAAAAAAATATTATTGTTTTCATTTAATTTATTTTAAGCTGGGGCCGATTGCATAATAATAACGTACAAGCTTATAAGTTTATACTAGATAGGTATATGGATTTGTATGGATTTTTACTAATAGTATGGGCTTGTACAATGCAATAGGCCCCTGGTTTGATAGTGCAGTCTGTTGTATGGGGCCTTGCACTTTTTGACTATGCGCTGAAAATTGGCAAAGTTGATCCTTAGGCACAGAACAGATAAGTACAGAAGTAAATCTTATGTATGTACTTCACTTTTCATACCTACGCTCGGCGGTCGCTCTAGGGTTGTCAACTATGGCTTATGCACAAAAAACTATCGCGGTAGTGGCACTCGTATCTAGTCGTTTGATTTATTGTTGAGAATGAAACGTGAAGAATGGAAATATAAATTAACAATAACTAAAAAAAATATTTAATGACATTGTTTTGTTACCTATATTACAAATTTTTCACAGAAAATATAAAATATACCGTAAGTAACTACAAAAATAACCGACCAGACGAATTAATATTAAAGTGGAGGGGGTGACTGGGGGGGCTAATCCAAACCTGCAGTACCTACCTATAGCCCGTAATAGCAAACAACTTATCCTACAAAACAAAACAATAAACCTACCTACTAGGTATTACAATACAAAAAGTTTACAGAGCCGAAACATACAAAATTTTACGTTTGTCAATTTTCATTATCGAAAATTCCTTATAACTTCTAAACGGATTACCCTAGTTATACAATTTCCATTACCATATACGTTTTAGACCTAAACCTATCAAAAAACACTAAAAACAACACAATATCTACACAAACAAAAAAACATGTTTTCAACTTACGTAAGGTGGCGTGAATTTACCTTACAAAAATATAGTTAAGTGCTTCGTTTATACTGATTCAAAATAGGAAACTATTATTTAAATCGATCTTAGATATAGGTATTTATTCTTCGGGGGCCGGGGCGGGGCGCTTACCTACCTAACTCTTCTGTGTAACGTTAAAACGAACCATTGAAATACAAGCAGATACCTACTTACCTCTCTGAAGCCACTGGTAGGTTGAAAAAAGACAATTCACCGTTTAAAGTGGAATTTAAACAACCGTCCACTGAACAGTTATAATAACTTCTTTTTTGTCGCTCCATTATACCTAATTATCGCACTTAAAAGTCCACGGACGCGACGCGTGTCAAGCGGACGGCACTCGCGCTCGCACTCGTTCCAACTCGTTTGAGATATTGTGTCCGTGAGCGGTGTCTATGTGTGCGTTGCTCGAGCGCACTTTGTATGTAGATTGCTTTCTGTACCTATCTGTTCTGTGCCTTAGGTGTTCTCGAGTGAATTGAGACCGGGAGCCATCGAGATCCTCCGCGCATTTAGTGGGGGGAGAGCGGGGAAGTTTGACGCTGCCGGCTGCCGCGCTCTAATTGATGCCATACCTACCTATTTCTCTAAAACTATACGTCTTATGGCGTCTAATATATCATTTTCGAATAAAGAACAAAAAAAAGGTCAAAAGACAAAAGTCATGTAGGTACATTTAAAAAAAAATCTCTTTTTTTTATCACGATATATGTTGCAAAAAAAATATAAATATGTGCGAAAAGCCAGATTTATCTTCTTTTCAAAAATATACAGTTTAGTTTAACGTCGAAGATGAGCGTGGAACTAATTCACGTAAACGTAAACGTAACATAATTTATATTATAACTAATTATAAGAGTAAGCATCCTTGGCAGTTCAATAAACATACAATATTGATAAATGATAAAATGATATTTTTTTTATTTTTTTTTCTTTCTTACCTAGCTACAGACAAGGTTGAGATCTCCTTTTAAGTATAAGAATACCTGTGTCAGGAGACCCCAAATATTGCAAATATTGTATGTTTTATAATTTTCTAATAAATATTTCATTCCAAACATAGGTACGTAGAAATATTGTTAGAAACCTACTTTTAATTGGATAGGGATGAACTTCGCCAAAATGCTTGGATATGTTTTCATTGGTAGGTAATAATAATAAGCGTCTTAATTACATGAAAAAAATATCATCATCATCATCGCGCATATTGCCCCATATAATCTATATATATAAAAAGTACGTGTCACGTTGTTTGTCCGCGATGAACTCCTAAACTACTGAACCGATTTTAAATTTGATTTGGACACCGTGTGCAATTCGACCCAACTTGAAAGATAGGATAGCTTACATTTCAATTTATAGTCGCAAGATTATTTTATTGCAAATTATTTGTCTTTATTATTTGTCTTTATAAGGCAAAACAACGTTTGCCGGGTCAACTATTATATTATAAAAAATAGAAACATTTTTATCACGGCTTCGGAATTGTAGTCGAATTTTCGTAGTTGCCACGACTAAATAACAATATCAAGTAAAACTGCTACAAATATGTGACAAAACTGTGTTTATCAACACGATGTTTTAGGCGGTCACCCATGCTGTTTTAGACTACGCTTGCAGTTGCGTTACTTTGGAAGGCGAAATACGGGTTGTATTTGTATGATAGTTTTTTTTCGGTGTCACATGAAGCTTAAATAATAATCTAAACTCCATACTACATATAACCTATATAGTTTACGACCAAACATTAATCTGTAGTAAAACTCTTACTAATATGTTAAAAAGCGCCTCGTTTAAATCAACACGATGTTTAAGCGGTGGTTGCTTAACTTTGGTGGTAGGCCTTTCTTTACAAATTTCGTATTAATGTGGAATTAATATCACTACCGTATAAAAGAATGAAATATAAAACACGAAATTTAAAAAACATTTTTTGTGGTGCGTTGGTTGTAGTGTACTTTTTTGGTACAATACAGGACAATCATGACTTCCGCGGCTCCGACATTTCAAACAAGTAAGATCACTTAAAACTCCAGTGTCCAGAGGCCCTTGCCAAGATGCATTACGCTAACTAACGTTTCTATTCGATGCCATGGCTACAGTGCCACTAGAAAATCGTAAAAAAGTTAATTCGGAATGGTACACGACCATTTGTTTGTCCGAAGTCTTCCAGGAAATACGGAAATCTAACCAGCGACGTTAAATAGTTCTTCACCATGACAATGCCAGCTGTCACACCTCAGCCGAAACAACTCGGTCTTGGAAAGTCAATAGATCGAATTAAAGGGTCATCCGCCGTACAGCCCTGATTTAGCACCCAATGACTTCTATTTATTTCCAAGCGTAAAGAATAAATTACGTGGTCAACGATTTTCGACCCGTGAAGAAGCTGTCGATGCATTCAAAAGTCACGTGTTGGAGATACCTCAATCAGAGTGAAAAAAGTGCTACAAAAATTGATTTCAACGTATGCAAAAGTGCATCGATCATAAAGGAGAATACTTTGAAAAACAATAAAACCATTTTTAATCATACTATGTCTGTTTCATTTTCTTATTCCGGAAACATAAATAGCAGCCCTCGTATGTATAGTTTCATAGAAATGTCGCTTCAAAATGCAAGGTGTCGTGCACTAATTCCCTAGCTATATATTGGCAGAAATCAACAATGAATAAAAAATGGGATTTCATGTGTACCTAATTCAAATTAGCTCTCTTTTTATTTATCACTTAGGTAGGCAGCATTGCCTCCACCTCTTCCATAAAAGCAGATAGTGGAGTGCAATGACATTACCTTGAAATGGTAATATGTAGGTACTGTCTAGTCGACGCTTGAAATCGTTTGGTTCTCGGTAGCCACATTGAACGATTTTCATTCTTACTCCAACTCCAGATTAAAGATAATTATTTCGTCTATTTTGCATTGACCTGTAATTTTGACAAACACAGAAAGGAGACTTACTTTTACGTTTGTAAACTATTAGGTAATACTGCATTCATGGCTTTTTGAAAGTTCTTGTTTTAAGGGGGAATTGATTATAGAATATCTAGGTACATACTGTGTTTCTTAAACGACCTTTTGTGTTTAACAATATTTCTTTTGTTTAAAATGTTAGGTAAGTACCCAAGTAACACGTAGGCGCTAAGACAAGAGTTATAAGAAATCTATTAGAGCGCTAACCGGATCCGAAAGTTATAAATAAGTGTTACGCATTGGAGTTACTCTACTATACCCCCGAATTGGGCACACTTTTTTTATCACCTTAGGTTGTTTAATGGCGATAAAGCAGTGTTACGGAATGGATTAAGAGGTAGGTATAATAAAGCTATAAAAGAGAGCTATAATAGCTATAACTGAAACTACAAGGGATAAAAGAATGGTAAATAGGCGAAAATTAACTCCTTTAGTGGTACAATAGAGTAAAATATCGTTTATTAACTCTTTAGATGCTAAGATAAATAAGTGAATACTAACTCCTTAAGTGGTACAGTAGAACTAAAATGTCGCTCGCTATATCTTTAAGTGATAAGAGGGTCGGAAATAGGTGATATTAACGCTTTCAGCTCTTGTATAGATCCACAATGGGTATAAAATATCTAATGATACTTTTCTCGTTTTTATTTTGATGAAATAAAAAAAGTATATTTCTTATTTAGTCAAATCAATTCGTATACTAAACATGGTGGGCAATTTAATTTAATAAATAAGGGGTACCTACAGAAGATGCATTAAGCCTTAAGCCCTATTACCAAGGATCGTTAACTGCGAGCGAAATCCATTGAAATGACGTATGACAACCAGTTAGGGATGGCGATGGTTCTAAATTGATAAACTAAAATATTATATACTGAAATAATACAAATAAATATAACTGAACAGAATCTGAATCTCAGTGTAATGTTATTATTACAGTTAAATGGTAAATTTTTGTATTGTATTTACAATTTTTATCCAAAACTCTCCAAATTTTTCACTTGGGACAGTGAGTAATAATTTTCGCAAATACGATGGCGAAACAACACAAATAATACAAACAGCCTTGCAGTTACCTGAAAAAAAAAAGACTTAATTGCTTGTAATCCCACTAATCTAAAGTTTTTATGGAGATCGTTATGTTGCATTACGTATTTGCTGTCAATAAATCAGGGCAGGCTACATAGTTTAGAATACCTCGATGATCAAGGTTGCATTGAAATTTTTTAAACATTGCCATAACTTCATCCAAACAGTCATCGAATTTAGTGTTTTCAACGTTTTTTAGCATTATTCTTAGGCATACATACTAGTTCGTAAATCTATTGACAATATATTTATCAATTCCAAGAAGTTTTAGTTTAATGTCATAGATAGCACTTATTACTTATTAGCGTCTAGGTGACCTAGACACTGATAAGTATAATATAATGATATTAATGATAAATAAACACATTCCTGCATACATATGAATAAGTAGCATTGTAACACCTTTAAGTCTATTTCGTGATTACAGATGTGTGTATGTAACTTGACAGAAGTTCTGTCCACACTTGGTGTTGGGCCGTGGCTGATTGACTTATTGAGGGTCGTGGATTCTTGAGCTAGTTCAAGATGAAAACAACTTACAACAATATTAATGCACACAAAATTTGGTGCAGTAATTTAAAGAGTTAAGAAAGAAAAGGGCGCCATCTGTTTTAATCTAAACCAACAGAAAGATGGAGATAGTGTGCCAAATGTACCTTGTAAATTCTATTTAGTTAGAGAAGAATGTAAAGTAAACAAAGAAACCTTGTCAACAGTTTATTTTCCGTTACTATAATAAAAGTACAGTACCTCTTATCAGTTAAGATTTATGAAACGTCATTTAGACAGATACCACTGCACATTTACAGGGTTATTAAAATCATACCACTTTACGGTACGTCAAAAATGTACATTACACCGAGAGTAAATGTAAAAGTTATACAAACTAACCTCTTGTCAGTTAAGATTCATGAAACGTCATTTAGACAGATACCACTGCACATTTACAGGGTTATTAAAATCATACCTCTCTACTGTATGTCATGCGTTGCTTACATATTAAAGCGCTGTGACAGCGACAGTGCACTTAAATCATACTTCCCCAATTCGAGCGTTGCTCCTTACACACCAAAGCGCTGTAACTGTGACAGTGCACTTACATCATACTTCCCTACGTTTATCGAGCGTTGCTCCTTGAGTATAGTGAAGGTGTGAGTAGTATGAAACGAGTTCACCTGAAGTTAAATATGAAGATGAAGAAGAAGAAGCACAGCATACAAGTCCAGATGAAAGCATGGACCGCAGCAACACCGCGCAATCTCCAGGCAGCGTGGCAAGAACACCCAGTAGAAGCAGGCAGGTGCAGACACGTGCACAGAGACGGACAGACACGTGCTCAGAGCCGACAGACGGTCTCCCAGTCAGAGAGCATTGCATGATAGGGGGCCCAGAGAGCACAGACATCCATACACCCAGAGAGCAGAGAGCAGAGAGCCCTGAGCAGACACAGCAAAGTACCGACCGAGCAGAGCATAGCACCGGCTGTTTTGGCCGGTTATAGAAGTTCTAAAGCTGCGGCGACTTTAACATGCGTTAAACGATGTTCGCCTTAAGTTTAGGAAACGTCCCCTCTTAGATTTCACATGTTCCTTATGAAAATCACCACATATCACAAGGATGCATTGCGCATTAAGAAGCTAAGTTAAAAGATGGCCATACGGCCGTAGCGTGACTCCCACACACAGAGTAAGTTTGACGTGCTTACATATCTGTAGCGGTTGCGAGAGTGACAAGCCAAATCCAAGTCGCTCCTACCATAGACATGCGTCCATAACCAAACCTAGAGTTAAACATATTGATTGATGATTCGATCAGATGTTTAGATTAAGTTAAAATAAGAAGAAACGATTTTAACAATATCTAATTATAAATAATATCGCTAGAAACGATTTCCTAAAGATATAACAGACATTTAATAAAATGCAGAAGAAATAGCTTACTAAACCTTTAGCGAGAAGTCGAAGTGTTACCTCCTGTTGTCCAAAGATGTCGCCACTGGTACTAAAAATAACAGTAAGGTGGAGTCTTGTAATTGCAACTGTCTGGTTATTGCAACTAATTTGAATAACTTCCTCTATGATCACTGTTTTTAACAAAGACATGCGTGATATTGTTCTTCTATACTAAGAAATGCAATATCAAGCTTGTTGATGTTCAAAACAGTGATGCTACAGGGAGTTATTTAAGTCAGTTGCAATTACCAGATAGTTGCAATTATAAGACTCCACCTTATTAGAGATTAATCTGTAACAGCATAACTGACGATTCGAAAGTGCTTGTTTCTAAGCCTACTCAATAAATAATTTTTGCCTTTGACTTGACTTGACTGGGTAACAACCCTAGTACTTCAATGGATTTCGCTCGCAGTTAACGATCCTTGCCTATTACTCTACCTAAATTTATACAGAAGTCACATTAAGAACTAGAAGTTCTATGATAGAGAAAAATGTTCCTACTACTCAACTTTAAGTAACATGAGAGAGTTTTGTACCTCTTTAGGCATTTGGTACTATAAAAGATTTTATGACCACCATTGTAGAGCCTGTAGCGGTAATTGATGCTTTTGTGTAACTCTTAGTTCTTGGCGAGAGCTTATTATCACTTGCATAGCACTTTGGGAGGTTGTAGTCAATGCTTACTTCTTATTTAGATCTCATAGTCGTAAGATTCAATTAAAGCTATAAAACAAGATTCTTTGCCCGTATTGTAGTGTTAAAAATTGCTGCTCTACGTCTTTAACCTTTAAGCTAACCTGTTATCGCCTTTATAAATCTGTTGTATAGCTCTAAGTGATAAATTTTACTTGTCTACGCTCTTTTGTCAACAAAAGTTGTAAGTGCTGCTGCTGTAGAGTACCTTTATTACTCGTTCAGTTCTAAAACAAGCTCTAATTGATGCCTAAAGGTTTTGATTTGTATGGTATAGTAATTGGTCGGTTCAATCCCCGATTAAGATAGACCAGTTTTGAAAAATCCATTAATGCAGGAGGTATATATTCATTCATAATTAAAAGTGAGTCTCCTTTGTGTACAATTTGCTATTTTCCTTATATTTAAGGAAGGTGTCTTTTTCCACCCTATATACAGGGTGTAAGGGACGGCTCACCGAAAACTGAAACCATAGCTTCAGACCATTGTACTGAACTGAAATCCAGTGGAAATTATCGCGGGAAAACGAAAATTTTCTCGTTGGTTTCAGTTTTCGATGAGCCGTCCCTTACACCCTGTATAGGTATTTATACAGGGTGAAAGGGACGGCTCACCGAAAACTGAAGCCATAGCTTCAGACCATTGCACTGAACTGAAATCCAGTGGAAATAATCCGAGGAAAACGAAAATTTTCTCGTTTTTTACGTGAAAATGCCGTTTTCAGTTTTTTTTACATAATGAGCTTCAGTATGTCATAATATGTTGTCCTATATCGGTTTATATGCAAAAACATGGGAAAAAAAAACGGGAACATTTTCGTTTTCCCAGGAAAATTTCCACTGAATTTTAGTTCAGTACAATGGTCTGAAGCTATGGTTTCAGTTTTCGGTGAGCCGTCCCTTACACCCTGTACCTATACACGGTGATTTGTCAGGAATTGAAAATTATTAATAAGCAACAAAAATGGAATTTAATGAGGGGCAGACTCGTGGTCACACCAGATTGTCACACCACTGCTATTCGTTTTGGTCGGAAATTCGACAGAAATCATTTTTATTCCGCAAAAGTAGGTAGGTTAGGTTCTTTAGGTATCTTTAGATGCCCGAAGGGCAAATCGCTCAGAAATAGGAGCCGTGCCTCAGGCAGGGCTCCGTCGAATAGTAGTGGTGTAACAACCTGGTGTGACCACGAGTCTGCACCCATTTAATGGTTGATGTCACAAACAAATAACTCACTGTTTAATTTATTTAAGTTAATGATGTTGTTAAAACTAATCACCACTGGATACGTGGACATCCTACATTAATTATTGAAGTGAATTACTGATCTGATCACCAGGGGTCGGACAAAAAGTGCAGATGACGTCAAACCACTTATAGGATGATTTCAAATAGTATTTTTGATTTTCATAAACAATTATCACTTATCATTTATCAACCTCTTTATTAAACGATATCGCCACTTGAAATGAGTAAGTACGGTTTTGACTGACATATTGTCAATCAGATGAACAATAAATTGACTTCGTTATTGTTTAGCTATTGTATCTTCTCGATTATATTTAGCTAAAAATTATATTTACTAATGTATAAAAAACGCTGTAAAATGTCATCTTTACTCGAATATTTTGGCAATATATATATATATATATATATATATATATATATATATATATATTTTGTTATTAGTTAACCTTCAATCAAACTGGAATGTCGTAGTTTCATTTAATTTGTAATTAATAAATAAGCAAAATGATTCACGTTAGTAAATTATTTCATTGTGTGGACACCCTACTAAACACTGCTAAGGAAATATTAAAAAGCAATTTATCTTATATTATACGCCATCAATCTACGTTAAAAAAAATTATATATGTAGTGAAACTTTTTTACTAAACCTCAGTACGACAAATCTTCCCATAATGTTTATATTTTAGGATATTTTAATTATTTTGTTAATTCATAGTGTGTGAACTGAGGGACCACAAACAAATATAAATTTGACGAAATTGATTAATAGGTAGTTGTGCATTTGCTTAACTTTTATAATCTTGCTTGCGATTTTTACTAATGTTTGCAAAGAAAAATGCATATTTTTTTTGTACAAATGTACCGATTTATTAGTTATTTTATGTGGTCCCTCAGGGACCAAAGAAGGAAGGCAGTTTAAGTGTATAATCATTGCCAAATTACGTTTCGGTCATTACGAATCCGTTTAAACATGTTTTTACTAAATCTGTAACATCAAAATAAGCCAGCATATTAAACACTTGCCCAGAAGTGGAAGGTACAGTGTGTGAACTGAGGGACCACACCTTTGGCTGTATAACTTTTTAGTGAAATCTTTACAAATTCCAGGATTTTTTTACAAAGTAATTCGCAACTACTACTAAATTTTACACTAGTAAGTGTAAAATAAAAACCATTAAAAGTTTAGTGGTCCCTCAGTCCACACACACACTTATTTTATTATACTTATTATTTAATGAAATTATGCATTTCTAACAAGTCTATTATTGTTGTCACAGACTTAAAATATGCTTGAATGTTTTTTTTTTCCTCAATTGGTTGACCGGGGGAAAAAAAATTAGCCAACAATTTCGCGGTATCCATAACAATCGCAGTACTTAAAATATCAGTTGTAGAATATATATATATATATATATATATTCTACAACTGATATTTTAATATCCGTAGGAACGCAGACTATAGGACAAGGCAAAGATATCTCTACACAAACTGAGCAATCAAGTACTGCGATTGTTATGGATACCGCGAAATTGTTGGCTAATTTTTTTTCCCCCGGTCAACCAATTGAGGAAAAAAAAAACATTCAAGCATATTTTAAGTCTGTGACAACAATAATAGACTTGTTAGAAATGCATAATTTCATTAAATAATAAGTATAATAAAATAAGTGTGTGTGTGGACTGAGGGACCACTAAACTTTTAATGGTTTTTATTTTACACTTACTAGTGTAAAATTTAGTAGTAGTTGCGAATTACTTTGTAAAAAAATCCTGGAATTTGTAAAGATTTCACTAAAAAGTTATACAGCCAAAGGTGTGGTCCCTCAGTTCACACACTGTACCTTCCACTTCTGGGCAAGTGTTTAATATGCTGGCTTATTTTGATGTTACAGATTTAGTAAAAACATGTTTAAACGGATTCGTAATGACCGAAACGTAATTTGGCAATGATTATACACTTAAACTGCCTTCCTTCTTTGGTCCCTGAGGGACCACATAAAATAACTAATAAATCGGTACATTTGTACAAAAAAAATATGCATTTTTCTTTGCAAACATTAGTAAAAATCGCAAGCAAGATTATAAAAGTTAAGCAAATGCACAACTATTAATCAATTTCGTCAAATTTATATTTGTTTGTGGTCCCTCAGTTCACACACTATGAATTAACAAAATAATTAAAATATCCTAAAATATAAACATTATGGGAAGATTTGTCGTACTGAGGTTTAGTAAAAAAGTTTCACTACATATATAATTTTTTTTAACGTAGATTGATGGCGTATAATATAAGATAAATTGCTTTTTAATATTTCCTTAGCAGTGTTTAGTAGGGTGTCCACACAATGAAATAATTTACTAACGTGAATCATTATTAAATTCAACTTTTTAAATTTGCTTACTAACATTAAATGGACCAAGAAAAAACTGCATACAGCCAACTAACATTTTAGATTCTGTAAGCAAAATTACGATATTAAAAACAAACTAAGTATATGGGGTATCAGATTTGGTGCGGTAAAACATGTAGCTCGAATATACTTGCCCTGCGTATTATGTTTAAAAAATAAAAAGGCGGTAAATTAACTAGAATTGATGTGTTGGGTTTGTTATTGCTGTGTAATAGGCAAATTTGTATTATTGTGTTGCAATGGATTTGTTATTTATACTCCTGTTTTCCGCGTTGTTTATCTGGTAAGTACCTACCTCCTTTAAGCAGCATTATATTCTATTAGTATGTTTTGTCATTCACCAGTTGATGGTAGTAAATCACTACAAGACACTTTTTAGGGTTCCGTAGTCAAACTAGGAACCCTTATAGTTTCGCCATGTCCGTCCGTCCGTCCGCAGCCTAGCTCAGAGACCCTTAATACTAGAAATCTGTAATTGGGCATGATTATACATATTATTATAAGTCACGGTAACGAGTCTTTGCCGTTCGTCCGATCGGTTGCCCGACCAATCGGTCTAACGGGATTTATTTTTCCCTTTTGACCGACGCCCTCTTTTTAAATATGATGAGAAATTTGAATGTTATGATGACAATTCTTGTAAAATTGTTGAAAGCACTAAAAAAAACATGCATTTACATGTAATAACTTACGCCCTCGTTGATATGTAAATATTTGTAACTTTCATGTATAATTTTATTATTTTTTATGTTTCATTACCTACTTTATTTCGTTTCGTTGTAGGTAATTTACAAAAGATTTAGGTGGAGAATATTTTGTTATTAGTTAACCTTCAATCAAACTGGAATGTCGTAGTTTCATTTAATTTGTAATTAATAAATAAGCAAAATGATTCACGTTAGTAAATGTTTTTCATTGTGTGGACACCCTACTAAACACTCTGCTAAGGAAATATTAAAAGCAATTTATCTTATATTATACGCCATCAATCCACGTTAAAAACATATATATATGTAGTGAAACTTTTTTACTAAACCTCAGTACGACAAATCTTCCCATAATGTTTATATTTTAGGATATTTTAATTATTTTGTTAATTCATAGTGTGTGAACTGAGGGACCACAAACAAATATAAATTTGACGAAATTGATTAATAGTTGTGCATTTGCTTAACTTTTGTAATCTTGCTTGCGATTTTTACTAATGTTTGCAAAGAAAAATGCATATTTTTTTTGTACAAATGTACCGATTTATTAGTTATTTTATGTGGTCCCTCAGGGACCAAAGAAGGAAGGCAGTTTAAGTGTATAATCATTGCCAAATTACGTTTCGGTCATTACGAATCCGTTTAAACATGTTTTTACTAAATCTGTAACATCAAAATAAGCCAGCATATTAAACACTTTCCCAGAAGTGGAAGGTTCAGTGTGTGAACTGAGGGACCACACCTTTGGCTGTATAACTTTTTAGTGAAATCTTTACAAATTCCAGGATTTTTTTACAAAGTAATTCGCAACTACTACTAAATTTTACACTAGTAAGTGTAAAATAAAAACCATTAAAAATTTAGTGGTCCCTCAGTCCACACACACACTAAAATAACACCAAATTATCTTTTTTTTATTTTTACTTATCTTACCAACTGTTCCCACTTTTGAGCATTAAACCTATTTATCTGAGGTTCCCACAGACTTGTTCTAATTTAAAATAATTATACCTTATGGTAACAAGTTTATGTCACACCTACGCTACGCGTACGGAAAAAGCCGCAAACATCTGCGATCTCGGACTTTCTTTGTTTTATCTCCCTAGTGGTGTAATATACTATTATTCACTACATCACCCTCTCTCTCTCATCATCACCTCTGTATTATTAATTCCATGGATAATTTTTTTACGATTATTTTGTTATGTTTCATTAATACTACTTTGTCACACTGAAGTCTAAATACAAACTTAAACATCATTCTGTGTGCAAGATTACGTCATTTTTACGTCATCCGCACTTTTTGTCCGACCCCTGCTGATCACCAAACAAAAATCACCGTGTACCTATAGGTCGTTCTGCCTGACGAGGCTAGAAACTTTAAGGCTATAAATTAATTTTGCAATAGAGTCTCATTTGAAGATTGTACCTACCATTGGTACAGACAACAAACCTTAGAATATTGTTACAGGCTCGTGCATATATCTCGGTTATCGACCTACGCAGCTTTATCAAGCCCGCCATTGACTGGCTTTTAACTCAGAAATATCCTGGTGGTAATTTCCTGTCGTCCATTGGCAGTGCTTCTGGTGATCGACTCGTGCAGTGGTGTCACGGGGCTCCTGGATTTGTACCTTTATTTATTTTAGCCTATAAGGTAAGAAAAAAAACAACTAATTTTATGTGATATTTTGGTGTTTAAATTAATTTTACGACTGAAGTTTATTTCAGGTGTTTGAGGATGATAAATATTTAAAGGTAGCATTAAAATGTGGGGACTTGATTTGGAAGCGAGGCCTTTGTACGAAGGGATACAGCATCTGTCATGGCGTCAGTGGAAATGCCTACGCCTTCATTCAACTGTATCAGGCAACAAAGGTTCTTAGTACAAGCTTTTATTTAACTTGCACAGGGCCGGTATTCTAGGCGGTAAAAACGATGGCGTAGTTGACCTGTTATGGTATTGTTATGACATCAGCCGCCATTACTGTCAAGTAAATAAGAGCTATCAAAACGGTGACAATGAGATAACAGCTCGAGCACCAAATGTTTTTTACCGTGTTGAATAGAGGCCCTGTATGTACATGTAAGTAAATTTTCAGCTTCAAATCTTGTTAGTCAATTTTGAACCATATTCCGTTTATGGAAAAGGCTGAAATTCTGACTACAATGTAAACCCGATGACAATGTAATATTATGGTATCAAAGAGCTGTTCTGATGATAAATTCGGAAGGTGGCGACAGGGTCACCTATAGAATAGGTGCTACGTTAAGCACTCATAGCGTAGACCGTATTGAGAAGCTCGGTTCTTGATAAACAGATAGGTAATGAGTTTGTAAAAAAAACGGATCGTGACTCACAGAATAAGTACGAGGTGCGGTCCAAAAATTTCTGGCTGGAGAAATATGGCGATTTAAAAACAAAATAAAAATGTGTCATTTTGATTGTCATTTATTGAGCTTATTCGTGTATAGTGTTGAGGTTTCTGTTGGTTGTGGTTTTGACGGCGTTTAGAATAATAGGAAGCCTGAAAGTTTTCGAAATGTTTAAGTTGGATTATCGTTCCGTAATCAAGTTCCTGACAAAGGAAGGGGTCAGCCCGACCGATATAAATAAAAGGTTAGAAGCTGTGTACGGGGATAGTTACTCTCCGTCATTTTCTACCATTGAAGAATGGAGTAAGCAGTTTCGTTTAGGGCGGAAATCCATTGACGACGAACCTCGCTCCGGCCGTCCTGTGAAAGCACTCACCGTGGACTGCATCAAATTAGTGGAAGAGGAAGTTCTGAGTGATCGAAGACTGAAGACTAAGGAAATAGAGACAAGGACAGGGCTTTCAAAAACGTCAGGTTTTAGTATTCTCCATGAACATCTTCACATGAATAAAGTTAGTGCGAGGTGGGTCCCCAAACTTCTTTCGAGCTTGCAGCGAAGTGAGCAAAAAGCGTGCTCCTAAGAAGTTTTAGACGCGTGTAGAAGACACGGAGAGAGTTTTTTGGAGTTGATTGTTACGGGGGACGAAACCATGGTTTTGTACTATGATCCTCTCTCGATCATCGATGGAGTGGCGTCGTCCTGGTGAAAAGCCGCCTAGGAAGGCGAAGGTAACACAATCCACCAAAAATATAATGGCTACGGTATTCTGGGATAGTCACGGATTGACAAAAGAAAGGAATACCACCCTTATTGAGAAGTTACGAGAGGCGATCTAGCAGAAGCGTCGTGGAAAACTTAGCAGAGGTGTAAGGCTTCTCCACGACAAAGCACCCGTTCAAACTGCTTTAATTGCCAAGGGTGCTGTTGCAAAATGTGGCTTGGAAGAAATTCGCCACCCACCGTATAGTCCCGACCTGGCCCCAAGTGACTATTATTTGTTTTCGAAACTTAAGACAGACTTGAAGGGGAGAAGATTTTCTTCAGATGATGAAGTGACCCGTGCGGTTTACGTCCATTTTGAGGACAAAACTTCTGAGTATTTTTATAAGGGGATAGAAACGATTATTAAGAGATCTGAAAAGTGCATTGAAATAGAGGGAGACTATGTCAAAAAATAAAAAAATATTGGTTTTCTTATTTTCTTTGTTAGGCCGGAAACCGCACCTCGTACAAGCTACAGTCGGCAACAAAAGTCCCACACTAGCTAAGGTAGTCTGAATCTGAAACCATGCTACTCCCAAAATCGATGTTTAAAGTTGACACTGAAATTGAATTCTAAAATTGGGAATAATACGACTGGGGAAAGAACACAAATCTTAATTCTGGTAACGACGCGACATAACGACACTGAGAAATGTATGCATGTAACAAATACATCCATCTGTCTGTCCTACATTTTAAGGACTGCAAGTACCTACCCATCTTTCAAAACAATCCAATATAAAACAACAGATAAATAAAGAGCAGGTAAAAAATAACTGGTTAAGCGCGAGGCGGACTCGCGCACCGAAGGTACCTATTATATTCCAACTTGAATTCGATTTCGAATCGAATCGGGGCGAACCCAACTCACAGGAGCATTTTGTAGATTTTATTTTTCTTCAGGGTTTTTTATAAACTCCTTTCCAAAGAAATCAGAACTTTCGAATTTTTCAAGTACCTACTTTAATTATAAGTACTATCTATAACTTAATAAGTTTTTATGCTCCAAAATAAAGAGATTATTGTTTACTAAGAAAAATAGTAATTTTATATAAATAATATTTGTTTTATGCTGTAGCATAGAATATCATTTAGCTACAGTATGGGAAAACTAGTTGAATTTTTTTAAGTGTCCTTTTTTTTGTAAGGATGTTTATAATCATACCAAATTTAACGCTTGTACGTGCCGTTTTTACGAAACAACAAAAATAATAATACCTTAAATAAAAACTTGACTTTAAAAAAACATTTGTTATTAAATCTTGTAATAAAATAACATATTCTGAAAAAAATACCACTATGATCTACACTCGGCGTCATAAAAATCGCACCTTTTGGTATGTTGACTTCAAGCAGCTATAAACCCTATAATTTTAATCTAAGATAAGGTATGAGTGTGGGGCCTCATTTTAAAGGTTATTGAATCCTTTAATTCATAAAAATGTGATAATGATTACTAAGCTTAAAAAAATCGATTTTCATGAAAAGAGGAAAAACAAAATAATTACATTACCAAATTCACGCCAAAATTACACTATCTAAAAACATAACAAAATTAAAAAATACAGTAAAACAAATTCTTAAAACTAAACTTAAAACCTAGTGTTACCTCCCCTAGCCCTAATTACAGCCTCCATGCGATCCTTCATTGACCTCACCAACGTCACGATGCGTTCTTGATGAATGTCACTCCACTTCTCGACGACGGCGTCCCGAAGCTGTTCAAGGGTGGCAGGGGCAGTATCACGAGACCGCACCCGGCGTTTCAGATCATCCCAAAGCTGCTCTATGGGGTTCAGGTCAGGACTTCTCGCTGGCCACTGCATCACGGGGATCCCAACCTGATCCAGGTAGTCCCGAACAATCAACTCCGCATGAGAGCGGGCGTTGTCGTGCATGAATGTGAATTCAGGCCCGACAAAACCAGCATACGGGACCACGTGGTCCTCCAGGATCTCTGTGATGTACCGATGAGCATTCAGGGACCCCTGGCCACGTCCACCTCCAGTGCGGGAGACGCACACAAGGTCGGTTTTGCCCTGGATTGAAATTCCGCCCCAGAACATTCAGGATCCTCCTCCGTAGCTGACGGTTTCTTCAAAGCAGGCTTGTGAGTACCGTTCCCCCTGCCTCCTGTACACTCTTCTACGCCTATCGTTGCAGAAAAGGCACACCCTCGTCTCGTCGGAGAAGAGGACAGACTTCCATTGTTCGAACGTCCAATCCACGTGGTCTCGGGCAAACTGAAGTCTGACTCGCCTATGCTCTGCTGTCAATTTGGGGCCCGTAGCAGCCCTACGAGGCAGGATTTTCTTCTCTCGCAGCCTTCTTCTTACTGTGGAGACGCTCACCGACGTCTTCCGAGCTGTTCGCAGCTGCTGTTGCACCTCAACAGCGTTGGAGAATCGGTTACGCAAACACGTCGACACAATATAGCGGTCGTCTCTGTCGGAAGTGCAACGTCGTCTCCCAGATCCATGCTTCCTGATGTAGCCTCCAGTCTCCTGGAACCGCTGGGATACTCGTTTCACCCGGAAACTTACGGCTTATGTTGAGTTGTCGAGCAACATCAACCTGCCGTAGTCCTGATTGCAGTAGTGCTACCATTTGAGCTGCTTCTTCTGCCGTGGTATCCATTTTTCAGAGTTTTCTCTTACTGGAGCTGTTCAGGTGTGACTTCTGTGATGTCTGGATAGCAAATGACCCATAATCGGGCGGTCTTCTCGGTCCGCCTGAAAGGCGGACGAGGAGCCGGTGTCGAGACTGTTGTCTCCTTACCGGGGAAATCTGCGCCGGCCGAAAATACGGCCGGGTCCTTGGTGAGCGGCCGGCGCCGACGGCGCCGGCGGCGGGGGGGAAATTTGGTTAGGGGTGGATATTGGGAGGGGGGGGGGGGGGGGCGTCATGTCCGGGTGTACGCTGCTCGCGAGGTCGAGCCAGCTGGGTGAAACCCCGTTGGGGGAGGCCCGGCTAGCGACCTACGAGCAGAGCAGCGTCTTCATGGGTCTTCACGTGGGTGTCGTCGTCGCCTTGACGAGGTCGCGAGGGTAGGCCTTGCCGTCGGGGGGTCGCGCGTGCTGCGGTGCGATATCCCTCAGGTGGGGGAAGCGCGACTCCTCAGCTCGCGCGAACATCGACGTGGCAAGGCGTCCGACAAAGTCGTCCAGGCTCTCGATCTTGAGGTCCCTCTGAATGGTAGCATTCCTCACGTAGCGGGGGGCATTGGTGACGGCTCGCAGGGACAGATTTTGCTGGGAGTTCAGCTTTTTTCTGTGCCCTGCGGCCAAGAGGGCGTACCAGGATGGTGCGGCGTACGTGAGGCGGGGTCGTATGTAGGTCTTGTAGACCCCGAGCTTCACACTCAGAGGGAGGCTGGACTGGAGCACTGGACGCAAGAGTGATCTTGCAGTTCTCGCGGCGGCGACGACGGTTTTCGTGTGGGGACCCATGGTGAGTCGCTTGTCGATAGTGATCCCCAGGTATTTAACTACCGGGGACCACTGAATGTCATGTCCGTGAAGAGTAAGTTGTGGAAGGCGGCGTATGCAGTTGCTCACGAAGATCGCTTGGGTTTTCGCCACGTTGACGGATAGCCTCCACCTGGAGAGCCACGCTGGTAGGGCATCTAATTGTCGCTGCAGCTTGATGACGGCGTACTCTGGCTTGTAAGAGGAGGCAAAGTACGCCGCGTCATCAGCGTACAGGGCCAGGTGGGATCCGTCAACCACCGGTATGTCATCGGTGTAAAGGCCGTAACATACCGGCGATAGGCAGCTGCCTTGGGGGACTCCGGCTGCGATGGGGCGATCTTCGGAGATGGCGTCTTCCACAACCACTCTGAAGGTGCGGTCCGTCAGGAACGACTGGACCACCTTCGTCAGTCTGCGGGGGGCCGAGGACAGTGCGAGCTTATAGACCAGGCCTGCGTGCCAGACCCGGTCAAAGGCCTTCTCCATGTCCAGGAATGCTGCGGCCGTGTGCTCGCGCTTGTTCGCGGCGACAGCCATGTAGTGCAGCACCCTGGACAGCTGGAGCGTTGTGCTGTGTTCAGAGCGGAACCCATGTTGCTCGGGACGAGGCGTGATGTGCGGAACCAGCTTCTTTAGCATCAATTTTTCGAGCACCTTCGAGATGCACGGGAGGAGGGTGATGGGCCGATAGCTCTCAGGCTTCAAGATGTTCTTCCCCTGTTTTGGCAACATGATCACGTTTCCAGCCTTCCAGTTTGCTGGGAAATGACCGGTGCGGAGGATGCCATTGAAAAGGTGTGTTACCGCCGCGATTGCTCGAGGCGGTAGATGGCGGAGGGTGGCGTTTGAAATGCCATCCGCACCGGGGGCCTTTCTGGGCTTTGTCTTTGTGATCATGTGCCACACTTTGCCAGGGGAAAAGAAGATGGGGTCCTCATCAGGAGCTATCGGCGATTTGAAGTAGTCTCGAAGGTGCTATGACCCATAATTCATTTTTACCCCCCCTTTTATTCGTGTTCAGGGTGGCACAAGTAGTGAGTCCTCTAATGAGTTTTTCATCACTTTTTTTTAAAGACCCTAACGTGTCGTGATCATTGTTTTTACGAAAAAGAACGATTCGCGTTTTTAAAGTTTATTAACTGTGCTTTCAAATGATACTAATATTGGTAGGATACAATAAATAAGTTAAGAGCTTTATTCGCTTGAAGTCAAAATTTCAAAAGGTGCGATTTTTTTGACGCCGAGTGTATTACGGTTCAAAAGATAGAGGTCTTTAACCCTTTTCCAGGCATCTTGAAAAATTTAGAATATGCACGTATACATTTTGCCTTAACATGTTGTCCTGTTACCATATTAATATTCTGGCAAATAAAGTCATTTCTGATTAGATTTTTGAATTGATCCTATTATTTAGTGTAGCCATTACGCTCGACGCTGTTTAAAAATGTAGTTTGGATCATCATAAAAATGTGGTTTCCTATAAATAAATAGTTTTAATGGAAACAGTTACACATCTGCACCGACAGGCACAGGGCATAAAATGACCACATTTTTAATAAATTCTAATTTAATATTTATAGGTCATGTGACAAATAAATATAATTCTTAACGTACCTATTACCGGCGCACGGTAAAAAAGGCATTATTCATAGGTATATTTTTTACTCATGCTGTATCTAAAGGTCGACTTAGGGGTAGCAAATCTGGTATTGCCCATTTACAAATTAAGCTAGCCCTTTACTATATGGGTATACGAACTAGAACAATAAACATACCTAATTGAGAAATAAATGATTAAGTGGTAACATTAATCGGTTTTATTTATATACAGATACCCATACATTTGTATCGGGCTTGTTGCTTCATGGAGTGGTGTGCGGTAGAACAGATCGGCTCAGAGTTGCACGCCCCAGACCGCCCGGCCTCCCTTTTTGAGGGTTTGGTCGGGCGACTTTATCTGGCTGAAGACTTGCAACGTGTCATGGATGCAAAATTCCCTGCGTTTGATTTGTAAGAAAAGAGGATTTTTTGTCTACTAAAATAAAAACCCACTTACCATTTAAATGGAATTTAGGGTGCTTTCACACCGATCGATCGATTGGTGTGATTGCACCCTTACACCCAGTCAGGGATCGGAATCGCTTACCATTTAAAGGGTTTTCGATAGGATATTTGATTGACTGGTTTTTACAAACCCTAACGATATGGTAACCATATCATCTACTTATTCCATAGAACAGCCATCCAATACGAAACAATAACCTCAATGGTAGTACCTAGTTTACAAGTTCGAAGCAGTTTCCATATCATTAGGGTAACCCATGGTATACAATAATATACCACAACCGATCCATAGTCACACCGACTTGCCACACTGGTGTGACTATGGTTCATTTTATTTACCCGTAGTCACACCAAAACTGAATTTGCGTCTATTTCTCTTTCAAAATCAAAATCCACAGAGTCGACGGAGCTCTGCTATCGCAGAGCTCCTATTTCTGGGTAGTTTGGCCCTCCGGGCCTGCTAAAGAACTAACATAACCTAAACCTACCTCCTACTTGGTGTGACTACGGGTAAATAAAATGAACCATAGTCACACCAGTGTGGCAAGTCGGTGTGACTACGGATCGGTTGCTTAATATACTTCGTCTTAAGATTGCCATCGTAAAATTGCAGTCTTGAGATTGACATCGTAAGATTGCAGAAATACAAGGCTATTATGTCATTTTACAGCCTGAGAAGTAAAAAAGATTTAATTTCGTGAAACACGATCTTAATGATTACGAATACGAATTTATTTAATAATATTAAGGATGAATTCCTTTTATTATGCATAGTCCAATTAGTTTTACAATAGTTCAAGTTTGAACCTGTTGGCTAAATAAGCAAGGATTTAAAATTACACTTAAAAAAAAACGGAATTAGAATTAGCAAGAAACTTTGTTATAATTAATATGGTAATTTTGAATGGAACGTCTTTTTTTTTTCCTCGCATTCATGGTGAAAAGTAGAGTTTTTAACGCGAGAATAAACAATCATGATGACACTCGAACATCTCATTACATTATGGGTTGTTTTAGCCCCTTGTTGACCAATCTACTATGAAAATTTACAAAAAAAAAAACTACAACTTTTACTGCGACCATTTGAAAAACATTGGCGCATCATTAGCGTATCGTATAGGTTCGAATAGTATGACGAGAGACACTAAATTGACAGATTTGTAACCGGCCAGTTTGATCCGGTGAATCCGGTGATGCCTGTAATATTAGTTTATAATTTCAAATTATAATGTAAACTTTATGTTTAACAAAAATCCCTGTTAGTTATGTTCATGCATAAATGCATTTACAATATTAAAATATATAAATTAAATATGTAAATTATGCTCGTCACTTATATTTTTCGTGATATACAGTTGTGGTCAACTAATTAGGGACACTTGGTGATGACACAGAGTTTTGAATTTCATAATTCCTTTTTAATATTTTTTTCTTAAAACTTCAATGATTTATTTCAATAACGGGTAGCTAAAGTTATTTTCTTAACTAAAATAATATGATACACGAGTTAATTTACACCCCCTTTAAATATCGTCTCATAAAATACAATACAAACCTTTTTTGTCAACCCGACTGGCCGGTCATATAATTAGGGACGCACTCAGACTCTGTGTGCTATTTTCGAAATTTAAAAACTTTGCTTGAATATTTTTTTGGTGTTCTAATTTTCTGTTACTTCCGCGGCATTTGAGTTAACAATTTTCCTCTTTCGAGTGTAATTTATTGAAAAAAGATGGGTAAAAACAAAAACTGTGATGAAACATTGCGAAATATTGTTGTTAACTTTGTAAAGCGTGGATGGTCTTATCGGAGGATAGCAGACCATTTAAAATGCTCTAAGAACTTAGTGTATAACGCAGTGCAACATGTGCTACGCAATAAAACTGTTCAAAATGTGCCCAGAAAAAAAGATCAAGAAAAACAACTCCCCAAGAGGATAGGATGATGGTAAGATTGGCTAAGGCCGATCCTTTTAAAGGCTCAGTTTCTATAAAAAGCGAATTATATGGGGCACACATAACTGCAGGCGTGTCAGCGAGGACAGTACGACGGCGGTTAGAAGAAGTGGGGCTACTTGGAAGAATAGCTCGCAAAGTACCTTTATTAAAAAAACAACATCGGGACGCACGTCTGACTTTTGCTCGTAAATATGAACATTGGACTTATTCCCAATGGCAACATGTTTTATTCTCTGATGAGACCAAGGTCAATCTAGTTTCATCAGACGGCAGACATTATGTACGGCGACCAGTAAACGCAGAAATGAATCCAAGATTCACAAAAAATAAGTGAAACATGGCGGAGGAAACATAAAAATTTGGGGGTCATTTTCTGGACTTGGATGCGGGCCCATCAGGAAAGTTGAGGGCAATTTAGACCAGTTTCAGTATAGAACTATATTGGAGGAAACCATGTTACCCTATGCCGAGGAACACCTTCCGGTTATTTGAACGTTCCAGCATGACAACGACCCAAAGCATACTGCACGATCTGTCAAGGCGTTCCTTACCAGTCAATCCGTTTCGGTTCTAGACTGGCCGGCAAATAGCCCAGACCTTAACCCAATCGAACACCTTTGGCATGAGATTAAGAAAAGGGTTGCTGGCTATCGCTCTAAGTCCTTAGATGAGCTTTACGAAGCCTTCAATGAAGCATGGACTAACATTCCTGTGGAGATATGCCGTAAACTGATATCGTCCATGCCACGCCGATGTCAAGCTGTCATTAAAAATAAAGGCTGCTACTGGTTACTAATTATTTTTTAATTTCAGCCGGGGTTGTTTAAATTTCTTATTTACACAATTATTTATATGTAAATACTTCTGTTTTTGTTCATTATTTAACGTTTACCCCCGTGTCCCTAATTAAATGTCCAGCTGTACAATGCCTAAATTAACCATTTGTTTGTTATTTCGTATTAAATATTTTATTTACTATACTTTGTTTTTCATTGTGTATAAATATCTGTAGTATATAAATGTAAGCAAACACTGAAAATTAATTGAGCCGGGAATTGACCCCATTTCGAAATTTGTAAGAATTTAAATAAACGTTTACATAGTTTGCCGTGTGTGTCCCTAATTAGTTGACCACAACTGTATATGATTTTTGAAATAAAATCGTACACTAATCTACACTCAAATCTTTAGGTAGCGGTTTGAGAAAGTGGCAACTTTGTGATGACGTAGAAAGTGTCCCTTTCGGAAGAGAAGACCATGGATGGGGATACCCTTACGTTGCGAGAGCATAATATATGATGTAGTTACCCGATCGTTAGACTTAATCAAATAAAGGGGTTTTCCGATCCGTGCACCTAGTTTAAACGACACTAGGCATTTCTTTTGATTTGCAATGGAACACGAAATTTAAAAAAAAACACTACCTTTTTTCCCTTTCGGCGGACAATGTCTCCTTTGCAATTTACCTACTTCCCATAATGTACACTTTATTTATGTCACTCCATTTTACAATGTCTAATACTCAAAAGGTGCACTCCAGATTTTGTATACTATCCGAAAATGTCTGATTCCCAAAATGTACACTCTCCCTGAATGTAAACTTCAGGTGTAGGTAAATAAGGTATTTCTTTTCTCCCGTAGACCCCCTTTTAACCGTGGTCTCACTGCTATAACGCCTATAACCTACTTGACAGCGGTGGGACCACGGGTAAAAGAGAGTATTGTTTCAATCACTTCCAATTACCCCTAGTTCCATTCCCGTGCAGTGGATCTACAGGGAAACAAAATTACCCACCAGTGGAGCATAGGGGTGGGACCGGGATTAATACTCGTATACCGGTATTTTTGTGTATTCGGTATCAAAATGGTTTTGACGGGAAAAACAGTTTTTTGGGAAGTAGTCTTGTCGGGAAAGATAGCTTTTTGGGAAGTGGTCGAACTGGGGAGTGAACGTTATGGCCAGTAGTCATTTTGGGAATACATATTTCGGGCAAGTGTACATTATGGGAAGTAGGTAAATTGCAAAGGAGACATTGTCCGCCGAAAGGCTTTTTTCCTCATGAATTTTATTTGATTTATTGGTTTTTATGAGGTGAAGAATAAAAATCAAACAAGAAAATATAATTGTAAAAATATCTGTATTACTGTATCTGTAGTACACTTAAATTAGTAATATTAAATTATTATAATATTATAACCGAATTATATAATTTAGTATCACCCAGCTTCTCGGCATATAAATTTGTAAATAACAAAGCTGTTCATCTAATGCTGCATAAATTTATGTATCGCTATGCTTTCACTTGCGATCTCACGCAGTCGGCTGAAATAAGTCTCATATTTCAAATTGCAACCGTGTTTTTGCTTGAAATGGGTTATAGTACTTGTAGACACTATTATTATACCCAAATACAGTGCAACGTCTTAAAAAGTTTTGTGGTTTGGGTAGTCTTGCACAATAGTGTATGCGAGCGAGTGTGCGGGAAGTATAGACCCGAAGGCGTTTTAAGACATATGCACTATAAAATCTTGCCTCGGAATCAGTGTTGCTGTTGAATCGGACTGAAACGAACTGAGCAATAAGCGTGTACATTATGCGAGTCACTTATAAAAAATAGTTTATAACGTAGTGTTAGGCAGAACTAGAATATTTTGCAGGGAACCCATTGTGGGACAACATTAGGCAGCAGCAATTGGTTAAAAAAAATCTAATTCTATATTCAAGCTATAAAAGTAATAAATAAGTTACAAGAATATTATAGAATACGATTTTATTATTACTATTTGACATATTTTTTACTTAACTAGTCAAATAATGATTTCTAAATATTAGACTACAGACTAATTAGTCAGAATACCTTTGTACTCCATTCAAATGGGTTAACTAATGGGTTCGGTCAACACTGTCCCCGACTTCCCATCTAACCAAAAGGGGCTTAATAGATGGGTTGAAGTTAGTAGTTAACCCCTGAAATTAAAATTAAACAAAAGTGCCGGGACTTAACCAGTTTTTTATGCTTGCTTTAGACTTTATTGGTTCTTGGATTACAACTGTTACAAGCGATTAAAATGTTCATACCTATCGAAAATCATCTTCAGATATTACCAAATAAATACGAGTAGAAAATCTAATACTTGTGGTTTCTGGAAATTGTATTTTGTGTTAGTAGTAACGACGACGGAACCCTACACTGAGCATGGTCCACTATGACCCTTTTTTTGTTGTGTTCATTATTGTCAGATCATGTGTATGAAAGAGAAACAACATCCGGGCTACACCAGTTGTAATCACGTTCTCAAATTGCAATATAGACATTTACGGGGACGAAAAATGTATATGTGAAGTTGTTATCTTTGGAAAATATTGTTTTCAACCCGAGCGATGCTCGGTCTTCCAGGTACTACGAATTAAATTGTTCAGTATTTTTTTACAAATGTATGTATTTAGTAAGTGGGTACACTAATAGTGAATTTAAAGTTCTGTTAACATACAGAGTGTTTTATTAGTTTATCCTGAATTACCCAAAATCTGCCATCTGAACCCTTACTGTCTACCATTTTGGCTCGGCTTGTTTGGTTGCCACCCGGCGCGCTACCGACAGCGATTATCAGAAGAAATTACGGCAAAAGGAGGAGCGCTACCGGTATTTCATCTCAAAACAGAAGACCGCCAAAAGTGCATTCGCGAAGTGTCCGATAGCTGAAGAAGACGAGCCAAATTGGCAGACCCCGACCGGCCCTACAATAGCCGCATATAAGAGCCCTGAGAGACCCTAAGGTTACTTATTCACTGTACTAACGACGCCACGAAAAATGTAATGACTGACTGACTGACTTTACACGGGTCAGAAAGGGACAAGCGTTTTACCTGCTCACGCTCGCTATGTCTGGTTGAAATCTGTTCATTTGTTTAAGTACGACTACCCTTACCCTTACCCTTCTGACTAAAACCTTATTTGGAGTTTTATTAATTTATTTACTGATGTGAATAGCATACCGTTAAAAGCGTGATAAACCAAAGAACATTTTAAAACAAATTGAAGCTCTCAATAGCTGTAACTTATTTTTTAAATTGAAGTAAGAAGTAGAGATGTTTTCGTACATTCATTTTGTTTGTAAATAAAAAGGCCATGTGTTCATTTTGTGGTATAATTTAAAAAAAAATGTGTATTTTTTAAGCACATATACAAACTCGTAAGCTTACACAAAAAAAGTTATAGGGCTTCAAATGGTACATTTTGGGTAATTCAGGATAAAAAAAATAAAAAAATAGTACCTCTATGAACGTAACTCTAAGGACCCAGGGTCCTAGGGTGGAAATGTAGCAAATGACCTTACAAGCACCCCAAAAGAATTTGACGGTCCATGAGCCGAACACCCTGTATTATTTTTATATTTTCTTTATCAATTATTATGATAACAGTTCGTTTAATTTATCTACTTATAAAAATAATGATAATAAGGCATTAAGGTAAACCCAATAATCAATATTAATAGAAGTTCATGTGAATTATCTATTATATGTTACTAGACAATGATTATAAGGTAATATTCTCAACAAGACAAAGAAACAATAGTAGAGGTTTTCATTGATCTTTGCAAAATGTCAACATTGAAATTTAATTAAATAAATTATTGAATTTTCTTCGTTTTTTATTTTTTTAGTTGTTTAAGAAGTAATAATCCAGAACACGGGGACGTACTAGCGGACAAAATTTCTTTGAAAACGCATGCGCGGGGGTTAATTTTTCGCAAGATACAATATAATACACTCCCTTGTCTCTACTGTACACATTTAATGAGAATTTCTGTTTTTAATTAATGCGAGGCCTATTTTTCGATCTAATTACCCCGGCCCAGTCAACCTTACTGTCGTAAAATCAGCCCGCGAAGTTCCGAGTTCCAGGCGCCAGCAAAATTAAAAAAATAAAGTTATTATTTAACAACGGCAGCGGCCGCAAAAATGATGAAATTTCATTACGTACCTGGTGTACGTAAACCACATTTGGATTATGATAAGATAACTAACTTCAAACAGCCAAACACTCGTGCAATCAAAATTAATTCTTGGATATTTTACTTTTTAAAAGTCATCGATATCTACATACATACGAGGGCTGTTTGACAAGTCGTTTTAAAAAGTCTAAAAGATTTTTATTTTTTAAACAATTTACATTTATTTCTCAACATAGTCTCCTTTGAGGGCCAAACACTTGTTCCAGCGAGTTGCCAATTTTTTTATCCCCTCCAAAAAATACGTTTTGTCAAGGTCTTCAAAATAGGCATTTACACCTGCGATGCTGTCCTCATTTGTCAAAATTTTTTGCCCTCCAAGCCATCTTTTCAGATTTGGGAATAGGTAATAATCGCACGGAGCTAGATACGGCGAATACGGAGCATGCGGAACCAGCTCGAAGCCCAACTCGTGGATTTTGGCCATTGCAATAGTTGACGTGTGCACTGGGGCATTGTCTTGATGAAAGAGGACTTTCGTGCAGACAGCTTTGTCATACCCAAATCTTCATGCAGGATTTTATGTACTCGCTCAGTGGAGATGCCTGTGTTCTCAGCTATTTCACGCACCTTCACTCGGCGGTCGTCGAGTACAATATTATGGACCTTTTCAACAACATCCTCAGTAGTGACTTCGATTGGGCGACCAGAGCGTGGAGCATCAGATGTGCTTGACCGACCACGTTTAAAATCATTTATCCAGTTATAAACAGTCTGCAACGTTGGTGCGTTAGTGCCATGAACAGAATCAAGTTCAGTTTTTATTGTAGCAGCACTGCAACCCTTCATAAAAAAATGTTTTATAACGGCACGAAATTCAGATTTTTCCATAGTTGTTGAAAATTTACGAGTGATCACAGTTAAACAATGGTTATACTGACAAAAACTTGTTTTTTTTTGCTGAATTTTTGACAGTCTTCATTTGAAAGATTGTGCCTGCCAGTGTTAATGCCATTTACCAGAAAAAAGGTTTTACAAATAGTTTTTAAAAGGACTTATCAAACAGCCCTCGTACATACCTTCACGCCTGTAATCCCAGAGCTGGGTAGGCAGAGCCACAGAATTACCTATAACTTCAAAAAGTTGTTGATAATTCAGCAACCACACTTTGCACAAACAGGCCAAGATGTTTACCAGCGTATTAGTGACAGGTTGCAAGCCCATCGCCTAACAGTACTCCGAGCCTATATTCCCTTAGTCGCCTCTTACGACATCCATGGGAAGACATGGAGTGGCACTTCTAAACCGACAACCACACGTCATAGGCGAGACGAACCATATTAAACCTTTTCAAACAGCGTTGACAGCGTATTTAAAAGTGTATCAAATAGTTTTACTTTTTTTATTTAAATTGCGTTCATAAACAAAATGAATTTTATTCAAATTGAATTTATTACGTTTACATTTCTGATTTTATTTAATGCTTTATTTCAGTTTCATACTAAATAGTACCTGTTTCGAATATAAATAAAATTGTGAGTAACGTTGAACGATGATGGCGACAATGTTCTTTTTGTCATGGAAATTTTGGGACTGTGTTTAATATTATTAACATTTGTGTTAAATTTTCTCGCATTGTTGGAGAAACGCAATATACAAGCGTCAGCCAGGAAGGGCGGTTGCTGGACTCGTATATAACTTGGACTCGACTGCGTCTCGGCCACGCTAAATCTACTCGTCCCGCAACAGTCACTTTCCCGGTCTCTGCAGTAATGTACCATTTCATTATAATTTGCTTGGTTTTGCTATTATTTTATACATACATACATTGAATCACGCCTGTTTTACAGAGGGGTAGACAGAGACCACTTCTTTCCACTTGCTACGATCTTGAACAATTTCTTTCGCTTCTTCAACATTCATAAATCGAGTCATGCACGCACGTCGGTTTCGGGTACTTTTCCAGTATTTCTACGATTTTATTCGAAAAAGTACGCCTAGGGCGGCCCCTTCCGGCCCTTCCCCTTACTTTCGATCTGTATATCTCTTTCGTCAATCTTCTTTCATCCATCCTTTCCCTTTTATACCATAGTGGATTTTATGTGACTGAAGGCAACTTGACATTTAAAAAAAAGGCGTTCAAACCAAGTGCTGTCAATTTCCTTATTTTTTTTTAGTAAAAGTAGTTCTGGAAAACTATTTACACTAATTTTCATTAATTTTGTGTACCGTGTAAACAGACAGTTCATGTCTATAAACGTCTCGTTTAACTATAATTATTTAATCTAAAGTTTCGTAACAGAAGTACGCAAACGATTGATGGGTGCTCTGTTACTTTTAATTAAAGAAAAACTGTATAATTTTGCTTGAATAGTAAAATTGCTTTATGTCATACACCTTTCTTATATGTAATCCACTATAATAGTGTTCTTTACTAGCTGTTATATTATAATTCACTTGAGACAATTAATGTCAGTTATGGATAGAATAAGATAGTCAAGATAGAAAATGTACGGATATGTCAGAATTACGTTAAAATATAATTTTAGGTATATCGACGAATTTTATGCCACGCCTTCCACGGATAACAGTTATATCAATCCGTTATAAATTCTCTAAATCATGGTAAAAACCGTATCAAAATTTATTGCGTCGAAAGAACCAAACGCCCGAACCGAAACAAAAGACAGATGCGTAAACCTACTCACTCACAAGTTAGAGGTAAAAATAAAATCTTACGTATGACTAATGCGGTAGTCGCCGCTTGAGAATATATAGTTCCATCTTTCACCACGTAAAACTGTATTTTTGGCCAGCTACCCCTCAAGAAGTAAATCGCGTCTCCGTGCCGTGAAATAATCGCAACGGCGGCTGAAAGGGCAGACCGGGAGCCTCTCGGGGGTCGGGGGTCGGGGAACGGGGGTCGGGGGTCGGGCGTCAGGCGCAGCGTTCGTCAGAGCAGGGCGGCGCCGGCCTCGGCGCGCGAGAGCGGCAGCGGCGGGCCGGCGCGCCAGCGGTCCGCGCGCGGGTCGTAGAGCTCGACGCTGGCCAGCGTGTCCTGCAGCCTCCCACGTGTCAGGCGCGGCGTTCGTCAGAGCAGGGCGGCGCCGGCCTCGGCGCGCGAGAGCGGCAGTGGCGGGCCGGCGCGCCAGCGGTCCGCGCGCGGGTCGTAGAGCTCGACGCTGGCCAGCGTGTCCTGCAGCCTCCCACGTGTCAGGCGCGGCGTTCGTCAGAGCAGGGCGGCGCCGGCCTCGGCGCGCGAGAGCGGCAGTGGCGGGCCGGCGCGCCAGCGGTCCGCGCGCGGGTCGTAGAGCTCGACGCTGGCCAGCGTGTCCTGCAGCCTCCCACGTGTCAGGCGCGGCGTTCGTCAGAGCAGGGCGGCGCCGGCCTCGGCGCGCGAGAGCGGCAGTGGCGGGCCGGCGCGCCAGCGGTCCGCGCGCGGGTCGTAGAGCTCGACGCTGGCCAGCGTGTCCTGCAGCCTCCCACGTGTCAGGCGCGGCGTTCGTCAGAGCAGGGCGGCGCGGGACTCGGCGCGCGAGAGCGGCAGTGGCGGGCCGGCGCGCCAGCGGTCCGCGCGCGGGTCGTAGAGCTCGACGCTGGCCAGCGTGTCCTGCAGCCTCCCACGTGTCAGGCGCGGCGTTCGTCAGAGCAGGGCGGCGCGGGACTCGGCGCGCGAGAGCGGCAGTGGCGGGCCGGCGCGCCAGCGGTCCGCGCGCGGGTCGTAGAGCTCGACGCTGGCCAGCGTGTCCTGCAGCCTCCCACGTGTCAGGCGCGGCGTTCGTCAGAGCAGGGCGGCGCCGGCCTCGGCGCGCGAGAGCGGCAGTGGCGGGCCGGCGCGCCAGCGGTCCGCGCGCGGGTCGTAGAGCTCGACGCTGGCCAGCGTGTCCTGCAGCCTCCCACGTGTCAGGCGCGGCGTTCGTCAGAGCAGGGCGGCGCGGGACTCGGCGCGCGAGAGCGGCAGTGGCGGGCCGGCGCGCCAGCGGTCCGCGCGCGGGTCGTAGAGCTCGACGCTGGCCAGCGTGTCCTGCAGCCTCCCACGTGTCAGGCGCGGCGTTCGTCAGAGCAGGGCGGCGCGGGCCTCGGCGCGCGAGAGCGGCAGTGGCGGGCCGGCGCGCCAGCGGTCCGCGCGCGGGTCGTAGAGCTCGACGCTGGCCAGCGTGTCCTGCAGCCTCCCACGTGTCAGGCGCGGCGTTCGTCAGAGCAGGGCGGCGCCGGCCTCGGCGCGCGAGAGCGGCAGCGGCGGGCCGGCGCGCCAGCGGTCCGCGCGCGGGTCGTAGAGCTCGACGCTGGCCAGCGTGTCCTGCAGCCTCCCACGTGTCAGGCGCGGCGTTCGTCAGAGCAGGGCGGCGCGGGCCTCGGCGCGCGAGAGCGGCAGTGGCGGGCCGGCGCGCCAGCGGTCCGCGCGCGGGTCGTAGAGCTCGACGCTGGCCAGCGTGTCCTGCAGCCTCCCACGTGTCAGGCGCGGCGTTCGTCAGAGCAGGGCGGCGCCGGCCTCGGCGCGCGAGAGCGGCAGCGGCGGGCCGGCGCGCCAGCGGTCCGCGCGCGGGTCGTAGAGCTCGACGCTGGCCAGCGTGTCCTGCAGCCTCCCACGTGTCAGGCGCGGCGTTCGTCAGAGCAGGGCGGCGCCGGCCTCGGCGCGCGAGAGCGGCAGCGGCGGGCCGGCGCGCCAGCGGTCCGCGCGCGGGTCGTAGAGCTCGACGCTGGCCAGCGTGTCCTGCAGCCTCCCACGTGTCAGGCGCGGCGTTCGTCAGAGCAGGGCGGCGCCGGCCTCGGCGCGCGAGAGCGGCAGCGGCGGGCCGGCGCGCCAGCGGTCCGCGCGCGGGTCGTAGAGCTCGACGCTGGCCAGCGTGGTGCGCGCGCGGTAGAAGGCGCGCGGCCCGGCGCTCTCGCTGTCGCCGCCCGCCGCCACCAGCACGCCCTCGGCCGCGCCCGCCGCGCAGCCCGCGCGCGCCTCCGCCAGGCTGCCCACCTCCTCCCACGTGTCCTGCAGGACCGACCGACAGCCTGCATCATACGAGTATTATGACACCGCAATTACAATACGATTCCAAAATACCGTTAGCACAACAAAAACGGACATTTGGAATGGAGATTTTATACCCAGGATTAACACATAGCCCCCCCCCCCCACTAGACCGAATATCATAAACGCTAATTTCATTAGGCATACCAACGTTTGTTATAATTTTCATTTGACCTAAATATCATTACATTTAAACTTGTATGTCCTAATTGATTACTAGACCTAAAGTTATGTACCTTAATATTTACTTGTACTATACTCGAAAATCTAATTAGATTCCAAAATCTGACAGATCCCATCTTGATTATTTCTTTATTAAAATATTATTTCATAAACATATCAATGAGAACTCGTGTAACCAGTAATATTAGTGTCTGTTTAATTGATAAAAATAACTACACTTAAACCAAAATGCAGTAATCACAGCGAATGTGCGTCGGTTGAGGTTAGGATTTTGGAATCTAATTACACATACATACATACATAAACTCACGCCTTCATTCCCAAAGTGGGGTAGGCAGAGTTAAAGAATTACCAACAACTTTTAAAACTTGTTGATAATTCTATAACCACACTTTGCACAATTCGGCTAAGATGTTTACCAGCGTATTAGTAACAGGTTGCAAGCCCATCGCCTAACAGTACTACAAGCCTTTATTCCCTTAGTCGCCTCTTACGACATCCACGGGAAGAAAGGGAGTGGTACTATTCTAACCCGGCAACCACACGGCAGTTACAGTTTCGAGCATAAACATTAATGCTCTAATATTACTAAAAGTAATAGTAATTATTCCTAATAATTAATAGACCTAATGGTCATATGTTCTAATGACTACCAGAACTAATAATTGTTTGAAAAAAATATAAATAAAAAACTAATACTCAATTAGGTCAATTTTACCCACATAGGTTAGGTTAGTTTAGAGTTGCAACTCTCCTACGCGTAATAGGAGCTCCGCGTAGCGTAACTTCGTAGATTTTAATTACGCTTTTAGGAACATAATTATATAATAAGGTTTAATAAACGTTAGGTTTTGAACATATAAGGTATATAAAATATTCAGTGTAGAGAAATCGGATAAGTTGAAATAGGGCTATTAAAATCGGGCATTTTTTTTTGTTATAACGTAATTTCGGGATGTTCAAATTGGGGCTCATGAATAATTAGGAATGATAAGAAAATGGGGTTTTTTATTTTAGGGCTAATGAAGTTAGTGGTAGTGAAATTAGGGTTAAAACATTTTGGGCTACAATAGGAGAATCGGTTTTTATGTATACATTCTGGATTATGAACTCGTTTTACAGAAAACTCACATGACCCGAAGTGAAGCGAGGGCGGGTCGCTAATAATTGAATAAATTGTAACGAAAGACTAAAGCGTGTATACTGACGTCGTCGAAGCTGTATCGCTCGACGGAGGTGAGCACGGTGCGGCGCGGCGCGTTCCCGCCGATGACGTAGAGGTGCCGGCCCAGCACGACGGCGGCGGCCTGCGAGCGCTCGCGCCGCATGGGCGCCAGCGCGCGCCAGCGCCGCGACGCCGGGTGGTAGCACAGCAGGTCGCGCGTGTGCCGCCAGCTGTGCGTGCAGCCGCCCACTACGTAGATCAGACCTGCCCCCAGTCATTCGTTACACGAGTCCTTACTGGCCACCTATTCTACATAGGTACATATAATTATATTTCTTTTCTGGAAAATCTTACACAAATTGACTTAGTCGTAAATTAAGCTCTAGGCTTGTGTTACGCGTACAAGACAATCATAAATATACCACACACATCTTAAATGTCTTGGACATGAAATCGTCATGTACAGAATTCAGTAGTTATATGCTTAGAAAAACACAAGACTTAAAAACAAATGCCTACTCGCACTCATCACAAAAATATTGGCCTTATCGCGAATCAAACTTGAGGCCGCTAACTTAGTGGGTCAAGTCACTTCAAACTAGGTTTATCGTGTCGACAAACAAAGTAACGTTTTTATTATATTTATTATGGTAAAGAGTTGAACATACCTTCATAAGTAACGACTCCCATGCCGAAGCGCGCCTCAGGCATGCGGCCGACCAGCACCCACTCGTCGGCGACGGGGTCGTAGACCTCAACCGAGGCGCCCATGTCCGAGCCCACCCAGCCGCCGAACGCGAACAAGTTGCCGTTGAACCCCGTCAGGCCGAACTCGCTGCGGGCTTCGTTCATCGGCGCGATGTTTGACCATTTGTCAGCCTGCAACATTTACGTTATTGGACTGTAACAGCTACATAGCCGAAACCAAATGTAATTAAAGTATTTAATCTAATTCTGTAGCTCTGCCTACCCCTCTCTGGGATTACAGGCGTGAAGGTATGTATGTATGTAATCTTAAGTCATTGTACAAAATAATCTTCTACTTTTTTATGGCACGTGTAAACTGGCAAGCGTGCACGCAGCGCAGGTCACCTGATGTAGGTGGGTGTTGGTGTGGCTGAGACCCCTTTGCAACATCAAGACTAAAATATCAAAATTGGAAACAGCCCTATCGTAAATGTCCACGTTTCGGCTCCGTATGTCATGACAGGTAGGACGCACTGATTGAAGACTTTTGTCTTCAGGCTCTGTGGAATAGTCGACTTTAAGACTCAATTTCCCATATGCTGCCCAAAGTGCCCAACCCAGCTGTATTTTTCTTTTGGCCTCTTACCCGAAGTTGTTTTTACATAACTGCAGAGTTTGTTTTTTTTATGGCATAGAGTACTTATTAAACTTACATTTTATTTTAAAGGTCGTTTATAGACTTGTTTCCGTGTTTAATAGATGATTAATACCCACATGAAGCATGTCATTTTCTGGAGATAATCTTAATATCATCACATCAAACAGTATTATTACCTGATTTAACGTAAATCTAAAAAGCTCATTTTGCAACAATGTTTACACGTTCAAGAAAACCATAAGTAACATTTCGTGACTACACTTGTATACCACATCCATAAACCGATTAAAATATTTCGCAAGTGACAGCCGTAAATTTGTGCGCGGAAGACAGAGGGGCGTAGCGGGGTGAAGGGGGAAGTAGGTATTTAAAGCGCGGCATTTTGGGCGACGCACTGTGGGAGCGCGTAGAACAAACGGTCGGACATGCTTGAAAATAAAATGTTTCACTTTCTTGCTGTTAATTTACTTTTTTGTAAACTTTAACGCTTAGACCTTCATGTCATGTCTTATAATTTTTTTTTCACTTATTTGCCTCGTTGGTGAATAGTAATCGAGCAAACATCACTATCTGATAAACCCGTAAAACTCGGCCATACTTCTAGGTACGATTTTATCTGTTGTTTAGTAGTTGAGGTCCTTTTTTTGATTTTATTACAAAGAGTATATGTTTAAGTATCGCCATAACAAATAATATCTAGGTGTTTTATATTATAATTATTATAATTGTTGTTTTATCATTCAAGTAAAATTAAACTAGAGGGTCAATCAACTTTTCTTTGTAGCTCGTTGCCATGGTGACGTCTCCTGGGTCACTCTTTAAAACTATGATTTCAAATAATATAAGTCCACTAAAAACTGTTTTATTGGCAATTACACACCCATTCTTTTATGGCCTTTCTCCTGAGTGTGCTGGAAGTATATATTATAACATTTTTTCTAAGAAACTCTATCACTGTTGTCTCCTGGCTTACGGGACAGAATAACAACAACAAAAAGTTGATCCACCCTAGAAAGTCATGATTATAAAAAATGTGCCAAACAATTCCAAGATACTAAGTATTACAAGTTATAAGTTAAAGATAATTTTAATACGCTGCAGTTTAACCTATTTAAAAGAAATAGAAATTTATTACTTAAATGTGCTAAGGCAGCCGAATAGAAATGCAGTTCTAACATAGTCCATCCGTGAAAAATCTATACATAATATTTATACATAACAATAATATCTATAAATAACAATATCTATAAACATTTATAAATAACAATAATATCTACAATACTATTTACTATTTCGACAGTGCGCCTTGTGTAATTTAATAGCAATCTCTTTAGATAAAATAATTTTAAATTGTAGGCGTAATAAAGAAATATGCATTTTTAAATGAATCCTAAGCACAGGACCAATAAAAAACTTATCAAGGGATGTTTGCATGCGACCAAAATAAAATACTGCCAAAAATATTGCGAATTTTTTTTTTTTTTTTTTGCTATATAATCGGAAGACTATTCTTTTTTCCCCTATTAATATGTTGCTAAAAATGCACTATACTAGCATTTCGTTATAATTTAGAGGCCATAATAATAGCAGTTTATCTGCAATAAACAGTTTACTGTCGCGCACCCGCATGTCCGACCGTTTGTTCTACGCGCTCCCACAGTGCGACGGTAAAGGAGATTCGCTTCTATAATACTTGTAGTTATTATTTATTATTATGCCAAGACTGATATCTGGAATGACCGTGGCCATGGTATAGTTGGTTCCAGTTTAAAAGACGAAAATGCACTTAACGCAGGATTTTACAACTTCTTTTGTTGCTAAATATGAAAGGAAAAGATAACAAAGGGACGACCGAAGTGTGGCACGTGCCTTGGAGTAGCTCAACCCTTCTTGATCATTGGGTTTTACCTGAACCGGACACATTTAAGTAGGTGTATTGTTTTCCAAATACTTAAGTACAGTGCGGTTAACATTCAGGTAAAAATGTATTTTTAATACTATTCTTCAATTGTACAAATTGATATTGACACAGTATTTAATTATTATTTTAGAAACATTTAATTATTAAGTAAAATACCGGCAACATAAAAGCTATCAAGATTGTTTGTTCACAGTATACTTTGGCCGTACCGACCGACACACCTGCGTAATTGTTTTACAACCCTACTTGAAGATAACAATTGAAGAATAGATGTTGGTAATGGTTGGTTTTAAGTGCTTTTCGTCATATTAACTTGAACCAACTATAATAACAATGCTATAATAATTATTATATAACTGATATTATCATGGTAACGCTCATTATATAATTGTTTTCCCACTTCGGTTACGCTATAGGTGGTATTCTGATACCATTAACGATATCAATATTAGCGGTTTATAGTACGCGAGTAGAAAAAATGTTATATGAATCAGTGTGTGACCTGCGGGTCGTACACCTCCCCGTTGGCGAGGATCTGACTGCCCTGCTCGCCGCCGATGGCAAACACGCGCCCGCCCAGCGCCGCCACGCCCGGCTGGATGCGCGCGATGCCCATCGGCGCTTGCTCCTTCCATTCCCTAACATACAACTTAATAATATTAGATATGAAGTTATAAATACACATTCCCAAGTCGTCAAAAATATCTACACGACCTTATGTCACTGATAAGTGATATCTATGTGGGTATTGTGGGTAGGTACATTTGGCGCCGTATAGATATTAGTGGTTTTGGTTTTAAGTGATGCACATATTAGTTGAAAGGATAATAGGAAGTCAATCGTGACACCTGTCATCGCGTCACAATTACCTATCCTTGGCTTTGAGGTTATAATTTCGCTCATCCAATAGAATAATGACATAATTGCATTTTTAGCATGCATGTTATGTCATTGTTCCACGCGATAGACCTGACCTTTAGAACACTTATGACGGTAAAATCTCAAAACCCGATTTTTTGCAATTATGTCATTATTCTATTGGATGAGCGATTTGTATCTGCTAGAATGACAGGCCTTCGTTTCACTACCTGCCTACTATAGGCAAAAACGAACGAAAAACTAATTTTTCAACAATTAATTCCTAAATAATTGTCGGTTGATTGGTTATTCCATAACGGCGTCCAATTAAGAGCCCGCGCAGACAGAGAGCGGTCTAGAGTAGGTACGAGTTCAGCGTTCAGAGTTCTGCGTTTTGCCCGCTCGAGAGTTCCAACGCACACAAGTGGCGTTCAACCACTGGCGTTCCATTTTCGTCCGTGTCTTTGTACGTGTAACATGTCGCTAGAAAGTTCAACCGAAGAAGAAGCATTGCTTTTGGTAAGTCTAGAAGCATCTAAAAGAAAAAGAAATTATTGGGTGCACCAAATTAACACGAGACGAGAACAACAAGGCGAATTCAATATTTCTGCTTTTTGTCACAATTTTTGTAGTGTAAAGTCAAGGGTATAAATATATATACGTTCCCAAGACATCAAAAATATCTATACACCTTTATGCTATTGGCAATAAGGTCCATGTATACATATATTTGACGCGATAGCTGTATAGATATTAATGCCTTTGACTGTATATGACTTAAATCATATAATAATCTCCTTTCTCTAACCAATTCAATAAGTTTTTCCGCATTTGCAACTTCAGACATCGTGGCGAACGTGGCGTTCCCTGTCTCGGCGCGCGAAAGAACTGCCGTGTGCCCGCCTGCTGTGTGCGTTATCGCAAGGACAGTACATTCGTAAGAACGCAGAACTCGGAACTCTAGACCGCTCTCTGTCTGCGCGGGCTCTAATAATTAAAAAATTGCATAAAGTCTATTTCTACCGATAGTGAAAGGAAGACAAGAAGTCAACAAGTCTTGACGGCTTCCATTGTAAGTAAACCATGATAACGTTGTGTAAGTTGAATGTGACTAATTTAGAAGTCTACATACATCTCGCCTGGCTTTATAGTTATATTATCTAACATCTTGTTATGCTCGTATAAAAACAAGGTCAATCGAACAAAAAAATCACAAATACAATCTTGTTAGATACGATAAGATACATTTATTTACTATAAGCGCATACAAAAAATTAAAAGTGAAAACAAATTAAACAGAAAGACAGGAATAAATTATGCTAAAAAAGGGCCCCTCAGCATTGTGCGGCGTATTCTAAGGATCAAACAATGTTTTTTTGGATGTACCTCTTGTGCAGGTCGAATTTGAGCACGGATGAGAGGATGTTGTCGGTGGCGAGCGGCGGGTGCACGGCGGGCCCGTGGCAGGAGCCGCCCGCCAGCAGCAGCACGCGGCGCGCGCGCACGCGCGGCTCCGCCGCCAGCGCCACCAGCGCGCCGCGCCCGCTTTTCTGACGGACAGGTCATATTACCAACCCGTTGGCAGGCGGGACAGGTGTACCGTTCTCAACAATGAGTAGACAATGACGGTTCTTAACAATTCTCAAGAGTGTGTACTCTATTAATACTCTTGCACGGTACCTAAGCACTTATAGGGAATTTTAATGTAAAAAAATGTGTAATGTGTTCAAAACACATGGCCATAATATAAAAAAACATACCTACTCAAGTGTACCATGTACAGTCACGAACCGGGATTGATGAGCCACTTGCCATTGTTCTGAATTTAGCCGTGTATTCAATAATAACCGATGTCAACGACTGGCTGACAGCTGTTCGATTTGCATTACATGGCCAAATTAGAAACATGGGTAAAGTGGCTCAACAATCCCGGTTCGCGACTGTACCATGTTATTGTTTCTTAAGGCGACGGGGCGGGCAATTGACCTTGCTCATTCGGTCAGACGAGTAAAGTTTTAATTCGCGCTCCATCTAACAAGTAAGCTCTGCGATCGACCGCATAATGCTGTTTGTCAAACAGTCAGGCATGCATTTACTGTTAGATCCAAAGACCAATATGATACACTTGTGTTTTTCTAAATACTATCTCAAATTCAGTAACGAATGTCCAAAATAGCTTTTAAACAAATAAGTAAATACATAAATAGTTAATTATTTAACACGTAAAGGTTTTTTCATGAATAGCTGGCACGAATAGATCAATGAAAACTTTGGTCTACTAGGATTGTGTGAGTGCTATCAGTTACAGTTTATATTTCGAACCAAAAATTTAATTAATAATAAAGCATAGGGATGCAATTGTTTCATTAATACTACTTTAAATGTATTAAAGTATTTTATTTTCGACGTGGTCTACGACAAGGCGGCGATTCGTCGAGAATTTCGGGTTGGGCAAGACTATTTTTTTTTTGATGGAAGTGTTGTCATTATAACACCTATTTTTTATGATGCTATCGTATAGAAGACGCTTAAATAAGCGTGTTTTGTATAACTTTTCTCTAAACTTGATATTTACCGAGATATTAGGGGTTCAAATGTCAGTCATTTTGAAGGGATCTGGGACTAAATTTTGGAGTAGTGAAATTGATGTCAATATAACCCTCATTTTTGTTAATAAATCCTATAAAACATGGTAAAATAAGCATGTTTTGTTATATAAACTTTTTTTCTCCGACCAATATTTACCGAGATATTGGGGTTCAAAGGTCAGTAATTTTGAAGGGCTAAAATTTTGGAGTCGTGAAATTGATGTCAATATAACCCCTCATTTTTGTTAATAAATCCTATAAAACATGGTAAAATAAGCATGTTTTGTTATATAAACTTTTTTTCTCCGACCAATATTTACCAAGATATTGGGGTTTGAGTGAAGTGGTGTTATTATAACACGAAGTTTTTATGATGCTATCGTATAGAGGACGCAAAAATATTGATCATTACCGAGATATTGGCTCCTAAATGGACATTTCCACACAAGTCCGAATCTACGGCTCTCGCTGGTTAGGACGCGTGCCGACTGCCGACACTGCGCGCCCTAGAGTGTTTTTATAGCGCCGGAGATACGGAAAATATGGATCGTAGGAAAAAAAGTGAAAGAGCAAAATATGTTTCTTTTAGCATGATTTACTGGATTCATTCATAAAAATGTAGTGTTACATTGACCTACATTTCGCGACACCGATTTTTTTTTAAGTCCCAGTGAAAACAAAAAAAAATTACCCCCTCGAAACCCCCCCCCCCCTATCACCCCCCCCCCCTCCCCCCCCCAATACCTATATATAGTTGCGCCCCCTTTGCTATACTCGTATAACCGTATAACCGTATCTCACCGCATAAAACACGAAGTTCAATGTCAATAACAATAGGTAACAGATATTATAATAACAAAACAAATAATTAACACAACAGAAACAAAACAACAACGCCAAGTATTTCGTAAAATTCGTGTTTTACGACCTCTCATTATTTTCAGTTACCCACATAAACTTCTATTTCATGAGTAACTTTCAAAACCGAAGATGCCACTTTACTGAACACTATTAAAAGTCTGACTGTAGAAGAAAAGTCATAATTCAATTTCACTTATCATTTTCCGTTCCCTGAGATGTTCTGAACTACTTCATGGTTTACTTAAGACTATGCCAAGCGTCCAGTGGCGCTCTCCTCATTACTATTATGGTGTTTTCTAAGTAATTATCTTACTTATAAATAAAATAATCCCGATGTGACTACAAACCATCACTGTTTTAACAATAAACCATTTGATTTTGATTTGATTTGACTTTATACGCAAATCCACTTTAAAATACCAAGCGTGAATATTTATTAACAATACGAGTATTTTACTCTTTAGTAACCCAAGTAGGAGATATAAGGTAGGCAGAGTTGGGCAAAAACTATCTATTTACGAATAACCGGGAAGTTAACTAAATCATCTTTTATTTGAAATAACTAAATAACCCGTCATTTATTATTTTGAATTTATTTAGATGATTTTCGTTTTTATCTAGATAAATTAGTTGGGATTTTAAACAAAAGATGAATGTCAGTAGTACAGTCATGTAGAACTAGAAGCGGTTGGGCATGATGAAATGAAAATAACCTACAAATAAATTAATGAATGTTTTGTACATATTTAAATTAATGAAATATAAATATATGAGACATTTGTTTCCGTATTGTTCGTCGACATATTTCCGTTACCGTTCTTTTTGTCTCTTTTACAATAATTAACGTGTTCAAATGCTCCGTTTCCATGTTTTCGTTTTAAATGATTTAGAAAATTTGATGAAGAAGTTAGAGAACGTAGTATTTTACCCTATACGCATTTCGTCGCGATCGATGTTTGTTTGAGACTCTATTTAATTTGACGACTTCATTCAGCGGTAAACATAACATACACATACATTAAATTTTTACCATCAGACCTTCCGGAATGGTATTTAAAAACTTGCCGTCTAATATTGCTGAATTGGACCTAGTAGACGACATTGCAGCGTTTATGAAATTGCAACAATAATTTTCTGATTTTATGAGCAATGTCAGTGTGACGGTTTGACCTGACGTGACATTATATATAAATTTATTTATCTAAGCTTACTTCAACAACAATCGAGGCCAGTTATCTTCATCTAGATAATTTATCTAAATAAAAAAGTTTTCAACGCATTATTTGTGATTGAATTTATCTTCGAATAAATTTATTTGAAATTATTTTATTTGAAATAATTATCTAGATGAGAAATTATCTAAGTAACGCCCAACTCTGAAGGTAGGGCGACAAAAATTTTAATAATAAAAACTCACCATATCCATTCTAACAGTCTTTAAGGCCACGGCTATTGATGGGTCTTGCACATTCTTTATGGCCTGGTTAAGGACCTGAGGAGCTATAAGCGGGAGACGGACGTGACTGAGAACTTCAAAACAATGACGCCTTCGAGATGCCGGGTCGTGTTCTAGCCATCGCAGGGCTGGGTATAACACCTGCAATATTTTATAATAACACTCTAATTGTTACCAAGTTTATACCTACAGGGTTTTGGCAAATAGATTACTGCTAATATTATGTCCAGTAAGCACATGTTGGATCCTCAGATCTCCCGATCAATCAAACAATATGTTAATTTCTAGTCACCTGAGCCTCACTTTCAACTTTTAGTTGTTCAGATGATAAAAGGGTGACTAACTGCGGCAATGGTAAATCCAGTAGCTCGTCTCCTGTGGCTACTACATTCCAATTTGCTTGAGCATGTTCTAACGCTTCCTGTGCAAGTTCCATGCAATTATGAGCTTCTGCAAATCTGGAATCAACAGAAACATATTACTATCCTATATTTTTAGCGTTTGTTAGTACTTTACCTCAAAAGCATAAAATCCTTGTAGCGATTCACCGGTTCGCATTTCACCTCGGTTGTACAAAATCTCAATAGCTTTTTTTCTTGAAGCAATTTTTCGTGTGGCTGGTCACATCAGTATACTTAATTTGTAGCATCTTATTTTCCGAGTAGTGTTTCACCATAATCGCATTTCACCGCGATCGAGTTTTGTTTGGAACGCTGTTTTATTTGACGCGTTAATTGCTTTTTGGAATAAACCTCGATAGTTTTATTTCTTGCATTTCATTTTTCGTGTAGTATTTTACCCTATACGCATTTCGTCGCGATCGATGTTTGTTTGAGACTCTATTTAATTTGACGAGTTAATTGATGTTCGCACTAAAATTCCGTAACATTTTTTTTAAAACGTGTTTTGTACCTATAGTTTCATGTCATTATTTAGTCATAATCCCAATGAAATCCCGTCTAACGTTTCATTTGAACATGTAGGTCGTAAGTTGATATACATCAGCCTAAAATGTTGTTGTAGAGATAAAGTGCTACTTGGCAAACTGCGACATTAAATGTTCACGAAAAAAAGCAAAACCAGTACATTGCGACTAAAGATACTGTCTAATACTAAAATAGACGATTAGGATACAAAGCGAAAATGTATCAAACGATTGAGGTGAAATGCGACAAAAACTAATATCCACTAAAAAAAATAAGATTGAGACGCAACGCTATAGTTAAATGTACGATCGAGGTGAAATGCTACGAAAACTTATAGCGACTAAAAAAGTAAACGATCAAGATACAACGCGATAATTAAATAAACGTTCGAGTTGAAATGCGACTAAAACTAATATCGACAAAAAAAAATGAAGATTGAGACGCAACGCTATAGTTAAATGTACGATCGAGGTGAAATGCGACTAAAACCTATAGCGACTAAAAAAGTAAACGATCAAGATACAACGAGATAATTAAATATACGTTCGAGGTGAAATGCGAACCGGTGAATCGCTACAAGGATTTTATGCTTTTGAGGTAAAGTACTAACAAACGATTTTTAGTTGTATTGTTTGGGGTGATGTGATGAGTAAGCATAAGCATACGAATAAATATAGATCTTTTTTTATTTGACGTTTATTTCCATATAAAATATGTAAACTAAACATTCGTGATTTTGATGGTTCTTGATACCCAAATTTAGAAAATCGATGATTCGCAGTTTTCAGAATCGGAATTTTGAAATTCATAATTAAATATTTCAAGATTAGTTTAGTAAGTTTTGTTTATTTATTAATCTATGTAATATTACAATATAAATTACATTACATGTCAAAAATACGAAATTACATTGAGAAATAGAAATGTGGCGTTGAAAAAAAAATTACTACATAATAATTATGCACTACACGAAGGTTAGGTTCAATATTATTATCAGGTTATATTAAAAATAAAAATGCATATAGGTACAGAGTCCCTGTATAAAGTGCACAAACAAATAGGGATGAAACTAGATGCAATTTCACCCACAAAGAAAAATTGGTGAACCCTATCTGAACAAAGTGAAATATCTCGCGTCATGTGATGTCTGAGGTCGGTATTGAGATGAAATGAAGGGATTTTAAACCCAGAACATTTCTAAAAAATACTACACCAAACACAAAAATAAACACAGGTTTATTAACAACATATACTAACCGACACAGTATCTTTGACCGCTCATCAAAAATGTAGTGTTTGCATTAGACGTATTTTTTTAAACACAATGAGTTAATATGGTTAATAAAATAACATAAGGTAATACGAGGGCCCGTCCAAAAAAAGTGAAAGGCGTATTATTAATCCTATTGATTTCATTTTATTGCAGCATTAAATTTGATTACTAACTCTTTTGTGTAATGTCACTGGCCAGTAACATTCAGTTATTTTTTTATGAAATAATAAAACTTTTTATTCGAAACAATGGAAATAACGCGGAAAGCATTTCGTGCTATGATATATTACAATTATAAACGAGGGCTAACTTACAAGAATTCTAATAAAAATTTAATCAGTGCTTTTGGGGCATTATCCCCATCTCGTCAGTTACTGGTTCCTTGAATTTAAGCGTGGGCGGAACGACATCAAAGATGATCCTAGACCGGGGCGACCGCCAACGGCAGTCACTCCAGAAAACTTCATCAGGATGGAGTTGCTAATCAAGGAATCTTGAAACATTACCAAGCGAGAGATTCAGATCGAACTGAAGGTTGGATCCCAGGCAGTTTCAACCATTTTGCATGATCACATTCTCTCACACAGGAGCAAAAAGATAGACGCGTCGATTGGTGCAAATTTATGCTAAATAAATTCGAAGGGGGCAATTCACAACAAGTGACCTACATTGTGACATCCGACGAATCTTGGATATACAGCTACGACCCATTTACTAAACAGCAATCGACAGTAAGGGTCTTTGAAGAAGATGATTTACCCACTATAGTAGTTTGCGGTCAACAAAAACATGGTTGCTGTTTTTTTTTTTCGACGAAGTGTGCCTGTCGCCGTATTTCCACTAGAAGTTCGGAACGGTTACCAGCTAATGGTATAGCGAAGTTTGTTTGCCACAAGCATTCCAGGAGCTAAGCGTCAGTCGTCCAATTAGTGGAACCCGCCCCGGGTTCCACTAATTGGACGACTCATCATTTATCATCAAGATAACGCAGTAACGCTCCTGCAGAAAACAGGATAATCAACAAGTTTTTAGAGTTGTATGTAATTCTGTAGCTCTGCCTACCCCTCTCCGGAAACGAAGGCGTGAGTTTATGTATGTATGTATGTAACGCTCCTGCTCATACGGCTAGCAGAACCATGAATTTTTTAAACAAATCAGGAGTGCAACTGCTACCACACCCTCCCTATAGCTCTGACCGGGCTCTGTGTCATTTTATTCCTTACGGTAAAAAAACATTAAGAACAAAATAATGACACCGTTTTATTTTCATTTTTTTTTCGTCAGTGAAATTGAATCTAGTTTCAGCCCTATTCATTTGTGCACTTTATTCAGGGACACACTGTACGAGTATAGCAATTTATAATATTTAAAACTACTAAACACTTTAAACACTTGCCTGAAGATTCCTAATGCATTTGAAGGGTGAAGCTCTCTCCTCAGAAATTCCCCACATCCGGTCACCAGCTCCCTGAGCTGAAGCATATCGGCCGCTACCAGCAAGTGTTGCACAGTAGTCTTATCTATAACTACTTCACCTGTATGTTGAAGGAGTCTGTTATGATCTAATTTGCTTGGAGTCGCGTCGTGCCTACCGTGGTGGGTACTATTTATGGAATATATTTGAAACTTCAAGATTATATCACTTAGGGCTACGTTTGCTTAGTTTCTTATGTCCTGTCCAAAGGAAATTTACTTATTCTACTGTTCACCCACTACTCATAATCACACAATGCCAATGGAGATAGAAATGCGGCTAATTGTGTCGCTAATAATACCAATGTGAAAAATAAATAATACTTTCACTGAAATGGGTTTATTGAGAGTTTATGAATAAGGGGGTATGAGATCAAGCATCACATAACAGAAAACAAAATAGAATTTAGGTTGTTCCTGACTTCCTGCAATTAGGTTAATTAAAATAAAAGTTCAGATCTTAAAATTATTTAAAAGTTATAAATTCCATTCTGTATACCTTATTTTAAATTTTAGTGTAACCTATAAAGCACTATTAGTATAGTCCAGGAGTTGGCAATCTGCAGGCCGCGAGACAGCTCCGGCCTGCTGAGGGGTGAGATCCGCCACACCCATCCCTTTAAACGTCAACTTAATCAAGAGTAAAAAAAGATACGTAAATAAAACTACTAGAATTTACCATAGTAGTTTAGTTTCTAACCACCATATACCTGGTAACAGAGTAAAAATAACAATAAATGATGTGTCTTTAGCCCCAAATTATATTTATAACGTTTTTCTGGCCCCTAATAAAAAATGGTTGCCCATCTATAGTCAAACTCAAAAATACCTAGCTGTTCAATTAAGTACTTCCTTGCAGTTACAGATACACTAAATTCAAACCACTTACACTTTAATATTTTACTATGACAAGGTACTAAAATGTGCAGTTACTCTTGAGTTTTACTGTCTGCGTCTGCATTCAATTTAATATAATTATTAGGCATCGGAGTTTTTGTCGCACGGTAAGACTAATAGCAAGCTATGGAGTCGTCATTTGCCATAAATATAAACTCTTATTCATATTCATACTCATTTATTTATTTAATTTAAATAAGAAACCAACTAAGCGTAGTGAGTGGACGTGTCTTACTTCTATCTTTAAAATTATTTAAAATAAATATTCGTAAATACCAAACTAATTTGAACCATATTACATAAATAATTAAGGTGTCAGTGCAGTGTTTGACCAGTGCTAGGTCGCCGGCTACCTGATTCTTATCAACCATCTAAGGGGTACGTGTACATTAAAAAAGCGGAGCGAGAAGCGGAGCGGAAAAGGAACAATACAAAAAATGAATACTCTAGGAGGGCATAGTAGTTCAGATCCAAATTTAACAAAACCTGTAGAAACTGATTTTGAATCGAAAAAAATCTCTCTTCGGAAAAGGAAATCGCCGGAAAATGATTTTGCCCATCAATTGGAAGATTTTAAAAGAGTCATTCTTAGTATACTTAAAGACAACTCTAGAGCTCAAAATGAAAACCTAGAAAATATTAATAAAAATATAAACTCGGTGAAAGAGCAATTAAACGAATTAAAAAGTACAACAACACACCTGATGGTAGAAAATAGTAAGGTCAATACCCATATTGCTAACCTTAGCAGGAATGTTAGTGCTACTGAAGAGAAAGTAAAGGTTCTTCAAGATGAATTCCAGCAATTTAAGACTAACCTGCTTCTATCAGGACCACAGATCACAGAAACAAGGGAGATATGTTATGGGGGCGTGGTTCGTGACGCCTCGATATGGTCAAAATGACCATATCGGCACGAGGCGTGTCAAGCGTTGACATAGTCACTCACTGAACGCTGTCAGTATAGAAGCTCCGTTTAAATGATAAAATGACTGTATGTAGCGTGAAAGTGTGCCAAAATCGAAGTGCAAACGTTAATATAAAATCAAAGGGCATAACTTACCACCGGTAAATTTAGTTTTTAAGCATTATTTATATTTTTAAATGAATATTTTACATTTGAATGGATTTCAGAGCGTAAGGTTGTGAAAGTTGTGTTGACGTGATTTCTATCGACTATCGATAAATGGCTTATTCTACAGCTATCAATAGAATTCAATGTGTTAATAGTTCTAGTTATTTATCACTACCACCACACGCTTAAAACAGAAGAAAAATAATTTTAACAAATTTTCACGTTATACAAAATTTAATTTTCTTTACAATATTAACGAACGACGAAGGACTCTGGCAATTCAAATATAAGTAGACGAATCATACAATTAAGATAAAAATAAATTTACCAACCACAAAGGCAAATGGCTCTAACTCAGAATTGAGCTGTGCTTGCACACAGCGCTGATTGACAGCTCGCGCCGACTTACTCTCAAAAGGATTCAAGCCTAAAGGTTGGATGGTAGAGAATGCCCCAAGTATTGTCTATCTTTCTGTTTTAAGTAATTTGTACCATTTATGAAATAAAGTTTACATAATAAAGTCGGTAAACTACTGGTTTGTCCCAAACTGAGATCTCGTGACGTGACACTCAACCGAACCCATTTTATTAGTGTATTTGTATTAACATCATAAAGTCCAAGTCTACAATTTAGACTTTTATGTACTAATCAAAACGAAAATCTTTAACAGCTCCAGAAAATTTAACCAAAGAAATTCGGCCATTTTTTTGTTACGTTCTAATATAGGTATCGTTCCCAATTTAAAATCTTATATTGTATCAATTTTACGCAAACCGTATTATTGCTGATAAAATATTATTATATTCTAACAATAATATATTAAGTTTAAATGATGTAATTGTATTAAACTAGTAGTAAAATAATAAAAATAGTACTTATTGCCTGTAAATTGAATAGTACCTATATTAACGTTGCAAACAAGTTTGAATTGTTTATCGATATATTTAGAAACATTCCTTGTGGCATCCCTAAGTGGACGACGGGAGAGAAACGCACACCTCTTGAAAAAAGTATAACTAAAGTCGAGTCCGGAATTAGGCGAACTAACTTGACAGCCGAAAATGTTGCCAGACATAGGAAAAAATAAATAGTGATAGGTTTATGTCGACACAAATATGTCGATATAACCTTGTGCCTTCTATAAATCTGATTATATTTATATTTTATCAAGTAATTGTCGTCGAAACTTTCACACTCACACATACTTGCCCAATAGGGAAAAACTACAGCAATTTTTACGATATAATATGATCTGAAGGATGTACTGTTTAAAGAAGATATTTACGATACTTACTCCTCAAATTAGGAATAAAATACAAAAATAATGCTGACATTACAACAGGCCATTGTGATCCTTTTAGGTGGCTTCCAAATTATTAGTTAGATTCCAAAAACAATAATAATGATAAACTAGACTTTTTAAATATCGATATTAACAGCACTAGCCAAACTGTAGCAACATTAGTGTCCAATGAACTGTCAAGTTAGTTCGCCTAATTCCGGACTCGACTATAGATGTCGCTGTGTGAGTAGTCCTTAACCTGCTGAACATAGGGACATCTATTAGCGCCATCTAGCTCTGAGGAATTAATTAATTACTCGTCGCATAGATGGCAGCTAAGTGACGAGTAAGCGCTACCTTACGTGCAGTGACTGAACTACGATGGAAAAAAAACGGTCTTTCAGCATTTTTCAACCTTGAGAACTTAGTATAAAGCTTAATTTTCTGCTACTATCAAAACTATGTTACGGCGTTTTTAGTTCGTAAGCTGTAACCAATTATGAGGAGGTTGTTTTTGTAGTAGTTAATAGAGCGTAAGCGTAAGACGCACACATGTTTAAAAGTGGCGACACCGGGTCTCGTACGAATTGGCGTTCATGACATATCTCCCTTGTTTCTGTGATCTGTGATCAGGACAAACAACTCCAGCAGTAGTCTGTAACGAATTAGTAGCTGAACTCCAGGAGCGTGAACAACGTAACAGAAACATTGTTATTACCGGTATTTCAGAGCCTCACATGGATAATATGGAAGAAAAGCGGGAAAACGATAAACGTGAGGTAAGCAATATAATATTGTCCTTTCATCCGGAATGTCCCCCGCCAGAAAAAATCATACGTATTGGCAAATATGATGGCGTTAAATTGAGACCCATAAAAGTCTGCTATACATCACAAGAAACGGTAAAAACTATACTGAAAAACAAACATAAGCTCTCAGTAGATTCAGTAAAAATATACTCAGACAAGACGCCGCTCCAACAAAAGTTCATGAAAGATCTGAAAGAAGAACTCCAAAGACGTACAGACAGTGGTGAACAAAGCTTGATAGTTAAATACATTAAAGGTGTTCCAAAAATATTAACGAAACCCCAGACAAAAAACTAATTAACACAGGACAGAGAAACGGGTCAGTTTCAGTTACGTATAAATTTGTTAATTAAACTAACTGTAATAAATCGCTATCGCACCCGCGCCGCTTATGCACTCAAGCAGCTTCTTTAATAAACATTTGCATTCTTTGCACTGGTGCGAGGTGTAAAACTGATCTACCCTAAATGTAGTAGAAATAAAGTATAGTATAACACCTCTTAATTATAGGATGTATTGATATTATATAATATTTCTACTAAATACATATAATAACAACTTAGTATTAAGTACTATATTTAGCGTAAGACCACCACTAACCCATTAAAGTTTTTTTTTTTTTTTGTATACCTAAATGTACCAAAACTTTAACCACTCGTACGCTTAGTTTAAGCATGAAACATTATTAAGTTTGTATTTTCTCGATAAGTGAATTTGTAATTCTTCTGAGAAAATAAATATCTTTAACCGTAATCCGGTTTTTTTTATAATGCAGGACAACAACGTTGACGAGTTCAGAAACGATTATTTAATGTTATATTTGGAAAATAAATATTACAATAAAAATAATTTCCATTTTTATACTGATTTAATTACGAAAAGGCCGTAGCAGGATAAGGGAAGGGCAAATGCCCTTTTATGATAATGGGCTGGTTTTTTTTTCTATAGTTACTTACATCTATTAGTACTATTGTGCCAAGTTTTGTTGAAAAATTCCCAGTGGTTCAGCCGAGAAAAAAAAAAAACCGAAATAATTAAATATGACTTTTCTCTAAAACTATAAAACTTTAATATAACATTATTTTATCATTTTGTTAGGCTTAATAAAATATATGTTTTAAGAGAAAATGGACTCTCTATCTTTAACACTTATGTAAAAAACAGGTAAGTCAAAACTTTAAATATTTTTTTTTTTTACTTTTGATTGAGGTACCACTCTATTTGTTATTTCTAAATAAGCCTTACTTAACGATCTATCACACATATTAATTTGATGGATTAAATCGGAAAGCAACTGTGTCAAAATTAAATAAATAATTGGGTAGGATTTCATTACATTATATTAGTAAGCTATTCTGACACCGCCAAAGAACCAAAGCATAAATCCTCTTTACAAATAAATAACATTACAACAAGTTTTGACAGTTACAGTGACGTCAGCCTTTTCTGATTACTAAAAATGTCACCATTTTAGCTAATGAAATAAAAACTATGCTTATTTTAATCATTGTTGCTATTTGTATATAACAATTTAAAGGTTAAAATCGGTCAGTAACTGTAACATTTAAAGTAAAATCCTTTTTGGGTATAATTTCATGATCATGAAATTTTATTTAAAACTATTCAAAATCATTCGGCCTGCTGAAACTTTGAGCGGACTTTTTTTGAATCATGGAATTCACGTTACTGTCAATGAAAATAGCGATGAGGATTAGAGGGTAGTTCCGCGGTCGTTTCAACCGCTCTCATTACCTTCCTCGCATTAATGTCGAATTTCCTGTAGATTAGGATAGCATGTTCAGTTATTTGTTAGAGGTCAGGGCACTATATATTATATTTTATTCTAGAATAAGCGTATTTTATTTCATTAGCTAAAATGGTGACATTTTTAGTAATCAGAAAAGGCTGACGTCACTGTAACTGTCAAAACTTGTTTTTATGTTATTTATTTGTAACTAGCGACCCGCCCGCGGCTTCGCCCGCGTGGAATGTATTATACATATAAACCTTCCTTAAGAATCACTCTATCTATTAAAAAAAACCGCATCAAAATCCGTTGCGTAGTTTTAAAGATTTAAGCATACATAGGGACAGACAGCGCAAGCGACTTTGTTTTATACTATGTAGTGAAGAGGATTTATGCTTTGGTTCTTTGGCGGTGTCAGAATAGCTTACTAATATAATGTAATGAAATCCTACCCAATTATTTATTTAATTTTGACACAGTTGCTTTCCGATTTAATACATCAAATTAATATGTGTGATAGATCGTTAAGTAAGGCTTATTTAGAAATAACAAATAGAGTGGTACCTCAATCAAAAGTAAAAAAAAAATATATTTAAAGTTTTGACTTACCTGTTTTTTACATAAGTGTTAAAGATAGAGAGTCCATTTTCTCTTAAAACATATATTTTATTAAGCCTAACAAAATGATAAAATAATGTTATATTAAAGTTTTATAGTTTTAGAGAAAAGTCATATTTAATTATTTCGGTTTTTATTTTTTCTTGGCTGAACCACTGGGAATTTTTCAACAAAACTTGACACAATAGCACTAATAGATGTAAGTAACTATAGAAAAAAAAACCAGCTTTTAATCGCGAAGGGCATTTTTTCTTCCCTTATCCTGCTACGGCCTTTATAAACAAACAAAAGATACATTAAAACACGACAGAAGGGAATGTTTTAGTCCACACTAGTGGCGAAATGTATGTTAAAATAGTTCAAGTTATGAATTTATAATCTAATAGAAAATTATTTTTTATATAACTTGACTAAAATTATTATCAGTGGGCGGCTGACGGATGCAAATTACGTCAAAATAATGTCGAACGTTATACGTAATATGGATATGACTGCAAGGGGTTAAATAAAAAGAACGAAATTGTAAAATAGTTATATAATTGTATTGTTGTAACTGTCGAAAAGCGGCACTGTTAACACGTTTCCACGGAATATTGCATAAAACTAAAAAGTTTATCAAATCAATATTAAAATCTACTTGATTCTGTTTCGTGCAAAATTCTTGACGGCGATGCTTATTAGATTTAACAATCACGCTTTTTCGTTTCGCAAATAAACTTACTTGACATTTTGTACAAAAGATCGAGCCTTTAGAAGTATCGTAAATTAGATCACGTTTATCAATTATCCACTTACGAATTGTGGTTTCCTTTGCCATCTTCTTCTTCTTTCTTTGCCCCCGCGGCGACTTGAACAGCTACTACCGCGGGGATATGGCGTTTCCACGTGAAGTGATTTCGCCAGTGTCGAGTATATATATGTATAAATCAATATAGCAATAAAACACAATCCAATCTTCTCTAGGAAGATTGGGGGCAACGTTGTACGGTGATTTGTAGGTCAGAGGTCAAGATAGTTTTAACCTCTGCACCACTGCGAGTCCACTTGAAACAAGAAGAAAGATGCCAGATACACGAAATAAGTCCAAGTCTTCAATCACTGTGCGACACAAAGGCATAAAAAGTACAAATCACTATCAGAAAAGAACTTTGAACACCTAATTACCCAAAAATTAAAGTCTAAAACAAGTTACACGTCCGCCATCTTTTAACGTTGCAAATGGCCCCCCTTTGCCATCTTAAATATGAATATTGAAAACTAAGCAAATTTAATTGACAAGTCTAAGACGTAATAGACATAAACGCTCATCAGTCTCAAGAGGTGATAAAATAATAAGTGGCCAGTATCTTCTTAGTATACAATTTACGTACAATAGAGGATAGCTTATTATGTATTTACTAATAATGTATGATAAAGATAAAAACTGCATAGTTTTGTATTCATAAATATTTCTCGATATATATATAGATATATATTTGTCTTATCCATGTTCTGTTTACGTCCCTATTTTGCATCCATCAGCCGCCCACTGATTATTATACACAAACGACCACTATAGAGGCATTTTAAGATAAATTAAATAAATGAGTATGAATATGAATAAGAGTTTAGATTTAAGGCAAATGACGACTCCATAGCTTCAAATAGCTTGCTAATAGTCTTACCGTGCGACAAAAACTCCGATGCCTAATAATTATCATAAATAATTTAATTTTTATGGATGGTGTCAAAGTTAGTGTACCTGTGTAAATAAAGTCAATTATAATTGGAAGAATTTCTGGAGGCACACTGGGTAGAGCCACATGTCTTTTCTGACTCTCTTCCAAGCCAACGTTGAACATTGCATCAAAATAAGCACAGCTGGCTGCAAGAACTACTCGATGAGCCTACAAAAAGAAAACACAATATTATAAACATCAACTTTAAAGACCACATATTATTTTAATAACGAGGAGCAATATTAAGGAAATCATTGAACTTGTATAGTCAACTACAAAGAGATGTATCCAGTTTTTCACCTTATTCATTGCATTGTAATAAGGTTCCAAATTGGATACATCTCTTTGTAGTTCACTGTACCTATACGTCACGGTTAAATATCACTACTTTATAATTATACATTGAACAGTTAACTCAATCAAAATTGGCTTTGAGTTTAAAATACATTAGGGCAAATCAACTATTTTTTGTCATGTTCTTTAAAATATTGTGTATTTTATAACACAGGTTGATAGTTTAAATTGGTACACAGCTGACCAGGTTTTCCTTCAGCTTTGTATGGAAATTATGGTTTGTCTTCCAAATTCACATTTAAGTGTATATTTTGGAAAAACTTCATTAAGAATTGGATAAGTTATGTGCACTTGTACTTACAATTAATCTACACACATAAATAATGACCAAAGATCAAAATATTCCATTTTTTTTGTTACTTTGCAATGTATGGTGTTGCAATAAATTACAATACAAAATATGAAAAGAATGTAAGGGTATTTATGATTTCTAGACATACTTCTTCTTCATATAACCTAATATTTTATGGTGGCTCTATACAAAAAAATATGCGGCACTCCCTGAGAATCTCTGGAGTGTTTTACAAATTTATAAATCAGAATAGCATCTCGTCACAATGGGTGTGTTAGCTCTGCAATCACTGCACCATTATGTAGGTTCAAGTGAATCAAATATAAATTATCCGTGTATAAGGTTTTCTGTTTTATTGCACCTTTCACAGAAAGGGGACTGAACTACTTAGACATTTAGCCCCAAAATAGTGCCAGACACAAATAGAAAAAGCTGGAGGAGGCCTCATGCAAACAAACAAACATTCACATCTTTCCTCTTTGAAATAAAGTGTAGATAGAGTATATCGTAATAGGCCGTACCTTAACTTTGGTCTTTCCGGATATTAAATCTATGTCACAGAATCTTCCATCTCTTTGAAAACAACTTAAATTTAATGATATTTTATTCGAATAATCACAACATTTATAAGGGCGAGATCCTTCACTGTTTGAACTTTTCTCAAATATATTATTAGACATTATGCAGTAGATATATAACTTATACTATTGACAAATTCATTTAGGTAAAAACTCATTTATTTGGTTACGGACTGACTGAAAATAATAATAAATAAACACAAAAACTTCACAATTATCCACACCACAGATTACAGTAGATATGATATGGCTTACTCAATGTCACTGAGTGTAAGGGTACCTAATAGGTATTAGGGCGTTTTCAAAAAAAAGGGCGTTTTCAAAAAAAAGTGTACCAGCCATCTGAATTTATACATATTTCAAATATCAAATTTTCGATTATGTTTATATTTAGATATTATTAAGAGACAGTGATAGTTTATGAAATGGTAATTAATTAGTACTATAGCAGATTATGTATTTTACGAGAAATGATCGATGAATGATGATGAAAAAATACAATATAGTCACTAAATCAATAGAAAAATAGGAATTATGCTGTGATGACTTGACGGAAGCGCGTGGAGCTAACCCCATGGGCTTCTGTTTAGTCCATTAGATAAAATTCCCTTTTACTAAACAATTGTCTTTAATACGTCTGATATCCATGGACTTATTTCTCTAATAAGTCCATGGAAGTGTCTTTAAATAACTCAACATTGGCGAAATACACCTTTACAGGAGTGAAAGTCATTAATTTAAATTACAATTAGAATTTTATTTTGATAAAACTAAAAACGATGGTGAACTCTTCTAAGAGCTATGTGCCAATATTAGTGCACAGTTTTCAACATGTTTAAGAACCACAGGACTTCAAATCAAACCTTGTGACAACATGATAGATAACGAAAGATAAGCACATCATTTTCTAACTCATTATAAATGCCATGGAAAAGGGCCGAATCTTAAGTATCCGAAACCGACGTGCGTGCATGACTCGATGTATGAATGTTGAAGAAGCGAAACAAATTTGTCAAGTTTGTCGTAGCAAGTGGAAAGAAGTGGTCTCTGTCTACACCTCTGGGAAACAGGCGTGATTTAATGTATGTATGTATGTATAAATGCTATAAATAGAAAAAGGTCAAACATACGTCGCTCGTTGTTCCTACAGTCCGGTTTCTATGCTAGTAATAATTCTATGATACAGACTACCATAATAAATAATGCTTGCATAAGCATGCTTTCTTATTTGTGAGCTCTCAGTAAATAAAATCATCAATAAAAAGTCATGAAGTAAAGGGATTTTATTTATTATTAGGGTAAAACATTGTTATAATTTCATAATTATGTACATAATTAACACTTATTTCAGTCAGAGTCAGTTTCTTGCTTCAAAATTCAAAATATTTATTCAGTAAATTCGCCACATGAGTGACTCTTTTCTTTACACGTTGGTATAATGTGGAATGAATCTACTATGGTTTCTATTTTTGTGCTAAGACAAGAAATTCTGGAATGGCATAATATTCTTCGAAATAGTTTGATTGGAACAGTCACTCTTGTATTTCTGCTTTGCGGCTGTTGGTATTTGGTGCCTTATTATTTATTTATTTGCACCGTGAGATAGCTGGCATTGACAACAGTGTGACCGGATTTAAATTGATCATTATGCCAGCTGCTCGCCTAAATTATGCTAGTCTGCTAAATTTATTTTTAATAAATGCTAAAATTCTGCTAAATAATCAGGTCCAAATCCAATAATTATTTAAAATATTTTTTAGGCACACAATAATTAGTTAACAATTAATTCTTTTTAATTTCCCGTCTCTGTTGTGTCCATATTTTTATAGAGAACCGTCGAGTTTTTTGCGTCCTTAATCATATTTTTTGATGGTATAAAATTTACACATCCACCCTGTTCTTTTACTGCCGGTTTCACATGTAGGATTGCTTGCAGCAACATGTTAATTTTTTTTTAAATCGCTGAAACAACGTCGAGTACTAATGATAATGTTTTAATGAATCCAGTCTAAGCCTAGTTTCAAAGTTACGAAACACAATGTGTCTTCAGCAAAATCCGCTTGTCAGTAAGAAGAAATCATACTTTATTTTATGAATGGTAGATTTTATAAACATTTCTAACGCAAATACCCAAGTGAAAGCGAAAGTGTTTAAAACTGCTAATTTTCTGCGGAGATTTACACAATTCTGCTAAAAACTGCTATATTTTCAAATTATGCGACACAATCTGCTAGACCTTTAATTGGGGACCTAATTATGCTAAAATCGCAGGATCCTGCTGAATCTGGTCGCACTGATTGACAATGACACTGACACTTGGTTCATTTAATTTGCGAATAAGCTTCTCACGTAACCACTTATTTCAATTTGTGGCGTTCATATAATTAACAACGAAGCGTTAAATACCTAATAATGCCCTTAAACATCTAAACTGCACGCGAACGCGAATCGACGCGATGCGACATGATTTTTCGACAGCACAAGGCGAGGCGACGCGACTCCACTGCTTGAGATCGCGTCGCGCGTGGTGCCGCATCATTCGTCATAGTACTTATAGTTCATCATCATTGCTCACATAGGAGACATAAGAAATGCATAATATAAATATTTGTCTTGATGTGTGTGTTTATATACGATGAATTTCCCTCATATTTATAGAAAAAACCGCCGCATGTTGGCAATTAAATTGAATAAGCTACATGTGATAACTTGAAAAAAAACAATAGTAACTAGCTCTCAGGCTCTCAGCTATTACATGCGAATCATGAATGTATTTGGGATAATTTATATTTATTTAAGATAAAATAAGATTTATACATACATACATAAACTCACGCCTTTGTTCCCAGAGTGGGGTAGGCAGAGCTAAAGAATTACCAACAAGTCTTAAAACTTGTTGATAATTCTGTAACCACATTTTGCACAAGTAGGCTAAGATGTTTCCCAGTGTATTAGTGACAGGTGGCAAGCCCATCGCCTAACAGTACTGCAAGCCTGTATTCCCTTAGTCGCCTCTTACGACATCCACGGGAAGACATGGAGTGGTACTATTCTAACACGGCAACCACACGGGTAAATAAGATTTATATTTGTAAAAAAAACTTATTATACGGTACAGTTATGAACACAAATTGATGGCGATGATGAATACATTATATTCAACCTTTTTGATCAATTAATTAGAGTAAACATTACTCCCATCACTTTTGCATCCTCTACCTAAAGACAAATACAGTCAGGCATAGCATAGGTACTTGTTACACATCATTGGCATTTCCATTAGGATGTGTTCTTATTCTAGAATAATTAAAATAGTTACTATAAACCCCATTTTGAACTTACTTATTTTTAGGTTTTCATACCCCAAGGGAAAAGGGAACGTTTCATACATACAGAGCCCTACTATTAAGCCTCCGCTGTCCGCCAGTCCTTGTATTTGTTTCACACTTTTAATCGCAATGTATTTGAATAAGATTATTAACTTGCCTGTTGCACAGAATAACACTGACTGGAGCATGACCCCGAATGGGACAAAATTACGACTTTAATGTTCATGATGAAATTTTGTAAGATTAACATATTAAGGAACTATATTTTTTGGATCCTGTTTGTTTTGGGCATGGTAGAGATACCTGTAGATCACATACAAAAATGGCGGATACCCTTCATACCAATGTATTGTACTAATTATGCACGGCATTGTATTAATTAATATGAGATGAGAAATGCAAACGGCACCTACTTTAGTCTCCATTAAGGATCGTTGATGCTTTTGCGTACAGGTTCCCGAATGTCTTCTAGGTAAGAAAGAAAATCCACAAGGCGTGTTAAATGTGAGCTGTCCTCGAACGGCATTGCTAGTGCATCAGTGGGGACGTTTTGTTTTTTTTTTTTTTTCTCGAGATATGTTATATTCTTCTTGTAGTCAAATTAAAACAAACTCATAATAGCATAGTTGTATATTTAACATTGAAAACATTGCTGTGCCTTCCTGTTTCTAAAATGTAGAATAGATTTAATGTATATTTTCTTTAAAAACACATTGACTTATGTTCACTTGGTTCGTTTATTCTTGTTGGTTCTGCTTCTAATAATTTTTATCAGTTTTATGTTACTCTAACCTTAAGTCTCATCATATCATTGTTGTTGTAAAATTTTGTTTAAAAGACTGCCAGTGTTCGCATTTTTTATTTTTTCTTACATTCTTATAATTTCTACTGTGTTTCATTTGTTATTTTGTAGTTTGTTTCACTGCAACAGTCGTCGTGTTAAAAAGTATTACCTTAACTTAAATGTATTAATATTTCACTTATTGAAGACTGAAACATGCTGTATTTTTAGCATATCGCTCGCGTAAATTGGAAGTTCGTTTTAGAATTGATCGAAGTTAACTAATTCGTGTTCATCGATGAAATGTATTTTTACAAAATAATCAATGTGCGAAAAAGTTGACTTCATTCAGTCCGAGAGTAAACTTCAGTATGAGCATTTGCTGTCCAAATTTAAATTCCCCGCCAAACGGCCATTTTATTCGAATTTTACCACCCACTAGCGCTACCGTTTCCGTACTCGCAAGATTACTTGAACTACACGAACGAAAACGAACTGCCCGTTCCTAGGTTGATTCCTATCTGTCTTTAGACATACCTTATAATCTGTGATCATGTTGACATGACTGACACAATCATTTCAGATCAAAATAGTTTTTCGAAAAACTTTGGTAAAATATTGAATTTGCTATAGTAACTTATGTTCTCGTTCATAAAAAACGTTTTTAAATGGAGGCCTTTAAAGAAAAGTGCAGAAGAGAACAATTGGCAACCGTCACTTTTATTAGCAGTTTTTGTTGGAATTCTTGAAGATGTTTTGTTTTGGAAGAAATTGTGGTCATCTCTCATTTTTATTTTGATCATGAACATTATTTTTTTGTGAGTATAATAAAACTTGATACTGAACCAGTCGGGTTTATATTGACCACCTACGTATAATTATTTACGCATTTAGATTAGGTATTGTACATAATAGCAAGCAGAATCGTGCCTATGGATTTGAAACATGGTTGTACATATATCACTTTTTTTTTTAATCATCAAAATATGTGAGTTTCATGTGCCACAAATATATCAATACAAACCTGTGACTTCATCAGCATAATATTGTAATTTACTATCATTATTTTCACCTTACCCATTTCTTCTTTCTTCGCAGACCATCCAACTCTCTGTTGATTTGAATCAATTTTATTATTTGTGTTAGGATATTGCCTTTATTGTCATTTCATAACAACTCTTGATATATGTTCTTGTTCACATGGTATAATTAATTTTGATATAATATCAAAGCAATAATTGGGATAACAATAATTTGTATAATTTCATTGTCAGTACTTGCATAGGCGTCTTATGATGTATGGTGTTCTGTCACATCACAATACCTTTACCATTATATGCTGCGACACTAAGTCTTGAGGCGGCTGAAAAATTTGAACATCAGGAGGGCTACTGCCATATCATTTTTTTGAATTTTCTTTGAAGGGAAAAACCCATGGGCGTTCTGACCTACAACTCGTTAAAAAATAAAAAAGGTGTTTTGTTGGTTAGTATGAGTGCTAGGCAGATAGGTCTATATATTTTTTGCTTATAAATCTTGTAATGGTCCAATTAAGGTTTTTAGAGTATATTTTTTGAAAATTCCTGAGATAATTGACAACATTTCATTTTGGTGACACCTGCAAATTACTATACGAATCGAAAGGGGTTTGCATCCTGAACACTGCAAAATATTTATTTAAATTTATTTTTCTTTATTGACAAAATTACAAGTAAGTTAAAAAAAAATCGAGTTTTACCAATACTATGCCTGAATAGATATAATACCATTGCCTTTTTCACGAGAAAAAAAGCTGTCATACTTCAAGTTTGACATTGATACTATTGACAGATGGATAGATACTTGAGATCGGTTGACCGCCATTATTAAAAAGAAAACTTTTTTTAAATCCAGATTGGACTAACGTAATATGTCCATTGTGTCGTAGAAATGAAGTTACGCCCTTTTAGAATAAGAACATCTTAATAAATTAATAATAAAATAATTATACATCCTAGGGAAAAAATAAAACTATTAGTGTCTTCCTCCTTCCAAACAGTATCTATAAAACGAATAAAATTAAAGTCTTGAAAATATGAAATCTTGTCAATTGGACAGGACAGGCTGTCAGATCAGTTAATGTTATAAACATTTGGTATAATGGTTGATATTATATAATAAAAAGATAGTATAATTGTTATGATGATTAATAGCATGTAAATTTCCTATCTAATGAAAGAGCATCAAATAACCCTACACACAGACAAACTGATTGTTTAGCTTGAATGAAATATTATTGTTATTATTTATTTTAATACACTAGCAGCTTTTCGAGCTGATGTGTGTATATCACTGTATTTGTGTCTATAAAGTTTTTAAAAACTTATCGAGTCTATTTTTGTAGGAGTTCACTGAGGGTGCTCTAATAAAAGTTTCTGGTGAAGTGTTCCACAGTGTCACCACGTGATTTGACTACAAGTGTCTCCTAGGGTTGCTAGCACACAAGAGGCTTGACTAGTTTCATGGACTCCCTTCTTAACCTTATGTCCTGGCATAATGTGTACATGTATTTCAGATTAGCATTGTTATAGTGTCCATTCAATATTTTATATGTCTCGATAAGGTCCCCTCGTTTTATTCTCTCCTCCAATGTTGTCAAATATGTTTTTCTTTTTCAGTGTATGTCTTCATTTTAATGTAAACTTTGTAGAATTTGTTATTTGTTTATTAATTGCAATTGTTGCCATGGACGCATTTGAAGCTTGGCTGAAGTATAAACACAGAACAGTTTGTTTGAAAAAACTTGCCACCAACCGTGGTACTAACCTGAGTTCAGCTGCAGTGCACTTGAAAGAATGGATGAAGCTGAAGTGGTGTGAATTCATATGTTTACGTGAAACAAATCATGCTAAGGTATCCATCAAATAATTAATCTACATAATCTTAATTTCCTAATTTCTTCATGTTTAATAAATTTTGGATTGTTTCAATCCTATTTGTGTTTGTGTTTCAGGCTTTTTTGATGGTGAATATTATATTGGGAATCATTTTCCTCTTAGGGAAATACATAAGCGGATATGAGTTAATGTACATAATACTAATGGGAATTTGTTTATTTTATAAGATTTCTAAGTCAATCATCAAGGTTGTTCGTAAAATACATCAAAATGCTGGTAAGTAATATAAAATGTTTCTTTTGTTCTGAAAAAGTTATGTTAAATTCACTGAAAACTTGTATTTTTATTATTTAAACCATTTTTGTAGGTTTTTTTTATTATGTTGCAGAATCTGATGGTGAATTTGATGGTCTCATTCCCGAAATATCTGATGTGGACTTCAAGATACTATCTATTGAGCCTGAGATAAAGCATGTTGCTGATGATAGGCAAAGTCTTGGTAACTATATAAATATAATTATAGTTTTTTACCTTAGTTTAAATACAAGGATTTACTTGCATGGCTAAAAGAATATGCATATTACTAAGTTTGTACATATCAGGAGATACAATCACAGACTCAGAATAAGTCACTATTTTAAAAAGCACACAATTGAATTTTATAACAACAGAGGCATAATAATTCCTAATTACCTACGTTATGATCTGAAAACATCGGTTTCATTCATATTTTATTCAGCTTAGAGTCGCATAACACTTAAAACAGCTACATAACAGAATGTCTGAAGATTGAAATGGTAAAATGATCAAAATACCTGAAATTCTAAATCACTGAAATGATAAATAGTTACATCTACTACATGTGCGAGGCCGCGGGCATAGTATATGAAGGGTATGTACACGAAAAGAAAATGTCTACTTAGTCAAATTCTTATTTTGAATGAGATTTTAAAACTGTATAGTTCTAATCTTTATCTTAATATAACTTGTATTTTCACTTTTAAAAACACGTCTACACGAGATTTAAGGAAGAAATTACATGGTACCAACCAATCGTATTTTATATTAAGATAAGCCATCTGCGCGCTAAAGCGATCCTCAAAAAGGAAGGTAATTTACCTTACTACTGTTTAGTTGCGCCGCGGCCGCAGACACGCACGCATCAAAGACAATAAAATTTTACAACGAAAAGTAACAAATATATTTCATAAAAAATGCCGTCTTGTGTTTTTCGAGGCTACCGACATTGTACCCTCGTAAGCCCCACGTTAAATTTCGTTTTTAAAAGTATCTTGTGTCGGTCAAAGATATTTTGTATTAAGATACGTGATCTGCGCACAAAAGTGTTCCTCAAAAAGGAAGGTAATTTACCTTACTACTGTTTAGTTGCGCCGCGACCGCTGGCACGCACTCGCACGCATCAAAGGCAATAAAATTTTACTTCCGAAAAGTAACAAATATATTTCATAAAAACTGCCGTCTTGTGTTTTTCGGGGCTGCCGAAATTATACTGTAAATGTAAAAGGAAGAAAAGATATCTCATTTCATTCGTAAGTACCGTAAACATTTTTTAAATTTTGTTTACATCGTCATAAGTGTGGGCAAAAGTGGACCTGGGCCGGGCATGTTTGTCGCATGCACCCACAAAGGTGGGCCAATGCAGCAACTTGGTGGGTCCCCCAGGACGGCTACAGACGGCGAGGCAGACCCAAGCGGAGATGGCGGGATGACTTGGACGTTTTTCTGAAGGATTGGCCGAAGATTGCCACAGAGAGCGAGGTGTGGAAATCAAGGGAGGAGGCCTTTGCCCAGCAGTGGGCCCAATATAGGGCTAATTAATAATAATAATAATCGTCATAATTTGTTCAATTTGCACCGGGGTCACTGTAACCTGTGAAACATGATATACACAATTAGATATCGCATGAGTGCGATAAAGACGGGTAGCTAAGGCAGCCGTGAGCGGGCACTTGTCGTGGTGGGAATGGCGAGCAATTTGGGACAACTATTTATCTCTTTCTCTTTCGCGTTCGCTACGAATTGCCGTCTTTATCTGTAGAAATATGGTAACGCAGCAACTGTTAGTAATTGGCGACGGGTTTTAAATGCGTTTAGTAATAGCATAACGTATCTAAATATAAAATATCATTGGTTCCAAACTTCAAATTGCCATATCTCATAAAGTTACTAAGGTGATTACTGATTAGACATTAATTGAAATTAATGACTGGTGTCAAAGTATCTCATTAAACTAATACCTAAGAATTTATTTGATCTGATCAATCACAATAATTTATAGGACTTTGATTGTTCCTCATAGAAACTTGATGATTTTCAGATACGAGTTTTTTTCAAAGTACCTAGTTACGATATGTTACATCTTAAAAGTCAATCAAAGTCAAGACAATGTTTTTATCGTTTAACCAAAATCCGATATTTTAATATTTTTTATATCCATACGTCGTTATCGCGGGTGCAAAAACGAATCTATTAAATAATACATTTAACAGAATGTATGTTTAGTATAAATAGAATATTCTGCCTAAACACTCTAAGCCTCTGAGGTCTTCATATCTAGCACGAATTTTTCGCTGGAAACGGTCAATCAAACTTAATTTACACTGATTAAACGCTTCTATAAGTCAGTGTCAAATTTATTATTTAATTTTTTTTTTGTCAAATCTAGTATGTTCTCCAAAAATGGTTTTAACTTTTTAAATATATGTTTTCCATTTGTACTCATATTTAATTTAGATATATTTATGTATGTTTTTGTACATATCAAATCAATCAAGAATGACAAATGTCTAAAGTAGCAGGAAAAGTGACTGTAGAGGTTGACGTTAAGATTGCGTAGCTAATCTCTTTAAATATGTATTACAGATGTAGTGCATAATTGTTTTCCATCGTATTTTCACGGAAACGTACGAACGTGTCTTGCTATTTCAGTCGGTCACAGTACAAAAAGTACTGAGGTTGACAGAAGCAGCATGACAAATACGAACGTTGCCGAGAAAATACGATGGAAAACAATTACCTATGCACTACATCTGTACTGATCAACTCAAGTACGGAGGTAAGATATTTGAAGGAAAATTGTAACATTTTGAGCTCGTAAGTATAAACATATCTCGATAGGGAGTGTCACTTCTGTTATTGCCTATTTGTCATAATCTTTCACTACTGTCAAATAGTTTTTGCTCTCGCGATAACGATGTATGTTTATATCTTTGAAAAAACTATGAGAGCTAGAGCACCACTTTTGTATTAAATTAAAGCTAATTAAATTCCCTACAAATTCTTATCGAATGACTTTTACCTAGGAGCACTAGTTCAGCAGATAAGAGTCTTAAAAAAAACCTTTTGTCCGGGTCTGCCTAAAACGCACTCTGACTAATTCGCGTTATGCCTAAACGTCATTTGAAATTCGCTGTTAAACTATGTCGCTATTCGTCTAATTCTTATATTACCTATTTCGCAATCTGCCTCAAACGTAGTACGCCTAAGTCGCTGTTTGTCCATTTCGCGTTACGCCTAATTAGCAGTTAGGCTAAAACACGTTACGCCTATAGATAAAAGTATAACAAATATGAGGTAGGTTTAGGTTATGTTAGTTTTGCAGCAGGCCCGGAGGGCCAAAACCACCCAGAAATAGGAGCTCCGCGTAAGTGGAGCTCCGTCGACTCTGTTAAAATTAATTTTGGGGAAGAAGGGGAAATTCGCTTTTGGACAAAATCGCATTAAGTTCAAGTCTCACTCAGCTGAATTAGCTTTTGGACAAAATCGTAATACGTCCGAGTCTCACTGTGCCAAGTTCGCTTTAGGACAAAAACTCATTACGCCTAAGTCTTATTTCGACTATTTCTCAATTGGTCTAGGCATAACGCGAATTAGTCAGAGTGCGTTTTAGGCAGACCCGGACAAAAGGAAAAAAATGACCTCAAAAATAAAAATGTGGCACATTTTCACTTTTTGAAAAAATTACTCTTCTTTGACTTGTGTATCTCCGCAACTAATAGACATAGTGTGCTCAGGTTACGCTCAAGTTGTAGTATAATCCACGATTCAAATCTTAATTAAAGCACGGAACAAAGATACTTTAAAAACGCTTCCCTAGGGAAGAGTTTTCGAAAAAACTGAAACCAGTGCCAAAATTTCGCAGTTTTTCGAGCACCATGGGGGTAGCACAGGGTTTTAAGGGTTGCAAACTTGGGTGTTAACTTCTCTCAAGGGACCTAAATAAATAAAAAGGGACATTAAAAAAAAAACGTAGTATCATGCGCGTTTGCGATGTTTGATGTCGTTATCTAGTCGTTTACAGCGTATTTTAAAGTGTATCAAATTGCCAAATTAACTTTAGAGTGTAATTAATGTTATAATATTAAACCTTAATTTATTAAAATAAGATTTATCAGATTTAAATTTTGTGGTTTGATTTAATCGTATATTTCAGTGTTATACTATGTTGTACCTACACTCGGCGTCAAATATATCGCACCTCGTCGAAAATCAGATTCAAGCAAATCTAACCCTTAGTAAAATTATGCCACCTCGTAAATATTAGTATCAATCGAAAGCACGTTTAATGTGTTTTAAATTAACAATATTTAATTTAAATAAAAAAAACTGTCTTCGCAATCTGAGTTTCGAAAAAAAGTGCCAAATTACGCGTTTGAAGGGTCGCGAGTTGTGCCGTGTTCCAGGTGTAAGTATAAAAAGTCTGGTATAGGTCAAACGTCAATTATTCGCTATCCAGACGTTGAAGAGAACACATCTAAGGAGCTCAAGCAAAAAAACGACCCTCAAAAATGGAAACCACTGCTGCTGAATCATCCCAGGTGGTCGCACTGCTCCAAGCAGGAGTTCGGCACTGTGATGTCGCTCGGCAACTTAATTTAAGTCGGTTTGCTGTCCGCCGAGTATACCTGCGGTTCCAGGAGACTGGAGGCTTCATCAGGAGGCATGGAGCTGCCCGCCGACGCTGCACATCTGAAAGAGACGACCGCTTCATTGTGTCGTCGACTACGCTATCGCTTCTCCAATGCTGTTGAGGTGCAACAGCGTCTCCGAGATGCTCGGACAACCTCTGTTAGCACCTCCACCATTAGGAGAAGGTTGCGGGAGAAGAAGATTGTGGCCCGCAGGGCTGCTACAGGTCCCCAACTGACCGCACAGCATCGCAGGGACCGCCTGCAGTGTGCTCGTGACCACGTCGATTGGACATTCGACCAGTGGAGGCAGGTTCTCTTCTCCGATGAGACGAGGGTCTGCCTCTATTGCAACGACAGGCGTAGAAGTGTCTACAGAAGGTCGGGAGAACGATTTGCTCAAGCCTGCATTGAAGAAACGGTGGCCTACGGAGGTGGTTCGTGCATGTTCTGGGGCGGTATGTCCACATATGGCAAGACCTTGTGTGCGTCTCCCGGACGGGGGGCACTCGCGGGCAGGGGTCTCTGACTGCTCACCGGTACGTCACGGAGATCCTGGAAGAGCATGTGGTCCCATATGCGGGTTTTGTCGGCACTGGATTCACTTTAATGCACGACAACGCCCGCAGCCACACTGCATTGATCGTTCGTGATTACCTGGGAGAGGTTGGGATCCCAGTTATGCAGTGGCCAGCGAGAAGTCCCGACTTGAACCCAATCGAACACCTTTGGGACGAGCTGAAACGACGTGTTCGGTCACGTGATGCCATCCCTACCACTTTCCAAGACCTCCAGGACGCCGTGATTGAAGAATGGGACCTCATTCCTCAGTCAGACATAGTGAAGTTGGTTCGGTCAATGAAAGACCGCATGGAAGCAATAATTGACAACATAAAAAAAAGCGTTATTGTTTTTTCGCGTTTATAATAGCTGGTTAAAAATTAGACTACCCGTATCTTGGTTTCTCTTTATTTAACTTGCATTCGTCGTTAATAATTTATTAAAGAAATAGTCATTAAAAATACCGTATATACAAAGTTAGGAATACTGATGTCGTGATCTTAGCCTGATATAAAATTTAAAAAAGTAACTTAAACAGTAAACAAAACTGACTGTCATGTCATGTCATGTCAATCATTCGCTGCCGTTCGTTCACAAATTTGATATTTTGCGTAATTTAATTAATTACGTAATTTGTAGACGCCATTAAAATAAATAAACTATTTTGCGTAGAATTGAAAGCTTGTCGTCAGAATCAAGTAATCCGTCAGACAGATAAACAATGAACATGACAGTTGTATATTTTTTTGAATTCCTTTGGTAATAAATGGACTAAGGGCACTATAAGTGTATTCCTAACATTCACAATCCAACTTTTTTTACTGTTTTTCCTAAATATAAAAAAAACTACTGCATAAAAAAATCCAAAGATATTTTTACTGATTGCAGTGTAAAATCTAGAAATGGTATTTTATTTTACTACCTTAGCACAAAATGAATTGTTGTCAATTAGGGAAAGGGGGGGTAAAACTAGGTTTTAGGTTACTTTTAAGTGTCTTTTTTGTTAACCATTTCATTGATGTTAGGTAATTTAAGATTTAATAAACATTTTTCTTGTCTTCGCATTAAACTTTTTTTTTAAAACTTGGTTACAATAATGATATTTTTTTTGCTTTTTTAACATGTACTTTTTATTACCTTTCAAATAATACCTAACAGTCATACCTTTACCCTTGATTAAATAGGGTATAATATCGGTTGAACATATTTTTCCCGAAGGTGCGATATTTTTCACGCCGAGTGTAGTTTCAATTTAACACGTTCACTGTCCCCACACGGAAAGAAAAATAGTCTTAAATCAAGAGTATATTTATTGGTCAAGAATAATACAGTTTCATATTTGGGGAAAACTTTATATTCTTCATTTCAGTATTTTATTGTTTTGAGCCTAATTCTTGAATAAATAAATTATTTACTCAAGTAAAGAATAAATATTCTGAATAGAAGATACAACTATAGTCTTATTGTAAGGAGCACGAATATCTTGGCCTTTAAGACGTCAGATTTTCTGGAACGGAGTTTATTTAAGTCTTGATGCAAACTTTTCATATCTCCGAAGAAGGAAAACCTGTTTTCAATTTACAATTTACTGTATTCTAACAAGAACGTTTTTTTTTCTCTCAAAAGCAAATAAGCTTTAAACAGAAAAACTTAGCATTTGAAAGAAGATTCGATAAATGTTTCAACCAAAATGATCCAATGTTATTTGAAGTGACAAGTTATTGATGCAAGATAAATTTAGTCTTAGGTTGATAATGCGATTTCTCTATCCAAAGTACATCGGTTCATACTAAGAATGCAATGTTTTCATTCGATTTTAACCTTTTCTTAGTTTAAGTATAGCTCTTTCATATCAAGATTAAATTAATCTTGAGCCAATATCTTCTAGATTTTGTATAGAATACTCAAGTTACTTAACTTAAGTATTTTAAATTTTAAGTGAAGATTCGATAAATGTTTCAACCAAAATGATCCAATGTTATTTGAAGTGACAAGTTATTGATGCAAGATAAATTTTGTCTTAGGTTGATAATGCGATTTCTCTATCCAAAGTACATCTGTTCATACTAAGAATGCAATGATTTCATTCGATTTTAACCTTTTCTTAGTTTAAGTATAGCTCTTTCATATCAAGATTAAATTAATCTTGAGCCAATATCTTCTAGATTTGGTATAGAATACTCAAGTTACTTAACTTAAGTATTTTTAAATTTTAAGTGAAGAGTAATGATGTTTTCGCTCAATATTAATATTTTCTCAATTAAAGTAGTGGCGGTTTTCATACCAAGATAATTATGTATTTTTAAAATTTCAAATGAAGACTAGTGGTAGTTTTGATTTGAAATTCTAGCTTTTAAGTTAAATATTTTCATATTCTCCATTTGAAAAACCAGATATTTCATTGAAAAATCAGATAAATGTCGGGTGAATAATTTGTATGCTTTATGCGAAGAATACAAATGCTTTAGTACAAGAGTCTTATTATCTTCAGGCAAAATAATGCACTACTTTAGTTAAGAGCCACTTCTTCAGCTAAATTCGATTATTTTCTTGATTTAAGTAGTTAGGATTTTCATACCAAGAACAGATTTATCTTAAGTGGATAATTCTACAAAAAATATTTAAAAATATCATATACTTGGCTTAAAAAAGCTTGAGATTTGATTTTAGAATGCCTTTTTTTAAGGTGAACATTAATGTTCTTAATTTGAGAGTCCGGAAGTTTCAAAGCAAGACTGATCCATCTTCTTTTAAATCTGTGCTCTGTAATAGATGTCTAAGAAATTAAAATAAGAGTTATTTATAACACCATATTTATTTTGTTCTTAAATTACATTATAAAGACAGGAGTAGTAAATATTCAGATAAAAAGTTTCAGATCAAATAAAGCTGCTGTGAGACTTAATTCCCCTCCTCCGAAAGAGGAAAATGTAACAAACAGGTAGTAAGTAAAGTTTTCAAATCAAAATCCGGAAAAGCTGGTGGGCTCGGGCTGTTGAAACCAGATTTTCGGTTACTATATTATTCAAGTCCTCAAGACTGTCTTCAGCATCACTAATTGGAGACTTGTATGTTACTGTAGTGGCCGAATCCATCTGAAAACAAATAAAACTGAATTAAGTTGTTTAAAATCTAATTGATTGAGGACATGAAAAACTTTCAAATGAAATAAATAAAATAAATAAGCAATGGCAAAAAACTATCACCTTTCACTATTACGATCCATACTAAATCACTACATAGTATAAAACAAAGTCGCTTGCGCTGTCTGTCCCTATGTATGCTTAAATCTTTAAAACTACGCAACGGATTTTGATGCGGTTTTTTTTAATAGATAGAGTGATTCTTAAGGAAGGTTTATATGTATAATACCTTCCACGCGGGCGAAGCCGCGGGCGGGTCGCTAGTTACTAATATAATATAATAAAAGCTGAAAGTAACTGTCTGTTGGTTTAGCTTTCATGGATAAACTGCTGAAACGATTTAGATGAAATTTGGTATGGAGATAATAATGTATGTATGGATGTAAAAAAATTGAAAAAACGAAACAGGAACACGAAATGTATGAACAAAGGCGAACTTATCACTTTACGGGATCTCATCCAGTTAACCTTTGAGCAATTGAGAGAAATGAGACAGCGAAAGGCAAGACATACAAAAATTTAAGAGACAGAATATGAAGATAAAAATAGCAAATAACTACGTATACGTTTATTAAATAGGATAAATAAACAAATAATTCTATAAACGAGCGGAATGTTTCGAGGAGGATTTGGAATAATAGTCAGGTAAGTAGTTGAAAGCCCGGGGAAGAACATCAGGGAATAGCGATAAACAAGTTAAAGTTTATTGCTATTCCCTTCATAAATGAATCACTAAGTTATAAAATGTGTTTAGTGAGTAAAACAATAATATTAATTACATTTAAACAAAAAATAAAAGGCAATATTATTTACATTTATAAAAAAGAAACAGAATTTTTTACAAGTAGATGGAGAATGTGATTTCTTAAAAGGTTTTGTGGAAATAAACCAATTTCGATAATGAAAATCATTTACATGAGATCTTTTTATGATTGTAGGTACATACCTTAGCTATGAATTCCCTTAATTTGGATTTGATGATAAGTCTTTGTCCTTTGAGTGGGCAAATCTCTAAAAATTTCTCCATTTATGCACAAATCTTGTAGTTGATCGGATCTTACTTCGATTTCTGTAATAAGAAAGACCAAAATTATTCTAATATCCCATATCATAAACAGATATAATATATATACATGTAAATACAATCGGTAACTATTTATACAATTAAGTTATAACACAGCACAGGCTACATACACTACTTGGCCTTGTTAGTTACAGTATGTTATGGTACTTTTAAGTAGGTACCTTGTAGTTAGGTAGTTAGTAAAGTCATTTTATAAACTAAACCTATGTTGCCGAATAATCGGTTGGACTATAACCAAAGGGGGGGCCGGGACTTAGATTTTTTTGTTGGATGTGATGTGATGTCTTTATAACATTATTTTTTTATGATTGCAACGTATATAACTCGTTAAAATAAGCACATTTTACTTAAAAACCTTTTCTCTAAAATTAAAAATGGGCGAGATACGACACATAAAAATGTTGGACTTAGAAAAACGCCGAAGGCCGTACGCGTAGGGCATAGTATTAGGTTAGGTTAGTTTGTTGTCCGCGAAGCGGACCTCCGTCGACGTCGCTATTGTAATCTTTGATGGCGTCTATCTCAGTCATCTTTAACTTTAGAAAAAAGTTTTTCAAGTAAAACGTGCTTATTTTAACGTATTCTATGTGATAGAATTATAAAAAAATAGTGTCAATAAGACATCGCATTGATGAAAAAAAATCTAAGTCCCAGTCACGGCCCCCCTTTGGTACAGTGTGAACGAATAATCAAACTTACGTAAACGTAAATAAGAACGAAACCACGCATATTTCAAATATGTGCTACTTACCCTTGAATCCATCTATACCAGATGTAGGAATAACCTAACTTTTTAACAATAATGTTAATGGCCGGAACTCCACGTGTTGCGCTGCAATGTATTCCATCTGCAAAACAACGCAAGTTTAACACAACAATATATTTTTACCATCACCTTATTTATAATAAAAAATTACTCACTTTTGATGAATTTCAAGAAATAAACTAGGCAAGCGGTTCGCCGCTCACCGGTCATAAGCACATAGAGAACAAAAATTAAAAACGTCTTCACAAGCAGCGGTCAATTTAAAGAAAGAGTCAGTCGAAGTTGAAAGAAAGCTTCGATCGCCGACCGCCGACCGATGAAGTGTTGCTAGATTCCTAACTCAAATTACCCTTGCTGTCAATTATATCATCGGTTATCTAAAGTATACAAAACATCAAATTAATGGCGGACTGTTTTCTGAAATGTAAAAAATATATTAAAATTAAAATGGAAAGTACACACGAGTTTAAAAAATAATTTGTGGCACGGCATGTTTTAAACACCCCAATAATTATTAGGGAAGTCAATTTTGAGATAGCGACACTGTTTTTTAACTGACGTTTTTTGTGAGACAGCAAAATATCAAGAAACACGATTTTGTTTTAAAAATCCTACTATCTTGGATAAAGAAAATTTCGTTTCCAGTTTCAATAAAGTGCTTACCTATAGGTATAGATTTATGTATGTATTATTGTTTAATTTTCTTAAATTTTGTTGTGTACCTAATGTAATTATTCAGTTTATTTAGTCTTTTCATGTCGTACAAAGGGGATATTTAAAGTCAAGGGGTTATTTGAAAAAGACCTACCTACTGTCTAAAGTAACTACAGGGTTCAGTTCAGTTCAGCTGTTTGTACCTAATGTATTTTTATGTAAGTATGTTTACCGATTTCTCCGTCAATTGTGGATCGATTTAAAAAAAATAGTGTTGTGTACACCTACTCTGCAGATTGTCCTATAATCACCAATTCAGAATGTGATAAAAATAATCCATGAGGAATTGAAGGAACTCCTCAAATATAAATAAGTTCAGCATTTGCATTCATATAAAGCACCGAGGTACCTATCTATCATTGAATTTGGTAAAGAAAAACAAAAATCATTTATTTTAAATTTTTGAAAACGGGGTTCATTGAATAAGTTTAGTCATTTATTTTATTTGATTACTTACACATATTTATCAGTTATCACTTATCACCCACGGAGAGATGCTTTGAATGATTATACAGGGTGTCCGGTAAATAGTGGACTATCTTACAGGGTTGGATAGCTCAGCTCAGGAGTGGCCAAAATATGATAAATTATGTTTAGTAAAAGTCGCACCAAAAACGAGATATCTCAACTTTTAAAAATTTTGGAAATGCTGTACCCTGGTTCACCATTGCCGATGCCGCGGCCACATTTATTAGAATTTTTCAGTTTCGTTTGCTGTGAAAGATAGCTGTTTAAATTTGCTATAAGACCCTATCAACAAAATGAATAAAAATTCAGCAGTTTTTTAAATTTTTCAAATCAAATTTAAAGTTTAGGAATCTGCGTTTAACTTGCGGCAAGTTTAACATAATACGGTGTAAAAAAAAAGTAGGAAGACTTGTAGTGCTGCTTTCCTTAAAATTGGCCTGGTTAATGGAGATTCTAAAATGATATAACAATTGAGTTTATTGATTACAGCAGCGAAGTTATTATTAAGTTTGTCCAACAAAGACTGAATTTTATCAAACTAGCGAATTTAATAAACGACTTTTGCTTCCGTTTAAAATCTGGTTAGCTGGTTCTAAATGTTTTAAAAGACAGTTTACATTAATGTGAAATACAACGACACTACGATAAAAGGTAATAACATACATTTTCTTAAATTTAAAGCAAGTGTTCGAATTGCTTGCCGCCAGCCCTAATGCAGGCTCAGCAGCGTTTCATGAACGACCTCTTTAGTTCGGAGGCATATCGTCGCTCACCAATTTGTCTTCGTCGCTCATCAATTTGGGAAACATATACAGCCTTATTAATAAATGAGGAGTAACCGTAGATTAGTTAAGTTATTATTTGTCCTTATCTGTCGAATTTAAATGTCACAGTGACAGATAAGGACAAAGCATATTTTAACTAGTCCACGGTTACTCCACGTTTTTAGGGTTCCGTAGTCAAACTAGGAACCCATACAGTTCCACCATGTCCGTCCGTCCGTCCGTCCGTCCCCAGCCTAGCTGACACTCTTAGTACTAGAAAGCTGTAATTTAGCATAAATATACATATTAGTCACGCCAACAAAGTGGTAAAAAAATATAAAAAAATATTTTTTTTTGGTATAGCTCCCCTTCACGTAACCTGGGGTGGATTTTTTTTTCTTGTCTACCCCATAGAGTGGGGTGTAGATGGATCATTTTTTCGATTAAGGTATCCGTTTATGAAATATTAAGCTTTAAAGCGCTAATTTTTGTTAGAGTCAAGTGTCGTCGTCGTCGTCCCCTACAGTCAAAACTACAAATGTTAAAAATCTGAAAAATATCTTGAATGTAAGCACATATATATATAACGAATTTAACAGGAATGGAGGTTTTTGAGTTACAAACAGTTTTTATGTTTACACCTAGGTACCGAAAACTTATTTGCGGTGTTGGTAAACTGACAGCGACCTATGTCGCGAGGTCTAACTTGTTTGTAGTAACGGCTTCGGAACCCTGCACTGCGCATGCTCCGACACGCTCTTGCCCGGTTTTTTAATAAGGCTGATAGATATTTATACGTCCGCACACTAAGATATATATTTGATTATTTGGATTGGATAAAAAAAAAGGTTTTCAGTTTACCTTGGGTTACCTTTACCTAACGCAAGTAAGTGTGAAATTATTATTTTTATCTTAGTACAACATCATGTGAGGTATTATTGGATAGCCCTTAAAGGATCATCATGTGCAGGTATTATCCATTTTAAGATTTGGGGACCCTTAGGAAATATTGAACTCTAAAAGTGTCATTTTCGTTAGAGCTAAAAGTCTCCAAAACCAAAACTACAAATAATAAAAATCTGTAAAATATCTTAAATTAATCAGGGACCGGACCCGCTTACCCTTACCCGGGGTTTTTAATGGGTTTTTATAGCGCTGATTTTTAAAAACCCGCACATTTCGGTAAGCGCTAAATCGGGTTACACATTAAACGGATAATCCATTCGATTGAGTTAATTTGGCTTACCGCTTACCAGTATCAAAACCTCCGAATGGGTTACCGCTTAAAATACCTTCAAGCAATTTTAGTTCTTAGGCAAACTGTGTACGACATATTATTGGACCGTTTATAAAAACCTATACTTGGGCGGCGTGCGCGCTTCAAAGGTGAGTGCAGTGCCACGAGCCGCTCGTGGCGGCATTTGTCATAGCTTTGTGAATTGCCGCCGCTGCAGTGCGCCGTCATATAAAACTAAACCTTGATTCTACAATCTTTAAGACTATTTTTGCAAATATTTTGGGTACTTGTTATGAATTTTTGGCGTGAACTACTATTGTTTGCCTATTTATTTGTTTATTGCACGCATATTACTCGTCGCTTTCTTAGTGATTTGCAATGCAAACGTTGCGCATCTCCGTAAGTAAAAGTTAATTTGATGAGCTAAAATTTGGTGTGTCGTTTTGGTATTGAGAGTAGGTACTTAATCCCGGCTTTAGTATGCCTAAACAAAAAAGTGACTGAGCTCATTGGTATTTTGAATACGTCGTGGCATCAAATATAAGTACCTGCCAACTGTGTAATAATAAACTAAAAGTACCTATTTACCTACCTTGCTGAACTTTTGTTATTAATGATTACTTACTTAGTTTAATTAGTCAAGTAAACAGGTAAGTGACCACATAATGTGACTCTGACAAGTTAGGTATACAGGGTATACTTAGATAGGTAAGTATAATACGTAAGTACTCGCGAGATCGTCCGTTTAGAACTCATTTAGGTACCTGTACCTATCGTGATTCCGCAATTGAGTAATTTTTCGGAGAAACCTGTTTTCGCCTATCTATCTACTTTTAAAATAGGTAGGTACCTACCTACCTTGTTAGTGTCAGTGAAGAATGTCAATAGGTAATGCCAAATTTGGTAGCTACATTATATAGATTATAGGTACCCCCGAGACAGACAAGGTAGAGGCACCTACTTTTGTCCCGAAAAAATGGCTGGTTTCCGAAGTAATAGCTACTCGTATTAAACTACTTTTACCTACGCGGACGGAGTCGGCGGCTAGTTAGTACCTATACAATAACTGTGCTGGGTGGGTTTATATATGTATGTATATAAATGTACCTACATAGGTAGGTACCTAGTCACATAATTAGAAACACTTGCTTTTTTTCATACAATTGCATTTAGGTACACGACCTGTCTGGTGTCCTTTCCCAGTTTTACCGTCTATCTGTAGCCAATACACGTAAAAGTAGCGGCGCAGGCGGGAAGGGAGCGAAGGGGTTAGGTATAGGTACCTAAAATCATCTCAGACCAAATAACTCGCAATAGAAAATTAGCCCGTAGTAGTTGGTATGTAGGTACATGTGGTAGATGTCGGCGACCGAATCCCATGCTGAGCATGGTTTGACATGCTCTTGCCCAGTTTTTCTTAATTGTATTAATGCAAGACTTACACTTAGCTGTCAAACTTCGCCTCACGGAAGGGATTTTACAATAAAATACGATATCCAGCTTATTCACCAAATTATTCAAGCCCTTACCAGCACACGTCAAAAAACTGTTATGTCTGTATCTAGAAGATGCAAATCTCAATGATGTAGGTAAATATGGGATAGACGAGAAGAAAACAAAAAAAATATTATTAAACCAAGTTAAGTTATTTTTCAAACAAAACAATAAATCATCTTGTATTAAATAATATTAGTTTTACTCCAACAATAATTTTTACTCACATTGAAATTCATTAGTCTTACGACAAAGTATTTTTTATTGTTTGTGAAAATTCATATTTTCTCACGATGAGAAACGGAAAATATTTATAGAAAGAAAGGCACGTTTCATTTTTATAATATAATTCTTCAGTAAAAATGTTTTATGTATTGTTTGAATAAAATATATTCTCCTTGCAAGAAGTTACCGATATCTTCGATCAAAACACTAAAATTCCGAATTAAGAGTATAAGCTATTCAACCAAATCAAAAAAGTATTGTTTGAAAACATTTGTCTATCCTATGTTGAATTATGATATTTTTACATCAAAACTACTATTTACTCAGGTACTTACCCTAAATAATATTGTTAAACCAAGTATGTTTTATTTCATAGAAAATAATAAATTATCTTGTATTTAATAATATTAGTTTTAATCCAACAATAATTTTTATTCACATTGAAATTCATTAGTCTTACGACAAAGTATTTTTTATTGTTTGTGAAAATTCATATTATCTCACAATGAGAATCGGAAAATATTTATAGAAATAAAGGTACGTTTCATTTTTATAATATAATTCTTCAGTAAAGAATGATTTATGTATTGTTTGAAGAAAACATATTCTCCTTGCAAGAAGTTACCGATATCTTCGATCAAAACACTAAAATTCCGAATTAAGAGTATAAGCTATTCTACCAAATCAAAAAAGTATTGTTTGAAAACATTTGTCTATCCTATGTTGAATTATTATATTTTTACATCAATACTACTATTTACTCAGGTACCCAAAATAATATTGTTAAACCAAGTATGCTTTATTTCATACAAAGTAATAAATCATCTTGTATTTAATAATATTAGTTTTAATCCAACAATAATTTTTACTCACATTGAAATTCGTTAGTCTTATGACAAAGTATTTTTTATTGTTTGTGAAAATTCATATTATCTCACAATGAGAATCGGAAAATATTTATAGAAAGAAAGATAAGTTTCATTTTTATAATATAATTCTTCAGTAAAGATTGATTTATGTATTGTTTGAAGAAAACATATTCTCCTTGCAATAAGTTACCGATATCTTCGATCAAAACACTAAAAATCCGAATTAAGAGTATAAGCTATTCTACCAAATCAAAAAAGTATTGTTTGAAAATATTTGTCTATCCTATGTTGAATTATTATATTTTTACATCAATACTACTATTTACTCAGGTACCCAAAATAATATTCTTAAACCAAGTATGTTTTATTTCATACAAAATAATAAATTATCTTGTATTTAATAATATTATAGTTTTAATCCAACAATATTTATTACTCACATTGAAATTCAGTAGTCTTACGACAAAGTATTTTTTATTGTTTGTGAAAATTCATATTATCTCACAATGAGAATCGGAAAATATTTATAGAAAGAAAGGTACGTTTCATTTTTATAATATAATTCTTCAGTAAATAATGTTTTATGTATTGCTCGAAGAAAAAATATTTATTAAATCTCACTTATTTTCTCCTTACAAAAGTAACAAAAAGCTTCGATCAAAACACTCAGATTCTGAATTAAAACCATAAGTTATTCTACCAAAACAAAAAAGTATTGTTTAAAAACATTTGTGCAATCTTATGTTGAATTATGATATTTTTACATCAATACTACTACTTACTTACCCAAAAAAAAAATTGTTTAAACCAAGAATGTCTTTTTTTGTACTTAATAATTAATAATCTTTAATTTAATAATATAGTGTTTTAATCAAACAATATTTTTTACTCACATTAAAACTCATTCGTCTTTCGACAAATCCTTTTATTATTGTTTGTGAAAATTCATATTTTCTCCCTTTGAGAAATGGAAAATATTTAAAGAAAGAAAGGCACGTTTCATTTTAATAATATAATTCTTCAGTAAAGAATGTTTTATGAATTGTTTAAAGAAATAATAAAACTGTTGTTTCAATCGTTTACATGTCTTGAATTGAGACAGTGTACTCTCTTATCAAGCCACATGAAAATAATAATTTAAGAAAGTAACACATTGTTGTCACAACACTAAAACCTTCTTGAAACGAAGATCATTGTTTTGATTTTAGTAAAAATAGGAAGAATAATATGTTTTTTCGTTGAGAATATCATTTCTTTTGAGCTAAGACTTTATTATTAATCCAAGAAAATATTTATTTGACATTAAACAATATTACTGAAACATTAAATATTCTTGGCTAGAAACACATTTTACGAGCATTTTTTTCCGTGCATACAAAACTATCTGACAATGTCACAAGTCCAACTGTACATTAAGTATGGGGATGTGATCCAAATCTAACACCGTCGGTTGAAAGGGAAAAAGAAATCCCTTTGACCGATCGGACGAACGGAAAACACCCGTTGCACTGTGCAAGTCTCGGCCGAGAAGAGCGCTTGCTCGAGTCGTATAGAGCGCGGCGCTAACTCATTCATAATCGTCCCGCAATGGCCTTTTATTCGGTCTCAAGTAATGTACTTTTATTTTATTTAAACATAGCAGCCATATTTTGTTCAGCACACGCATTGTTGACGTGGTTGAACGTAATGCTGTCCAGTGTCGCATCAATTAAATCCGCCTTCTACTACTCGCGCGTAATCTAGATGAAACAATAACATGCGCAGTAGACTTGCGCGAGTCGAGTCATGCGTAGGGTTGCAAAAAACCTGGCACCATGTTTTTTTTTCTAAATTAGGTTTTTTTTCAGATGAACAAAAATATGCCACAATAACGGTTTTTCGTGATTTATTTAACTTAACTATTTTTCGTAAATGCAAAAAGAATTTTAAACCTATTCACTAGAACTATCAGCACTATCAGCAGCACCATCAACACTAGGTCTGTCATCATCAGAATTTCCTGGTTCTTCTTCTGTCTCGTATAAGTCCATTACTGTAAATTGCGATAACTCCCACTACAGATTTCATTTATGTTGTTATTAATCAAAGTTGTTAAATTAAATTGGTTTAATGGTTAACATAAAGTCTAAAACAAGTAAAACAACCGTATAAAAGTATTAACTGCCTTGCCAATTTTGAGTTTTCATACATTTTTCAAGTCAGAAAAAAAACCGTTTTTTTACAACCCTAGTCATGCGTATAAAAGTGTATAATTATATAGTATTTTTTGACGTGTAAAAGTGCCTGTGCGGCCTACTTACTGAATAAACATCTTTTATCTTTTTATCTTTATGGATAAGGTTGAAAGTAGCCACCATCATCCAAAAATCGTATAAAAATTTCGCACATTAAGTAACAAGATTCACGATTATCACATATTTCAACTTTCTGTCCTGCAGATTATTTTAAACCAGAGGATATTCCTACTGAGGACAGTGACAGCTCCGACCACAGTAGCTCTCTTGTAACCAACATGTCTATGGAAAAAATGCAGGCATTCGAAAAGGAAGTGGAAATTACAGATTCCAGTGAAGATGAATATATGCCTTTAGGTATGATATACAGGGTGAAATAGGGGTCGTGATCCCAACCATTTTTTTCTGACTCAGTAAACGATTGCGATGTTACCTGTATATATTTTAATTGAAACAAAGATGGTTCGGTATTTACTTATTTTAATTAAAAAAACGTTAAGTAACTAAAATGCGTGGTCACCCTACTTTTCCAATTACAACCTCTTTGAAAACAAACAACAAACAAAGGAATTTTTCTTATCTGTCTATCAGTATCGTCATAACAACCTCTTTACATACTTACTGCGATGATTGTTAAGTACATGCACTTGACATAAGTTTTCTTGGGAAACAGAAGGGTGACCATGATCTCAAATCATCCCAGTTTTTTTTATTATTTGCTGTACTGACTTAAATAACTAACTTTAATAACTGTTAGTCCTAACCTATCGTGATCATTAGGTGAAAGTAAGTTAAATGCGTCTTTCTTGCTCCACGACCCCTATTTCACCCTGTATTGCTTGACCTATAATAAAAGTATCATCTAAAAAAAAAACTTATATGTTAATCATGATATCTCTTACGCAGTTCAACAGAAGCAACTCCAGTCTACACTAGAGGAAGTCCAGCCTCCAGACTCTTGGAGTGGGGCAGCATACAATGCTTTATTCAATCTGGCAGGAGCTGTTTCTGGCATGGTGTATAATTCTTCAGATGACAACATAAGGAGACGCGTATCTAGTGTAGACTATTCAGACGGCTTTGAAATTATTGATAAAAATGATTTAAATTAAGAAGATACCGTTGGTGTTAGTGGAATACCGTAACTAGTAAGGATTTAGAGAAAATATCGTGTAACTTGGAAAAGTTCCTTGCCCTTTATTAGTATTGTTAGTTACACGGTAGTAAAATATCAGAATATCAAAGACCACAGTGACTTAATGCTTATTGTATTTAAAAGTTTTTAATGTTTTATTATTTATGATACAGTATTAACGGTTATATTATATCTTATGTTCCTTTTGACTTCATATTCAAACATTGCATGACATATTTTCCAATCGAGACATCAGTTCTTGGTGCTGCTTTTTAAGTGCTTTTAATCTTACCCCATTCAGTGCATTACGAGCAACCAGTGCCTCTAACATCGGACGTGACATCTGTAACAATAAATAACCATATCTATCCTAGCTATCCTGAAACTGTACTTACATATTTGTGTTACAATTTTGTATAAATAGACCTAACTTAATTCAAAGTGTCTGACTTACCTTTTCTACAATATGTCCTATAGCTATAGTTCTTACAGCAGCATTATGTTGCTTGATGATAATATCGTCTGTCTCACTATGGCCTACTTCATTGGTGTAGGCCTCATCCTCTTCTTCCTTAAGAATTGCTGGTAGTCGTGTTAGTATCTACAAATTGTGAATTATTTTTATTATTTATAAATAACGCGAGTAGAAATGACGGGAGACTCGCTTTATCAGTCTCCTTTGAAATTATTCTCAAACAAACAGTGATAGATAAGGTACCGCTTATTCTGGATTGACGACTTTTTTTCAGAAGTTGAAACACACACATCAATGACGGCAAAAAAAGCAGTGAGAGTTTCAACTTTATGAGCTTATTCGAAGGTGTGTTATCTATCCACATAAATGTCATAGAAAAATAATACTTATGAGAGTACTAAAAGATTTAATTCAGCTTTGTGGATAGATAAAGTGCTTTAGGTATTTAGGAGTGCCGGATTAAGCAAGCGCGGGGTCCGTATTAAAATCTATAAAGTGACCCTTTGTTTGTTTTACTTTGGTAAGTTGCCTGAAAATAAAGATGCCTGAAAAGTTCAATGATTTGTTAGATTAATTTTCTAAAATCGTTATGTTCGTATCAGCATAATTTCGACAGCGGAGCTCCCTATTTCTGGGTTTTTGGCCCTCCGGGCCTGCTGCAATACTAAGCTAACCTAAACCTACCTACCATTTTCGAAGAAGATATAATGTGCTTGTTAGGCATCCTGGTTGCTAGGCATCTTGCTTTTTAGACGTCCAGCTCGATAGGCATGTTGCTATTTAGACATCCTGCTCGATAGGCATCTTACTATTAAGACATCCTGCTCGATAGGCATCTTACTATTAAGGCATCCCGCTCAATAGGCATCTTTCATTTTAGATGTTCTGCTCGATAGGCATCTTACATACTTTTTAGATATCCTGCTGGATAGGCATCTTGCTTTTTAGACGTCCTGCTTGATAGGCATCTTGCATTTAAGAAATCTTATTCGATAGGCATCTTGATTTTCAAGCATCCCGCTCATAACCCCTTAAGCGAAATAAAACCGAACTGGTAGAAATATATTTTATATACATGGTCAATCCGGCACTGCTATTTAGTAACATAATGTATAAAGCATTAAAGTAAAAAAGTTATTGAGTATTTTTTTAAACAGTTTCTATTAATGAAATAGGCTGAAATTTGGACTACATATGTAAACCTGATGATAATGCAATATTATAGTATCTAAGAACTGATCTGATGATGGAGTCGGAAGGTGGTGACAGGCTCTCCGCTATACTTAATAATATGTGGAATTATGAAAGTCAAAAAAAAGCTCTTTTGACATTCTTACTACTTTATTGTATGATTAATGATTATAGAGTAATTTCGTGATTTTCGTATATCCTCATATGTAATCTAAATGTTTTGTTATATAAATCAATATTAGCTAAAAGTTGCACAAAATAAAACAAATACAATATTATCTGAATATTCCTAGGTTCAATTTCATAATTTAATTTTGTCAAAATTCATTGATGGGCTGGATTATAAGATTTTTTACAACACAGTAACAGATATACAGTGCTACCATTTTCCTAATAGCTATGGGCAATCTTCGTTTTTCTATGACACACGAGTGACAAATATACTGTAAGTGAGTGCAAACGCAATAGCCAACTGAAAATTATTAAGAAGCTGGGAATACTGTACACGTGAATTTGTCTCTAAGATCAAATATATCGAAATACTTTTGTTACTGTTGATGTGAAGAATGCTAAGAAATTCCTTAAATGAGATATTTAAAACAAATGAAAAATTTAAAAAATATGGTCCTTACCTCAAAATTATTAGTCATGAGAGAATCATTATTGTTAACTACCTCCATCTCAATTTCCCGTCTACTTTGAGTAGCACCCTCAGTTACAGATTGGAAACATGTAATTTGTATCTATAAAAAAACAAATAACACATAAAAACCAGTTACATTATTTTGTACTAGCTTTAAAATGAATTTGTAAGTTACTGACTGATGGAGCCTTTGTGCTCTGGTCAGTAAGGAAGGCAGCAAATATTATCCCAACAAAACTGGCATCCATTCTTTGATACATTGACTGTGTTGCTAGATCTGTAAACAGAACAGTATAAAAAATGAAATGATTATTCTAAATTGTTCAAATATACAACATATACATATCAAATGTTTAGAATTAGCGATTGCCTCATACAATCGACATTGAAAGCCCTGCATACAAAAAAAATACTATGATATTCACAATAGGCTCATATTCTTAAGAGGATTATTAGTGTCAAATATGAGACACACACATTTTAGTAGAGGCAGATGGGGGAATTTCTCACTTGCTAAAAAAACCCTGAAAACCACCTTGCATGTATTATTGCCTGGGCCAAAAATAGAAAAGCCCATAGAGATATACAGATCCATACTTAGCAGGGATATTTTGCCTTGAAAGCCTGACATACTGAATATTTATTACTATTATTAATTTGAGCATTTACCATCCATTTATCCATGAGGAAAGGCCAGGCTTGTATATATTTGGCTAGACATGACTGTATATATATATGTCTATATAATAGGGTCATATGTCCCGCTAACTCACATGGGCATAAACAAAACAGGAATCCTTAACATTTCTAAAAACACACCCATTTAAAAACATATGTAATGGATAAAAGAACATACCAACATGTGAAGGCCAAACAGTAATATGAGGGTGAGAATGGTACCAGCCCACTACTCTTAGTGGTCGACCCACTTCCGCAGCAAGCTCTTCTGCTCTCATCGTCGCTTGGACTAACTGTTCCTCAGATATCTCCACACGATCGGGTTTCTTATCCAAACGACGCAAGATGACTGATGATACAATTGAAACCAGAGATCCGTTGTCGTGGACCTGCGTAGGATTCAGAACAACATTTATGACTACCGATGCAGACTGCTATAGGCGTTATAAAATTACATTTTTATTATTTATTTAACATACCTCTCCTATCAATAACCCCATTATTTCTTCCTTTTCTGTAGATAAAGCATGTTGAACGCAAACTAAAGTAACATCGGTGGATAGCAAGACTTTATTCAGCATTTTGTCTCCAACAAACAAATCAAAGAAACAATCAAAGAGAAAACATTAACTTGTCAGTTTATTACATATTCCATTTGAGACTTGACCGCACTTGACAGAATTGATTGACAGACAGATTATAAATTTATCGGATGCGTAACTCACAGCCCTCACAGGCCTCACAGTTTAACTAAAACCACAGTCCGACGATAAAGAGTAGAAAATTTAATAAAAGACAAGTAAAACGCAACGTATCTTGCAACACCGGTTGTCTTGTCAAAGTCAAGTCATGTCAAAGTTCCTCAGGGAGGGAAGATGGACGATTGGGAGGCCATTTGCAACGTTAAAAGATGGCGGACGTGTAATTTGTTTTAGACTTTAATTTTTGGGTAATTAGGTGTTCAAAGTTCTTTTCTGATAGTGATTTGTACTTTTTATGCCTTTGTGTCGCACAGTGATTAGGGTTTGCAATATTCGTCCAATTTTAGTATTCGAATAATACGAATACTTAGATTTCCAATATTCGAATATTCGAATATTTCGAATAATTCGAATATTTTTAAAAATAAATCAAAAAAATTATTCTAAGTTGTATAATTGTAAAATCTGTAATGTAAAATTAAACTTTTTGGCAATCAACATTTGGTATTTGGTAAATCTAACCGCAAACACTACATATACAGTTAGATTTGCCAACAGGCCAACTTTAATGAACAAATAAAAACTTATTTTCCATATCATATACATATACACTTGGGAGCAAAGAAATCGAGCCACCGTTGCAATTTTTACTTCGATGCTGATTGTACAAAGGTCGTAAGTGTTATCATGAAAATTCGAATGCCATAGGTAATTTTGTCTTCTATCGAATGACGCAATTTTTAGTGGTGGGGATGGGTATATCCCGTCATTATGGGCAATAACAATACCCCTCTCAAATTAGCTCATTAGTCCACATACTGATTGTGCCACATCATTAGGTATATAACCATTTTGTTTAATTGATTTTACATCATTTGTTTATGATACGACATCCTGAACACATCTCTTCTCGATTCTACTGGAAAACCTTGAAGAAACATGGATACTACCCCGTCTGAAGCCGCCCAAGCAATTGCTCTGTTGCAAACAGGGTTGGGTCAACGTGAAGTGGCCCGACAACTGAACCTGACACGATCATCTGTCCAAAGTGTGTTCCAGAGGTTCCAAGCGACTGGTGCTTTCTAAAGGAGACCCGGCACTGGCCGGGTACGCTCTACCTCGGAGCAAGATGACCGCTTCATTGCTGTCAACTCGCTACGGAATCGACGACTCAATGTTGTTCAGCTTCAGCGGAAGCTACGAGACCCGGAATGTGTCCATCAGCCGATGGACTGTTAGAAGGAGACTTGCAGAGAAGAATTTAACTTCACACAAGGCTGAAACCCTAAACTCACCCCGAGTCACCGTCAAGCACGTCTTCGCTTTGCTCAGGAACATGAAAACTGGACCCTTGAGCAATGGAGGACAGTACTCTTCTCTGACGAGTGCAGGATTTGTCTTTTTGGCAATGACGGCAGGGCTCTTCCGAAGGCCTGGAGAGCGATTTTCGCAATGCTGCATCGAAGAACGAGTTGCATATGGAGGCGGTTCATGCATGGTCTGGGCCGGCATTTCTTTGGAAGCGAAGACAGACATTGTGTTCGTCACTGGGCCTGGTGTCGGGCCAAATTCAAGAGGATTGACTGCTCATCGGTAGTACATTGAAGAGGTCCTCGCTGAACATGTGGTCCCATTTGCTGGCTACATCGGTGACAACTTCATGCTGATGCAAGATAACGCCGGACCACATACAACTAGGATCACTCAGGAGTACCTAAGAGAGGTCGATATCCCTACCATTGAACCCGATAGAGCACGACTGAGACGAGCTTAAGAGGCGAATCCGGGTCAGGGATTCCGCTCCTGAGATCCTGCACCAGCTCAAGACAGCGATCGAGGAAGAATGGGCGGACATACCTCAAGAATTTCATCAAAAACTCGTGCGTTCGATGAAAAATCGCATGCGTGCATGTCGATTGGCTAGAGGAGGGAATACACGTTATTAAAAATCGTTTTTTTTTTTTTTTAATTTTCATAAAACTCTTTAATTATTCCCTTGTATTCTTCTGTTCTAAAGTATGCATTTTGAGAGCCTTGCGGTTTTCGGCCCTGAAATGCACTGAAAAATCCGCCTCTACCATTACAAATTATGTCATTCGATAGAAGACAAAATTACCTATCATATGGCATTCGAATTTTCATGGTAACACTTACGACCTTTATACAATTAGCATTGACGTAAAAATGGCAAGGGCGGCTCGATTTCTTTGCTCCCAAGTGTATATATACAAGGTGGCGCAAAAGTAATCACCCGATGTTCTTTGGCTGTATTTTTTTTTTGAAATCAAGAACTTGGGTTTTGCTTTTGGATTGTGTTTATTTGATGTCTTATTTTTTTTCCCATTAAGGCGCGAAAATGATTTCGGCCAAGTGGCCGCCGCCAGAATTGATGACCATGCGGGCCCGATTTATGGCATTTTTCATCACTCTTGCCAGAACATCCGGCGATAGGTTCTCGCATTCTTGTCGGATATTCTCTTTGAGGGCTTCAAGAGTCTGAGGTTTGTTGACATAAACCCGTGACTTCAAGAAACCCCACAGAAAGAAGTCTAGAACGGATAAATCGGGCGACCTTGCCGCCCAGTGCAAATCACCAAAACGAGAGATTAGGCGACCTGGAAATGCAGTCCTCAGAATTTCGGTTGTGGCTCGTGCAGTATGCGCCGTTGCTCCATCCTGTTGGAACCACATGTTCTCCAGTCCCAATTCATCCATTTGAGGAAGAAAAAAGTCGTTGAGCATGGCTCTGTAACGCTCGCCGTTCACAGTAGTTGTTTGGCCCGCGGCGTTTTCGAAAAAATAAGGCCCGATAACGCCTTCAGCGTAAACAGCACACCATGCAGTAACTTTTAGCGGGTGCAATGGCTTTTCGTGGGTTAGACGCGGATTTTCGGTGCCCCAGAAGCGATAATTCTGCTTGTTCACGTATCCACAGAGATGGAAATGGGCCTCGTCACTCATGATAATTTTCGATGAAAAGTTATCTTCCTCGTGGTCGAGATTCAGGATGGCGTGAGCGTAGGTTACTCGCGTTTGGCGGTCAACTGCTAACAACTGATGAACTGTCTGCACTTTGTAAGGGAACATCTTCAAGTCTTTTACCAAAATTCTCTGTAAAGATCGCCGATTGATGCCCAATTGCGTGGCACGTCGTCTGGTCGATACTCCGGGGTCCTCTGCGACATCTTCAGCAACAGCCGCAATATTCTCAGCAGAACGACTGCTTCGGGGACGGCCAGACCTGGCAGCATCTTGTGATGTCCCATACTCTTCTAGGCGAGTGGCTAAACGCCGTAGTGTTTGCCCAGTTGGCGTCGGACGACCGGGAAATCTGCGCCTAAATTCACGCTGCGCCAACACCACCGACGAATTATTCCGCAAAAAAAACGAAGTAATTATTCCGCGTTCTTGAAGAGTAAAGCGATTCATGTTTTGTTGACGTGTATTTTGTAACTATTTACTTTACAAATGTCAAAGCAAAACTGACATTTGCCGCCATTTTTTTAAATTATAGCATCTTCCGATAGGGTGATTACTTTTGCGCCACCTTGTACATGGTATACAAATAAAAACTTATGATAAAAACTTATTTTCCATTATGTAGCAGGTAGCCGGACTCGCCAGCTGGCTACCCCTTTTACCAATTACTGTACGGTAGTTAGTTCATTCTAGAAAGTTTGATGTTAGCTAAGATAAAGAAAAATAGGTAATTATATTGTTTGTCTTAAATTTGAAGTTATTTTTGGTATTTAAATCTATTTCCACGGAGTTGATAATGTGAAGGATAATTAATCCTGGCATTTTGTTGTAGTGTTTCGCTAGATTAAATAATTACAGACATATTTCTGCACTATTCGAAATATTCGTTTTATTCGAATAATTAATACTGTCGAATTCGAATAATATACATGGCGAATAATTCGAATATTCGAATATTCGAATATTCGGATTGCAAACCCTAACAGTGATTGAAGACTTGGACTTATTTCGTATATCTGGCATCTTTCTTCTCGTTTCAAGTGGACTCGCAGTGGTGCAGAGGTTAAAACAATCTTGACCTCTGACCTACAAATCACCGTACAACGTTGCCCCCAATCTTCCTAGAGAAGATTGGATTGTTTTATTGCTATATATACTTATATATACTTGACACTGGCGAAATCACTTAACGTGGAAACGCCATATCCCCGCGGTAGTAGCTGTTCAAGTCGCCGCGGGGGCAAAAGAAGAAGAAGATGGACGATTGAAAAATGTCCGGCCTTTTAAAAAAAAATTTTTTGTTTATTTACCGATTATATTCTTGACATTGGCGAAATCACTACCAAACCGCCATAAATAAAAAAGAAGAGCGTCTTGCGGATTTTTTAAAATATTTCTCTATTTAGTGAGCTTTTGCTTGGGGAAAATAAGTGATTAGTATAAAAATTAACAAAACAAGACGTAGTGGAACAAGGGAAGTGTATAAGTGTTTTAACGATACTTAACGGAGTTTTACTTGTGGGAGGACCTTGTGCAGGATCCGTTCGGGTTGGTACCACAATCTTATCCATTAACCTACCGCCAAGCAGCAGTGTTCGCATTGTTGTGTTCCAGTTTGGGGATAAGACAGCCGGTGAAATGACTAGCATGGAGGCATTCCATCTTAGTTCTCAGGGTTGGCAGTGCATTTGCAGTCTTAGGTCTTGTGAATGCGAATGTCTATGGGTCACAGTTTCACTTACCATCAGGTGGTCTGTGGGCTCGTTTGCCTTCTCTATGATATAAAAAAAAAAGTTCCAAGTCGGAAAAATATTGTCTATGCGAGATATAGCCAAAGAGTTAAAAATTTCGATCGGGAAAATGCATAATGCCAAAAAATGAGACAGGGGCAGGGGTTTAGGCTATGCGTTGATTTATCAGTCAGTCAATTTTACCCCTTTTATCCTTTGGGGGTGAAATTATCAAAAACGCGGAGACACTAACCTAACCTAACCTAACCTAACCTTTTTTTTTTTTTTTTTTTTTGTCAGGGTGGAAAATGCTTTATGCATTCCCCTCACCATGGGAGTAGTGAGGGGATATGTGGGACTCACCCATCCGCCCCCTCTCCTAAGGAGAGGGGGCAGGAGAGCGCAACCCACTAAAAACCACCCTGGCGTACCCTCCTGCCGGTTGGTGAGGCACCCTGGTGCCTGCCGAAGCCTTGGCCAAGGTGCCCCCCCGGCTGCCCCAGCCATTGCCGGGGCTACCCGCGCCAAAGGAGAGAGGGGCCGAATACGCGTGGCCCCCCTCCCAGACCGCCCAGTGACTAGCCTACGGCGGGCGGGGGACTCCCATCCCCCACCCGCAGTCACTAAGGGTTAAGGCGGCCGGCAAAACGCCGCCGCCTAAACCCCTGCCGTCTACGCCGGAGCGGATGCGCGATAGGAGACGCCTCGCGCTCACGCTCCGAGGCCTCCTTCTGCGAAATGACACTTTCGCAAAAGGAGGCCACTGCCTCCCAAGACCTCTCACTGTAGAGCATTGCCGCAACAATGCTGTAGAGTGAGAGGTCCTCCCGCTGTATAGCTAGTGCCATGGTGCGGCGCTCCGGACTCCAACGACTGCACACCGCGAGGGTGTGCTGAGCCGTGTCATCCGGATCCCCGCACTCATGGCACTGCGGGGTAGGCTCCCTCCCAATTTTGTGCAGGTAATGACCGAAGCACCCGTGTCCGGTCATTACCTGCACAAGCCGAAACGACGTAGCGCCGACTGCCCTATCCAAGCAAAGGTCCACCGACGGGAGGATCGCCCCTATGGTATAAACACCATAAGGGGAATCCTCCAGGTCGGCTTTCCACCTGTCCCGCAGTCGGCGCTCCGTCATCCGGCGCGTCTCCTCCACCTCCTCAGGGTCCGGGCGTTCACCTCTCGCCCGGGCCCTGGACCTAACCCTGTAGGTCTCCGCCTGCACCTCTGCGTCCAACTCCCAGGGTGGGGTGCAGGCGAGGAGGCAGGCCGCGGCGTGGGCCACCGTCACGTAGGCCCTCACCATTCTGAGGGCCACCACCCGCTGTGGCCTCCGTAGCAGGGCCCGGTTCCGGGCGGACAGCTTGTCCGCCCAGATGGGGGCCCCGTACAGAGCCATGCTCCTTGTGACACCGGCATATAGCCGGCGGCACAAGGAGCCCGGCCCACCCACGTTCGGCAGAAGCCTGCTCATCGCCGACGCGGCGCCCACAACTCGGGGAGCCATTTGCGAAAAATGCTCCCCGAAATCCCAACGTCGGTCCAGAACAAGCCCCAAATATTTGATGTGGGGCTTGATCGGGACCGACTCCCCCCCCAGATTGAGCGCCGTGCCCGCCGGCAGCCTCCACCCCCGCCCCCCGAAGACTATCGCCTCAGTCTTCGGGAGGGCCACCCTCAGGCCGAGCCGACCAATCCGGTAAATGGTCAGCTCGGCCGCCGCTTCCGCCCGGCAAAGCACCTCCCTCATGTCGGTCCCACGCACGGCCACCATGGTGTCATCTGCATAGCAGATGGTGGCCGTCCGCGGGAGCTACTCCCCCCTGATGGCCCAGTCGTACCCCAGGTTCCATAGGAGTGGACCGAGCACGGAACCTTGGGGCACGCCACAGGCCATCCCCGTCGACCCCCGTCGACCGTCCCTCTGCTCATAGAGCACTACCCTGTCGGTGAGGTAGTGCTCTATGACCCGCCGCAGGTAGGGAGGCACTCGGTGGTAAGTGAGTGCCTCCCTTATCACCCCATAAGGGAGGGTGCCAAAGGCATTGGCGATGTCAAGCGACACCGCCACTACTCCCTCCCCTCTGCTCGACGCGTACTCACAGAAGTCCCTGAGGGACTTCAGCGCGTCAAGCGTAGACCGCCCCTCTCTGAACCCGAACTGTCGATCCGACACGTTCGGGCCGGCGGTCTCTAAGTGCCGCTGGATCCTGGAGGCCAGGATTCTTTCGAAAATCTTCCCGGCCTCATCCAGCAGCACGATGGGGCGATAGGCGGACGGGCAGTCCTTCCTCCTTCCACACCCTCGGGAACCTTCCCTCCCTCAGGCAGTCGTCCAAGATCTGCCTGAGCCGGTCCCCGAGGTGTTGTAGGGCGATGTGGAGTACCCGGCCTGGTACTCCATCGGGCCCCGGGGCTTTTTTGCAGCCCCGGAGCCGGTCCACCGCCCTCTCGAACTCGTCATCGCTTACCGGTGCGATGACGAGTTCGGGTGGGTCCTCCAGGTCCCCCGGTGGCTCGGTCATCACCGGGGGAACTATAGAAGGGGCTGCCGGAAACAGCCCCTCGACGACCCTCCTGAGGAGAGGGGGCTCCAGTGAGTCCATGGGGGGGGCGGTGCGCATTTTGTTGCGCACCACCCTATACGGCCGCCCCCACGGATTCCTGTCCAGTATGGCCAGGAAGGAGGTCCACCCCTCCTCCTTGGCCACCGCGATGGCCTGGACAAGGGCCCTCTTGGCTTCTTGGAGGGCCCTGTGGAGCTCCTCCTCCTCCTCCCGGGTGTGCTGCCGGCGCCTACAATGTTGGTAGGCGCCGCGTGCCCCGTTACTGGTGGTCCGCAAGGCCGCGATTTCGGCGGACCACCAGTACACACTCCTGCGGGCGAACAGGCGCCTCGCCCGGGGCATGGCCACTCCGCACACCGACTGCAGCGATGTGCGGAACCGGCGTGCCCTCTCCTCCACCCCTGAGGCGGCGGGTGGGGCGTCGCACCACGCCTCCACCATGGCCGCCTCATCCGCCCTGGCCCTGTCCAGAAGGGACAGGGACCATTTGGGGAACTCCCCCCATCCCCCCCCCCCCCACGCCCCCCCCACCCCCCAGGGACTGGTGGTGGCTGGCCTGCCCTCGTGGAGACCCTGAACCTTATGTTTAGGTGGTCCGAAAGGGTCTCCACGTCCTCCAGGACGCGCCAATCTGAGACGCGCGCGGCAATGGCAGGGGTCGCGAACGTGACGTCCACGATTGAACCCCCCTGCCGCCGCACGCAAGTGTTGGCGCTGCCCTGGTTGAGGATTTCCAAATCAACCAATCCCGAAGCTCACCCCCACGCAAATCAGTTACGGGGGATCCCCAAGCCGCACTCTTGGCGTTGAGGTCCCCCAGGACAATGACTTGGCGTGGGGCCGCCCTCCTCACGACCCCCCCCAGGACCTCAAGGAAGGCCTCGAACCGACCAGAACCGATCCAGTGCCACCGTGCAGGGTGCGGACGGCTCCAACCCGCACCTGTCCCGGCAGGCACGACCCGGCTGCGGCAACGGCCTGCGCCACTGACTCCTTCGTGGCCGACTCATCCAGGCCGGCGAGCTGGACGCCGGCCATTTTGACGGGACGGCTCACGTCGGCGACGTCCCCCACAATCCCCCGCAGCTTGGCTGCAAGGGAGTCCGCCACCTTGTGGCTATCCACGCCGGGGACCTCGATGATCCGGGACCCCGTCATCGATGACCTAACCCTGACGTGCTGCAGGCCCACCTCATTGAGGCTAAGGCCGTTAATGGCCCTAGCCATAGTGGCCTGCAGAGTAGTGGTGGCCCCCTTCTTGAGGGAGACCATCACCGCCGCCGTCTTGGGGACGGACAACTTGGCAGGTCTGGGCCCGTGAGTCGCCTTGCCGGGCTTCTTGCTCAGGGGTTGGGGGGAGGCCTTAGCCTTTCCCTTCCCCTTATTTCGGACCACCTCCGACCACGACATCTGCGCGGGCGGAAGTGGCATTCGGCCTGAGGGGCCAGGTTCTCCCTCCGAGGGCCGGACGGCTCTCGGGGCCGGGGCATCCTTGGCGGCCTTGGCGGACTTCCTGGGGGCAAGAACAGGAGTGGGGACTGAGGCCGCCGCCTTCTTAGCCGCCTTGGCTTTCGGCCTCCCATCGCCCAGTCTGGCCCTGGCTACCGGCTCGAGAGCCTCAGCCGGGGCCGGGGAGGGCCCTGCGACCTTCGTCTGGAGGGTGGCTGGCGCGAGAGGCATGACGGCCCGCCTATCATGCGCCAACGGAGGGCGGAGAATTGGCTCTGTCGGGAGGCGTCTGCTTACTTCCTCGATTCGGTCGTTGACCATCCTCCCGAGGCTGATGAATAGGTCACGCCTCATGACTTCTATGGCCTCGGTCAACTCGGCGGTCCCAAACTGCAGGGCCGCAGCTACCGGAACGGCCGGGATCTCCCGCTCGTTGAAGGCAGTGCGGAGTGCCTTCAGCTCGGCCGAGTTGAGAGCGAGTTGCTCCCGCATCCTTTTATTATCCGCCTTAAGGATGCGGATCTCCTCGCTCTCGGATTTAGTGGCCTCAACCTCATCCATCGTGATCAGGATTGATCGGCAGGCCCGGTTCATATCCCCGCGGATACCCCCCTTTAGGTTCCCTGATTTCCGGGTCGCCTCCATGATATCTTTGACCGCCACACGTACAGCCTCTATGTGGTCGGTGTAGTAGCCACCCTCCACACCACCAGTTTGAGGAGGAGAACGCTGCCTTACTCCACGATCCACAACCTTACCCCTTTCTCCCCTCTTGCCCCCGTTAGAGGGGGGCTCGGGATGGTCCCTCAAGTGGCTGGAGCTAGCTGCGGCGTCAGCATCCGTGTCGGAGTTGTTCTCCGATGGGTACTGCCGGGCTCGCATTCTCGCCGCAGCCAACCCCGCGTATGCCCCCTTGGGGTTCCCCCTTCTTGCCGTGTTGACTTTGGGGACAGGCAGAGAGTCCTCTCCGTCATCCTCATGACTCCTTTTAGGAGCTTGAGGGGCCATCTCTTCGACCTGTACGGGGTCGTCATGCTCCGATTCCGTATCCGAGACGTTAAAGGTGATATCGGTGTCCAGTTTTCGTTCGCTTGGGTCGTGTTCACGAAGGCCAGCATTGCGCTGACCTACGACGTGGCTATTGCCCCCCCCAGAATACAGGGGGCAGCCCGTGTCCATAGACACGGGGAGGGATTCTCCCGTTAGGGTACCCTCCTGGGGTAGTTTATTTTTATAACCACTCATCATCATCCATTGCGTGCGTTTTATGCCCTGCACCAAAGGCCATGTGTGGATTTTTTAAAGAGGTTGTCTCCTCGCGGCCCCACGAAGCGGCCATCGCCCCGGACGCCTACGGGTCCGGATTGCGACTTGACCGACGGTAGCAAAAGCAAACCGCCGCTCACGACCTCCAAGGTCCATCCTCCTAATCGTCCTCTGAAAACAGAGGACGCAGTTGCACTCCACTGGCTACTCTCCGAGGAGAGTACCCGGGAGCAACTTCCTCCACAGATGCGCACTTTTGGGGAGAATTTAGTTCCCCGGGCCCGCGCTGGCCCAGAAAGTGGATATACCGCCACTGGTTCGGTAGCCCCCCCCCCCCCCCCCCCCCCCCCCTGCCAGATATTAGCCATGGGCTGAAAGAATCTCCCAAAAGGAAGAGAGTCTCAGCCGATGCCCAGGGTGCACCAGCCCAGATGCTGCGTTCTCTCCGGATCGAGATCAAGAGAGACTGCAACACCCAGGCCAACGTGGAGGAATCCGGCCTGCACCCCCACCTAACCTAACCTAACCTAACCTAACCTAACTACAAAATTTAAAGAGTCTAACTTCAAAACCGACGGACCTTCCTACAAAATTTCATCCCATATTTTACCCCTTTTGGGGATGAAATTTTCAGAAATCCTTCCTTAGTGGATCTCTAAACTGCACTGTATAAGGTTTCTATGTGCAAAATTTCAAGTCTCTAGGTTCGACGGTTTAGTCTGTGCGTTGATACATCAGTCAATCACTTTTGCCTTTTATATTCAATACTAATATTGATTCTAAGATTGATTGATTGTATTCTAACCTGATAAGAATGTTAACCTATACTAATATAATCGATAAGCAACCGAATACGGCAAGATTGTATGGAAGAAAAAACGTGCAGCACAGTGCAGTGTGAACGGGGGTTAACACTGCTAAATAAATGCTTTTACGGCTGCTGTACGTCTCTTTGGTTTGACAGCGTTTTTTTATTCTAATTATACGCCTTAAAGTTTTCCATTATTTTAGCGAGTGTGTATTGATTACTAATACTGGAAACGAATAGGACTACGCTCAACTACGATATCGTTTTTACCGCCTACAATACCGGCCCTGGGCCTCTATACAACGCGTTAAAAATTGCCCTGCCAGCCAGGCCCTGGGCCGGTTTTCTAGGTGGTAATTAAAAACGATATGGTAGTTGACCTGTTATGGTATTGTTTTGACGTCAGCCGCCATTACTGTCAAGTAAATAAGAGCTATCAAAATGGTGACAATACGATAACTGCTCACTGCTCATACACGATATCGCCGGTAAAACTGCAAAAACCGCGTTAGTAACATTTTAAATAAGGAGCAAAATGCACCTTTTTTATAAGGAAAAGGTTTATTTTGCTCTATCATAAATTTGTTAGTTACGCGGTTTTGCAGTATCACCGGCTTTTACCGCGTTGAATAGAAGCCCTGGGCCTCTATTCCCGGCGGTAAAAACCATATCGTATTTGATCTGTTACGGTATTGTTTCGACGTCAGCTGCCATTACGGTCAAGTAAATTAGAGCTATCAAAACGGTGACAATACGATAACAGGTCAAAGACAATATGGTTTTTACAGTGTTGAATAGACGCCCAGGACCCCAGTTTTCACGTGTGAGTTTGGCAAGGATATTCCAGAAGAGCATAAACAAGTGCGTGGCTTTTGAAAAAATCACTCAAAAAGCCCTTGTATGGTAAGCCATTTGTTCGTGTGGGCTTATAAGTTCCAGCTATTCACTACCTACGGGTAGAATCAACGGCGATATCTACCGAAACAAAGACATTCAATGTACTTAGTGGTTATAGACGGGGCTTAGCGACCAAAAAGTGTGATACAAAACTTTTAACTCGAGGTAGGTAACATTAACAAGTCGTTTAGTCTTCTTTGACACGTCCGCCTGTGACGTCGTATCTGTGTCATCAAAGAAAAAACACATTTCAAAGGAAAAATGGGGGGCCATTTGCAACGTTAAAAGATGGCAGACGTGTAATTTGTTTTAGACTTTAATTTTTGGGTAATTAGGTGTTCAAAGTTCTTTTCTGATAGTGATTTGTACTTTTTATGCCTTTGTGTCGCACAGTGATTGAAGACTTGGACTTATTTCGTGTATCTGGCATCTTTCTTCTCGTTTCAAGTGGACTCGTAGTGGTGCAGAGGTTAAAACTATCTTGACCTCTGACCTACAAATCACCGTACAACGTTGCCCCCAATCTTCCTAGAGAAGATTGGATTGTGTTTTATTGCTATATTGATTTATACTTATATAAACCTTGACACTGGCGAAATCACTTCACGTGGAAACGCCATTATCCCCGCGGTAGTAGCTGTTCAAGTCGCCGCGGGGGCAAAAAAAAAAAAAAAAAGGAAAAATGCCGAGTTTCGTATTGCATTATTGTAAATCGCGATACAAAAAAACCGCTGTACGTGATTTTCGTTTATTTTCCCTGTTATTTTATGTATTTATTTAATAAATCGATTTTTGATTAGAATATTTTCATAGACGGTTCTAGAAAATTTGTTTGTTGTTATAGGGTAAGTGTACCAGTGAATGAACGAATAAGGACTAGGGTGACTTTGGCCTTACTTTTAAAACAAATCTAAAACACAGACAAGTAATTTTATTTATTTTTTACATCTGCTTATAGTCTTTTATTATTTAAGCATAATTCTCACCTATTTTTACTTATAGTTTGAAAAATATATATAATTTTCTGAAAAATTGTCGAAATCACCTATGAATGAACAGGCAATCCCAATAAATGAACGAAAACGAACCTATGAATGAACACACCATATTTGGTAATAGAAGTGAACACGGTGTTTTGCCCCAATAAATGAACAAAAAAAAATTTGATAAAATCTTTATTGAGTAAATTAAAGAAAACAATTCTAGCTGTGTTTTAATATTTATAACACCTTAATCATCGTATAAAAATAAAATTTGACTCTTATGAATGAAGAAGAAATGACACCTGTTAATTTTAAAGTTGTTCATTTACTCGCTTTTTGATCTAATAGATGAACTAAGAAAATAAATCCCGTTCATTCATTGGAACAAAAAGTTAGTGAATAAACAACGGAAAAATAATGTAATTTATTTACCTGCAATTAAATTCCAGTGAATGAACTAAGAAATGTCGGTTTAATACAAAACCGTTTTAAAAGATTAAAACATAAATTTCTGTTCCAATACTGGACCAGTGATTCAAAATGAACGTATGTTAGGGTTTATTAAATAAAAGCAATAATTTCTTAACAACAAATGCTTAAACTATTTAAAAATGCCAAATCCGATATGCTCCAGTGAATGAACATTTGTTCATTCACTGGAGTGAGGTACTTTTAAGGTTCCTTTCTGTAAACACCTTAAAATATATCAATCGGTTAAAATTTATCAAAAGCCGACGCATCCGATTTATACTTTACCCTTTTCACCACAACATACATATATGAAACCAACAATAAGCATGAGATAAATGGCAATAATATCAAACTTTCCAAACCAGTACTCACCTTGCTCCTTATATTTTTTGCTTGTATTTCGAGCCACACTGACACACGTTATTTTTATTTAGACGCCATGACGAAACTAAAGTCGAGCCATAGATTATATAATGTTGCTATCCTAAATAAAGAGTTAACAGACTAATAAAACACAACTTATTGGACTGTTCTCTACAACAAAGCTTATTTTTTGATAAAAACCGCGTTTTGTTCATTCACTGGGGGGTGTTCATTCACTGGTACACTTACCCTAAGCGCTCTCTGTTGTAAAGTAGGTAGATGGACTATTACGCAAATAGGGAGATATTGCTGTTATTGTTTTGATATAGATATTTTTTGTAAGTAAATAATAACAGTACATACTTTTAATGAATAGTTACTTATCAAATGAATGAAAATACAATTATATTTAATCACATAACTGCAATATTAGTATGGCATAACTATTTTTGTTGATATGTCGACTCTTGTAGATTTCCGCCTCGCAATAAAAAAGCCCGTGAAAAATGGATACAGTAGAAAACTATTGATTTACTATGGAGGAATTATATATAATTAATTATATAATTATGAATGTAGAAAATGCCACGGCATTGTTCGCTTTTTTATATTAAGTGTATTATTTTTAGTAATGAAGATTACAGTTGAGAAAGAACGGAAAACTAGTTCTACGCTGACAAAGTCGCAATTTTTAAATCAATCTTAATACGAAATAATGCTTGATAAGGAAAATATCAATTATGTTTCGAAAAACATGAACCCGCCAAATTGCCCAGAACTTCGCCCGATTGAAAAATATTGGGAAACATTAAAGTGCAATTCACACAGCGGGCGGGTGCGTGTCGGGCGCCAAGCATGTCGTTTTCGTCGCGGGAGTCGCGCGGGTGATCCCAAGCGGGCATTCGGGATCGGATGGTAATGGCGAGTATAAATAAAGAGTAGAATTTACAACTCCACCACAAGGGATTCACGGACCTCGCCACTCGCGCACGCGCACGCGCTCTGTGAGAATACCCATCGGAGAATGCGTGTTATTACGACCAAGGACGCCTGCGACGGACCCGTCGTACCCGCACCGGATCCGCCCCAGCCGCGCGCTGTTTGTAGTGGCGGACGGCGGGCGCAGCTCCCGCTCGGGTCTCAATACGCGCCCAACCCGCGCGCGCCGTGTGTGTGAATGCTTCCATATCACTCCATGTTAAAACACCCGCCGAGCTTCCGACCCGGTCGGCAAACGACCCGCGCCCGTCCGCTGTGAACTACGCTTAAGAGATACATGCTCAAGAAGGATGTAGTAGGCGACAGTGAAGCCGAATTAAAAAATATGGAACGCAGCCGCTCGTCAATTCAGTAAATACCATAAGAATAAGTCCTATTAGAAGGGACTCTTCGACGTCGAATAATAATTACCTACAACGGCCCATGCTCCGGCTTACCCCTCTCTCGCCTGTCGCAAAATTAGGGTTGTCACAAGTATATAATACGGATACGGAACCCTAAAAATGAGGCTACACACGGGTAAAATGTCAGTTTTAAACTTTATACCTACTTGAATGGTCGAAATGATGATGAAAGAGAATATTGTGTAGTGGTTTCTGAAATTAGCGCGATCATCAAGGAAACAATCCTATTAGGTATCTATTGGTATTGGTATCTTATTGATTATTGACACCTTTAAAGGCCTGCGCAAACCGGCGGAGCGCAAAGCAGATCACCTAGGAGGATTTACTCCGCGCAGCGCACACCGACGAGGGAAAATCCCCCGCGATACCGCGAGCGCCCGCCAGCGCAGTGCCGGCGGCCGGCGCACCTGGGAGCACTTCGGCGCATACCGGGGGTTGCCGCCGCCTGCCGTGGCGGTATCCTCTCCCCGTGGCGTTGAAGAGCGCCGACGATACTGCGGCGGCATGCCGCGACCTCTCCCGTTATGCGCCGAAGTGCGCTGGGCCTACGAAGGGAAGGTGCGGGGTAAGGGAGCGGGGTAGCACAAGCTAAGCGGGGCGCGCTTTGCATTCCATTCAGTCTTACCGCCGCATTTGGTGTTTGTGTCTTCTATTATAATGATTTCTACGTGTCTGTTCTTCTTCTTCAGCTAAAATTGATACGAACACTAAATCCCAGTCTGCCATCAAGAAACCTCCGACACGAACGACTCGTACAAAAACAAGTTTTCGACTGTTGGTCGCTAGTGGAACGGAATGTATAATCACCGATCATGGGATGCCGTGGGATCCCGCGGGATGCCGCGGCATTGTGGAGGTGCTTGCGGTATCAAAATTCGTTTTCTCCCCCGTCATCCGCCGAGTTGCGCCGAGACTTCCTCTCCCGCAGCCCCGCTACCCCGGCGCACTCGGTAGGCCTCGGCGCATAGCGGGAGATGCCGCGGGCTACCGCCGCGGTATCCTCTAACATGCTCCTCGATGCCGCAGAGTACAAATCCCCCGTGATGCTCCGAGGTCGGTTTCGAGCATTCAAATTTATACCTTAATGTAATTAAAATAGAAAAGAATATACATTGATGAATTTAAAGTGATCTGCCCTGCGCTCCGCCGGTTTGCGCAGGCCTTAACTCTACAATCAAAATGTGCTAATAACTAGTATTTTGGATGTTATTGACACGTGTTTTATCTTTGTCCGGACAGACGCAGCGAGGGAGTTTAATTTATAACACGAACAAACAGACAAGCTTCTGTTGGTTACAGTTTTATTTTGTAGTGAAGTCAAATCCACTCTCCTTATTGTAGAGTGGATATAGACTTAGCATGCTTTTTTTATACCATCCAAACTAGGAAATGTCTTTAACTAAACTATGTGAGTAAAGAATATAATAAGTATGAGAGCGGTCGCGTGCGAACATCAGACTCCGCAACGGAAACCAATTTAAACTCCTGTGTAAGTAAGTGTTGCTCTGAGCAATAGATGTACTTTCTCTTATATTATCTCTCATTAGTCCATTAAAATGTGCTATTGCCAATTGGGTCTCTAACCAGTATTAACCAGCAGTGTTATTCTTTTATGTAGCCCAACTCTGTAAGTAGTCAGGTAAGTATAATTTAATGTTTCTTTGCATCTTCGAGTGTAGTGAGTGATGCACGAGATGCAATAAAACATTGAGAACGCGTTAGTCTAGTAGTACCTAGTGACCGAGTGACCCTTCCTTCCAAGCTAGCAGTCCCGGGCTCGATTACGGGTATGGGCAAATATTTGTGTAATGAGCGCGCGTATTTGTTTCTGAGTCTTGTGTTCATTCACCAATTTGTGTGAGACTGCCTCCTGATTTAAAAAATAATAATTGTTTAGTTTGTTATTAATGTTATTTATTATTTTATTAATCTTTAAATTCAAATATTTTTATTGCTTGGTTATGGGTTCTACAGAGCATTTTATAAATAATAACAGTTCTCCATATCCTACCTCACAGAGGCGTAGTATATTATCAGTCTTAGGTCTAATAAATGCAATTCTTGATTTAAATACAATTTTCACGCACATGTAAAAGTCTTTATATATTTCAAATTAGTCAATATTTATTAGTTGATTATATTATTATTAGATAGTTAATTTAGTATTACATTTAATATTATTATTATTAATGTTTAATTAAATACACAATTTTACTATTATTAATATTATTATTTAGGAGCTTTAACTTTGCAGAAACTCATTTATGCTGTAATAACATTTTTTGACAAGCCAATCGAACCACTTTCTCTTAAAAGGTGGTAACTATCTGAGTTCTACAGGTAGTTTATTACGAGTATACAGTTTAATTCTCATACATATTACGGTTTTTGGAAGGAGCGCAGTTTTAGAAGGGACATACACTATGAAATGCCCGTATTTTGAGCGTAGTCTTTGTTTAGAGTGTCTTACAGTAAACATATCGTTAATTGAATACAAAACGGACACATTCCAAAATCAGTCAGTGTTGCATGTTAAAATTAGAAGCTATTCTTATAACATTTTCAATGCAAGAGAAAATCATTATGGAATGTGTCCGTTTTGTATTCAATGAGCGATATGCATTTTTTTTATAAATGTACAAACTTCATATATCATTATACATATAAAGCAGGGAAAGTGAGGATATTATTTTTCGCAATTATTGTCCTACATGAGTCAGTTTGGCTTAAGCCGAATACAGAACGAAGGCATCTCTTTTGCAATCGGAAGAATCTGTCTTTGCTGCTGCCATTACCCCACAAAATTAGTCCGTGTCGCAGATTGGACATGATATACGAGTGAAAGGCAAGTAGAGCTGTTTTTTCTGAAGAAATATCTTTTTCTCGTCTTAAAGGGTAGGCAAATCTAAAAAAAATTGAGACGACATGATCAGAATGGCTATGTGCCAGTTGCCCTAATAGCATTCAGTGTTGGCCACAACTGGCCAACAGTAGGTAAACTGTCGGAATATGGTTAGTTTAATCGCCCACATGTTACTTGTATGGGCCCAACGAAGTTAAATATCGCGCCTCCCGACGAACCAATGGCCAACAGTGGGCCTTTACGTCTTTACCTACCGTTGGCTTAATACGGTTAGTTAGTTATTGGCCCAACGAGGGCAAATATCGTGCCTCCCGACGACCCAATGGCCAACAGTGGGCCTTTACGTCATTACCTACCGTTGGTTTAATACCGTTAGTTAGTTATTGGCCCAACGAGGGCAAATATCGCGCCTCCCGACGAACCAATGGCCAACAGTGGGCCTTTACGTCTTTACCTACCGTTGGCTTAATACCGTTAGTTAGTTATTGGCCCAACGAGGGCAAATATCGCGCCTCCCGACGAACCAATGGCCAACAGTGGGCCTTTACGTCTTTACCTACCGTTGGCTTAAAACCGTTAGTTAGTTATTGGCCCAACGAGGGCAAATATCGCGCATCCCGACGAACCAATGGCCAACAGTGGGCCTTTACGTCTTTACCTAACGTTGGCTTAATACCGTTAGTTAGTTATTGGCCCAACGAGGGCAAATATCGCGCCTCCCGACGAACCAATGGCCAACAGTGGGCCTTTACGTCTTTACCTAACGTTGGCTTAATACCGTTAGTTAGTTATTGGCCCAACGAGGGCAAATATCGCGCCTCCCGACGAACCAATGGCCAACAGTGGGCCTTTACGTCTCTACCTACCGTTGGCTTAATACCGTTAGTTAGTTATTGGCCCAACGAGGGCAAATATTGCGCCTCCCGACGAACCAATGGCCAACAGTGGGCCTTTACGTCTCTACCTACCGTTGGCTTAAAACCTTTATTTAATTATTGGCCCAACGAGGGCAAATATCGCGCCTCCCGACGAACCAATGGCCAACAGTGGGCCTTTACGTCTTTACCTACCGTTGGCTTAATACCGTTAGTTAGTTATTGGCCCAACGAGGGCAAATATCGCGCCTCCCGACGAACCAATGGCCAACAGTGGGCCTTTACGTCTTTACCTAACGTTGGCTTAATACCGTTAGTTAGTTATTGGCCCAACGAGGGCAAATATCGCGCCTCCCGACGAACCAATGGCCAACAGTGGGCCTTTACGTCTCTACCTACCGTTGGCTTAATACCGTTAGTTAGTTATTGGCCCAACGAGGGCAAATATTGCGCCTCCCGACGAACCAATGGCCAACAGTGGGCCTTTACGTCTCTACCTACCGTTGGCTTAAAACCTTTATTTAATTATTGGCCCAACGAGGGCAAATATCGCGCCTCCCGACGAACCAATGGCCAACAGTGGGCCTTTACGTCTTTGGCTACAGTTGGCTAAACATCGTTAGTGTAAGGCCTGAGTGGACGCTCGAGTCGGGCGTGCAGCGGGGCGGGGCGTGCGGCGTCCATGTTAAACAAATGAAACTCTATACTGGTGTCCTGAGTCGACGCTTCAAAAATCGAATACAGAGCGGGCAAGTTTGCGTGCAATAGAGCGTCGAGCGGAGCGTCGCGGGCAGGTTCAAACCTGTTTGTGATTTGCAGCGGCGAGAAGAGTTTGCAGTCATGTCGAGCGAAAAATATTATAGCACTTTGGCTTTCATCTTACACTTTATGCAAAAATAGACTATATAAAAATATACAAATAATAAATATTATTACTTTCTTACAATTAAATTGTACAAATAAACCTTGTTGTTCTAAAAATAGTCAGAAAATAAATTAATATCGTATAAAGTGGAAATCTCCAAACCGTCTTCTTTGCTTCACTACGAAACTAGGACCTTGTTTTGTAGAGAAACAACACATATTGAGCCATAAATTCTCTTCTAAAAAGAAATCAATAATGTTGTCTGACGTCGTTGCCATAGTGATCACAACCGATTCACACGAGCGGTGAGCGTGCACTGAGGCCACTCGCTGGACGCTCTACCTCACGCTCGCCCGCAACGCTGCACGCCCGCCGAACGCCCCGCTTCGAGCGTCCACTCAGGCCTTACACTTAGTCAGTTGTTGGCCCAATAAAGACAAATAAACTAAACCCTATTTTGTTTCTAGTAAAGTTGTTAATGTTGTAGACTTGTAGCACTTTTATAGACATAGGCCTTTTTGCTTATCAAGGCAGTATAGCAGGCAGCAGAGTGCGCGATTAAGGCGAATATGTAAATGTTTAAACTGGTGGCTTTTCTTTGACAACCGTACACCCGACATATCAGTCCAGACGCGAGTGCACAAATCACCACGTAACCAAAAGCATATTCCAAAATGTTTTATGAGTACCTACGTCCCGTTGTTTGTCACAACACAATATACCTACAAAAAGTATGCGAGAAAAATAATCTCAATAAGTATTCATGGTTTTTCATGCCTATAATATATTATTATAATAACAACTCAATAATACCTCCATCTTTTTTATGGAATGGTGTCCCATTCGCATTTGCAGTGGTAGACGTAGGTATGTACGTTTATGTAAAAAAGTGACATATTTTGCAATAACCTACAAATTACCTATATGAGAACATCGTATTTAAGTATATGAAGTAAAAAATGGCATTTTAAAAAATACGTCAATGTTGAGAAGTTTAGATCAACCCTAGCTGCGTAATAAAATATTCTAAAATGTCATTTTTTGATTTGAAGTTAGAATTTTGCTGTAGCTTGGTTCGAAAGCGACAAATTTCGGATATTGATATTTTGCTTTATTGTGTGTGAAGTGTTTTATTTTTATATTTAATAAAATACGTGAAATAGTGCACATTACAGTATATATTCTTCATTGAAAATCTAATAAATAAAACCGAGGAAGAAAATATTTATCCGGCTGACGTAAGCAGGGTTGCTTGCCCAGTAAAATTTGGTCATTTTGAATAACGGTGCCGTTATTAAGTGCCCACTTTTCTTTTTAACGCACCATGTTTGCATCAATACCAGAGGCCCTACTTTGAATATCGAAGTTCGAAGTTACGTTAGCTCCATCCCTGTCACTCGTCATTCGAGACTAAATCGAGAGAAAGAGATGGAGCTAACGTAACTTCAAACTTCTATTTTTAAAGTAGGGCCTAAGTTGCCAGCGGCATGATTCTTGACATTGGATTGAGCATTAAAACGTTGGCAACATCCTAAGGCAACGGCGCACAATTCATGTTAATAAAACGGTATTTTGTTTTGTAATTATGATGATTTATAAGCTTTATAACTTACATACATACATACATACCTTCACGCCTTCATTGCCAGAGTGGGGTAGGCAGAGCTACAGAATTACCTTTATAACTTTACGAAAAATATTTCTATAAATTTTAAACAATAAAGTAATGAAGGTCTGTAGCTCGTTTATCAAAAGCCTGACTTGTAATACAAGTGGAAATCTCTTTTTAATACCCTTGTAATATTATTGCCCTTGTGTCATACATATAAAAATTAATAAATATATTAAATATCGCAAATTCCACTTTACCAATGAGTTGGCAACACTGGTACTGACGCGACTCGCGACGCGACGCTACCAAGTACCAACCAAACCAAACCATACAAACCAAACCAACCGACGCCGCGCCGCGACGCGTAAAGAGAGTTTACCGCCAACCGCCAGTTTTGTCAGTGTTTTGGGCGTACAAACAATACAACATGTTTAAAGTGATAGAGTTTGAAGATAATGGCTTGGGTGTCGTACGGGAAGAGTGGATGACACCGCGTAAAAAAGAATGTTTGTGGCCGCCATATAAAATGGCAAGCAAATTCAACAAATGCTTGATGTCGCAGCTCCCAGCAGACGAAACATGGCCAGTGTATGCTGTGAAACGGGTGATGTTCGAAACCGGTGAGTAACGCTTGTTCACAATAGGTTCGTAGCTAAGTGAAAAACGTGCTACCTAACCTATCTTACTGCGTTTTTTCAGATTAGAATAAATACCGTTATTGTATTACCTACTTATTACATATTATATTGCTCGAGACTTGTTCTTACCTGCATCATTTTAGTCGCCTGATATTAATTTCATAATGTTTCAGATGATTTGATGTTAGCTCGAGAAAAGTGCAAAAAGGCTGAGAGTGACTCAGAGTTAGTATCAGAAGAAGAACATTAAAAGAGAAAAAAAAGAAAGGCTAATATCATTGCAACTGATAGTGAGGGTGACGAAGCTGAGGAATACTTTAACTTTAAATACCCTTCTCCCCCATCTATTTTTACAAACACGCCACCCGAAACACTTAAAAAACTGGCGGTTGGCGGACAACCATCATCTAAGCCCAACGCGAGAAAAGAGACAGGTTGGTAAATTAGTCGTTTATTTATTGTTCTCTCCATATCACTAAAATGATAGTAAAGGTTATAAATTTTAGAAAATTCCCTGCATATTATATGTACTTATTTATTTATTTAGAAATAGTAGTTACACAGTTGAGATTTAGTAATAGTATTTACACAGTTAAGATATAAAGAAAACCATTCTTAAGTATGTGTACAATACCGGAGGTGTGTATAGATATACAGCAGCACATTTAATAATCGCTATTGAGATAACTTTATGATGACTTGTATCTTGCACAAATAGTGTAATATAAACACAGTAATGAAAAAGTATAAATATTTGCTATCCCGTGCCATTTATATTTCACCAAAGTAATGTTTTCAGTTTTATTTATTTGTATATATTTTTTTACCTCCTTTTATGGTTATGTTTAATGCATCAACTGATTTTGTACCTGTTATAGATGTGAACAAAACTACAGAAAATACTGCTGAAACACATTTCATGCTTCAGGATTTCAATGTTGGTAAGTCCACAAAACTAACTGTTCCTGTGCCCACTTTGTTGGGCAATAAACATTTTTTTAAACCTTCTATTGGTAAAACAATTTTCAGAATCGGTTCAGTTGATCCAGATTCCCTTACAACGTCACAATCTTTACCTCTTTATAATACTAGTTTAGAAGTATAGATAGTATTTTGTTACAGATTCTCCATTATCTTCCCCAGAGCCTGCGACACCAACAGAAACAACATTAGACAAGGTTAATACTTCTTTAGGTAAGTACCTACTGCTGTTTAAAAAAGTATAAGTACACAATAAGGTGTTCAGGTTTTTAAACCAAAGTAGCCAAATGAATTAAAATATGTAATGTATATTATTTATGTTTTAGAATTGATTGCCACATACATAGCAGATGTCAAAGGTGAAATAAAGGAAATAAAGGCAACACAAAATGATATTTTATTGACATTAGCATCAACGGCAACTTCCAAGACTACTTTACCAGATGAGATAGACTTGCCATTGAAGTCTACTGAAGATCTGAACAATATACAAAATTGGCTAGAAAACGAGGATAACAAACAAAATTTGGTATGTTCATTTTATGTTGACTTCTACAGCTTATCTGTACTCATCTAATTAGGCTGCACCAATCTAAATGGTTTAAATAAAACGGTCTGCGTCAGGATGGGTGAGGTGGGGGGGCAGCGGAGCGGCCGCTTCAGAACGGATCAGACTAGTGTGCACGCAATAATACTGTTCTGACGCGACACGACACAACAAACTACACAAATGTGAATGCGGCTTGATTGAAAATATCGTCAGAAAGCGTCATAACACATCATATAGATGTGAACGGTAGCCATCGCGAGAACACGTCAGACAAATGGGAATTCGGCTTTAGTTTGGCTTATACATACTTTGGTTTCAGAGCTGAATTTGTGTGAGATTATCCCACAATTATTTTTTTCAGATAAATAATTTGAGCTTTGTTGGTGGCAACACTACTGCTTCAATTACTAGAAGAATACTTCAAAGAGTTTTCTCCACATCGTTGGCACTTCAGTGCAATTGGACCGGGAAAAATAATAAGTTCAGCTTAAAAAACATACGACTTACAGAAGTAATTATAAGTAAGTATCTACTTACTTATTTTGGATAATTGGTTCATTACTTACGTCATTGTGATGATACTGCATCCATGCCACGAGGATCTTTTTAACGCTTAGCAACATGGACATGAAATAAAATCTAAGCATATTAATTTAACCTCATCCCTTGGTAATTGGTCACAAAAACACAATATTTCCCATTCTGCTGTAGATGGATTATTAAAACTATTACAGCCTTTTCATCCTTTTTTGCCAAAAGATTCAAGGACATTATTGCAAACACCAAAGAATATTAGTGTTGTCGAATGTGATAGTGGATCATATATATATGTTGGACTTTTATCACATATTATAGAAAGAGCATCATCTGGGTTGATTGCTCAAAATTACCCTATAATTGAAATAAAAAAGCGTGAAATCAGTAACTTATTGTTATCTGTCACTCTAAATGTAGACGGTCTGCCGGTTCATGCCAGTACAAATAACTCATTTTGGCCAATTTTATGTACATTAGACCAAAGTACTGATAAAAAACCTTTTATTGTGGGATTGTACTATGGAAACTCTAAGCCCCATAGTGTTAATAATTACCTTCGTCCATTTGTGGACGAGTGCATTGAGTTGGAAAACAGTGGGATAATGTTTAATGGAAAAAAATACGCTTTTCGAGTGAGTTGTATTATTGCTGATGCACCTGCGAGAGCGTTTCTTAAGTGTATAAAATCCCACAATTCTTTGTATGGCTGCGAAAAATGTAAACAAGAAGGTATTTATATTGGTAGAACTACGTGGCAATACATATCTCGATTAAGACTTGGAACTGATGATTATTTTCACAGCCAACAATATGACGAGCACCAAGTATCAAAAACTATTCTCACTGAACTTAAAATTGGGTTAGTGACACAAGTACCTTTGGATTACATGCACTTAGTTTGCTTAGGGGTGGTTAAGAAAATTATCCGTGCTTGGATAGAAAGAGGGCCAAAAAAATGTAAATTAAATGCCATTAAAATAATAAAAGTATCTGAAAGATTGTCACATATTAGTAAAAATTATTACCCATCTGAGTTTTCCAGGCGTCCTCGACCTATCCAGCTATTTAAATATTGGAAGGCTACAGAATTTCGAGCTTTTCTTTTATATCTCAGCCCTGTAGTTATGCTTGGAATTGCATCAAAAAATGTTTATTACCATTTTTTAACTTTGCATTGTGCAATTTATATATTATGTGGTGATCTTTGTGAAGATAGTGAATGGCGAGCATACGCTGATAAATTGTTGCATTGTTTTGTTCGTAATGTGCCAGTGTTATATGCAAAAGAATTTCTTGTGTATAATTTTCATAACCTTTTACATTTGACAGCTGATGCTGAAAATTTTGGAAGGTTAGATAACTTTTCTGCTTTTCCATTTGAAAACTTTATGACCAAAATAAAACAAATGGTTAGATCCCACAATCATCCATTACAACAAGTAGCAAAAAGAATGGGCGAATTAAAATATTTACCTGAAAATTCACGAAACACAACCAAGATCATTAAGAAAAAAAATATAATATGTAAGATAGTTTTAAATGAGAATTGCAATATTTGTATTAATTCCTGTTTTACTACTAAAGATGGAGATATTTTAAGAATAAGAACCATTAAAGAGGTTCTGAATAGTACGCATTTCGAATTAGGTTGTGATTCTTTTTTAGATAAGACTGACTATTACAAGGTGCCGGTTAAAAGTAGCAGCTTAGGTATATATAAAGTATGTTCCTTTAAAAAAGTAACTGTTTGTTCATCATCTCTGAACAAAAAATGTTTACTGTTATCAAATGTTAATGATAATGATGGGACTCTTGTATGCTTGCCATTTGTTAACAAAACCCTGTGCCATTGATACATTTTATGACCAAAATAAAACAGATGGATCGATTTGTTCCCGTCTTGTCATATTCCCGTTTCGTCGGATTCTTGTTTTGTTCGAATTGCATTTATATCATAAAATCAATCATGTAAAGTGTACCATTATAAACGCGCCTACCTGAAAAGGAGGGTTATTACTGCTTCGGGTGAAGGTATGTTCTATCATGCATGTTAATTATTGAGTCACAGTCTGTAGTAAGTAGTCATTGCTGTTTTTATAAATATTTTATAAATATTTCATTTGTTTTTAACATACATAATTGAAGCCGCGGTAAAACAGAAATACGACGAATCGGGAACGAACTCTTCGTTACTTTTGCAATCATCTATTGCAAAAGTAACCAAGAGAGGTCAATTGGTCGCTAAACCTAACCATGGTCTAGAATAAAAATACAATACGTAAGATAATTATAAAATGACGTGCAATATTAGTATTAATTCCAGTTCCACTGCTAAAGATGGACATATTTTAGGAATAACCCTTAAATTGGCAGTGTATCTAATAGTAATAATGCACATACTATAATGTTCACTTTTTAATTTTTTGGTGTTTTTTTTATGCTGATTTCAAATCAAATTGTGTTTGAATTCATGGCTTTTTTATTTTTGCCAATTTAAGGGATAAGAACCATTAAAGAGGTTCCTAATAGTACATATTTTAAATTAAGTCGTGATATTTTGTTAGATAAGTCGGACTATTGAAGATGCCTGTTAAAAGTAGCAGCTTACGTATTTGTTGTGTCCCAGAACTTGTACAGTGCCCGGCGGTAAAGATTGCACATCGACCTTTGGAAAGAGAGAATTGGCTAGTTTCGGCTTCGTAGAGCGTTATCTCTGTCGCACACTACTTTTATAAAGTTAGCTAGTCGTGGTTCAGATGCGATAGAGTGCGGTCGCGTCCAGTCCAAAATATATATTATATAGAGTTGTTAAAACCCCAAACATTAAATATAATAAATAAATTTGAACGATGGCATCTATAGGAAAAAAAGGGAAATCTTTACGAGGCCAGTCACGCGAAATTATCTACAATGTTTATAAATATTCTCTAAACGAAGCCGACAGATAAAAAAAAAAAAAGATGATTATTTAAGTAATTATTTTAAGAAGGTTCAAGAGAGAGTTGCAAATGCCACTGGATTCTTCTTTTTTTTACTATTTCTATAGTGTTGTAGTGTATTTTTGTCAAATAAATGTTTTGAATTTGAATTTGAAATTATGTTTAAAAGGGAAGTAGTTTTACAGCTCTATAGTTCACATGAGAATCAAAACAAAAGAACGATAAAATACTTAGTTCTGAATTCAAATTTTGATAAACTGTAAATCTAATAATTGATGGACATGGAAATTGGCATTCGTTTGTGTTCGGAAATCCGATGATTGCCGATGTGCAATCTTTACCGCCGGGCACTGTATGTGTATATTAAAGGGATTTTTAGAAAGCCCCTACTATACCAGTCTAGAATATAGATTTAACTTTCCAATGTGTTAATTAGCTTAAGAGCTTTAATAATACTGGTAAAGCTATCTTGCAGTAGGTACGCTTTTGGTGTCCTTGCAGTTGGTACACTTTTGGCTACCTTGACTAAAATTAGATATAAATGTGATCCCAAAACTTGATATCTAATCTTCAATAACGAAGTAATGTATTGAATAGCACCACAAATCCAAAATATCAACGCATTTGAAATACATTCAATTTTTTTTACAGTTATAGATAACAAGTTTTGGAATCACAAATTATAGCTATAAAAGTATACCGCAAGGTAAGCATTCTTTACCCGTATCATTAAAGCCTTAATAACTCCTAAACTAATTAACATATTGGGAAGGTACGCTACACAAAAATTAATAAATAAAATAAAATATCCTAGACCAGTATAGATAAAGCTCTCTTATCCCTTAATATTTACGTAGTTTTGGGAAACCTATAAGTAAGTATATAAAGTATGTTCCTTTATCAAATATGGGTAAGGTCCAACCCGTTGTGCGACAAAAATTTGCCTGATTTGTAAATATTGCTTTGCGAAGATACGTTTCGTCGCACAATGAAACGTTTTTTACCTTCGTTGTTTGTTTGGTTAACTATGGTCAACGTTTTTGGTCCTCACCCATACACTGTCTGTTCGTGAACTTGAACAAAAATGCGAATTGTTGCCTAATTTTAACGTTACCGATGAGGCTTGTGTGTTTGCCTTTGTTAACAATATCCTGTGCCATTGAATAAATGTTGCATTGACAAACTATCTAGATGGTTTTAATTACTTAATTAGAATTCTCTTTAAAGATTAGCCTGTGGCTAAGGAAACACTTTCGAGTACAATACCGTGTGAACCCAGTGTAACTGAACGTTGGGTAATTGTATAATTCATATACTTCTCATAAATACATTTAGTGGCTCTCTGTAGAAAGTTATTTAAAGGCCCTTCTAGTAGGTACCCAACCGATTACCGACCGTTGGATATTTGTTTATTAATATACAGAGGCCCTACGCTAAAATACAGTTGGTGGCCCACTGTAGGGAATTTTATATAGGCCCCTCTATTGGGAACCCAACCGATGACCGACCGTTGGATATTGGTTTAATTAATATACAGAGGCCCTACGCTAAAATGCACTTGGTGGCCCACTGTAGGGAATTTCATATAGGCCCCTCTACTGGGTACCCAACCGATTACCGACGGTTGGATATTGGTATAATTTAATATACAGAGGCCCTACGCTTAAATACATTTGGTGGCCCACTGTAGGAAATTTTATATAGGCCCCTCTTGTGGGTACCCAACCGATTACCGACCGTTGGATATTTGTTTATTAATATACAGAGGCCCTACGCTAAAATACACTTGGTGGCCCACTGTAGGGAATTTTATTTAGGCCCTTATTATAGGTACCCGACTAGTACTAACTGTTGGATAATTGTATGACTCATATACAGGCCCTTTGTTGTTGGGCCATCAGCAAAACAGGCGGCCAAATCTAACCGTTGCCCAACTAAAGATGTTAATTTGGCCCAACCAAATGCCTACAAAAAATGCTACTAGGGTGGTATGTGAATCTATTATTATGCCCAGGAATTTCATTGTGTTAACATTATCCAATTAGTACAAACCTCTTATAGCAAATTTTTGGTTGAACTGGATCACTGGTTAACAGGAAAAACTTCGTTAAGTTCATTCTCATAATCATTGGTCTCATCACTTCGAACTATTACCGAACAGTTATCGGCAAACTAAAGTATCTTGTGTTTCGTAATGGTTGGTAAATCATTAATATATACCAGTAATAATAAAGGCCCAAGGATGCTCCCTTGTGGTAATCCTGTCTTTGTTGTCCTGTTGGCCGACTTATGGTTCTTAAAAGTTTCATCAGTCCCGCCAAATGCTTGAACTTCAGTGCATTGTCTCCTGTTTTCGAGATAAGATTTGAGCTATGCGTAACAGCATTAACCAGCACGTATTACTAGTCTTGCTTACTCAACACAGGGTCACAACACAAGACGCGCATTAAATCTTAAGTAACGGCAAAAAGGATGCAAATTGCAGACACGTTACACTTGGTAAAAGATAGAATATCAGGTGCTAAATTGAGCAATTGTCATCTATGCAATGGCAATTGGCATATGAGTTGGACGTGGTAATAGGTTTTAACTTATTCTGTGGTATTAGGTAAGTATACCTACTTACAGTGCGACACAAAATAATAGAAATTAAATAAAAAAGAACTAAAAAAATTCATACTAAATTGTTGCCATGTTTTAACATTTTACGTCAAAAATGTGTCAGTTACGTAGAAAGTGGCGCCCTCATTTAATTTCTTCTCTTTGGTGTCGCACTGTAACTACATCCTTCTAGTGGCAACAGACACCGTAATTTTTGGAAAAAAGAATCGATCATTTTACCAATATTTGACACATTTCACTCTTCTTTATCTACTATATATATATTTGCATAGTCTGGGGACCGAATGCAAATATATTATCTAGATATACTTAGAAAAAAATGTTGCCAATGTTTTTCTGAACATCCTGTTTTATCTAAACTCCTTTTTAAGAGTAAGAATAAAAATAATCTTTATTGCCACCACCTTAGATTTTGCAAATACATACAAGTATAAATAGCATACATTCGTAAAAAAAAAAAAAATTAACTACGGTTTCTCTATGTCGAACTCAGAAGAAGTTGAAGGTATAGTCTTTATTATTTGAACTGAGATGATCTTCTACACAAAGGCCATTGTTTATGTACAATACTATTATCTTTCTTTGTGTCCGTAACCGCAAGCCGATTCCATACAAAATACCTACATTTTAGTACCTTGTCACAGTAATGTATTAAAGTAAGAGTACAGTCAGCATCATAAATATAGTGGCAGTCAATAGTTCCAAATATACCGCACCATCCAAAATATCCATAAATACGTACTCATTCGAAGTGATCAAATTGTTCAGGCCATCCACTGTATACAAATATACCGGAGCATCCACAACGCCATATACTTGGTAACATTCAACCCGCCGTTAGTACAGCAACGAACAGAACGCCGAAGGTTTCTAAGCATCCAAAGTAGCCAAAAATACGGGACACATAAGAAAATTGAACCTTATTCACCAGTAAGTACGGTTGAATATTCAGTCAAATCATTTTAATAGGTTAGCCAGTAAGCAATTTGACAAACCACGAAAACTATACCATACTGTCATGGCATATATCTGTCTCATGTTTTAATTTGACACATTATTGCGTGGACTGCGTGGTTTTAAAAGGTTTTGCAATATTGAAGCTGCCAACTTAAACGCATCAATACGTTTCAATATTTCGCCTAGTTAGCCGTTAGTTACGATGGACCAGTGGTTTAGTAGTAACGCTATCGAGTCATGTGTTCTGGGTTCTAATCCCCGTATTAAAGAATTAAGTAAAGAATAGGTGTGTACCAATAAAACAGGTTTTTAGTGGACTTATATCCTTTGAAATCATAGTTTTAAAGAGTGACCCAGGAGACGTCACCATGGCAACGAGCTACAAAGAAAAGTTGATTGACCCTTTTGAAAATTGAACCTTATTTTGAATGCAATAGAGCTCAAACAAAATGTACAACTACTCATTTTCAAAGCGGTTGAGTAGATACCCATTAAAACCAAAGAGGTTAATGCCCATTTTGCTTAAATTAAAAAATATAAATTCAATGTAATTTATTTGTGTTGTAGTGAGTTTCGTCTATGTAAACAAGTAATAAAGGAATACGGCCTTTTATGTATAAGTAGTTATTACAAATTAAAATAAAACAACGACTTTAAAAATATAAAATAAAAATGCAAACAGCACCTAATACGGGGATTAGAACCCAGAACACATGACTCGATAGCGTTACTACTAAACCACTGGTCCATCGTAACTAACGGCTATTTAGGCAAAATATTGAAACGTATTGATGCGATTAAGTTGGCAGCTTCAATATTGCAAAACCTTTTAAAACCACGACAGTATGGTACTGTTTTCGTGGTTTGTCAAATTGCTTACTGGCTAACCTATTAAAATGATTTGACTGAATATTCAACCGTGTGTACTGGTAAATAAGGTTCAATTTTCTTATGTGTCCCGTATTTTTGGCTACTTTGGATGCTTAGAAACCTTCGGCGTTCTGGACGTTGCTGTACTAACGGCGGGTTGAATGTTACCAAGTATATGGCGTTGTGGATGCTCCGGTATATTTGTATACAGTGGATGGCTTGAACAATTTGATCACTTGGAATGAGTACATATTTATGGATATTTTGGATGGTGCGGTATATTTGGAACTATTGACTGCCACTATATTTATGATGCTGACTGTAAGTACATACATACATAAACGCACGCCTTCATTCCCAGAGTGGGGTAGGCAGAGCTAAAGAATTACCAACAAGTCTTAAAACTTCTTGATAATTCTGTAACCACATTTTGCACAAGTAGGCTAAGATGTTTCCCAGTTTATTAGTGACAGGTGGCAAGCCCAAGTAAGAGTGGTTTGAATTTAATATAACAATACCTGCGACAATTAGTACCAATTTCACCAAACTATGTTAACCACTTAACAGACGATTAGAGCGTTAACAGCTGTTAAAATGTATGAACTAACAGTAGATTAACATTTTTTAACTAAACAATAAATTTATGGAGAGTTCGACGTTATAGCTACTCCAATGTCGCGTTATAGAATACCCCTACCTATGAAACTATTAGGTACCATAGCGTGTATACATGTGGTGCCCCGTGAAGCGTGCAATCGCTTATTTCGTCGGAGAGAATCATTTCTCTGACCTTGATCACGCGTCAGATGAGTTAGTTGACGCCAATTTTAACAAATTGAATTAACAATTTCTCTTTTGCAGTCTACCTACATTCCAACTTTTTGTTACACTTGTGATTAAGTGCATGATGGTAGATAGGTAGGTAGTCGTTTCACTTACGACGATAATAATTTGTCAATTTTTGAATGACGATATTGATGAGTGAACAACATGAAATTGTTATGTACTTATGTAGGTATGTATTTAGGTTACCTAGTACCTTTGTTGAACTAGTTTCTACTGTACTGGGATCATTGTTTAAGTGAATAAGTATTTAACTACCACCATAACGACAATAATATGATTACCTAGGCACAATAACGATACGATATAGAAGCAAGATAAGTTAAACAAAGTGGGATACAGCCCGTGTCTTTGACCTTGTTAAGATATTCCTTGTTGTTCATGGTTTGACGCAGCTCTTACCAAGGTTGTGATATCTATCACTATTGTTTGTTCAAGTTTAGCTTCAAACAGCCACTTATTATAAAAGGAGTAGTCTCGCTTGTCGACACTAATGCGATAATCTCACAAAACACTCGCGTCACGTCGCTTTATTTTAGGACACAGCGTAGGTATCTACCTCAAAGCATGTGTGTACTATTCCAATTATAACCTCTCTAACACAGTGCAAAAATAGATCTCTAATAACTCTACGTGATCCAACTGAAATGTGGAATAGGCGTTCATATTCATATTCCGTAAAATTTGTAGAGACAACACAATACAAACCAACTCTTATCTCCTAAATATCAATACTGTCCTCTCGGTACATAAAATGTAGTTTATGTATATACGAGTCATTTTAAGTATATCTCTACATCTATTTATGTAGGTGTTCAAATTTAATATTTTATTTATATAAATGTTTTATGTTCTTCTGAATAAATTTGTTTAGGTACTTGCTTACTCGATGCACCTTTCACTTTTCTCAATCTCTCAAGGGTTATCTGGAAGACATCCCTTAAAGGGATAAGTTCGACTTATATTCATTGTATTATATTCATTGTATTGTTCTCGTTTTTCTTTTGTACAATAAAGTGTTAACATACATACACATACCTACATACAATTGGCCACCATTTAATGTGTAGCCTATGCGGGGCTATAACTTGTTTGTTTAAGATAAGATAAGATGATTTATTTGTAAAAATTATATATTACATACTAAATAAATAAAACGAGTGAATCTGCGGGCTATAGCCCTCACTGATAGCGCCCTTCGCTCCCTCTCCATATATAATATCGTCATCGTTTTTGAGGTAGGTACTTTACTATATTTTACATTGTCATCTCAAGTCAAAGCAGGGGTTGGGTGACGTGTAGTTTGTGGTGTCACACAGTAGTTTGTTAAAATAAAATTTTCAGTTCTTTGTCATAAAAAAAATAAGAAAACGAAGAGTTTTGTTAAACTCTCCAGCATGAGACGAATCCAATGACATAGAAAACATTCAAGACTCAGAAACAAATACCAGCTGGCGCTCATTAAATCATCAGTCATCAGTGTCGTCATACTAATTGGTATTTACCCATAGGTACCGGGAATCGAACCCTGACCCGCTAGCCACTGGCTTCGTAGGCAGGGTTCCTAGTGTTACTGTTACTACCACCGAGGCCAACGCGGCGTCAATATTTCTGCAAACTTATGTAGTTATATACTCTTAGTGAATAGGGAATTCATGGTAATTCGTCATAATTCTTAAAAGTTTAGCTGAAAGTTAATGTAGGAGAAAGTAAATGACAGCGTGTCACCACATTTATAAAAGTAGGTAGACGTCAAATCGCATTTTAATGTACCTAACTGTATTTGTTTCTGTCTTTCTCAAAAGCATCACGCGCTATTGCAAGAATACCATGCGGAAAAGAGAGTCGCATAGCGGTAAAGCGTCACCGCTGATTAAGAACCCATAATAGATCAAGAACAGAATCGCTCTTGCATCTTGCATCCTATAAAATCATACAACGATACGTCATAATATACCGGATCAGATCAGGGCCGAGATTTTACGCGGTAAAAGCTATATCGTCTTTACCCTGTTAATCCTGTTATCGTACTGTCAACACGTTACGTTACTTACGTGACGTTACGATAGCGTCGATAGCTCTTATTTACTTCATAGTAATGACTAATGGCATACGATATGGTTCTTACCGCCAAGAATAGGGGCTCAGATATATTCAGAAAAAATTATAATGGGTTACGGTTTTTTTCATCTAACTATAGTCTTGCCGTTTCATGAAAACGCGTGATTTAATTCGCAAGTTCGCGCAAACGCGAGATCTGTATGATAAAACACCGGGCAAGAGCATGCTTAGTTCCGAGGCCGTTACTACAAAGTACAAACACATTCAACTATCTCCAAAACAACAAGTAATGAATGTTTTTTCATCTTTTATTTGGTGCGGTCTTACTTAGATGATTTTTAGTAGGTATTAATACTTTAGTCGCCTGTATCTCAAGATTTTTTCAAGTTTAATATTATATTTCCTAAACGTTCCCCAAAATTAATAAATTTTAAGTGCTCCATTTACACATCACTCGATCACCTTTCCTTTACATGTCTGTGAGGTACCCGATTACTTTTTCGGGTTCCGTAGTTAAACAAGGAACGTTTCGCCACGCCCGTCCGTCCGTCAGCTCGTCCGCAGCCTAGCTCAGAGACTCTTAGTACTAGAAAAACTGCAATTTGGCATGTATATTACACGCCGAAGAAGTGGTAAAAAAAAACTTGAAATATTTTTTTTTAGTGTACCTACCTCGTAACTTGGGGTTGTATTTTTTTCTCGTCTATCCCATAGTGCGGGGGGTCGTTGGATAGGTCTTTCAAAATTATTTGAAAACAATTTTCGATTACCTAAGGGATCCGTTTATGAAATTATTAAGCTTTGAAGCACTAGTTTTATCACCAAAATGTCTGAGGTAGTGGTGCCCAATTTGTTCTATGATGGGACGCCAATCCCCTTTTCTACAACTGTGAGAAACTTGGGTGTCACTATAGATCAGACTTTATCTTGGTCAGCCCATATTAACCATGTCAGCCGCAAACTTTTTGCTTCACTGCATTCTCTGAGGAGGCTGCAAAATTTCTTACCCTTAAAAACTAAACTCACCCTTGCCCGCTCTCTCCTACTTCCACTTCTGGATTACGGTGACATTGCGTTCATTGATCTGAAGGAGGAGCTACTTGACAAGCTTGAGCGTTTGCAGAATGTCTGCATCAGATACGTATTTGGTTTACGGAAATATGACCACGTGTCACAGTTCCGTGCGCAGCTTAACTGGTTGCCCATTTGTCGTCGCCGAGACGTGCATGTCCTGTCTTTGCTCTTCAACATCCTTTTCCTTCCTACTTCTCCTTCTTATCTTTCTAAAAGGTTTAGTTATTTGGCTTCTGGTAGTAGACACCGCTTGCGGTCAAGCAACAATCTTACTCTCGCTATCCCTCCTAACAAGACACACACTTATGCTAAATCCTTCACGGTACACTCTGTCAAACTATGGAATGGGCTACCGCTGGACTTAAGGCAGTCTCAGTCAGCGATGTCGCTTAAAAGGAAGTTAAAAAGGTTGTGGTTGGATGAGTAGTGTTTACTGTTTTAATCCTTAAAGGCTATCTAGTCAGTAATGTTTCATTTCGACGTCATGTATTTATTTATATTCAAGTATGTATAAGTACATAACAAGTATATGTACAAATAAATAGATACATGTATATATGACTATTTACTTATGTGAGTGTTTATATATATATATATATGCTGTACTATATAATTATATTTATATTTGTGTATGTGATGTTTATTTATTTATATATATCGTTTATGGATATTTAGCTGTAGAAATATTAGTTTATTTATTTTTGGTGCAAATCCTTGTAATCTTGCCTATCCTCGTACAGTTTACTCTTTCATGGTCAGGTTAACTGGAAGAGATCCCTTAAAGGGATAAGTTCGCCATTGTACAAGTTAATCTTAAGTTTATGTACGAATTTACTTGTAATTGTTTTTTTATTTTTTGTGCAATAAAGAGTTTACATACATACATACACTAGTTTTTGTTAGAGTCAAAATAAAAATCCTAAATTAAAGCACATTATAATGAATATGAAAGGAAAATTATCACTATATTCACTTCACTTGATTGATTCCGAGATACAGGCGACGAAAGTGTTTATACCTACTAAAATCACCTAAGACCACCAAATAAATTTAACTAAGCAGATGAGATTTTTGTGTAGTAACGGCTTCGGAACCCTACACTGAGCATGGTCAGACATGCTCTTGCTCGGTTTTTAAATTTTATTTTACAACTTTGGCGGCGTAATTTAAAGGTAGTTAAGTACCTATAACTAACTATGCCAAAATGCAGCTTTGTAGTACCAAGACTCGCCGAGGTAAACCGCCGACGCAAAACTATAGTTAGGGGTTGCTTGTTGGCTACGGAACCCTAAAATCAGTAAGAAACTAAAATACTGCGTTTACGCTTAGAGTTATATAACCCTATACGCGATAAGAAACCCCTAGTTTTTTCGTGAAAACACAAGTTTGGTGATCCTACGCCGACGGCCGGTATATAGGTATTATATTATTATTATGTAATTCTGGGATTACAGGCGTGAAGGTATGTATGTATGTATGTATGTAAGTATGAATTTTTAAATACAGGTATAAAAATACTAAAGTGGTTTGATTTTTTAATGTTTAAAAAGTTTTGTGGATTTTTGACGGTATGAGGTACGTGGGGTGGGGTGGGATTCGTTTTAACCCGGGTCCGACTCGGCGCCCTCCCGCCTCGCCCACAAAGCCGACGCTAGCGATATTTATGCATTCATCTGATATTAATAGAACTTCACAAAATTCTATTTTTAAAAGCGATTTCTAAAGTGCCAAGCGATTTCGCATGACACTGAGCCCTCGCGTAAATAAAATATTACATTCGCGCAAGACTGAACCGGTAACATAAATAAATAGGTTAAATCTAAATTAGGATTTGCATTTAAATAACACTAAATTCGAAGCTTGTATGTAGGAATGATTTAGACATTTTTACGGCTTTGGACACATTGGTACAATTTCCATATTTGTACAAATTATAAATCCACTGCTATTGGACGGAGCCCTGCCTGTGTGAAGGGCTCCTATTTCTGGGCGATTTGCCCTTCGGGCATCTAAAGATACCTAACGAACCTAACCTACCTACTTTTGCAAAATAAAAATGATTTTAGCTACCTGGGTATGAATTTCAAGAATTGTACAAATATGGAAATTGTACCAATGTGACCGTACCTACCTATTTTTACAATGCGACAAAACAAAAAAAACGTAGTAATGTAACGTTTCTGTATATTTTTCTCTTTTATTGTTCCATTTATGGTCTGGTGTGTGTCTGTATGTCACATTGACTCTTTCTCAGAAATGATCAGTCTCAAAGCTGAAATTACACAAATTGATATTTATAACGCACTAGAAAATAGAAATAAAAACATCATCATCATGTCAGCCGAAAGACGTCCACTGCTGGACATAGGCCTCCCCCAAGGCTCTCCACTCAGACCGGTCTTGTGCTTTTCGCATCCACCGCTTTCCCGCGATCCTTACAAGGTCGTCACTCCATCTTGTTGAAGGCCTACCCACAGCTCGTGTCCCGGTCCGCGGACGCCACTCAAGAACCTTCTGACCCCATCGGCCATCAGTCCTGCGTGCGATGTGCCCCGCCCACTGCCACTTCAGTTTAGCTATTCTTCGGGCTATGTCGGTAACCTTAGTTCTCCTGCGGATATCATCATTTCTGATTCTATCACGCAGAGAAACCCCGAGCATAGCCCTCTCCATAGCCCTCTGATGGATGGATGTAGTTGTGTACAAAACTTATATGGACACTAAAATGTATACTAAATGTAGTAACATATCGACCATTCAAACATTAATATTTATTGGGTACTCAATTATTATTAGCGGTTAATTAATTAGAAGGGTTTGATATTTGCGTGACGCGCGAATTAGAAAATCGATTTGCCTGCTAATTAGAAAAACTACGCGTTTATTAGATTTTGTACTTTATCAAATAAATTGCTGTATCTGCTAGAGAAAAAAAATATGCTTCGTCCTCCTACTTTTTAAGTTCCCTATCTATCATTAAAATCAGTTATTTAAAATTAAAAAAACCCGATGAACTGAACTGAATAAACTGAATAAATTACACAAGTTTATTGAATCTAAGGACACCTCATAATTCATAATTCATAATGCTAAAATCAGTCGAGCCGTTTAAGCTATTCATACATACATAACATAAAGACATTCAACTTTAAATAAAGTGATTTAGACTCAACAGAGAATGGTTTTTGTAATATTTTACAATATGCCGACCTAGTATTGTATTGTAACTCATCAGCCGTTATAGTTTGCTCCACTAGACTAAATTCTGCCTTAGGTTACTTAAAGGGTCATCATGGCTTACCTACTCTGTCTATCTCTGAATGCAATGCCTTACTTTTTTCCCGGAAAATAATTCCCCTTCAGTTGGACCCCTCGGTGGATGACCAACGGTTTCCGGTCGTAGATAAAATTAAATTTCTGGGCGTTTACTTTGATACAAAAATGTCCGGAGTAATACACTCAAACTACTTACATTACCAGTAAATGTGAAAAGAGTGTAAAAGTGATGCACAAATGTGTTTAAAAAAAATCCTTTACAATACAATAGGCCGTCGTCACTTTGATTATGCTTGCTTCATTTTAGAGCCCTACACCTGTAGTAAGCTTGCATTAACCGTACTAGATAAAATTCAGGCAAAATGTCTGCGCATAGTTACTGGTGCCATGAAATCATCTCCGACAAACGCGTTACAGCGCAGGCAATACTTGTTTTGGCTGACGGTTTTTTTTTAAACATTGCTCATTATCCCTCTCACCCTCTTATGTCCAGGCTTAAAACTCTATCAGAGGTGGTTACTACACTTACTACGTCTAAGTACAGGGAAAACAAGGATCTATCTCCACTAATTAAATAGTTCAACAAATTTTCCCCCATTCCTTTTTACCAATTTGATAAAAATGACACCTTTTGTTTTGACTATGGAATAGTAAAATATCTATTTCAACCTTCAGTTGTTTTAGATTTAGGTATTGGTAAAAAAAATCACCCAACGTCAATGCTTACTTTAATTGTTATAATGAATAATATAATACAAGTATAATAGAATTGTTGGTTAAGAATTTGTACTGACGCTTCAAAGATATCCTCATTAGACTGTGTTGGTTCTGCTATATTGAGACCCGAAATACAAAATTATCATAAATTTGAAATCCCCTCTATCCTCAATATTTACTGGAGAGTCTTTAGCATTATATGAAGCTATATCCTATATAAGATCACATAATCTAGGTAAAACTATGGGTTTAACTGATTCATTGAGTTGTCTCGAAGATTTGTTGGGTTTTCCATTCCATTGTAGGGATAACTTGTATTCTATTTAACCTTAAACGTTAAAGAAAAACTGAGGGAATGCAATCTCGCTGATCTCCAGGTAATCTTGGCTTGGATCCATAGTCACTGCGGCATTACGGGAAACGAAAAGGTAGATTTGTGCGCTAAAGAGGCTATCCAACAAATAGCAATAAATGCTTCAGCCGAGACCTGAGATCCTGTGATACTTGTTGTACCTAATTGGGTTCTATGTTGCGAGATTGTGTTTTTTGCAGAGTGTAGGTATTGGAAGGACGTACTACCGAACACTACTTTCTCTACCGTTCTGTCGAAAAATATGCTGGCAATTAAGATACCTACGTCATCTGCGCGCAAAGGCGTTCCTCAAAAAGGAAGGTAATTTACCTAACTACTATTTAATTGCTTCGCGGCCGCTGACACGCACGCATCAAAGACAATACAATTTTTACTATAGAAAAGTAAGAAATATATTTCATAAAAAATGCAGTCTTACGTTTTTCGAGGCTGAAGAAATTATACTGTAACTGTAAAAGGAAGAAAGGATGTCTCATTTCATTTGTAAATACCGTAAATATTTTTTACAGTTTGTTTACGTCTCGCCATTTTGTTTAAAAAATTTGCACCGGTGTCACTATCACCTGTGAAACATGAGATACACAATTTGATATCGCATGAGTGCGATAAAGACGGTAGCTTCACGTGAGCCGGCACTTGTCTTGGCGAGACGGGCGAGCAATTTGAAACAACTATTTATCTCTTTCTAACAATAGCGTTCGCTACGGATTGCCGTCTTTGTCTGTACAAATATGGTAATGTAATCTAGCAACCGATAGTAATTGGCGACAGGTTTTATATGTGTTTAGTAGTGAACGAACAGCGGAATAATAAAACTTGCTAAAAAAACTAGTCAAAGAAGATATACCTTCGTTTGATTCATCTAGATAAGTATATGATAAGGTTTAAGTTTTTGAACAATTCATCTATACAATAATGAGATTTAAATTCGAGAAAGGTTGGTTGTGAAATCCGGACTTTCCGCAGCGGTTCTCAAACAATTTTGACACGGGAAAGATCGGACGTGGTTAAAATTCAATTTACTTTTTTTGGGTTATTTTTGAAGTATTGTGAGTTTGTAGCGCGAACAGGAAAAGAGCGGATAAAAATATTTATGAACCATACGCGTAAGCTGTACACGGTTCATTTGAGAACATATAATTTAGTTATAGTCATTACAGTCCGATGTCACCCCGAGAACGTCCGATGTTTCCCAGGAAAAAAATAACACAAACACTGATTTTAAACCAAAACGGCGTATTATTATGAAGAAATCAAAAATATGTATTGAAAATATATATCATACTTATTCATAACAAAAAATTACGATTTGAGGAATCGTTAGCAAATGTAATAAAAAAATTAAACTCTGAAGGCTTGTAAAATCTATCCAAATACCTACAAACGAAATTCCTACACACCTACTGTTGCGTATGCAACATTTATTGTGTATAACTTCAAAATGTATTTATTAATTGTTCCAAAAAGGTTTATAATTTTTATATTTAATTTCCATGTTAATTCATTTAATTATTTTACTATCATATAACTCATAACCTTTCAGATCTTAACGTAACAGAATGTAATAACAAAACGCAGATTTGGGCTTCTCCCTACCACTAAATTTAACGTTTTGTTAACTTCAAAATTATGCAAATCACTTCCCTCACCACCTTCGATCTGCTTAGGCACTATTTCTGCACAACCAGTACCTATTAAAATACAGTACATTTAAATAGAATTTTATTTCAAAGCTGTTAGGAAATCCTTCTTAATCAATTTCCTGCACGAAAAAAACATTTAAAAACATTGTTTTTTTTTATACTTTGTCAGGTTCCAAATTTGGATTATACAATTTTTTGTTTTTTTTGTTTTTTTTTTTATGTCATAGAGAAGGCAAACGAGCATACAGACCACCTGGGGCCCCAGACAAGATGCATTACGCCAACTCGCTTTTCTATTCGTTTCATTTTTAAACCAATCGCTTCACTTGTAGATGACGTGATACGAAAAGTCACGTGATCTAGCAGTGACGCGATTGGTTTAAAAACGAAACGAATAGAAAAGCAAGTTGGCGTAATGCATCTTGTCTGGGGCCCCTGATGGTAAGTGAATCTGTGACCCATAGACATTCGCATTCACAAGACCGCAATCCTAAGACTGCAAATGCACTGCCAACCCTGAGGACTAAGATGGAATGCCTCTATGCTAGTCATTTCACCGGCTGTCTTATCCCCAAACCGGAACACAACAATGCAAACACTGCTGCTTGGCGGTAGGTTAATGGATAAAATGGTGGTACCAACCCGGACGGACCCTGCACAAGGTCCTCCCACAAGTAAAAGTTTGTACGATTAGTATTCATCTAAAACGATTTTGAACAGTTTATATCGCGTTAGGATATAATATTTTTTTTAATAATATGTTGAGAGAAAGTTAAACAAAATTACATAAATCTAATTGTAATGTTGATATTGCTATCGTTACTAAAAAAACACCAATTTCAAAATGCTGCTGTCAAACATGATATGACTGACACTTTGTGCGTGACGTGACCTCAACTCTCGTGCTGTGCTGATACTTAAGTAGTCCACCCAACGAAGACCAAATACTGTCTCTCAGGGGAAAAAACGAAAACTCGTGTCGTGTTTAAGCGAATTTTTGAATAGTTGTAGAGAACTAGAGAATGGTGTTTTAAACCACATACTAAAAGTACTGATGGGTGGGGGTGTAATTCGCTTATACATGAGTTTTTTCCCCTGATTTTGCTTCGTTGCTTAGGCACTAACCTTACGATAACTTTAAGTGGAGGTCTGGCATGATGATGTTGTTAAGATAAGATAAGATAAGATATGAACACAGGATAGGACCTCTTGATTTAAAATGTTATGAATAATAAAAGGTTGAGTACCATTCCGTCGCGTACGCGTTTTTAAACATATTCGTCCGAACATTCGTTCGTTGTCCGATACTTTTCGTTCGGTCGCTGTTTATGTCCGCCGCTCGCACAGCCAATGTTGCCAGATCTCCTGTTTTTACAGGAGATCTACTAGTTTCGGGGTGTGCCTACTGTTCTACTGTTGTCCCCAAAAAATCTACTGGATTTTACAATTTCGCCTGTCAAAAAAAATGTATGCACATTACTTGTCAAGGTTCTTGAAACGAGTGTAGAGCGGCCTTAAATTCAATCGTAGTATGTCAATAATGCCAATTCCTGAACGAAACGAAATGAGCGATGTAAGAATCTGTCTGTGGTCTAAGGTTAGTTGAATCTTGAATTGAATATCTAACTTTTCTAATCTAAGTCTAACTGAGAGAAACAGAAACTGAAACTAAGTTTGTTTGCTTTACTTACTATCACTTAGTATATTTTTTTTTTATTACACTTATTGTGGATTTGCCTTTTTTCAATCGGGCGAGCTATTATTTAACAATATACCTAATTCACCTTTTAAATCACGCAGAGTTCCTAGTGTTAGAGTAAAATTAAGTAAATCAATACAACCTAAACCATTATATTCATCCTTTGTAGTAAATGAAATTGAAGTAAATAAATCAGAAAATGAATAAACCGAGGAATAACACAAATAGCACATGCATTTAGGTAAGTTTTATGGAATAAATATTGTCTACTGTTTTTGTTTCAAATCTCCTGTTTTTTAGGGCATGTATCTACTGATTTTTTTAGATTAGACCTGGCAACACTGCGCACAGCGCACAGATTGTCGGAGTCAGTCAGACAGCTAGTCGAGCGGAAGATAATGTGCAGTTCGTTTGCGCAAATCGTCGTTTGACTGCATCTAGGTGCAGTTACGAAAAACGATACGATACTATATAGTTGCTTTGTCTCGTTTTAAAACTTATCTCGATCGTTACATTTTGCTCCTATCGATTTTATGTACATCAAAAGTTATTTTGTCGATATCGTAACTGGGGAGCATTGAGTAGTTATTGAAATGTAATGTTATTGTTATTTGATTAAGCAGCACAAGTGTCATTGCGAAAAATCAGTCATCCGTATCAAGTTGTGTGTCGAGCACTACCAGTGTCATAATCATTTCATTTCCCCTGCTCAAAAGGACTGCTAACCTCTATGAAACGTGTTAAGTGATAATAAGGGTGAAATTCCTAGATCGTGAAGTGGTGAAAAAAACATCAGACAGTATCCGTGGTTGGCACCTATTTACTCACCGGAACAGCAAATGTTATTTTAAGGTTTGTACCTATTTCTACAACACCTGGGATCTAAACCGACGTTCACCCAGGTATCTATCTTTTAACTTATTACGAAACAGGTGTGTAAAGAGAAGTCTTTTTTAATGTGTCATATAAGTGTTACAATGTAATATTAGCACCATGTGTAGGTTGGTGAAGTTGCATTGCACTTTGCAGTTTTGTGAGGTAAGCGAATCATATTCTTTCAGATAATTAGTAACAATAAAATAGTGTCCTCCGATTTATATTACTATTTAGGTTCTTTTAAAAACGGCCAGTATTACAATTCAGTTAAAATCGGAATATTGTTAGTTTTAGCAACACTGCTTAATGAAACGAGTGCATATTTTGTAAATGTCTGTTTTACCTTCCAAGGTCATGCAAACAAAGCTACAGCTGTCTAGCCAACCAGTTGGGAATAATATGGTGTTACCATATCAAATGCATTAACATGTTGTACTTAATCCTAATAAATTCTCATTTTTTTTAATTAAGGGAGGTATCCTGATGTTGTGACATTTAATATTTTACATAAGAAAGTGCTGGAATTGGACAGTAGCCATAAATCAAAGAATTGAATTGAATTGAAGTGCTGGAATTACAAATCAATACCTACCTGCTGTCATGTTTAAGTAGTGATCTGCTGAATTGGACCCTGACATGAATACTACCTCATTCCTGACAACAGTGGGCCGTTTCACGAAGCTACAAGTTACAAATTACAAGTTCACAAGTAACAAGAGCAAAAAGTTACAATTTACAAGTACAAGTGTTTCTCGAACGCGGCCTTCCATGGTAGAATAATAGGATCGTATGGTAATCTCGATTACAAGTGAATGACATCTCGATTTAACAAGTCCCTATTAAAAAAAAGTTTGTTGATGTTTTAACGTTTCTAAATGTCAAATCTTGAAATATTTATATTTATAATCTGTAAATCCGATGATGTCTCCACTCCAGTCTCGTGGAGTCTTCGGAGTTGTCTCTCGTTATCGTTAAAATTTGAAAGTAGGTACGGGAGTTATTTTAGTTATTATGGAAAGCAACCGGAAATTTTTGAAGGCAACACTTCTAAAAGAAGTGGTCATCCGAAACCTTTCGTTAAATTCGTAGTCCGTTCGAAACTGTATTTATTCTCATTCGGAATATTCTTGGTAACCGCTGGCTACCTCGGGCATCATCTTCGTCTTCCGAATCAGACTCCCACGAATTCCACATTCCACAAGCTTATGGAAGTTCACTTAATATTTACTGACAAAATAACAATACCTAACAACAAACTTTAACAGAAAATTAAACTCTACGACGGTACGACATGAGAGTGACGTTTTAAAACAAACCAGGTAGGTACAGTCAACGGCATAAATAAGTGACCATTTATGTACCTTGTCGCTTTCAATCGTTTCACAATTTTGTATAATATTTCAAACACAACGTTAAAGTGACAAGGTACATAAATGATCACTTATTTATGATGTTGACTGTACTATAGTATGAATGATTTGACAGCGACTCTAACAAATTACAAGTTTACTTAGCTCGGAAGCTAGGTAGTTTTTTTTACTAAGTGACAAGTACAAGTTGACAATGTAACAAAATTTTCGAGAAACGTTAGTTCGATTGAAGCAATTTCTAACAATAAAATAAAAAAAAATGTCTATGGTTCAAATTTTACACTTGTAACTGGAATTTTACAAATTGTAGAAAAGTAGCTTCGTGAAACGCTTGTAGTACCTTTTTTCACCAATGTTGCCAGTTTACACTTGTAAAATTGTAAATTGTAGCTTCGTGAAACGGGCCACTGGTCTTTCTTTTAAGAATCTTAGACCTCAAATGGTTTTGAAATTCAAAATATTTTTGTCACACTAAAGGTATTGTTGAGTTATCAAGTGAATGTTGTTGAGTTAAGTGGGTATATGTAAAAAAAATAGGCATACTTGCATATGGACAGTTTTTGGACTATAATTTATCACATAACTGAAATGTATTTTATTCCTAAATAATTTGTAAGTAGGCAATAAAGTAGGTAATCCAGTTGTGACCATACCTACTTAACTGTAAAATATAGTCAGAAACTATATTTTATGCATAATTTTACTTTCATTATTACAATTAACTCTGGTACAAACAAACAGTTTCATGCAGGGACCGGAAAATCCCCTTTATTTGATTTAGTCTATCTATCAGGTAACTACATCATATGCTCTCCCAAACGTTAGTGAAACCCCTAACCCTAAGAACGAAAACCTTTTAAAGGGTAAGAGGTTCCGGTCCCTGGTCTCATAGTGCACCTTTTAATAACAAAAATTCAAATTATTTTATCCTTTTCTGGGAGGTAATAAAGCTCTTTATCTGGTATGATCCTGCACTGCCTTACGAGCTTCCTCCTAAGACATGCCTAAGGACACCAGTTCTTGATGCCTCCCTTTCTAATGTCTACATGTTTGTATTTAAGTGCACACATGCCAGCCAGGGACCGGAACCGCTTACACATTAAAGGGTTTTCGCTAGGGTATAATTGACAGGTTTTTACATACCCTAACAATGCTATAAGCAAAAGTTTGACTTACCCCAATGAAAAGCTATCCCATATAAGCGCTTACCAATTCCTTAAACCCTCATTAGGCTTTCCCTATCAAGTGTTTATTGAACAGCTTCAAGCTATTTTAATCTCTATGTGTAGTCCATACAAAATATTTTTGCACTACTTAGCAATTGATAGGATATCCACACACATAGGCTTGAAACCAACCAATCACATGAATTTGCGAAACAGAGTCAACGGCAAATGCTAAGTGCTTAAATCCGAAACCCTTATGAAACTGGTAACCTCAATAGTTGTAGTTAACAAGTTCAAAGCAGCTGCCATATCATTAGGGTAAGCCTATTGATAGGGATAAGCCAACATTTGGGAGAGCATATGATGTAGTTAGTCTCTCAGGTTTTTAAACAGTTAAATTTATATTTTGAATACATTTCCTGTCCATATTATGTTATGTGACACAGGTGCTTTTATTCTAAATCTAAGTTTAATTAATTAATTGCTTTCACTCCCGTTGAGGTGGATTTCATCAATGTCGAGTTATTTATATACACTTCCATAGAGGTATTAGAGAAATAATTACATGGATATCACATGAGAAGATAATATTATTTTTCGGTAAAAGAGTATTTTCTCTAATGGACTAAAGAGAAGCAGATGGGGTTATGTCCTCGCGCTTCAGTTTAGTCAGGTGCTTTTATTGACCTTTCTGATAATTTTACAACTAAATATAAGTTATGTAAACTCACTATAGTACTCAGCCTCAAGTTCATCATACAGTTGTTATTATTAGTGTTCCCGAGGACTATAGGCTTTTAGCCTTTTTTTGGAGGCTAGAATCGTAATCAAGGGGCTTGAAAGGCTAAAAGCCTATAAAAACTTTTAGTCCTTTAGGCTAGGCCTATTCAAGACAGTTTATTCCCACTAGTTCAGTTGTCCAGTTCAGTTGACTGAACTAGTGGGTTTTTTTTTTCTCGTTTGTTCAGTTGACTGAACCTGGCCAAAACGTGTATCCTAAAAGAGAGGTCGGTTTAGGTTATGTTAGATGTTCAGCAGGCCCAAAGGACCAAAAACACCCAGAAATAAGAGCTACGCGATAGCGGTGCTCCATCGACACTTAAGCATATACCCCCTTCGTCCACATTCGTAACTAAAATTTCACAACTGAACAAATGAGAAAAAGAATCCCACTAGTTCAGTCTACTGAACTGGACAACTGAACTAGTGGGAGTAGAGGTTCAAGGCTACCGGTTGGAGGTCGAAAAGGTCTTGCCAAGACCTAAGCTATTTTATGGCTAGACTGACAACAGTAACGCTTAACCCTCTGAAATGGCTATGAAGGCTATGAAAGCTATGAAACTCTTAGTCCTCAAGGCTAAGCTTCTATTCAAGATTATCAAATTTAGTTTTTTTTTTTTATGGTATTGGAAGGCAAACGAGCACACAGGCCACCTGATGGTAAGTGGAAACTATGACCCATAAACATTCGCATTCACAAGACTGCAAATGCACTGCCAACCCTGAGGACTAAGATGGAATGCCTCTATGCTAGTCATGTCACCGGCTGTCTTATCCCCAAACCGGAACACAACAATGCAAACACTGCTGCTTGGCGGTAGGTTAATGGATAAGATGGTGGTATCAACCCGGACGGACCCTGCACAAGGTCCTCCCATATGTAGATTAAGTCTTAATTAAATTGTAAGGTATTTATTAATTAATGAATCCTGAGCGACGCGAGTGACTACGACAAAAAGAAAGATTTAAGCGAAAATAGACATTTGATTACGAAAAACGGAAGGTAAAATTAATTAAAATGCACATTAAAATTGGAACAAGGAGGTTGTATAGCATTGAGATGGATGTCGAATATATTGGTGTGTTCTAAATTCAAACACCAAAACAGTGATTAAAAGTGCTTTTTATTCACTGTTTTCAGTTATAAAATGAGACTTGTAGGGGGAATGGTATAAACATTATTTTATTATTTAAATAAATACAATGTAAAAATACATGTTGTTTATTTCATAATTAATTTTATGGATGATGGCATTAATGGCTTTCTTAGGCTAAGTCTCAAAAAAAGCTTTAGCCACATAAGCCTTTTACTTGAAAAAAAATACTCTATCACAAAAAAGGCCAAAAGGCTTTTATAAGCTCATAGGCTTTTTGAAATGACGAGTATTTTAAAGCCCTGCTTTATTACCATAGCCCTAAAACGGAACCAATAGACTTAAATTTAGGCCTAAAAGCCTATAGTCCTCGGGAACACTAGTTGTTATCTATACTATTGTCTATTAATAAAGAGAACTGGAATACTATAACACTGCACAAATATTATCGATATTTCTAGCTTTAGATAGAAGGGCTTTTAGCAATATAATGAACGATGATGAAATGAATGATAATGAACGCAACTTCGCGCTACTTATATTTTGTGTTTAATGGCAATCGGTTACAGACTAAGCGACAATTACTGCCAATACTTATATTTATTTATTATTATTTATTTATTTGATGGCAACATTGGCAACCGGTCGCAAAATCCAGCAACCATTTCTGCCAATGTCAAGGTTATATTTATTTATTTCAGTAAAAATCTAATTCAATAACAAACTGACAAGCCGCAAAATTTTAATTGACAAGCGCAAGGCAACATTGCCATGTGAAAATTGATTACTTTTTACTTTTAAATTTGTCATGAGATTCCACTTACCATCAGGTGGCCTGTGTGCTCGTTTGCCTTCCTATGATATAAAAAAAAAAAAAAAAAACGATTCTGTGAGACTTAGGCGCTGTCTCCACGAGCGAGAGAATCGCGGGCGATATTATCGTCGTGCCACGTATTTCTATACACTCTCTATGGCGCTGTCTCCACGAGCGATTCTCTCGCTCGTGGAGACAGCGCCTTAGATACAAAAGACGGCGGCTACTCTTTGAGGTATGATTAGGAAAAATAAATGACATTTGGTAATAGTCAAATTGACAGTAATTGTTTATTTGGCTGCTTTCAAAGCCATCAAAAACTAAACAAAAAATTTACGCTCTGAATATTTTTACACAACTTGACCTATTACTAGATATTTCAAAACGATCTAAAGGTATGTGATGAATTATGATGTCCATCATTATATGAATAGGTAGGTATCTTGTTTGTTATTCTTCTTATTTTATGATCGTGGCATGGTTAGTTTAAGAGCTACAATTTTTGAGCGTATGTTTTCCATGAATCACGCTCGACATAACCACCTTGTAGTGCTTTATTGTACCTTTAAGTGTATATCTATAACACATTAGTGTATAAAGACAGTGTGCTTCAGCTAAAATGTTTTACTTTAATACTTTTCACTTTTACTAACAAGGAAGGGTACCCAACTGTCCGACTCCGATTTGATTCATTTTGATATATGTTATAGAGTAGTCTAAAATAACGGACACGTATTTTTTTTTAGCTGCCCAAACTCAACCTGTTAGGAGAAAATGGCCTTCAAAGTACTGAAAATTGACCAAACCTTCTAATTTCCGAGAAGAGATTTGTTCAAAAAAATTGATAATTAATTACTGGTTTCGTTATATGTTGGAGAACATGAATAAAGAATCGGGACGTGTTTTGTCATTTCACCACAAACTCATTTTTTATATAATAAAACACATGTCAAAGTTTCATAAATTTCGTCGCTACACCACTTCCTTATGGTTATTTTTTTGCTTAAAAACTTTTTGTCCATGATCATGGTTTATGCTACTGAACAAAAAAAAAAAAAACAATTGGCGGTTTTAAACTATTATAAAAAAATAACTGAACTTTTTATTATTTTCATTGCCGTTGTCATATCTTCAATTTCAACCTACAACCAACAAAAACCTATTTAAAGTACCTAAATAAAAGATGACTTTAAATACTCCAAACATACTATACCAGACTGTTTATAGTACAGTGATGAACATTCTGACATCAAACGTAAACCCATATGTATTTGATGAGTCATTATTTTCACTTTATGATGTAAGTATACTCATACATATGCTTTATTGTTATTCAAATCAAATTGGTTATGGCGGGGTTGATTTATTTTTGTATTTTATTTCAGGTTAATATTGTGAAAAAGAAGTTATCCTTACTAAACTTACCAAGAACTATTTTATGTCAAATATTTTTTGACCTGATTCCCGATTGTGAATTAATGCTTTCGGAAGAAAATATTATTTTGTGCCGAAAATGCAGTTTGCGGAAATAATAATGATTTTGGTTACAAGCACCCCAAACAGTTATTGATAAGCGATGGCTTTTGCAAAAACTATTGAAAATTGTTATATCGAGTGTGGACATTATTATAACTGCACCTGTGTTCAATATGTTCAGAAAAAATGCGGAGGCGTGTATTATACGTAAAGAAATGAACGAAAGATAATAATATAATAATATCAGGGGACAATGTCACACCAATTGACCTAGTCCCAATTTAAGCTCTAGGCTTGTACTATGGGTACTAGACAATGATATAAATACTTATATAGAGTAGAGTAAGAATTCATTCATTCGAGCATTCGTGTATGAATACAAAACTTTTAATGTTAACTTAAAATAAATGGTTTAAATTGACATCTGTAATATGTTTCTTTGAGTATGCAAATAAAACTTAACCTCTTCAATTAAATCCAAACTGATTTTACCATTCAGTTTTTATATACAGTGTGTACCTTTTGAGTCGACTTTACGATATATATTAGTGTAGCGACGAAATTTATGAAACTTTGACATGTGTTTTTTTATATAAAAAATGAGTTTGTGGTGAAATAACCAAACACGTCCCCATTCTTTATTCATGTTCTCCAACATATAACGAAACCAGTAATTAATTATATTTTTTTTTGCACAAATCTCTTCTCAGAAATTAGAAGGTTTGGTCAATTTTCAGTACTTTGAAGGCCATTTTCTCCTAACAGGTTGAGTTTGGGCAGCTAAAAAAAAATACGTGTCCGTTATTTTGGTATACTCTTGGCTCGTCTCAGTCGTTTTTTGTCACGTTCTTAAATTCGTCCCTTTCTGCTTTCGTCACCCATTCTTCATTCGTCACTTTCGATATTTGGCTATTTCTTATTCCGGCTTAGTTCGGTATTCGTCACCATCATCTTTAGGCACGTTCAATGTTAGTCTATGTTGTTTTAAGACTCACTCTTTATTTGTATTTTCGTTTTTGGGACTATTCTTAGTTCGTGTTTTTCTTATTTCGCCTCTTTAGAAATTTTTATATTTCTTTGTTGGACGGATTCTCTGTTAATCTCTTTCGATATTCGCTCCACTCACTATTTGACTATATAGCTTATTGGTTTGTTTTAGGCGGCATGAATGAAAAATTACAAAGCATAATAATAATTAATAACGAAGCTTGTAATTTATAATCATATTATAAATAACCTAGCCTAAGAATGAAAATAAATAAAGAGTACGAAGCTAACGCCATCCAAAGGTCCGGGACACTATTGTTAACGTTATTATTATTATTATTTATTATTATTAACGTGCCGGGTGAAAACAAAATTAAAAAGTGAAATTCCCATCTTGTTAGCAAGATAATATAATACTAAGGTAAGCAATTTTTCATGATTTCGTACTTTATTATTTTAAAAAACAAAGGAAAGTCCTCTTTCCTCTCCTTTTCACATAATGTACTATTAACAATTATTAAGGCAGTTGCCATTCATGTGGCATTCGATCTTTTCCATCCTGTATATTGTTTCAAATAAGTTCCGAAATGTAGGCGATAACATCAGGAAATGAAAACATGAAGTTTCTGGTTTATGGCTTCCTTCATTACTAATACCCAACGCTACGCTAGGAAAAGACGAACAACAAACATGACGAAAGATGACAAAGACTTCCAGCGTAAGTGACGAATGCAGAATAAGATGAATTAAGAACTTGCCAAAAATTCGAATATGACCAACAACGAACCTGCCGTGAAAAAAATGACGAATAACGAGTGAGTCTAAAAACTACATAGACTAACATTGAACGTGCCTAAAGATGATGGTGACGAATACCGAACTAAGCCGGAATAAGAAATAGCCAAATATCGAAAGTGACGAATGAAGAATGGGTGACGAAAGCAGAAAGGGACGAATTTAAGAACGTGACAAAAAACGACTGAGACGAGCCAAGAGTATACCGTTATTTTAGACTACTCTATAACATTATATCAAAATGAATCAAATCGGAGTCGGACAGTTGGGTACCCTTCCTTGTAAGCATGGCCTCGAACTCGAACAACGTATAATTATTACTTTAATTAACTCATAGATGGCGCCACAGGTATCGAGCGAAACATTTGAATCAGTAATCGTGAAGATTGAATGATTTTTGCACCTTAATAAATTCAACGTACCTTAATTACATCAAAAACATCCTTCTCTACATAAAGTAGGGTATATTTTACAAGTTTAATAAATGCAATAAATTTTATATTAACTCCATCTAACTCATAAAAATCTTATAAGTTTTCAAGCTTGCTACGCCTTATTAGGTACTGTCACTAGATGGTGCCATCACGGATCGCGAAACTACTATCACAGTATATAAATAAACCAGTAAAGAAACTAGGCCTACTTTTCAAGATAAATACCTACGCTCCAATTGAGCGTAAGGGTTGTCCACTGACATTTTGTAAAATTGAAAAAAAAACTTGTTTATTGTATCTCAGCTAGTTAGTGCAAAATCGATACGTGTGATCTGCGACAGCAAATCCGTTGCAGATTGAGAAAAAGTAGCCGCCATCTTGAACTTTTTAGTTATTCAACCGATTGCTTCCAAAATCGATATATGGGGATGTGTATGGTCTCCGACAACTTATCTGTTGACAGATTTAGAAAAAGTAGAGGCCATATTTTTTTATTTTTTTATTCAACCGATTGCTTCCAAAATCGATATCTGGGGATGTGCGTGGTCTCCGACAACGAATTTGTTGGCAGAATGAGAAAACGTAGCCGCCATCTTGAACTTTTTTATTATTCGACAGGCTAATTCAAGTATCGATTTCGAGAGTTAGGACCAAACAGATCTCCAGATATCGATTTTGGAAGCAGCCTGTCGAATAATAAAAAAAATCAAGATGACGGCTACTTTTTCTCATTCCGCCAACAGATTAGTTGTTGGAGACCATACACATCCCCAGATATCGATTTTGGAAGCAATCGGTTGATTAACTAAAGAGTTCAAGATGGCGGCTACTTTTTCTCATGCTGCCAACGAAATCACTGTCAGAGACCACACAGATCCCCAGATTTCGATTTTGGAAGGAATAGGTAGAACAACACAAAGTGTAACATGGCGGCGGTTTCTTCTTTTTCTAAATTCGAGAGGAAGTATGCTTATTTGACATATTTCATAACCTAATAAACAAAATGTCAGACGTGTTGCAAAAGTTCCCGATTCGTCGGGAGATCTACCGATTTCGGCTCTTCCCTCCCGATATCACGATTTAGCGACCCCGTTTCCCGAATTTCTACATTTCGAACCGAAGTAACAAATTAAAACAGTATTTTTAAGACGAGAACACCAAAGGTAGACACTCAAAGAAGGACCTATCCACGGTCGAGAAAAATATTTAAAAAAAAACACTCAATGTTCAAATATTGCAGAGATGTTTATTATTTTATATCGTTTAATAATTTAATAGTTTGTATATTAAAGTAATTAGTGTAAAATAGAGTTGTTTTATTTCGACTAAAATCTCCCGAGTTCTCTCGAATTTTCGCTGGGAAATTAAACGATTTTTATATTTTTACTTTTGCAACACGTCATCGTATTATAAAAAGCATTTTATTTAAAAATATTTTATTTATTCTTACCTTTCAACACCAGCAGAGAGTTTAAAAAATGAAAGTTCCGGGTTTGAAGAAGCCGAATTCAAACAACCGTATATACCACGCAATACTTTTGTGGCATCTTCCTCAAGAACGAACGTAAAATGCGAAGGAGCCCATTCGTCTCGACGCGACACACGCGGCTGACAGCACCGCCAAATCCTCTTAGCGGTCTCGTAGAGGCGTGCGTCTGTGTGAGTGCGTCGTTTCGAGCATTTTTTCGTAGCTTCTTTACTGGTTTATTTATATACTGTGCTACTATGCACTCACAGACCCCACGCGTTTCGTTTTTACAAATTCTTGTTTGATGCGTAAAATCAATACTCAAAATACTTCTTTTATATTAAAAACAAAAAAACAATAGAGAAAATAATGTCTTGGCGAATATAAATGAATATTACAAAATACTGTTTTGGCGGTTTCGGTGTATTAAAATGTTAGTACAAACACGGAAAGAACAACGTGCTATCTTTAACCATTGAATTATCAAAACGCGCTGACAGTTTGTGTACAAACATTTAAACTACACTCGGCGTCAAAAAAATCGCACCTTTTGAAATTTTGACTTCAAGCGAATAAAGCTCTTAACTTATTTATTGTACCCTACCAATATTAGTATCATTTGAAAGCACAGTTAATAAGCTTTAAAATCGGGCAAAACCGACCTTGTGTGCGTCTCCCGCACTGGAGGTGGACGTGGCCAGGGGTCCCTGACTGCTCATAGGTACATCACAGAGATCCTGGAGGACCACGCGGTCCCGTATGCTGGTTTTGTCGGGCCTGAATTCACATTCATGCACGACAACGCCCGCTCTCATACGGCGTTGATTGTTCGGGACTATCTGGATCAGGTTGGGATCCCCGTGATGCAGTGGCCAGCGAGAAGTCCTGACCTGAACCCCATAGAGCACATTTGGGATGATCTGAAACGCCGGGTGCGGTCTCGTGATACTGCCCCTGCCACCCTTGAACAGCTTCGGGACGCCGTCGTCGAGGAGTGGAGTGACATTTCTCAAGAACGCATCGTGACGTTGGTGAGGTCAACGAAGGATCGCATGGAGGCTGTAATTAGGGCTAGGGGAGGTAACCCTAGGTTTTAAGTTTAGTTTTAAGAATTTGTTTAACTGTATTTTTTGATTTTGTTATGTTTTTAGATTGTGTAATTTTGGCGTGAATAAATGTTTTTCCTCTTTTCATGAAAAACGATTTTTTTTAAGCTTAGTAATCATTATTACATTTTTATTAATTAAAGGATTCAATAACCTTTAAAATGAGGTTCCACACTCATACCTTATCTTAGATTAAATAGGGTTTATAGCTGCTTGAAGTCAACATACCAAAAGGTGCGATTTTTTTGAGGCCGAGTGTATAAATTTGTTTCGTTGGATTCGGATAAAGTTGAAGTTGAAGGCGATATTTCCTTTTTATGTAAATACGCACGCTTAAATACGCTCACCAAACTATTTTTAACTTATTCTTAATTCTCATTGTAAGTGAATTGTAAAATTCTTATGAGAAAATTAATTCTTTAAACCTAATAAACCAGTTATTTCTACCTATTGCTTTTATTTATTGTCAGCAAAAAACTTCCCAAACATGTCATTAAAACATTCCTATTTGTCCTGGACATCATTAATCAGGGCAGATGTTCCTATTAATTAATAAAAGCTAACACAATGTCACCGGTAGGATTATAGCCATTACATATTAATTTTAAGTCAACAATTTTCTTGACGTCTCATTCTTGAAGTCAATGCCATCTGGTGATACGTTACTAAAACTATTAGGTAGGCTGCCAGCATCCAGTGGTGGCTCAGATACGGCATCTACTGGTGTAACTACGGGACTAAAATTGCCTACCGAATTGTCTACCTTAGGACGGCACGCTTTTGCTGTATGAGATTGGGTATCTGTACTTGTATTCTGTTATCTGTGTTGTAAGTAAGTCTCTTTATAACATATCGTTTTTTTTTTTTCAATTTTTATTGATTATTCTAAGATAATGAAACTGCTTATACTCAGCAAATCAATATTTAGCTAAACCACCAATTCAGATACTAAAACCGGGCAAGAGCATGTCTGACCATGCTCAGTGTAGGGTTCCAAAGCCGTTACTTCAAAAAAACCTATGTCAAAAAAAAACAAGTATGAACTACTTAATTCTCTTCTTTACGTTATTTGGTGCTGTCTTGTCTTAGGTGATTTTAGTAGGTATAAAGACTTTAGTCGCCTGTATCTCAAGAATTAATCAAGTCTACGTAGTCAGGCATATTTCTCCTCTATACAAAACGACAAAGTACGTCCGATCAATACCTACAAAGTATTGTAGGCATATAAAACATATGTATAATGCCGCTCGAACACGCCTAGATAAACCTTATTCCATCGTGTTGAAAGTTCATTTTGCGTAGTTTCTTGAGAGCGTATCACTATACCTTCATTTGCACGTAAGAACAAGAATTACAACTACTGAACTTTCCTCGTTCACAGGCAATTCACCTACACAACACAAGAAACAACAACACATCTAACCCAACTTGACGTAATGAATAGAATGTAGGTACTACTTGCCTACTTGCATCTCGCTTGACGTGTCTCGCTCGACACTCAATAACCGGTCGAGCGAGCCGGCATCGCCGCGCGCGGGCATCCTTGGTGTATTAACATCGGCAGCTATGTTCCGTGAGGCGGTGATTATTGCACGTACCTCGCACAGATAAATATCTTTTACGTAGTAACTCTTATTTAATCTGTGACTTACTGCCGCACTCAGAGCCGTCAATTAAATTTAATGCTTGTTAAGTGACGTGTTGTCTTATTCTATTCATATAGCAAAGAAAGTCACAACAGCAACTTTATCAAGCATTAAGTTTAATTGACGTCTCTGAGTGCGGCAGTTAGTCGTGATAGTTTTTCTTTATATGCGCTTTCATTGAAGATATTTTTCTGGGGGGGGGGAGGGGGTGACACTTGACTCTAACAAAATTTTGCACTTTAAAGCTTAATATTTCATAAAAGGATCCCTTAATCGAAAAAATATTTCACAAACATTATTTTAAAATACTTACGTGTTTGTTGTACGTTAGAATCACGAATAACGGTTAGATTAGCGTGTATGATTAAAACCGATATTTTCCTTTCGGGTTAAGAACGAGTAATTTCATCTTGTATGGGAAATAGCAGCGATTCTCAAACAATTTTGACAAGGGAAAGATGGGACGTTGTAAAAATTCAATTTACTTTATCTGGCTTATTTTTGAAATATTTGGGAAAATTGTGAGTTTGTAGCGCGAACAGGAAAAGGACACTGAAAGATTGTAAAATGATATGTTACCTAGTTTGCTGATGATTTGGTATAACATAAATGCACCAAGTTTAGTCACGAAATGTTTTTTAAGTTTTTCTTCAACGTGTAAACATTGTTGCATTGTGGAGTTTTTTTAGTTTTCCGTTAAATTGGGTAATAATATATTTTTTGATTATTTTAAGATTATCTCCAGAAAATTACATGGCTTATGTGGTTGATGATTAATATCATCTATAAAACTTGTATAACACATCCATAAACCGATTCAAATATTTCGCAAGTGACAGCCCTAACTTAGGGGTAAAGGGGCGTAGCGTAGGCCTGGGTAAAGGAGATTCGTTACTACGTGTAATTATTATTTATTCTGATGCCCCAACAAACCTTACATGTTCCAAGGCAACGGAACCCTAAAAACCCGTGAACTGTTTACTGTATCTCCAAATCCGTTTCGTCCCTTTCATGCTAATTTAATTAACTTTGACTGGGTATTTACTTGAGCTCATGAGGGAAATACGCGTATTTATTCATGACTTTACTAAAACACCAATAGCCCAATATCTATCGAAGCATATTAAAGAGCCTACAAAACCGCAGCCTAAATTTCAAAACAAAGATTCTTCTGAAGGGTCCTCAGCTTCATTCTGAAATCTATGTAGATGTGGACTTCATTTTGATAGCCTCTTTAATAAGATCTGATATTCAACATTAGTATAAATCTAGTTACTTATTTTTTTTGGGCAACAAGGCCCATAATTAATTACATACATACATACATTAACTCACGCCTTCATTCCCAAAGTGGGGTAGGCAGAGCTACAGAATTACCAACAACTCTAATAACTTGTTGATAATTAATTAATTTCAACAAACAAACCTACATGACAATATTAAACTTAAGATTAAAACTGAGGTGACAAAACAGCGCGTAGTCCTGCTTTGTCAAAGTTGGTGTCGTGGTCGCTGCAGGTTGGCTGCCCCGAAATACGAAATCTTGGGCAAAAAGTCAGAAGTTCAGAAGACGCGACCGTTCTCAGCATAAACCGCCGCACGCGCACTAAAATCGAACTGAAGTGCACGTCACGTACCGAACCTTTACTTTAACAACCTGGTTTTTACAAGCTTTTATTTAACTTGCAACGTATACATGTATGTACGTGTGCAAAATAATTCCGTGATTTGCCTTCATGCATGAACGTCCACGAACTGGTCAATGTCCAGACCACACAGCTAACCAGTCAGTGGAAACGCTTTCGGCGATTACTTATTGCGCGTCTTAACTCTTAATACCCACATAATATCGTGGGTTCCAATAATAATTTGTCCTTAAATGTAAAAATTATCGTTTTGTAACATACCTATTATTAAATAAATAATGAATGTATTCATTTATTCCAGGGCACCTGGAGTCCCTTTTGAGGGAATCTAGCAATGGTGGACTACTACAGGGTTTTGGGTGTTACTCGGGTCGCCACAGAGACTGAAATAAAAAAAGCGTAAGTACAATTTAGTCATAGCCACGTTTATACAATATAAGGGACAGTTTCACAGTATATATAAACTAGCTATCACGGTTCATGAGATACAGCCTGGTGACAGACAGACAGAAAACAATACTATAGAAGAAATGCAAAATAGTGAGGTTTCAGTGGAGAGTGGTATAATATAAGGACATTTAACTTGAGTTCGCCTATTGCACAGTAACTACTACCACAGAATACATAGTGTAATGTACTTTGGCGACTAAAGCCGTTATTTTTTTTAATTTATATTACAGGTACAGGAAATTAGCCCTAAAATGGCATCCCGATAAAAACCCTGACAACGCAGACGAGGCCAACCGAAGGTTTAAAGAAATATCGGAGGCCTACGAAGTTTTGTCAGATGGTGAGCAATACATTAATATGTTTATTTTGCGAATTTAATACTTTTAACGTCTATGTCTATATTGTATTTTAATTACTGACTCAGTTACAGTAGGTCATGTTTATATTTATATTTTTTTATCCATATTAATTAGAAATTTATTCAGTGCATAAGAAGGTGACGAACTGCGGGTTAAAATGTACTTTTAAATATACAATGTGGTATTCTTAAAGAAATGTTTTGTTGTTGAGTAGAAAACAAGCGAAAAATGTATGATGCGCGGGGATCCAGTCATCACAGTCACAGATACCAAAGCAAGAACGGAGTCAATGGGCATCGGCACTTTAGCTTCCGGGGTTTCTTTGGAGACACGCCGTTTCATCGTTTCTTTGGTAGTTGACCTGTCTTTTAGGACTGGATTTGTGATTATCGTCCACCGTCGTGTTAATCGGTTATGAATATTATCATTTAAGAGTATTTTTAACGATGGTTTATATGTCTCAAAGTTAATGTTTAATAACTTCAAACTATTAATTAAACAAATTTACTAAATTATGTCAAGTCGGTTCTGTGTGATAATATTCATAAATTGTAACACCGTATTTAAAATAACCATAACCTTTGTACTAAACGTAGAAATCGATGTTTTTAAGTGAGCAATAACTACCCTAATTTTTTTTCTTAACAATTTTATAATAAAAGTACCAATACTAACGAATTTAAATTTGATTGTGCGAGTTGTTGATTTATTCAAAAATTTGGTGTTGTCTATAGCATGTGTCTCAAATATATAAAACGCTTTTTGTTATATACTACCATATACTTTAGTTTGTGGCTTTTATAATACAAAAACCGAACAAGTACAGTGCATGTTAGACCAGCCAGCCCAATGCAGGGTAGGGTACTGCAGTTATCAAAATCATTCATTAGGATTTCTTTACAAAACAGTCCTAGAACAGTCGGTGTGCACTACCACGAATGTACCCAACATATACATGTACAGTACATGTATGTATGTATGTTGTAATGTGTTTTATAATATAACTTAAACAGAGTCCAAATATACTCCGGTTTTTTTTCCAGACTAGAATAAATACACGTTTATTTTGCACTCTTTTTCGCTATTTACAAACTCTAAGTTAAAAACTAAGTACCGTAAAACGGGGTAAATAGGAACTAAGGGGTTAATAGGGACACATCCTAAAATAAGGCGTAACTTGTTACAAATAAGAACACGTATTAAATGAAAATAACGTTACCTTGTATTGAAAATAATTTCAGTCTTATAATTAGTAACATATACTTCATTTTAGGTTGTGTTCCTATTAACCCCTTAGTTCCTATTTACCCCGTTTTACGGTACTTTTGTTTCCTCTACATGTAATTAATAACAATAATAAGTTTTATTTTATAGTAGATATTCTTAAAAGAAAAGTTTGCGAATTAGACCGTTATTATTCTCATGAAAAAGAAAAGAATTCCTTAATAATATAATATTTTAATAAAATACTACTATAAGAGCTATATTCACAAGGAACCTATAGTCGAACGCTGAAGTAGCTGAACATTTTAGTACCTAGTACTAGAGTGGTTTGAATAATAATAGAAGTAATTTACTGAGTAGGTACGGTAAGGCACTTAGTACATTTTAGAGCTATCTTTGAATGGATCGTACACTTGATCAATAGTCAAAGTAATAAATAAGTATACACAATCCCAAGACCTCAAAAATTTCTACACGCCCCTATAGCACTAACAATAGGGTACTTACTTATTTATTTTTTATGCGGTGGCTTGTAGTTAGTAGCGTAGCATATTATTATTATTCATTAAAATGAATAATAATAATATGTATATTATTATTGTTTAGATATTTATTGAATTTTCTGTAAATTAGGTTTTTACAACAAGTTATTCAAATAAACGTCTCTTCGAATCCGACTCGGCTGGGCAGCGTTCGGGAAGCTTCGCAGCATCTTTTCGCCCAAATTACCGCAGTGTTTGAAGTCCAAAGTCTTTGACCAGTGTGTGTTGCTAGTGATGACTCGGATCTGAGACGTGGGCGCTAACAATGGGCCACGTAAGAAAGCTCAAAGTCAAGGGCTATGCTCGGGGTTTCTTTGCTTGATAGAATCAGAAATGATGATATTCGCAGTAGAACTAAGGTTACCGACATAGCCCGAAGAATAGCTAAACTGAAGTGGCAGTGGGCGGGGCACATCGCTCGCAGGACACATGGCCGATGGTGCCGGAAGGTTTTTGAGTAGCGTCCGCGGACCCGGAGACGAGCTGAAGGTAGGCCTCCAACAAGATTGAGTGACGACCTTGTAAGGATCGCGGGAACGCGGTGGATGCAAAAAGCACAAGACCGGTCTGAGTGGAGAGCCTTGGGGGAGGCCTACCTATGTCCAGCAGTGGATGTCTTCCGGCTGACATGATGATGATGACGATTCAAATAAAAAAGTAAAATAACAATACTAGTACAAAAAAAAACATCATAAAAACACTAACCTACAGGTTCCGCCGGCAGCGGGGCCGGGGTCAAGCTACCGGTGGTTAGGGCTGCAGAGAGAGGAACCTCCTTACAATGCGTGCCGTGTCGAGGAGTACTGTCTTCTAGCGAGAGTCTTGAGGTGTTGGTCGAGACTTCGCTATAAGACCAGTTGCAGAAATAACTATCGGAACAATGATCGTCGAGTCAACATCCCACATGGCGGTCACCTCGTTGCCAAGTCAAGGTACTTGCTGAGCTTGTCGTTCTCGGCCTTCACGAGGTGTTCGTCATGCGAGATGGTGACGTCAACGGACACTGCCCGGCGTTGAGATTGATGTGTCAACATGATATCAGGCTTATTGCCGACAATAGTCCTGTCCGTGATGACAGATCAATCCCAATAGAGCGTAGCACGACCATTTTCGAGAACTGGCGCCGGTGTGTAATTATAGTACGGCACTTCAGACTCAACAAGACCATATTGAAGGGCAAGTTGCTGATGAATTATCCTGGCTACGAGGTTCTGTCGGTGCAAGTACTCGCCGTTGGCCAAATGCGAACACCGGAAATAATTATGATAATTATGTGTAAATGCACACGCACGCTCGACAAATTTCGACCGTGCCATCTCTCAGAATATATTTTCTGTAATTGTTCGTCATAATGATCTCGTCAGCAAATTCACAGACAAAACCTTCGGTTTCCCCAAAGAGGTCGCCAAACCGTAGCCAGTTCACGGACGCTAAAAGTGTACGTCGGCCCTTGTTAGGGCCCGGTAGAAGCATCCGTGTAGCTCCTTACTCTTCCATATGTTATTGCGGTCCTCAGTGCTCAACACCGTTGGTCTGCGCCAGTTCTCGTTTGCCAAGGAGAGAGGCGTGATGCTCGTGTCCACTGCAACCACATCATGATGCATTCCACACTCATTGCCGAGGAAATAATCCCTGAGATTGCAAAGGCTGTGGTAATTCTTGGCATTTAAAATGCCTCGACCTCCTCATTTCCTCGGGATGTACAATTTCATGACAGATGCGCGTGGGTGCAATGTGATTTAAGCAGTAGACGGACCCTCCTATCCAGGGTGTCCGGCTCAGTCTGTGTCCACGTTACTATGCCAAAGGAGTATGTGAGTGGCGGCATTACCCAGCCCATTTGAAGGCACATACCTTATTGCCACCCGACAAAAGACTGCTGAGAACTTTTGTCAAGCGGCAAAAGAAGCGCTCCTTCACTGACTGCTCGACGTCGCCGTCCATAATACCCAAAGACTGTGACATACCAAGATATTTGTAGGTTTCAACTTTGGAAAGAGATCTGAGTGTCATTGTCATAAAGCTGAAAATTCTATGAATTTACAACTTTCCCTCGTTGAACATGTATGACCGCACAATTATCTACGCCGAATTTCATCTTGATCGCTCTACTGAACTCTTTTGTGTGATTTTAAATAATGCGATAAGATCTTGGCTCTTCGATGCAAACAGTTTAAGGTCATCCATAAACAATAAGTGAGAAATGACTTCAGCTTCTCTACGAAGTCGATAGCCAAGCCCGGAATCTGTCAGCAAAGAGCTGAGAGGATTTAAGGCTAGGCAAAACCACAAAGGACTCCGACTGTCACCCTGGAAGATACCTCTTTCAATCCTTATCAAGTTAGGCGAATCAGAGGGGACATCTCGACCACTTGGTTGACGAAGGACTGTGAGTCTGTGACCCACTGCCTCATACACAGTACAACATTAAGTGGGTGGGTACCAATAATATCCTCGCTGGCTTGTAAATATGACGCCAGCAAGGCGTTTAGGGCTCCCATAAGTGCAAAATTTCGTTTACAGGCAGGCAAGCGTGGTAGACGAGACCTAGAATTAGGTGTGGACCGATACTGCGTGATCGCGTCTTCCAAAGCCCTCCTCAATTGCTCATATAGCTGGCTAGTAACGCTTATATTCGCACAATCCTCAACGTCGATAGCGGGATCATCCTGCACTGACATCAGTACGTGTTGGGCGACTGCCATCGTCGCTCGACTCTCTGGTGTCGAGCGCAATGGCGAACTCATCACCCGAAGACGATGGCGGGGAGCTACACGAGGCGGCCAAGGGTGGAGGGCGTGCGTCTTTTGTGGAGTCCGCTTAATTTCGCCTTCGTAATCTCGTTAGCATTAAATTAGTTTTAATATTTTGATTTTGACGTGTGATGTTATATTATAGAGGTTACTATAAGCTTTTATAGTTTATCTATGTAGGTTCCTACATTATATTATAACTTAGCTTATTTATGTTGAAATAGACACATAATGTTATTTATCACAAAAAAAAACAGATCAAAGATTAAAAATAACTAAAAAATGAAATAAGATATGGAAAATTCGTGTGACAGCGCCAGCGGATTTTCAAAAAAAAAACTTATTTATTTGTTACACGGTGGCTATATAGATGATATTAATGCTTTCGAATATACTAACTTGCTTCGTAAAGGTACATGCAGGGACTACCTAGATACCTACTACACGCGTGTGTAAGGGTGCGGCTCCACTGAGGCGGAGACGAGAGGAGCGGAGCGGAGCTGTGCCAATATTAACCAATAAAACGCGCATGCGGTCACGTCGAGCGCGCCTTGCGCAGATTCCATTGGTTAATATTGGCACAGCTCCGCTCCGCTCCTCTCGTCTCCGCCTCAGTGGAGCCGCACCCTAAGGGTTGCCATACATAAAAAATAGTTTAGACAAATAATAAACTCCTGTATTGTTCTAGAACTCAAAATCATACTTACTATTTGAGTTTTTAAAGATAATGTTTATTGGAAACAATACAAAATCGAAAACTTAACTTAATAATATACATATCCCGAAGGTGATCAACTAAGTAGGTACTTATCAGTTTATCAATTACTTTGTTGATAGCGTTAAGTGCGTAAGTACTAAATGCTGCTAGCTTAATTTTTATTAATATGTAGAAGCATGGTACTTACTCATGAAACTCATGAATAAGTACCATGTATAAAATGTATATTTAATCACAAATAAAAAGAACAGAAAACGTCAAATACATTTTGTACATGTAGCGCGTGAAAGTCATGAATTTTACCTATGAAAAGTTTCAGCCATAACATGTACCAATCACCATATTTTTGCCATAACCGTCGCTTTAACTCGCTGCCTGTATCATTTGTTACGAGCACCTACTTACAGCAACACAGTTAACTGACCATTTTTAGCGGCTCACTAGTGGTTAGTAAACAGTGATGATGACAAAGATGATTTCCCTTGAAAAAAATCCTACATTTGTTTTGGGTAATAAAAATGTACAACTATGAGTATGTTCATGGAGATGCATCTGCAATTGACAACATTTCATTTTGGTGACACCTGCAAATTACTATACGAATGGAAAGGGGTTTGCCTCCTGAACACGGCAAAATATTTATTTAGATTTATTTTTCTTTATTGACAAAATTACAAGTAAGTTAAAAAAAAATCGAGTTTTACCAATACTATGCCTGAATAGATATAATACCATTGCCTTTTTCACGAGAAAAAAGGCTGTCATACTTCAAGTTTGACATTGATACTATTGACAGGTGGATAGATACTTGAGATCGGTTGACCGCCATTATTAAAAAGAAAAACTTTTTTTTTATACAGATTGGACTAACGTAATCTGTCCATTGTGTCGTAGAAATGAAGTTACGCCCTTTTAGAATAAGAACATCTTAATAAATTAATAATAAAATAATTATACATCCTAGGGAAAAAATAAAACTATTAGTGTCTTCCTCCTTCCAAACAGTATCTATAAAACGAATAAAATTAAAGTCTTGAAAATATGAAATCTTGTCAATTCTGCAGTAATCTGCACGCTTTAAGTTCGCTCCAGGGTTTTATTCAAACAGTGACTTTGCACCCTCCTGCTGGCACATGTGAAAGCCTAGCATTAAAGTCTCGAATCAAAACATCTATTGCTATAATCTCACGATACGATTCTGCTGAAATGTTATCAATTTTACGAATCCGAATCATTCCAGTTTTTTTTACATTTAATAAGATGAGATGATATGTAGTCGACGAAAATTTTCCTGTTCCAGGGTTGGTTAGACCATTAATTTTGCCCTTATTGTTTGTTTTAGTCCGTCAGTTTTTAACGGATTGTTGCTGAAGAAACTTGAAATCAAATAATTACTGTTAGCTATTTAAAATAATCATGTTAACTTGTAACTTGTGTTATAACTTACTTCTTCCAGTCTGTTAAAATAGTTAAGGTACCCTTGCATATAAGGCAATACATCGTTAAGAAAAACCGGGCACGATAAACCTGTCCAATACTTTTCTATTTATTAAGTTTCTTTTTAAATATGGTTTTAATGTTTACAGAGAGGAAAAGGCGGGTGTATGATCAATATGGAAAAGAAGGCCTGAATAATAACACCAGAAACCGTCGAGCTGCTGCGGACGATGACTTCGAATATGGTTACGGAAATTTCCCATTTACATTCCGAGATCCAGAGGATGTCTTCAGAGAATTCTTCGGTGGGTCCCCATTCCGCGATCTGTTTGCTGGTAAGTACTATAAATATTAAAACCATGCACGCTGTTGACAGTATAGTGGGATATCCCACCTTGCATTTAGGTCCATCACCTGACAGTTTTGAGACAAAGCAAACCGCTTGGAACAGGTGTTCCTGGGGGTGATCAGAGCTGATTTGGCCCGGTTGCCACGAGGTCCCCCCCAGCAGGTGGCCAGGTAAAGGGAGAAAAGTGCAACCAGAGCGCCTCACACTCGAAATTCAAAAATCTCAATTTTATTTTATATTTATTTTTCGAAAATCCTTTCCTGACTTAAACTATGGTGATTTGCTCCAGAAAAAAAAATACTAGTAAATTGCTCAGTTATCCGACTATAATTAATTATAGAAAAATGAACTTTTCAACCATTTTTATTTTCCAACTGTGTTAAAAATAATGTTTTGTGATGCGCCGCGCCGAATGAAGAAATAATTTGAATATTATTTCTCGGTTTCCCTTATTATATCGGAATCTGTTTTTAGGAACAACCAACTTTTTGCTGTAGGTACCTCGTTGCCATGGTGACGTCACTTGGGTCAGTCTTTAAAACTATGATTTCACAGGATATCAATCCACTAAAAATCTGTTTTATTGGCAATTACAAACTCATTCATTTATGAGTTTTCCCCTGAGTGTGCTAGAAGCAATGTTATTTTATATTTAGATACGTTATGCTCATACTAAACGCATTTAAAACCCGTCGTCATTTACTGACAGTTGCTACGTTACCATATTTGTATAGACAAAGACAGAAATACGTAGCGAATGCTATTGTTAGAAAGAGATAAATAATTGTTTCAAATTTCTCGCCATTCTCGCCAAGACAAGACAAGTGTCCGCTCACGGCCGCCATGTAGCTACCCGTCATTATCGCACTCATGCGATATCTAATTATGTGTTAGTGACGCCGGTGCAAATTAAACAAATTATGGCGAGCTGTAAACAAAATATAAAAAATATTGACGGAACTTACGAATGAAATGAGACATCCTTTTTTTCCTTTTACAGTTACAGTAGAATTTCGGCAGCCTCGAAAAACACAAGACGGCATTTTTTATGAAATATATTTGTTACTTTCCGGTAATAAAATTTTATTGTCTTTGATGCGTGTGTGTCAGCGGCCGCGGCGTAACTGAACTGTAGTAAGGTAAATTACCTTCCTTTTTGAAGAACGCTTTTGCGCGCAGTTGACGTGTCTTAATATAAAATATCATTGGTTAGAAGTACGTACGTAGGACAAACTATCAGTGTTGTCTCCTGGGTTACGAGACAGAAGAACAACAACAAAAAGTTGATCAAACCTTTTACTGAATGAAATGCGGCATATATTTGGCTCTTATGCACCATAAACTTTATTGTAAGTTAATCAAGATAAGACTAAGGTCATGTTCAATGAGCACATCGTCCCGGAGCCTGTCTCCGTCGAAGGTGTAGCTCTCGAAGTTGTCCAGGAGTACGTCTACCTGGGACACAAGTTACAGCTGGGTAGAGACAACTTTGAGGGTGAAATCACCAGAAGAGTGCAGCTTGGCTGGGCAGCATTTGGAAAGTTGCGTCACTTCTTCGAGTCACCCTTGCCACAATGCCTGAAGACTAAGGTATTCAATCAGTGCGTCCTGCCGGTCATGACATACGGAGCCGAGACGTGGAACCTGACAGTGAAACTAGCCCACCGACTACACGTCACCCAGCGAGCTATGGAAAGGTGTATGCTCGGAATCTCGTTAAGGGACAAAGTCCGGAATGAGATTATCCGACAAAAAACCTAAGTCACTGACGTAGTTCAGAGGTGTAGCAGACTGAAGTGGCAGTGGGCTGGTCACATCTGTCGCAGAACCGATGATCGGTGGAGTAGACGGGTTCTCGAGTGGAGACCACGGCTCGGCAAGCGTAGCGTAGGACGCCCTCCAGCCAGATGGACCGACGACCTAAAAAAAGTGGCTGGTGGTGACTGGATGGCAAAAACGGGAGATCGGGCCTTGTGGCGAACTCTGGGGGAGGCCTACGTCCAGCAGTGGACTGCAATAGGCTGAAATGATGATGATGATGATGATGAATCAAGATAAGTGTTCTGCTGTGTGGTTGCCGGCTTAGAATTGTGCCACTCCATGTCTTCCCGTGGAAGTCGTAAGAGGCGACTAAGGGAATAAAGGCTTGTAGTACTGTTAGGCGATGGGCTTGCTACCTGTCACTAATATACACTGTTAAACATCTTAGCCTAGTTGTGCAAATTGTGGTTACAGAGTTATCAACAAGTTTTTAGAGTTGTTGGTAATTCTGTAGCTCTGCCTACCCCACTCTGGGAATTAAGGCGTGAAGGTATGTATGTATTGTATGTAATCAAGATAAGTAAGAGTTAAGAGGTTATTTTAATTACTATAACATAACTGGTATTTTCGATGTCAATCATTGAGAGTCAAAAGCTACTCGTATTTTTTTCAATTGATAGGAATGATCATTTTTACGTTCTCTCTATTCAATAACCTGCTATAACGTATTTTAAATAAAACATCTGCCTCCGCGTCTGTATGTATGTACCTACAGACTTAATTGCGCTAATCTTAAGACCTACTTTGACGCGGCTTCCTCTTTTTTTCAAGTTTTTGTATAGAACTACATTAATTTTTTAATCGTGCAAAGCTAGGGTGGATTACCAGTGATTGAATAAAAATGGATCAGGGTGTCTTAAATGACAGGGTGTTTTGGTTGTTTGCAGAAATAAACGGTCACGGGCGAGAACGGGTGCACGGGAGGCGCCACCACCCGGGAACATCGCTGGCGTCGTCGCTGTTCAACCCGTTCGGGTTCGGGCTGGGCCTGGACGACGTGTTCGCGCGCGCCGCGCACCCGCACCCGAACGCGTACACCACGTTCTCGTCGTTCAACAGCTCGCACGGCGGCGGCAGCGCCAACATGCGCAGCACCACCACCACCACCAAGGTCGTCAACGGGAAAAAAATCACTACCAAGAAGTAAGCTTGTTGCACTTCTTTTGTATAGTATCTTGTCTAACAAAAGACTATAGTGAATTTCTTATTAAATAAAATAGACTGGCAGTCCTCGAGTCATTGTTTTGGTAAAAGTTGACAGAAAACGTAACCAAAACTTGGCACAGATGTATCCTAGGACAAACTGAGCTGATTTAGCCCGGTAGCCATCAGCCACCCCCTGGCTTTTTCAAAGTTACAAGCTGCCTTTTCTGATAAACCATAGATGTGGCTTTCATTTTTAATTATTTGTAATACGCATAGTGGCAGAATGTCATGATGCCTGTGCCACAAATTTATGTGGAATGGAAATTAAAAAAGAGGACTTTGCCGGCCCAGGCCTGCAAGATTTGTATGAAATTCCATTAACGACCTCTTGTCCTAGCCGCGCCTGAAACATCATACTTCGCAGCCTATTATAAGGAACATAACATCAATATTTCAATGCATGTTTGAGTAAAAATGATTCCGAATTAGACGCGAGCGAAGCAAAAGCTAGTTATAAAAGAAGAGGCCACTATACCAGCAAGGATGACCTTATACAATACAGTGGCACATTCTGGGTCTGGTATTGCTAATATCTTAGCTAGACATTGTTAATATGTCTATGATTGTTCAGTAGCCTGACCAAGTTATGTAGTTTCTGATACAGAATCAGAAATACTTTGCTCTATTAAAAAACTGAACCGTTCCAAGGGAGCAGGTCCAAACCTTTTCCCTCCCATATTCGTAAAACGTTGCGGGCCTGTGCTGTCCTTACCTCTTCTTCTTTTGTTCGCTTCTTAATGGCTGCTTTCCCGGTGAATGGAAGAAACCACGAATTGTCCCTATCTTAAAAAAGGAAATCAAGACGATGCCCAAAACTATCGCTGAGTGTCAATTTTTTCATGATTTTCTAAATGGTTTGAATCGCTCCTTATTGTCAAACCAATTCTGTAATACCACCCAGTATTAACAAGATTGGTTGACGGTCGCTTCTCAGATCATCAGCACGGTTTTCGAGCTGAACGTTCAGTGCAGACTAACCTTGTACCCTTCGTCTTCGATAAGGGTTCGTAGGTAGATGCCATTTACACTGATTTCAGTAGCGCCTTTGATAAGGTCAATCACTATATCCTAATTAAGAAATTGCATCGCTTCGGGGTTCGGGGTTGTCTGCTCCAGTGGTTTGAGTCATATTTAAATACAACCCCTCAGAGTCACAGTATATAAATAAACCAGTAAAGAAACTAGGCCTACTTTTCAAGATAAATACCTACGCTCCAATTGAGCGTAAAGTTTGTCCACTAACATTTTGTAAAATTGATAAAAAATCTTGTTTATTGTATCTCAGCTAGTTAGTGCAAAATCGATACGTGTGATCTGCGACAACAAATCCTTTGCAGATTGAGAAAAAGTAGCCGCCATCTTTATTTTTTTTAGTTATTCAACCGATTGCTTCCAAAATCGATATCTGGGGATGTGTATGGTCTCCGACAACTAATCCGTTGACAGATTGAGAAAAAGTAGCCGCCATATTTTTTTTTTTAGTTATTCAACCGATTGCTTCCAAAATCGATATCTAGGGATGTGCGTGGTCTCCGACAACGAATTTGTTGGCAGAATGAGAAAAAGTAGCCGCCATCTTGAACTTTTTAGTTATTTAACCGATTGCTTCCAAAATCTATATCTGGGGATGTGTATGGTCTCCGACAACTATTCCGTTGACAGATTGAGAAAAAGTTGCCGCCATCTTTAATTTTTTAGTTATTCGAGCGATTGCTTCCAAAATCGATATCTGGGGATGTGTATGGTCTCCGACAACTAATCCGTTAGTGGTATATCAGAATAATGTACCCACAATATGGATAATGTCTTTAATTGAAAAAAATGACCTTCTGCTGGAGTTTCTTGCGGCGCTTCTTCTCCGCAATGATGGTCTTGTCCGAAGGGCTAGTAGATTCACTCCATGTTACCGACGTGTAAAAGAGCCCTCATGTGGCCAATTTACTGAATAAATATTTTGAATTTTGAATTTTAAAAGGGCAATATACATAGTACAATATATACGATGTGGATGTAGGTACTTATTTTAAATGAATAAAATAAATATATTTAATATTATATTATCTTTCACAGGGTTACAGAAAACGGGCGGGAGACAGTCACATCCTACGAAAACGGTGTCCTGAAATCAAAGACTGTCAATGGTGTACCTCAATCACTAACCTACAGTTAAATATTAAATGTACCATTGTAACCAAACTTGATCCAAATAACAACTATACTCATGACGTTAAGCTATTTACATGTTCCATCTTATAGTTCTGAATTTTTAATAGATAATATAGTTAGGACGTCAAATTGCAGTTTTGAATCTTAATACATAAAACTAGAAATGTCAAGATTAGGTGTCCAAGCAACTACAAGCAACATCAATGAACTTTTTAATTAGTTGTACTTAATCAAAAAATAGCGAAAAAAAATGTTGTAGCTTAGTTATGAACATCACATTTGACATGATATTCGCAGAAACAAAGGAAATTTAGGTGCATGAGAGGCAAGTGCCCCTATCCCACGAAACTTTACAGATGGCCACAAATTGTACTACTTTATTTAATGATTATGAATAACTACAGTTGTAGTCACAGTGTTCACTTCAAAAGTTTCGTGAGCCGGGGGCTGTCGTAGCAGTATAATATCGAAATTATAAATTAGGTAACATTTAGACATTGATCCTATTTCGTATAAAAGTTGTATGGAGACCTAACCTTGTTCTTTCGCCTGAGAGTCGCCAGGACAGGCTTTTGTTGCAAACTGTACTTATTCTTGTACAGGCGTAATCTACTTATCAAGACCGAACTATGAGTCCTAACTCGGTGGGTTTACGTTAAGTATAGTGGAGATCCGGTTGCCTCCTTTTAACTCCATATCAGGTCAGCTCCTAAATACCATAATATTGCAATGTCGTCGGGTTTACAGGTTTATTCCAAATTACAGTCCATTCTATTATCGGGGACCGGTTCAAAATTGACTTGTAAGATTTGACCCAAAGACAAACACGTGAAATAAGTTAGTTAAAAAAGATAAAATTATACATAATTTCAACATTTAGTAGTACAGTTTTGTTGCCAATTGTACTTCTAATACCGATGATAAAATCTCTATTAAAAGACGATTCAAACGAATCCAAACTCGATGGAACTACCATTAGCCATTGAGGAGTTCCTACGGTCTGCTTCCGTCGGCATCATCGCCAGCTTGATGGTAGCATATTATATTATAGGATTGTCATCAGAATTTCATAGTACGCCAAAATATAATTACAGTACAGTAAACGGGTATGATTTAATTTTGTATGGTATTCTTTTGGTAGATATCCGACCTCTCCACCAATATCCCTCTTATTATATTTAAATGAGAAGTTTCACTTCACTTTAAAGATAACAAAACTTCGACTGGCGATCCTTTATGGCGATTATATAAAACTATTGGAAGAGTCCTTTTGTATTAAATTAGCTTAGATTCTGACCAACACTACAATTGAGGAGCATGTGTTTTTCATTTAAATAATATGTAATTGTTCAGTTACTTTGGCACTGACTACTGTTTAAAACTAGCGTGGTTGTCTGGTCCTGAGTAACCTAACGCGCTCATATATCACGTTTGTGTTCTGTAACTCGCACTTTGCTGATCGTGACGTGATTTTGTAATTAATTATAATAATATAAATACTATTACACTATTATTGGGTGTCCCTTGCGATAAAGATACCCTAACGGCTGCCAATGTTTAATTTTAGCTTGGTAGTTTATAGTAGTTCATTCATTTATTTCTGCAACGTTCATGTATAAAGAAAACGTAATGAAATATGCTTTATGGGTATGTAAATATTGATACCCCTTTGCACTTAGAAAATTCGGCTACTCAAATAATTTGTTATAACAAATGTTATAACAAAGTGTATTTGGAAAAAGTGTGCACTTGGGTATTAATATGCCTGTCTTATTAAAATCTTTAAGGTTAATATACATTTTTAAATAAATTTTGTACTGTCACAACTCTTAGTAAAATGGCTTATTTATAAGTCCCGACTTTATTGTGACTTCTTTGTATTTTAACATTTGTATGCAATAGTGAGATAACGAGTAGAGTATGACATCAGCGTCGATAATTAATAAAAAGCTTTAATAAAATCGATGTGCTGTCTCACAGTCGCTAGCCGGGCGGCCGTCGCCCGCGCCTCGCGACTCGGAGGCGCGTGCGTCGCTACTAACTCGTTAGTTAGTGTTGATGTCTTATCGCATCCAGTAACCAAGCTTTTCTATTAGACAAATGCATTTAATAGAAAAAAGCAGACAATCCTTAAGAACGTAGAGAGCCTCATCTTAAAATTTACCATTCCTTGAATTTCTGTATTGTATATTTATTTGTATTATGTTCAAGCCAAAAATGAACGCTTTTAAGTTACGATAATCGTTATTTTTGCGAAGTGTTGTCATCGGAACCCTGATGGCTCCTGGACTGATCGATGAAAAGGCAAACGGGGTTATACTGTCCAGTACGTTTTAAAATGAAAGTTATGAATGTAAAAAGGATTACAAATGATTTTTCATCATTAGGGCTTGCCATTTCTCGTAAAGAGATTATTTTCTTCTGAATCACGCACGAGTGTTAGACTAAGGAATGAGGGAGACCCGGGTTTATTTTTCTATTGCCGTGATTGTATCCCATTACAGTTTGAAGAAATTAACAAATAAGAAGGCATGACCTATTTCCCATAGGGGGAAAGTGCACGATCGCAAACCCTTATTTTATAGACTAGCCCTGTACTTAACATAATTTTCGTGTTTTTGATTTCTAAATAAAATAGGAATATAGCTTAGATGAATACTTTCAAATACTAAGGATAGTCAGCAAAAAATGACAGCGCTTTGCTATGAATGTCCGCTTCTTTCTCTAGTAGTGCCATTTTGATTAATCCTGTTAATCGAGACCCAAGAGCTAGGATTATAATTGTAAATATGGTTAAAGTCTCATTAGTATAAACAGACTTTAAAATGATCTCGTTTCTCGTTAAAATTGTCAACGACTATTTGAGCACTACGAGGGAAATGAATAAATAAAAATACTTTAATACTACAATGTTATTTATTGATTTGATTCAATAGTTATTTGTGTAAGATTGTCCCCTGATTTAAGTTATTAATTAGGTTCAACTGTCTTCGTGTTTCTAAGAAATTATGAAAAAATAGGTTTGTACGTTTCTGTTTGTTTTTTTTGTATTTTTTTCTTACACGTACGAAACATGGATACGAACATGGCTTAAGGCTTTACATAATATCTAGAACCTATTCTAAAATGGAAAAAATCGGGCTAGATTTAAGGGGAGAAAAACGTTACCGCATTTTGTATGGATGTTTTCAATCTCGCGATCCTCTTACTAATGCCCGGTTTCTGAAGTCACTAGTTAAACCTTTAATAGCTATTGATCCGTTAAAGTTATGTTTAGGTTAAACGACGTTTATCTCTTCGTGCGTTTCTGAGTGCTCTACGAACAGTTCGATAACTATTGACAGATAAATAGTTCCTTCCGCTGCCGCTAGATGGATCTTAATAGTTTGTCATACGTAGACTGCTGTTAATGCCTTAATTCAACATCAATTCCGGTTGATTTTTGTAAAAATAATAATTTGAGAAAACTTAGCCACTTTATAGTAATTAATAAATAAATGATAACGAAAATTAAAATACCTAGTTTATTTGCCAGTGGCTGTATGAACAAAAATTGACAGTTGATACTTCAAAAACAAAAACTTCAATCGTAAAAAACGTCAAATAGTTATGGAGCCGATAAACGGCAAACTTTGGTCAGTTAAGTTAAACCTAGTTAAAACGGAGTTTATCTTTGAGTCGTTGTTCGGAAACGCAGTTGTCAAAGTTAACGGACCAATAGCGTTTACGGACAGATAAACCACCGATAAAAGTACTTCAGAAACCGGGCATAAGTGTGTCAACTTTTTTTTTAAATAACCATTAACTAGTTACTTTCGTAGCAGATACCTACCGGTCGGTGTATCCCTGGGGATACACTGGGGACAAATATCAGGAGTGTCAAAATTTGCACTAAAAATATATTTTTCCTTTGTGAATATAACTGCGAATCCTCTCTTAATGAATCTCATCATCTTCTGAACAGTGGCCTTATCAGCGTTTTTGGCGTATTGGTTCCATGTAAATCGCAAAAAATTCAAGGTCTTCGACCATTTTGTAACTCTTTAACTTTTCATAATTGCCCTGTAGTTCTCGCTTGGGCGAAACTGGGCTGGGGACAATTTGGCGGAATCATATCGCGGGGAATGTAATCCACGTTATTATTTTCGTACCACTAATACCTTACTGGAGTAATGGCAGCTGCCTAAATCTGGCCAAAACTTCACAGGAAGGCGGTGCTTTCGAATGAAGGGTAGAGCACGTTTGCAGGCACTCTTTCATATAAACATCCGACTTCATAGTAAGAGACCTCGAAAGCGCTGGTTTTTAGACCACAGCTACCATATCATATCATATGTTATTTCTCTAGCTATACAAATTTGTATTTTTCGTCAACATGTCGCCTAGCATCAGTTAAGTAAAATTTTGATCCAGGTAGTTGTTTGAAATCGAGTTTCACACAAGTTTCATCGCCCATCAAGAGCATCCTTTGAATTCTGTTAAAACTTTGTCGTATAAGAATCGAGCTAGCTTTTTAGCTTGTACGTTCTTCTTCATGGTACAATTTCGCTTCTTAATATTTCGATAACTCTTTTAGCCAGCTCGAAGATGATTAAGTACTTCTTACAGTACTGCGACTTTTGTTGAGTTTGTGGGACAAGTCGTAATCAAACAGTCCTGGATTCTGTAGTTCTCAACACTTTTGTCTTCAGTTGTATACTTGGTAACAGGTTTGCGGTTGACCTGAGCCTTCCTATCGAAGGACAAGGTATCCTTGTATTTTTTCAGAACCCTACAAACAGTACTTTTGTGAAAATTCAGTCCCTTAGCTACGAGTATCTTTGATCCGATTAACGAAGGAATTTCCGTGAATTTGTTCACAAGTAGCTTTGTCATTTCGAGTTCCATTATAGAAATCTTTGTAATGAATTGAGCAAGGTCTACAAAATGTCCTCTTTCTAAACAATAAAATATTGACAATTAATTATGATTGTCACTTTTGAATTTAGCACACTACATATTTGTTTATTTTTTGTTAAATACGTGCTAATTCTATGTCAACTATGCTTTAAGTTATAAAATAAAATAACGAACCACTTACCGATTGAGCAACAGAACCTTAATAACTTTCAAGATTAAGTTCTTACCTGTCCTAGTACTACATCGCAATATTTGAATCGGTATAAAAATGTAAGAAGATACTGTTACGTAGGTATTCTGTGCCAAATTTGCATTTTAATTTGTATCACTTTCTGTGCATCATGCATCACAGCCGGCGGAATTGGCTTCTCTTACGTCAACATGCTCCTAAAACGCGACCGAGGCAGGGGGTTAAACTATCAAATTGAAATTCGTCTAAATTGGACAATACGTTGTTGTATTTTATACCGTCTGTGGCTTGGTTTCATTGTATCGCATTCACTACTGTCTCTGACCTGGGACCTTATACGTTATCTTAACACCTATTGTTATCAGCGGGCGCTGCCGAGGTCAGAGCGGGACGTGCGATCCAACGGATGAAAGAAATTTGATATTTTGGAATTTGCACCAAAATATTGAGACTGCACGAGCGCGCCTAGCTATAATTCGATAGAAAAGTAAACAAGAAGGTTTTACTTATGTTATTGTCACGATTTTACTTTGCCAACCTTTGGAACCCGCTAATATCTTTGGATGTCAGCGTTTAGTGGCAGGAAACTCGGGTTCCGATTTTTTTTTCCGCTCAACAGACTCGGCTCCGTCATTTTTTTCCGTTCAACAGACTGGGCTCCAAAGGGTTAAATGAGTTTTAATAGTACATTTTTAACCAAGGGATGAAAGGCACCTATTTCGCACGTAGCAAGAGCGCTAATATTTCGAATGAGAAATAAATGGAGTCACACCTGAGATCAACAGTGTATTTTTCATGTCGACTAAGTACTTACTTTTACTTGACAATAAAACGTACAAGTAAGACTCGGTATAGTTTTTCTAAGACATTTAAGCATGGCTTACTACAGATTTAGGTTTTTTTTAATAGTTTGATTACAGAGAGGTGGTTGGTATAGGTTTCTGCTACTGCACTGCACCTATTCCCGGCGGTTATAACGATATCGTGTTTGCCCTGTTATGGTATCGTATTTGATCAGTTATCGTATTGTCGACGTTTTGATAGCTCTTATTTACTGGACAGTAATTGCGGCCGAATTAAAACAATACCATAACAGGTCAAATACGATATGGTTTTTACCGCCTAGAATAGATGCCCAGGTCCATTGACATCGTAGTAGATAGGGTGTATATTGACATAGGTACTTACCTATTTCTTTTTTTAAATATACATTAGAGGTTGTACCTATACATAAATGGAAATTCCGCTATGGAGATATGCAAATCTATATTTTCCGAACAGGAAACGTGAAAAGGAAATATTAGACAACACAAAGGAAAGAGGTTTTTTTAGTCCAACCAAATACTGCCTCTCTCTTTCTCTGCGCTTTCTCTCTCTTTTTTCAGTTTTTCGTAAATAACTCGTAAACGGTGGCCCATGCCTAAAAATATTCCATTACATAAGTAATCTACAAAATAGATTCTACTCATTAATTCTCTGGGATCAATATTTAATGAGTAATGATAATGAGATATGGAGGGAAGAATGATTCCCGAACGAAAGGCCATTGTCGGTTTTCAATAGTAAGTCGGCCCTTACGTCAAACAAGCTCGGATTTTTTTGTGAGTACCTCTTATAGTGAAGAATATTTATGCTGAGTTATAAAGATTAATTTATTGTACTTACCCAAAAAAAAACTGGTGTTTTGGGAAATATAGAATCTTAGGGGCAGGCTACTCGCTTTGGTCGGAAATTCGACAGAAATCATTTTTATTCCGCAAAAGTAGGTTAGGTTCGTTAGGTATCTTTAGATGCCCGAAGGGCAAATCGCTCAGAAATAGGAGCCCGGAGTCGAATAGTAGTGGTGTGACCACTAGTCTGCACCCAGAATTTTATTTAGATTACTTATGTAACGGATCATGTTTTTCTATGGGCCACCGTTTACGAGTTACTTATTTACGAAAAACTAAAAAAGGGACCTTTACATCCCCCCTACCCGTTAGCTTCACCCACACCCATCAGTACATTTTATTATGTGGATTAAAACACCATTCCCTATGACTATGCAAAATTCGCTTATACACGAGTTTTTTCCCCCTGATTTTGCTTCGTTGCTTAGGATATTAGATGTCTAAAATTTCCAAAAATAACAGTAAGTTGGAATAAACTTTTTTTTATTTTACAAGCGAAGGTGTGAGACGGGGATTTTGGAGACGATTTCACTTCTTTTCTGGATGACCGTAAATATATTGCCTCGGGTCGTAAAGTTATCATTGGCCACTGGAACATCGTCTAGTCCGTGTGAGAAAGTCCTCGAATTGTTCATTTCAAGAACGTGCCGTAGCTTTGCGATTGTTGCTGCTTGCTCGTCCCGTTCCATCTCGTTTATCAATATCGGCAAGTTTAGCGCACACACCCACAAGTAAAACATTCCCACTGAAAAAAAAACGAAATAGATAACTAATATATAGGTACCTACGTAAGTAAATAAATAAAATAATGATGCCTAAAACCTTATTCGCCTAGGAGATATACATAGTCTGCGATTGTGTCGCTTTAAAATATGTACCTATAGATGTGAACCAAATGTGAACTAATCAATATTTAAGTATTATAATCGGTAGCCACGTTTACATGCATTACTTAATTTACCTAATGCATTCATTATCAATTTTCATGTTTTTTTCATACCTTCAATAAAAGCTGATTCATGTAACAAACAGTTGAGAAATAGTAGGTACATTTTGATGCCGGTGCGGACAGGAGGTAAGTAAAAAAAACTAAAAACCGCCTTCAAAAAGCAAAAAATTAAAATGGTAGGTAAGGTCAGTCCAACTGAAGAAGTTTATGAAGGCGGTTTTTTTTATTTTTTAAACATTTATTTTATTTCATACTATTTAAGTATTTAGTGATCATAATTATGCGGTTGTAGTCCCACTTCTCAATTAATAAGAAACTATAGAACATAACAATATCGCCGGAAGCAACGCCGTGGGAAACTCAGTGATATATTTAAACCTAAATATGCTTTGTCATAGTCGCACAACTATCTTAATCGGAATATCTTGTCGCCACCATTGAAATATACAGGGTTATTGGTAAGTCGACCTATTCCCGTTAGGAGGTGATAGGGGTGACTATTTGCGATAATTTTGACCCTCATATGCATTATGCAAAAGTGAACCATTTTTGAGTTATCGCGTTTTTTAGTTTTTTTTTTAAATTAGTCAGAAATTCAACTTGAAAAATTTATTACAAAAAAAGTATCAATTTAAATCTTTTTTTTTTCTGATTTATAAATACTATTATACACTGGTTATTTCTCAATATTAAAACAATAATTATCAGTCCAAATTTAAAAAAGCGAGACGGAAAACCAAAATTTTTCAATATTTTTTTGCGATCGCTTTCCACTAAAATGCCTTAAAAACAAAAAAAACGTTATGAAACTTGGCTTGGAGATTATTTTAAAAACTTAACTGTTTTCTAAGCTCTTCAAAAATGCATAACAACTAGGAACTTATTTAAAAAAAAACTGAAAAAAAATGATCACAAAGGAAGCGGGCGGAAATTCGTCTTCGAACTAAACTAAAGTCAGAAATGAAACTTCAAAAATTAAAATAAAAATTAAATTAAAATAAATAAAATAATAATAATAATATTGGGCTGGTTTGGTTCGTCTGAGGCTGGGGAATCTCCAGTGTCACTGTGAAGTGCTATTTCTGGGACACCCTGTAGGTATACAAGAATATACAGGGTGTCCCAAAAGTACCACGCCACAGTGACACCGGAGGTAGGTCAGCTCAAAAGGAGCCTAACCCGCCTAACATGACCTCAGTAAAAGTTGCACCGTTTTCGAGTTATACCAATTTAAAGATTTTTTCCAATTTTTCACCTCTTTTGACATTGTAAGTGCTCGCATTTACTGGGATAGCTTTAAAATTTAGTTTTTTTTATTTGTGCGCGTTTATGAATAGTTGATTAAGATGATAGAAGCATTATTATGTCAATAACTAATGTAAAAGTTGGAAAAATACTGTAATGAACTTGACTTAAATTATCATCAACATAGTAATTTAAACTTTGAGCACCTGCCATAACTTTTTTTTACTATAAACAAAATGAGCAAATTACTTTAAAAACATGCGTATTTTATGCCAATTCTAAAATGGTATGACACATGATATCTTAATGCATAAAAGTAGGAATTCGTATGACATTTGCCAATATGGATCCTCGGAAATCAATGCTAATCATCTAAAAAAATATCTTGTACTCTACGTTGTCTCATTTGTTTGTGCTCCTTTGAAGAATATGATTGATTTTTGGTTGACCTTGGTTCAAAGATAATAGAAAACGGGTTTAATTTTCATTAGTTTTTACAGTAAATGTTCGAATTGTTTCCCTCCGACTCTAAGGCACAAATGGCATCCTCGAATAAAATTTCGGTTTAATTTTCGTAAACTGGTTTCCGATATGTCTCGGGCTGCATTGAAGACACGTCGCCGTAGTTCCTCTTCGTTACTTATTGGTTTTGAATAAATATTGTCTTTCAAACATCACCGATGTTTGAAAGACAATATTTATGATGCCGATGATAATTTAAGTCAAGTTCATTACAGTATTTTTCCAACTTTTACATTAGTTATTGACATAATAATGCTTCTATCATCTTAATAAACCATTAATAAACGCGCACAAATAAAAAAAACTAAATTTTAAAGCTATCCCAGTAAATGCGAGCACTTACAATGTCAAAAGAGGTGAAAAATTGGAAAAATCTTTAAATTGGTATAACTCGAAAACGGTGCAACTTTTACTGAGGTCATGTTAGGCTGGTTAGTTTCCTCTTGAGCTGACCTACCTCCGGTGTCACTGTGGCGTGGTACTTTTGGGACACCCTCTATACAGGGTCCTTGCGACGCATAATGCCAAAAACGCAAAACGCCATTTATACGCAAATCGCCAAATACGTGTATTGCCAAATCCTGGTTATGCCAAACACGCATAATGCCAAAGCTGCATAAAAACTAAATACGCTAAATGCCAAACACGTGTATTGCCAAATCCTGGTTATGCCAAATACGCATAATGCCAAATACGTATGACGCCGAAAATTTTAAGAAAGCCGTATGTCAAAATGTGGTTCACGTACGTTAACCATTAACCAGCTTGGCAAACAAGCATACGTCCTGCCTAATAATCAGGCAGGTATGCTTGTAGCCTATCCCCCTTACTAATATAATAAACGTTGAGTAACGGTGGCCTTTACCCAAATTGGGGTCTTTATCCAAAAAAACGAGTAAAGCCAAACTAACACACCTATTAGCATACATAATATACTAATAACATTATGATCAAAAATAATTATGGCAGACAGACGATATAGACCCCCATACAGCATACATCATAGTAATGATGTATCTATAAAGTACCTACTTGAAACTTACGTTTTATCTACAAAGGTTTTAACTCATTGTTTACTGGCCACTTATGATTAATATTATTGCTATTTTACATGACAAGTGTGTGTAAGTCAATCAATAATTGTCATTCAATATTAATTTGTTGAATATGTCTGGAAACCAGGATCTAATTTTTACCGTAAATCAGAAAAATTATCCCACGTTATTGTACGGTGATCATCGCTATAATAAAAATACTCGTTCAAATAACAAGTCCAACAACACTACTGCCTGGAGATGTTCTAACCGAAGAGAAAAATGCAATGCATCTATCACATTGGACTTGGCCAACAACATTATACGGCGAAGTGAGCATTGTTGTCAAGGGCCTGAAATAAGTAATAAAATTTATATTTCTATGAACTTATGTAAAACCGAGGTATGCCGAAGTCTGTCCCCGGTACCAAAAATACTTGAAAGCCATTCAGAGGTACTAGGGTAGGGGCACCAATAAATGAACGATTAAGCGACTACACCAACTTTGGACATTTTTTTCTCAGTGAATTAAACGAATTTCACCCAATTACTTTATTTTATACGCTAAAGTATATACTCTAGATTGGAAATAAATATTATAAAGTTCATTATTATAACACATTATTTTTCTAAAAATCTTTGAAACCAAAAATGTACCAATTTACCCAATACATGAACAGTGATACCCTAACTCTGAACGATTTTACTCCAATAGTTGAACTAATATAATAAAATCAATCTAATGTGCCCTAAATCTGAACGGATTGACCCCAATAGTTGAACTCAAATCATTAAAAAATCTATATGACTAATTGCCATTATTGATTTTTTTAATTATGAGTATTTTGTATAATGCTCTCAATAAATAAATAAAGTTATTAAATGGTTTTCAAAATAAATAAAAGGCACGTTAATCAAATCAGTCTTTTTTTAATTGTTTATAAGAGAATATTGGTATCACAATCATTGATATTCAATAAAAAAATAACTTAATAACTATAAAGTTAAATTTTCTTTTCTTCTTATACAACTATTTGCCTGAAATTTATAGTTTAGTAATATTATTTTAATAATATTATTTTAATAATAATTTTAATTTAGCTGCTGGGTCGTTAGTAAAAATACGTGCTAAAAATAGCTTGGGCTTTACAAAAATAAATAGCTAGTGTTCATATTACAAAACTTTACCTAAAACATGAACGACTGAGTTTACTTGGTTCAGCTTTCGGATACAGAATTAATGAAATGAACGACAAAATCAATTAAAAATTCAACTATTAGAATAGAACCCAAAGCTTGAACCAGTAAATTTAATTAAGAATTCAACTATTGACATGGAACCCAAAACTTGAACTAGTAAATTTAATTAGTTCAAGTATTAGGCACATATTTCATTGTTGAACAGTATTTAGTTTTCATACTAAAAGAAACTTCAAAATAACCAAAAGTTGCGTTCATGTTTTAGTTAAAAAATTCGGAAGCAATAAATGATCAGTTTACGCTATAAAGTTTCTATATGCCGGTTCAGTACGATTTATTACAAAGCTTTTAAAAATGTATGCCCTACCTAGTAGTTGAACATCGTTCAGCTTTTAGTTTCGGTACATATTTTTGGGACCATAACTTGAACGGCTTATTGCTCTTAAATTAACAAAGATAATAAAATAACGTATAAATACATTAAAAGAGGGATTAGTCAAGAATTCATACTAAGAAACCCTTGCAAGAAAGTAAGTTATTGAATTTTATACGTAATAAAAAGCTTAAATTTGAAGTACACTTACCTTATCTATATTCCCATACTAGCGACGTTTTTGACGACACACCACAGAACAACGACCGATTCCCGCCGCGGTAGACGCGTAACTGTCAGTGAGTTTTAATGGCGGCGTAGGCATAGTGTTGCTGTTTAAGAAAAAAAAATCCCCGACTATGGAATATTTGTCACCATTTAATTATTTACTTATTTCGTTCGATCGTTCATTTATTGGGGTGTGTTCATCTTTTGGTGCCCATACCCTACGCAATGAAAGATGTCCAGACATACCGACAATAAAACAAAAACAGGACGCAATGTACAGGGCAAGAAAAAAATATCTCAAATGTGATAAAATGAATTTTAAGCATTTGGAAGATATAGTAATACCTGACGTATTATCTAAAAACTTCTTAATCAGTGATGACGGTGAAACGGAGCGGATTTTGATATTTAGTTCGAAGATCTCGAGGATCCTGATTGAAACATTTGGTTCAAATGTATTTTTCGGAGACGGTACCTTCTTGTGTTGCCCAAAACCGTTTGCACAGCTTTATACGTTGCATATTGACCTGAACTCTAACAGTGAAGTAACAAACGTTGTTCCGGTTATATTTGCTTTGTTACCGAACAAAACAAAGACAACCTATGCACGAATGTTTGAAATCATTAAAACAAAAATGGGTGTCCATATAGATGAATTTAAAAGCGATTTCGAAGAGGGTGCAATAACGGCAGTAAGAAAAGTATTTCGTGATGTTCAGGTTTCAGGTTGCTTTTACCATTATGAACAAAGCCGTATGGAAAAAGTCAAAAAAACTACAGTGCAATATCACGAAAGAACATAGGACAATGACGAGACTCGCTGCTAATTTACCGTTATTACCTACTGACAAAATGGTGGAAGGCTGGCAATCTATTCTAGAGACAAGTCCTAAAGATGAAAGTGCAACGAAATTTCAGAAATATTTCGAGAAGCAGTGGCTCACAAAATTCCCCTTGGACTTGATAAGTGTGGCTGATAAACGCCACAGAACGAATAACGTGGTGGAAGGCTGGAATCATAGAATCAATACGCGAATCCACAGGAATCCTTCTCTCTTTGACTTCATACACAAACTGAAAAAAGAAACTATTCATAATGACAGAAAAATTGACGATTTTTTGAGAAATCCATGCCGCAAAAGTAAGCGTCGTAGTGTGGATATTGGGTTTGACATAGTATATAAAAAATATCTACGAAAAATAAGGAGAAATATAATCAAGCCAGAAGAATTTCTCAGAAAATTAATTTTACTGAAAATGTTAAAGTAAGAATTAAAGTAACCAGGTAATAACGGTAAACTAAGTGGAAGTACAATATTTTAAGTTTTAATTATTTTTATGTTTATATTGTGTATCTAAAAAGGTAAAAGGTACATTAAGACTGGGTTTTATATATACTGCAATAGGCTTGACCGTATCGCTGTAAGTAATGTGAAGAATGTACTACTGTTAACTAATATAAAGTATAATATTAACTTTTAATTGATAGGTATTTGTTTTATTTATCCCATCAAAAACATAAATGTGAAATGAAGGCCAAGTTCAATATTATGATATACTCGTATGCCTTGGTTTTTGACTTCAACGACAAAAGAAGTGAGACCTAAATGGGTGCCAAGTTCAGTCTTGAAATTTGTTTATAACAACATTAAATATTTTATAACAAGTTAAAATATAATTTCTTCTTATAACTTAGGATAATATATTATTTCACGCATGATTCGTGGACCCACTACTCCTTGTCCCACAGCTATTCGTCGGAGCCCTGCCCTGAGGGCTCCTAATTCTGGGCAATCTGCCCTTCGTGCATTTAAAGACACCTAACGAACCTAACCTACCTACTTTTGCGGAATAAAAATGATTTCTGACAAATTTCTGATGAAAGCGAATAACAGTGAGACAAAAGTAGTGGGTCCACGAGTCGCTAATCGGGCATTTTTTTTTCTAGTGTACCTAGCGTTTTTCACGCGTCCGACAACTTCATTTAATATTTTTTACATGATTATGTTAAAAAATTTGACTTGTAGCTAAATTACCAGATAAACAATACTCTTACGTTTAAAATTATGCTACTAGAAGTATTCAATAACGTTAAATTTACAGTTTTTTTGTTATTTTTGTTCCCTAAGACCCCCAATTTTTTCCGCGTCCAGGCCTGGTGTTACATTTTCGAACTTCAAATAAACAAGTTTGGAAACTTTTGTCGTACATGAGAACACTTGTTTTCGGGAGTCTAATATGTGAATTTACTAAAAACGCCCTTAATTTGTCTCCTTTAGAGTTAATATTTAACAAAAAAATAGTTTAAATCGTGTCCACCACATTCGACATAAGGGGAATTCCCCCTTTCCGTTACCGTATATTAGGCTTAAGGTATCATTTTTATTACCAAAATATATCTTTATTTTCATCTAGAAACTTTAGTTTTCACGTAGCAGCACAATATTTGTCTTCAAACGGTCTGTAAACGAAAAAATTGTGTGTTGAAGTGTCGTGCTTTACGTGGTTCAAAATGGGTTCCACCACTCCGTTACCAAGATTTGAAGGTAAAATCTTTATCTTTATGTTGTTGTGATACATTTACCTAAATAATTGTTTATATCTAAACTCAATTTCACTAAAATATCTTTACAATCAAGACCGAATGCATATTTAATTTGTATTTCAAAGTGCAAAACATTACTTCCGTTACTTCCCCTTTCGTTGCCATGTCGGTAGTCATGAATAAGGGGAATCTAAAAAGTAACGGAATGGAAACATAAAGTTATCTTTACACTGAGATCACATTTGAATAAATTATAGTATTTACTAGCGATGCATCCGATACCGATACCGATACCGATATATCGGCGATACTTCGGGTTAGCCGATATATCGGTATCGACGATATTTTTATGACCGATTCAACGATACTTTTTAATTTAAAAATGTAGTGTAAACAGCAGCAGGTCTTATTCAAACAGACTTGCGAAATCGCCTTTCTCCGAAAATTTTAAGATTACTTTGTTTTTTAAACAAAAATGTTATCAATGTTAATTTTAATTACTAATTTTTTTAATTATCTAATATTAACCTATGTATCTACTTCTTATATTAATAAAAAGAAATCTGTCTTGTGATTTATTTATTATGCCTTCATTTTTGAATTCACAAAAAGCGTATCGGTATCGGTATCGGTATCGCCGATATTTTTATAAGAGTATCGGTATCGGTATCGTATCGGCGAAAAGGCGTATCGATGCATCCCTAGTATTTACATAGGTAAATTTATTTGTAGGTACCACAAAAGTAAATCATCTTATATGGTTTGCAAAATTGTCTTTAGAATAATACAACGTGTTATTTTTAATCTGCTGCGTAGTTGCAATAACATTAACCGCAGATATCTCAATTAAATTTAAATAATACGACTAAACTACCTACATTTGTTATAGAAATGGCTCCTCTCACAGCTGCCGAAAAACAAAAACGGTATCGGGAAAGGATTAAAAATAACCCTATTAAATATGAAATCCAAAGAAAAAAGGACGTGGCGAGAATAAAAAAAAATATAAAGGCAAGAAAAATTGCAACTACCAAACTATCAAACTATCCCGAAAAATGAAGCATCCACCAAAGAATAGGTACCTACCTAATACCATTGCAGTTGCTCATAATTTGTCTCTCAATAACCAGTATTGGTCAGGAAAGTCTAAAATGTAACCACTATAAATATGCGATAACCATAACCCTCATTTTGCTTTGGTCAGTCGGGTTAATAAAGCTTTTGTGGATTTGTGATCTTGGTATAACTGCAGCCTTATGATTTCGTTACCATTATTTTTGTTACCGTCCTTTGAAAATAATTAACATTTTATTTTATTATTAAATCCCCAATTGATAAACATTGCAATGTGTGTATTATATGGATAAACTTTTTACTAAAGTATCCACGTATAAATAAATTTGTCGGGTAAACCTCATAACGTCCAACTGGTAAAGAAAATTGTAAGTAGTTTTGGTCGTCTGGTAACGAAATAGTTACAATAATCGTAATTTCTTTCAAATTAGTTCATAATGTTTTAAAAATAAAACTTATTTTCATAACTTACTATATTTTCAAGTAAGTAAAGCATTTGTTTATCCCCGTTTTACTTTCTTTCAAGTTATATCAATAAATGTATATGGTAACGGAAGGGAAACAAATATGAGCCCGAGCCACTTTGAAATCGCTGTATAAATTTAATTTCCGTATGTTTTACAAAACCATTGCTAAATTAAGATACCTAAGACTACTAAAAATGCTTCAACACCCTTAAAGTTCAACAATTAATAAGTTCGAAAAAAAATCATCACAAATCTGTTGGTACAACTTTGAAAAAAAATGCCCTAATATATTGAAGCCTGAGCCTTGAGGTCTGACTTGGCTAGTTCTCATATACGAATTATTATTAGTATTAGTATGCTGGCATTCTGCGTATTTGGTGTTCTGCATATTTGGTGTTATGCGTATTTGGTATTATGCGTGGATTTTTTTTCATTATGCAAAACGACCAAGTGGCCTTTTGCGTTTTTGGCATTATGCGTATTTGGCATTCTGAGTATTTGGCGTTCTGCGTATTTGGCGTTCTGCGTATTTGGTATTACGCGTGTTTGGTATTATGCGTGGATTTTTTTTTCATTACGCAAAACGACAATGTGGCCTTTTGCGTTTTTGGCATTATGCGTCGAAAGGTACAGGGTGCCTCCGACCTTGGGGCTTTAAATGCATAGATCAATTCTACTCCTGAAACTAAACTTCTTTTGTTCTGTAAGTTGTTAAAAATATGTTCAGTTTAAATTTATTTTTTATCATACAAGTTAAATCTAATTTTCAATGTACGCGATCCAATTCTCCATTTTCCTTTAGCCCTCGTACCAAGGTAATGTCGCCCCCGTACCATGAGATAGTGATTACATGGCCAGTATGTAATACACTGATTTTACAATTAGACTTTAACATCAATTATTTATCTAAATTTAAGTTATTTTTTCATGTTGCAGAACAAAAGTAGTTCAGTTTAGCGAGTAGAATCGATCGTTGAAATTAAAGCCCCAAGGTCAGAGACACACTGTATAAAGTACAGTCGAATTGAGAACAACCTTTTTTTTAAGTCATTTAAAAATGACTTCATATACAGTTGCTCAAAAAGTGGTACGTTTCGTTCGTAGCTGTATATCGTGCAGAAAGTTGGATTTTTCCGAACCTGTGCTTATTAGGGTTCCGAACCCCAAGGGTAAAAACGCAACCCTATTACTAAGACTGCTGTCCAACTGTCTGTCACCAGGCTGTATCTCACGAACCGTGATAGCTAGGCAATTGAAATTTTCAAAGATGATGGATTTCTGTTGCCTACTAAAAACAGAAAATAGTATTTAAGGGGGCTCCGAGGGCGAGTCCGACTCACACTTGCCCGGTTTTTTAAATATACTAGCCGTGCATCCATCCAAAGAGTTTGCATGTTTAAATAAAGTACCAGGAGCGCAGAGGTAATTAGGACGTAGCCGTTTTTACCGTTTCGACAGATTTTTATATCGCCAGATTTTTATTTCGTCGTATTTTCGTTTTGCCAGATTTTTGTTCTGACAGCGTGTCACTTTATCTCAAACGTACAGGTAAGTACAAAATAAAATACATTAGAATATTAAAATTTTTATTGATGTATGACGACGTGTATAAACGAGAGCATAAAATAAAAACATTACACTTCGTTTTGGGCACTTTACCGACGAAATACATTATCCAACATTTTCAAGCATTCTATTGTGGTAATTAAATTTTCATTTAAGTCATGGATTATGCTTTTAATCTTTATGTCCTTTGCAACAACAGATTTATTTCTATTTTTGGTCAAATTATGATACTTGGCATTTCTTAGTTTTTTTTCTTGAAAAAGGGCTTCCTTTTTGAGCAAAAAAATAAAATACAACAGAGATGGTTTTTTAGTGAATCTGTTATTTACTCGGCGGTGCCAGCCTTCTACATTATTTGTTGTTCGAAAAGATTCTCTGTAGCATGTCAGTGTAGCACTTGTGACATTTTGGACCCATTCGTTAATGAAATAAGCTTGAAATGCTGCTATATATGACAGCCGAGTTCGGTGCATTGGCAAAAATAGATAGAACTGCCTCTGGTATCAGTTCTGGCGGTGATAACGCTACTCGCGAACACAATCTTGTTATTTTTCTACCCTCATTATCATCGCATAGGCCAATTATTTTAGTTTTTTTCCAAATTGCTTTTACAAAATGATAATAGCAACCACTTACGATTGCATTAGGAAATACTTTTGCTGCCATCTCGTAGTCACATTTGTAATAACAAATATTAACAGGAAATCTGTCTCGTAACATAGAAAACAGTCTCACATATGTGGCTGTTGTTTTATTTGGCAGGAGCACATATAACAGTGGAACAAAATTTAGTATCTCATTAGTCTCTCCAATATTTGCATGTAACGAATAAACCTGGTAGAAAGGTTTTGGGCATATCCGAAATGTACCATCACCGTAATATTTAGTAATTGTTTTCAAAACTTCCTACTCTCTGATTATTCCAATGGTAACTGTCGCATTATATTGTTTTGCTCTACAGAAAATAGAAATAACATTAAACATGTTCAAGAGTTTTTCGGAGACGGGACTTTTCAAAGTTGCCCTGCACCTTTCGCCCAGTTTTACTCTATTCACGGAGATATAGGATCCACGACAGCAAAAACAAAAGCCGTTCCATATGTGTATGCTTTAATGTCTGATAGGAAAGAGCAATCGTACATAGTATTCTTTGAAATGATAAAATCCCAAATCCCTGGCTGGTCTCCGCAAAAAATTCATATAGATTTTGAAACTGCAGCTTCAAACGCATTGATGAAAGTATTCCCGGACATAAAAATCAAATTTTGCTATTATCACTTTACCAAAAGTTTATGGAAAAAGGCAAAAGCATTGAAAATAAACCGTAAAAGAGATCGAAGGGTAGTGGGTTTGTGTTCTGCCCTAGCACTGCTTCCGGAATCAAATATTGAGGAGGGCTGGATGTATATAAAAACAGGATCTTCCAATAAACCAAAAATTTGCAAATTTATGAAATGTATGGAAACTTTCTGGCTAAAATGTTGTGCTTTTCGATCACAATGGTGTGTGAGTTCTGAGAGACACCGTACTAATAACACGGTAGAGAGTTGGAACTCAAAAATAAACAAAGAAATGAAGAAAAAAGGCCCAATTTCTCTCTTGAGATTGCTGAATGCACTAGTGAAGTTAGAGCATGAATATGAACTGCAGAGAGATTTAGAAGATGTGGAAAGACGACAAGAGCATATCGATGATGATGATTTCATTATGCAAGCACAATTAGAGCTTTTGCATAATGACTAATGAGATTAGCGTCGGTTTTTTTTTAGAAAAGCTTCGTTAAATAAAATAAAATCGTTGTTTTTAACTTTGAGCGAATTGTACTTTATTAATACATATGTAGCAATGATGCATATAGGATACATACATACATAAACTCACGCCTTCATTCCAACCAACAATTACCAACAAGTCTTAAAACTTCTTGACAATTCTGTAACCACATTTTGCACAAGTAGGCTAACATGTTTCCCAGTGTATTAGGATATATGCATATAGGATGTTTATAAAAATAATATGACCACCAATACGAGCGATTCTCACTGGTCATATTAGTATGACATGCCAGTATGACCACCAATAAACGGGGATCTATTCAAGTGCAAAGTTTACAAAGCATAAAAGATGTTATAAATAGATCACTCTACAACAAAATTTACCCATCTCAATTTGGGATGTTTCTAATGGCGACTGTATTTTTACTGTCGAAAGAAAAATCTGGCGAAACGAAAATCCGACGAAACAAAAATCTGACGAAACAAACATCCGACGAAACCAAAATCTGGCGAAATAAAAATCTGTCAAAACGGAAAAAACTCGGACGCACGGTGCGGCGCAGCGGCGGGCGGGCGGCCGCGCCCGACACCGCGGATGACAGTAGGTTAGGTAGTATTAGGAGATAATATTAAACATCGTAAACTGGAATTAGCAAAAGCATGAATTATTATTAGGTTTATTGTTTTTACTGCAAGTGGGGTAGGCAGAACTACAGAATTACCAACAACTCTAAAAACTTGTTGATAATTCTGTAACCACATTTTGCTCAATCAGGCTAAGATGATTACCAGTGTTTTATGACAGGATGCAAGCCCATCGCCTAACAGTCCTATCCTACAAGCCTCTATTCCCTTAGTCGCCTTTCACGACACCCAGGGGAACACATAGAGAACACATAGTAATATTCTAACCCGGCAACCAGACCGTAGATTGATATTTTAATTAAAATAAACAAAGTGAGAAATACCTTTATTAATCCTCAACTGGACAATACTTTTTACATAAAATAAAATAAAACTACTTAAGTAGAATTACCACGGAGGTTTGTTAAATCATTTTCCCGAACTCATTATTTCTTTGTATTAAATTTTCCGTTCGCATTTTTCCCCGAACGCGATATTACCTAATTTTATTTTTCACCATTCGATTTTATTACAGTCGCTTTTTTTGTTGTTCGACTTTTTTCCCAGTCGGTTTTTTTCCCGTTCGATTTCTATCTCAGTCGCACTTTTCCCAAAAGTATTTACATCGTAATTTGTAGGTAGGTTTAGGTTATGTTAGTTTTGCATTAGGCCCGGAGGGCCAAACCACCCAGAAATAGGAGCTAAAATAATAAATAAATATGGTGGTAGGAAAAGAAGCGACTGGATAAAACTCGCAAGCGGAAAAACACGACTGTGAATATAAACTGCCGCAGGAAAAAAGGCGACAGGTAATATCGCGTTCGGGGAAAAATGCGAATGGAAAAATTACTACGAAGAAATAATGAGTTCGGGAGAATGATCTAACAAATCACCACGGAGTCTGCACCTACCCTAAATATCGTGTAACACAAGTCTTTGCGTTCGAAATTTACAATCTATTTTTCAAACCATTTCCAGATTTGCACAATTTAACTTCGCACAAAGGTACTGTCCGGACACTATTATTGTCGTGCAGTAATATGTCGCACTATTTAACTTCGCACAACGGTACTATTGGACACTAGTAAATATTGTCGTGCAGTACATACATTAAATAACGCCTGTTTCCCAGAGGGGTAGGCAGAGACCACTTCTTTCCACTTGCTACGATCTTGACAAATTTCTTTCGCTTCTTCCACATTCATACATCGAGTCGTGCAGTATACGTCGCACAACTTGAATTCGTATATAGATACTGTTGTACATTTGTATAGTTGAACAGTGATTCGTCGCACACTATCACATCGCACAATTGCAGTGTCGTTCAATAGGAATGTCGTACAATCGTACATCGCACAATCGGGGTCGCACTCCTGTAATAAATCCCGGTTTGGTTATTTTACCTACATACTCGTACGTGGTCCAATTCGAGGGTTTTAGAAATCGTAAAATCTTCAAATCTGTGGTTGGATTAAAATATATGTGAGTACCTAAGTAATACCTGTGTTCATGTAAGTCTGTGCACGGGTGTATGGTTAAGTACGTTAGAGGAACTGTATTAATACTGACAAAGCAAGAATCCGCCGGCGACGCTGGCGCCGATGAGCAGGCCGATGTCCATCGAGTTTTGCTTCAGGACCAGTAGTCCTGTGGCTACCAGCACCGACAGCATCGCGAGCCGCATCAGCTCCGCCAGGATGTACCCGACCATAAGCACATTATTGCACTGCGGATGGAAAACGGACGCAAAAAACAAGTATGTCAACTACCTAACACACTTCCTCTCGCTACAGACAGTAGGTAAGTTTTTAAATTTTTAATTCGTGATGCTAATATTCTAGTGCGTTGGGGTTCGGCGAAGATTTGTGCTGGCGACCTTGGTTGGCGTCTCTTCCTTCAAAACGTAAAGTCCGGGCCCGCTGCGTTGGCCCGGGCGCCGGGCGTTAGAAAATCGAAAATTAGAAAAAGTGAGCATACAACCACGCAACTCGATTAAGTTCAAGTTTTCCTTGATCGAGTTGAACAATAAATTAATCGTGAAGACGTCGTCCGTCAGGTTGAACAACCAAGGTAAATTAATTGAAGTTGAGAAGACAACTTGACCTGGGGTGAGTTACGTTGTTGTTTCGTTACATAAACGGTGGAAAGTTGATAGGTATCTATAGACAAAACAAAAAAACAGAGTTAGATAGTAGGTAGGTATTGTAGGTTATTACAGGTTAAGTTCGGGATATTCAGAATGTGTTGCAGGGTCATTTGTTAGAAAATGTCCGAACATTGTATTACGACGACTACTTATTATTGCTTTCAACGAGAAAGTGCCCCATCTCACAAGGCTAAACGTACTCGAGACTGGTGTCGATTGTCGAAATTTGACGCATTTTATACCTTGGCAAGATTAGCCTGCATCTTTACCAGAATTGAATGCATTTTACTTTCCGATATGGGGATATACAGGGTTTAAGGGACGGCTCACCGAAAACTGAAACCATAGCTTCAGACCATTGTACTGAACTGAAATTCAGTGGAGCCGTCCCTTACACCCTGTATATATACCTATACAGGGTGTTATGGGACGGCTCACCGAAAACTGAAACCAACGAGAAAATTTTCGTTTTCCCGGGAAAATTTCCACTGGATTTCAGTTCAGTACAATGGTCTGAAGCTATGGTTTCAGTTTTCGGTGAGCTGTCCCTTACACCATGTATGCTTAGCAAGATTAGAAGCTCACGGGGTATAAATTTAAATTAATTCAGGGATCTTTTGGTCAAGATATGGGATGACATAACCGATAAGGTAGTGCGTGCCGTGTGCAATTAATTATTTAGCAGAATGCGTAAAGTTATATAATTAATTAATTTTGTAAATATAGAGTGTGTTTAAAATAAAAACAAGTTCAATATTGAAATTTGAAGTTTTCTTTTAATGTTATGGCTATTTTAAACTAGGACACTTACCGCCTGTTTCACAATCGACACGTAAAGTATATTTGACAGAGAAATATATTCCTTTCTCTTTCTTACACTTGTAAATAGACAAGGAGAGAGCCAACTTGAGTTTTTAAGGGCCAATTTAACTGACATAAATTTACTCGTCGATTGTGAAACAGGCCCTTAATCTGCCCAACCCTGTACATATAGGTTAACTAAGAGTAGGTACCTAAGGAGATAAGAAGGGTCTCAGCATGGTCTCGGTTTCATTGTGTGTTTTATTTTATAACCACTGCCTTGAAGTGCCTTGCCTGCGGCTTGGCCGCGCTAATTAACTCATAGCTACTTGCCGAGCAACTGCTTGCTACTAGCTGCTAGCAGCCTGCTACTAATATAATGTAGGTATAATGTTGAGTCCCTGCGTTGTTATCTTACTGAGTTCGGCTATGTTAGCAAGAAGTGTAGAATGAGACGGAAGAACAGTAAATTTTAAATTGACATTGCAAAGCGTGTAGGACAAAGCTGAAGCTACAATGCACAACATTTATTGAGTTACCTAGGTAGGTATTCCTTTGCTCTAAATACCCTTAAAGTCTTACCGTGTAAGCCCCGTAAATGAATAACAAACATGTTATTAAGTACAAGCTTGCGACACTCGTACTAAGAGCAGTGAATCTCTCAAAATCTGAAATTAATGTACTTAAGTCAAATAAGAGTTTATGAACACAAGAATACATCTAAAATACAGTCGCTGCTACAAGAATGAGAACTTCTTGAAATCCAAAATCCACGCTAACGAATTACCGTTAGGTTAGGTTAGGTCACGGGCAAAAGCTAATTATAATAACTTGCCGATAATCTAGGCATTATGTAGCATGCCTATGGGCTGAGCTACCATTTATATTCTACCTGTTTTATTTCAATTCTTTCTAAATCATCAACGTCGTAGCGCCCCTGCCAAGACTTGAAATTTGCGCCGCCAGGCCATCATGTTTTAATTTGGTATATACGAGCGAGCTTGTACGCTCTGACGGAATAACATAAACTCCTCGCCAGCTCATATAGCTAAGTACGACGCTGTAAATCATTTTCCTTACTTGCTGTTATGGTATCTAAGTACTCCTTTGTGTAAATTAGTTTCAAGTCGTTGGTCCAAATAATTATATCTTCTTTCAACTTTTCTTGGTGAGTGTAGGCCAGGCAGCAAGCAGTCAACCCAGCCAGCGCCTGGACCTGCGGAGTCATCACCTGATATATGCCTACCTGTGCCTACGCCTACGGTGTTTTTAATCAACGTAGACGCGCCCTTATTATTTAATGTAACGTTGCCCGATTGCGTAAATGTTCGTAAACCTTAGTAAAGTATAGGGGCGCGTCTTCATTGCTTAAAACCACTATAATATAATAGCAACTTAGGTAGACCAAGAAATCGCAGCCTACTTTATTATTGACTGTTTATTGTGAATAGGATCTAAACGTGTTGCTACTGACATTATAGTTGCTCTAAAGGGATATACAGGGTGTCCCAGAAACCGACGTCAACTCACCAAGAGTTCTTAAATAAAATATGCCGATGAAATTGAAGAAAAAAGTCCTTGACTCTTATGTCCTGCCATCTCTCTCTTATGCATCACAAACATGGATATTTAACAATCAGACCAAAAATAAGATCTTAACAACCCAAAGAGCCATGGAACGAAGCGTCTTGAAACTTAAATTAAAACATGAAAGGACAAGTACAGATATAAGAAACACAACAAAAGTTATAGACGCTTTACAACACTGCAAAAAATTAAAATGGGAATGGGCTGGCCACGTCGCACGTATGGACGATGATAAATGGTCAAAAAAGATAACCAGTTGGAAAGGACCACTAGGCAAGAGAAACAGAGGCAGACCAATGGAGAGATGGCTTGACGAGATACTGAAAACAGCGGGAAATAACTGGAAAGAAAAGGCGGCAGACAGAGACTTGTGGAGAAAGATGGAGGAGGCCTTTACTCGGTAGAGAGGTCCTTAATAAATGAAACATCATTTTGCATGTAACTATATGAAATAATTGAAACTAATCATTAGTATAATAATTCAAATAATTGAATCAATTCTAAAATGTATGTTATCAAATAAAAAAATAAATAAAAAGAAAATGTATAATTTTCATATACAAAATCGATCAAACTAAATTTGAAATTGTAAAAATTCAAATAAATAAATTCAATTTGTATTATAAAACTAATATTTTCTAAAATATTAATTTAACAAATGAGAATGTAATGTAATTTTAGTATTAAGAACATTGCTATACTATATTATTATTATTATTATTTGTATGTCTTTACCATTCACGGGACTATGGGAGTCCCGGACCTTTGGAAGGCGTACATGGAGCCGAAGCCAACACGCAGAGGCCCTTTAGACAAGTTTAATTTAGTAAAGTGATGGGACACCAACCGGCGATTGTCCCTGAGTTCAAACTATAAAAGTATGCTCCCACGGACAACCAACGGTTAGTGTAGGACTATTTAAGAAGGATGGAAGTATTAATAATAGGCTCTATGAATGAACAGATATGGATTGGTGAACTAGGCTATTGATGAAACTACGGCGCCTGCCTGGCCAATGCTAATTACTTTGGTTGAAATGGCAGGCGGTGACTCGCCAACTCAAGAATGGGCCTCCCGAAATAGCCGCATATATATAGCAGCAGGGAGGTAACAGTTCCAGAGGGGCTAAGGGTGGAGAGGTGCTTCTGGACTTTAAACGACCATAAGGTGCCCACTCACCACTTATGCAACACATCCACCCTTCGAGCATATAGCTCTTGCGACTCCACTCTGACCGGCCAATAAAGGCAAGCCAGAGGTGAGGGTCTGTTTCTCGTCATTATACACTCCAGCCGGCCGGTGAAGGCAAGCGTGAGGTGAGGAACAGGACCTACCCTCGGGAGCATTCAGGTCCGTGGTGTCGCCACTCACCAACAGCTCGCCACTAGCTGCCCTTTAGAGCAACTATAATGTCAGTAGCAACACGTTTAGATCCTATTCACAATAATAATAATGATCAACCCCTAAATTAATGTATTAATTTATATTTTTTTCAGTGTTTTCTTGCATGATTAGAATCACAGTGAAATAAGGAAGTTTTTAAAGCTACATGCCAATTTTTTTTCATTACAAAACTGTTTGAGTTAACGCACAGAGTTACTTTCTCCATACTAAGAGCGCCCCGCGTTTGTGCGTTTACTCGAAAAGATGTAATGAAAAAAAATTGGCATGTAGCTTTAAAAACTTCCTTATTTCACAGTGATTCTAATCATGCAAGAAAACACTGAAAAAAATATAAATTAATACATTAATTTAGGGGTTTTTCGTATCACGGACATAAGGAAAAATGGCAAAATTCCGATTTAAATGATCAATATCTTGGAAACTAATAACAATTGCTGAACATACATGGGGGCTAAATCGATAGCTTATGAGCTGCTCTATCAGCCCTTGGCGGGTTGACGTCGGTTTCTGGGACACCCTGTATAATACAGGGTGTTCGGCAAATGGACCGTCATTTCGTTTGGGGTGGTGGTCATTTGCTACCTTGTGTAGAATTTTGTATACATTTCGTCAATTTTGTGGATAAAAAAGTGAAAATTGGTATTGAGGCTACTACACATAAATAAAAAATATTACTTTTGGCAATTCTGAATAAATATACCCAAATGAAGTGAAGGGGGTGTCGATCGAATTTAAATGAACTCATATGAGCTTTAATAATAGCTCTAATGTACTGGGACCACTGGGAGTAAGTACAGTTAGTTAGGCTAAGTTTTTATTTTGACTGAAATTAAATACACTGACTATTCTTTATTCTTAAAAAAAAATGCAGACGAATTGATTACCTCCTACTTTTTTGAAGTAGTTTAAAAGCTAATTGGGCATTTACACCTACTATAACACTTTACGCACTAACATCTAAATCATATAATACGTTCAGTGTGAAATTGTGCTACATTAGTTAATACATGAAAGTACAGCGACCAAGTTCTTCGCAACGTCGCGGACGCCGGGAGTTTAAATAGGAGCGGCAAATCCCGCTCGCGCTCAATGCGCTCATTGATCGATGAACTTCGTCCTTATTGCTTTGCTTGAAATTTTGTCAGTTTGTATTATTCTAATACAAAATTTGTGATGAAAAAATCTGCATAGGTACCATTTTTCTTTTTTTACACAGAACTTATAGATAGAACAAATGAAAAAAAAAAATCATTAAATACTTACTGAAAACCGATCAAGTGCGGTGCGAGTGGGACTCGCATACCGAGGGTAGGCATTTTTATCGACTACGATTTCGGCCAGAGCATTCTGTGATATGATAGATCCTAGGTATATTACATCTGTACTAATATTATATAGAGGTAAAGTTTGTGACTTTGTAAGGGGTAATCTAGGGGAGGGGGGGGGGGGGGGCACTGGGAGTCACCCGCTCAGGGGTGACACCCGACCCGACCGTGGACATCAGTAGTGAGTGCCATCTATAACGATTCGGTGCCTGCCTACTTGCCTAGTATTATGTTTTTATTCAGGACCATGGACAGGATTTTTATTTGGTTATTCACGGTGAGCTCAAATAGGTGTCAAGAGTATAATAAATTAATAATTTCCTCCATGACCGTAACTCTAAGGACCCAGGGTCGAAGGGTGGAAAGGAACCAAGCGACCATACCAGCACCCAAAAAAAAATTGACGGTCCATATGCCGAACACCCTGCATAAACATGTATGTCATATCTATACCTATTTACCTGGGTTGCGAAAGAAAGTTATACGCAAGTCTGATGTGTACTTACTAGGGAGAATAAACCAATCAAAATGCCTCCTAACCGCAAAGAAAACCAAAAGCAACAACTATAAACAAATGCCATAACTATCTTAGGCACTGAACTATGAAATGTACTAGTAATTTATCTTATACATGCATGCTTATTACATAATGCCTTCAAGCGACGGCGGTATCGATAATACTAAATTGCCCACCCGAACTCAATATTGTACTTTCGACTAATTGCTTAGATTAAATCACAACGGCATAATGGTATGCTATATACATATGAATCACATGTGTCTGTAGATAATTACGAAACCCTTCAGCTACGACCGGAATGATCCTTTATGGGTTCCGTATACGTACAATCAGCAAAATGGAATCCACCATAGAACGTTACTGCGTTACAGTGACGACGTTATAACAAATCGCAAGAAATGTCAAACAAAATGTCACCGTAGCACCGTTTTGTGGTGGGTCCCTATGTTACAAATATGACAAAATATTTAATACAAACATATTATGTAAAGGGTTTAACAGACAATGAACACATGATTATCCGGTCTATTTGAGAAGGTATAGCACACCTTTCATTCCATTCCTTGTACCTACGACTATAGAATAGATAGATTGTGTTGTGTAAGTAGTATCTATCGCACTGTCGTACTTCTACGTTATGTATACTAACATAATTGTTATGTATTTAAGTATATATTTCTCTATATAAGTATGTTTATCGTTGTCTAGTACCCATAGTACAAGTCTAGAGCTTAATTTGGGACTAGATCAATTTGTGTGAGTAATCTTGAATGTATGGAATGCTCTGTCTTCCTTCCCTGACCCCGGGTTTCATCTTCCGTTTTTTTCAGGGGCCACGCATGCCCATAGTTTTTACGTTGTTATTTAGAGGACCTCTAAATACACATAGTTATATATAATTTATGGCGTTAAATAATATCGGAGCGGAGATATTAAAGATTTAAGTATTCAGTTTTTGGTACTAAAGTACGCCCATGCTATTGTATCTCGGCTCTCGGCCCCGATGCACTTGAGAGTATTATGATTACCTATGCCACAAGACAAAGATCTATCTCTACATTATGATAACATTACATAACAAAATATGTTTATTTTAAATAATGCTATCATAAATTTACCACCTTTACAAATGGCCGCTCACCTTGAAGATGTATGACTTTTACAAATGACAGCACTTTTACCCAAACCCCTTTACAAATTTTGTATTAGAACAATCGAATGCTTTATAATTAATTGAAAAACAGTGAAGGCCCTCTAAAATTTTGAATCTTGAACTTTAATTCCGCCCTAAGTAGCCTCTATTCATACTAAAGAAGAAATTGAAGTAAAAGCTCGACCTGCTCGATAAAAACTTCTCGATAATTAACAATAATACCATTAATTATTATGTTTCGGAATCGGTGTTTAACTTTATAAGTAGTGTAAAAATTTTTCACGATATTTTTTACAAAATCTAGTAATCGATGGTTGATTTTTGATTGGATCGAGGTCTTTGTAGGAAACCATTTACTTTTTTTACACAATAAACATTTTTTCAGCTAAAATTACCGATTTAGAAGAGTTACATTATCCTAACTATTAAAAAATTTCGTGTCCGTAAGGTTTATAAATCATTTGTAGGTCAATGCATCCTTTTCTTTAATAAATTACCTGACGTTGTTTTAAAGTTTTACCATTTCCAGTACTTAAAACTTACTTGAAAAAGTCGTTGATGTCTAAAGCTTACTATAGGGTCGAAGACTATCTAACAGATAAAAATGCTTGGCCAACACCTAAATAATTTAATAATAACTTAGTCATAAAAAATATGTAAATATTGTATATTGTCTAGGGGACACAGTTTCTGTAGGAGAATGTATCGAAACTTTTATGCATGTTGTCTTGCACCGTCACAGGTAAGTATAACTTGTATACTTTCTATATATTTTTTTTATATTACTTTTGCTTATTAGTATTGTGACAATTCTGAGTTTTGACACATTTTCCTGCTCAACTACGCATGAATATATAAAATGTTGGTGTTATGTGAGATTCATTGTTTTATATAATGCTAGGTTAAGTTTATTATTGTATAATATCATTAGCAATATTTAAAAAACGACTTACTGTTGAGTTTCTTGCGGCGTTTCTTCTCAGCAGCGGTCTCTTACGAAGCGCTGGTAGATTTTTGACGTATAAAAGTGCCCATGCGGCCTACTTACTGAATAAACATCTTTTATCTTTTTTTTATCTAAAACCTATTTTTTTTTAAACCGATTGGGTTACAGGTTACAGTAAATTTAAAAAAAAACGTTCGCAGAAATAGCAATTTTGTTTTTTTTAATCATAACTTGTTAAGGGTCAATTTCCCAAGCAATATTTTAAGCTGGCGGCGCTGAAAACCGGGGTGAACTATGGTTAAAAATTAATCTATTTTTTTTTTCTGATTACTTCACGCAGTTGCCTGTTTTGGGCAATAAGTAGAATTAAAATATTAATGGAAATAATAATTTAAAAAAAATAATTAAGACCTCATTTCTCATCACGGTGGGCTGTCCGCAACCCAGTTTTGATTGCAAAACGTGGAATAAATCAAAAACTATTAATCATTATGGAAAACATTTACCTTTTTTAAAATACTAGATAGTTAGTGTACAAAAAGAAGCCCTGACTTTTTTTTTAACTATCACGCATACCGTCCGGTACGAGGAAATACGTTTGTCCGGAGAAACGTTATCATTACCACCGTCAAATGTTCTGTGCCTTATATCTGCTAAGCTTCAATATGTACGCCACCCACCTCCCGCGCACTCGTAGAGTTAGTCACGCGCAAGAGTTTGGTGCTAGCGGTTGTGTTGTACGCGTTTCTGGCGATAAAATATAAAGGTCAATTCTTGCTTCCGGTGGGGTGGGGACAAAAAAATCCTCATTCCGACGGTTGATTTATTTTTTGTAGTTTTTGTGTGTTTAGTTTAAGATTTATGTATAACACGTACGTAATATTTCTTAATTCTGGAGTAACATTAGTTTAAAGAAACCAGACTCCGTTGTTTTTTTTTAAATATTTTTGTACAGGTTTTATCATTCCGTGGTTCTCATTCCGATGTTTCCGGTGTATGAAATACCCACAGAAATGATAAGCAACACCGGCATGATACAAAAGTAGCTTCACTTAGTTATCCAAATAATTATCAAATTTAATTATTTAATTTTATGAAGTCAAAGCAAATGTATAAATATTATAAGCGTTTAAACGTAAATAATTAAGCGTTCAACGATAACCAAATGTCAGTTATTTTGTACTACTAAGCATATAATATGCACACATACATAGCGTCACGCCTTCATCCCAGAGTGGGGTAGGCAGAGCTATTACCAATAACTCTAACAACTTGCTATATAATATTATAATTTATAATGAAGAAAGTTCTCACAGATGGAAAAAAATATTTGTTACAATTTTTTTTTCAATTTAATTATAATTATAAAGGACAATGCTTAGTGTTAACATTGGACGTGATATTCAGTTTAAAAAACATTAAAAGGTTAAATTTATATTAAGTAGTATTACGTTTTTTTTTAGATCTGGGATATGTAAATTCACATCTAGTCTTGCACGTTATCATAATTTCATACTGTTACATTTTTGACTGAGTTTTTTAGGTATTTCATATTATATATTTGAGGCCGTCCTTATGACGCACTAATTATTAAGCATTAAGTGATCTAAAGTCAGTGATAAATGATATAATTGCCACTGGGATATTTGTAATACTAGAATTATTGAGTTATATTTTGCTTGGTCAGCGAACTGTTCCTATTAGATTTACATAGAAGATTGTTGTTTTTTTTTAATTTATAACTAGTTTATTATCATAAATAAATCACAATATTTAGAACATTTTTGAAAACCATATTAAAGAAATAAGTAATAAATCAATCCGGTACATTATAAAAAAAATGTGAAGTTTTTTTTTTTATAAGCGAATTGTTTCAAAACATTTATAATAAATGTCATTTTTACTCAAACAAAGACTTATAATTATGGTAATTATTAATAACATTAATCTAATTTTTACTCAAATAAAGACTTCTAGTTATGTTAGTTACTAATAACATTAATGTAATTTTTACTCAAATAAACAGCGATAATTATGATAATTATTGACTTTTTTCATTTGTTTTCATTCCGGTGGATATGATTTCATTTACGTGGGTCGTTTCTATAATTCCAGTGGGTATTTATCACTTCGGTGGATACTTTTTATCATTTCGGTGTGTATTTATCATTCCATAGTTTTATCAAATATTCTATCTCGTATATCTCATAAACTATTTATGACTTTGAGTGTCCCTTAACACCACGTCTACAATATATAACAATGCATAGTTTAAAATGATAAACGTTCAAAAATACACAAAACTTAAAAATTGCACCGAAATGAGACAAAAACCAGAAATGTTGAAATCGACCCTTAACCGTTAAGAATCCGCACTTATCGATTAAAATGATTGGAAATGGCCGTCTCTATAGTCCCGGATAGACGTGCGAGTGAATACGCCGTACTCATGGCTCGGCGACCTTACTCGTCCGTGTGTCACTTTAAGTATGCGAACTTCTAAAGGTAAACACGGGCGAAACAGGTCGTCGATCTTTAAGTACGAGTACTTACTCGCCCTTCTTATGTCTCTGTTCGATTTGATCCACACTTACAAGGACACCCTGTATAGATCGGCAAAGAAAATAATAAGTGCAGAAACGGCATTAAAGATTTCTTCAAAAGAGCTGTAGATGTAGGTAAGTATAGATATGTCCGAGAATTATTGTGTATCTACAAATAACAACGAAATCGGGCTTTGTATTTTCAAGCTCCATTAGTCGAACTAACTACATAGTACCTACCTACCTACCATTGAAATATTCAGTCCGTGTTCACTACAATTACCTATCTATGTATTATCCGTGACTTTGTAATTCATTTGGTCACGCCACAGGTCACGCTAGGTAGGTTGCTACTTTGATTTTGTTCGTGTATTAGATTAGGTACTCCTGATATTTTAACGTAGGTACTTAGACATTATGCAAATGTAATTAAAATATATTGTATACGTAGGTGAGTACCTACCACCAGTGGCCCGTTTCACAAAGCTACAAGTTACAAATTACAAGTTCACAGTGGGTGAATCAACTTCTAAGGTACTCCCCATTTTTCGACATGTTTCACAAATTATATGTTTTTAGAAAAACTATATATTTGCCAACGACGTAGCTTACAGGCTTATTAAATCAGACAATTAGGCTAGCATTTGAAATGATTTGATTTAAAAATAGTACAGCTTGAAATAATAATATAGTTGGTAACGCAGCGGACGATGTTGTCCCTAGGTTTTGTATGGAAAATGTGCATTTTCCCCTGAGTTACCAGGTTTTTTCGAAGATTAAATAATATTTGAGGTGTTTAACGTGTACGGTCTGTAAATTTGGTGGTCTGATATTAATATTCATACATTATTATTAATGATAAGTCACCAGGAAAGTTTTGATACCGCAAAAGAAAAGGAGTACCTTAAAAGTTGATTCACCCAAGTAACAAGAGCAAAAAGTTACAATTTACAAGTACAAGTGTTTCTCGAACGCGGCCTTCCATGGTAGAATAATAGGATCGTATGGTAATCTCGATTACAAGTGAATGACATCTCGATTTAACAAGTCCCTATTAAAAAAAAGTTTGTTGATGTTTTGACGTTTCTAAATGTCAAATCTTGAAATATTTATATTTATAATCTGTAAATTGGCCATTTGCAACGTTAAAAGATGGCGGACGTGTAATTTGTTTTAGACTTTAATTTTTGGGTAATTAGGTGTTCAAAGTTCTTTTCTGATAGTGATTTGTACTTTTTATGCCTTTGTGTCGCACAGTGATTGAAGACTTGGACTTATTTCGTGTATCTGGCATCTTTCTTGTCGTTTCAAGTGGACTCGCAGTGGTGCAGAGGTTAAAACTATCTTGACCTCTGACCTACAAATCACCGTACAACGTTGCCCCCAATCTTCCTAGAGAAGATTGGATTGTGTTTTATTGCTATATTGTTTTATACTCATATAAACCTTGACACTGGCGAAATCACTTCACGTGGAAACGCCATATCCCTGCGGTAGTAGCTGTTCAAGTCGCAGCGGGGGCAAAAAAAAAATAAAAAAAACTGTAAATCCGATGATGTCTCCACTCCAGTCTCGCGGAGTCTTCGGAGTTGTTTCTCGTTATCATTAAAATTTGAAAGTAGGTACGGGAGTTATTTTAGTTATTATGGAAAGCAACCGGAAAATTTTGAAGGCAACACTTCTAAAAGAAGTGTTGCTTAAGAAATAAGAACTTTTTGGAGCATTTTCGGCAACCAAGACCGATGCGTGGAAAGTCATACACGAAAAGACACAGGCTTTAGGACTTGTGCCAAATTCAAGGGATTTTTCATATACCCGTGATGTACTTCCACATTCCACAAGCTTATGAAACTTCACTTAATATTTACAGACAAAATAACAATAACAACAAACTTTAGCAGAGAATTAAACTCGACAACTAACAATAACAAAATATACAATAACAATAACAACAAACTTTTTAACAGAAAATTAAACTCAACGACGGTACGACATGAGAGTGACGTTTAAAAACAAACGAGGTAGGTACTATATTAATATTAGTATGAATGATTTGACAGCGACTCTAACAAATTACAAGTTTACTTAGCTCGAAATTGACAAGTACAAGTTGACAATGTAACAAAATTTTCGAGAAACGTTAGTTCGATTGAAACAATTTCTAACAATAAAAAAAAAATGTCTATGGTTAAAATTTTACACTTGTAACTTGAATTTTACATTAATTGTAGAAAAGTAGCTTCGTGAAACGCTTGTAGTACCTTTTTTGACCAATGTTGCCAGTTTACACTTGTAAAATTGTAACTTGTAGCTTCGTGAAACGGGCCACTGGCGTAACTTGGGTCGAGGATCAAACGTAGCGTGTCGGCACAGGTCACCAAGACCTATCGATTTTACTCCTACTTATGTTAAGCAGTTTTCTACTTACTGTTTAAAAGTTTTTAAGAGTTATCAACAAGTTTTTAGAGTTGTTGGTAATTCTGTAGCTCTGCCTACCCCACTCTGGGAATGAAGGCGTGAAGGTATGTATGTATGTATGTATGTTTAAAAGTTTTTATTTTTGTTACTTATTATTATTAACAACAACCACAATAATGTCGCTAATAAAATCAAAACAGTTGAAATGTGTGATTTTTAAAAGATTAGGTACCTACCAGTTTTTAGAAAAAAAAATCTTAACCAACCCTTTTCACGTAATCATTAATAGGGACTAAGGGGAATTTAATCCTTAATACCCGCATTAGCCTGTATTTAAGGGGTCATAGACGGTCGAGTAAGTTCGCGTACTTGCAGGTCGGCGATCTGACCTCGCCCGTGTGTATTCCGAAGTCGGCGCATCAACCCGGGATCGTATGTGAGACCACCGACCACAAACCCGACATATTTAAAATATATCAACTAAAGGTGCGACCCCACCGCTGCGTAAAATATGGTGTCGTGGCGTAAACAAAATATGGCGCCGTTTTTGACGCACCGTAATATACGCACCGTTAAGCAGCGGTGCGGTCGCACCATTAGACCAACATCCTTTGATGATTTGAAGCTGCGGTTTATTATCTTTCTTTGTGCAATATTGTCACACTGGTTTCTAATATCTACGCGTTACAACAAATTATAAATTTCATTATTGAACGACATTATAATTCACAATTATAATTCATAATGGCCTGCGCTGTCCTGGGGTGTAAATCGCTCACGGTATTTTAAGAAAATGCATCCGAATACATTAGCTTTCACAGCAAGTTGGCATTTTGTTATTATTTAGTTATTCATGCAGTGATTTTGTGCCTTTATTAGCTTAGAATTGCAGAACAACTATATATTCAGTTGAATATTGGTACATTTATCTGTAAATTGTATCGTAACATGTTTTGATTTTTTTATAAATTATCATCGGATAGAATAGTGCTGTAAAAAATATATCGACAAATAAGTTTATTTTATTTAGTTATCCATCTTAGTTGAGATGGAACCCAATTTGACTTGGTAGCCTAATAAATTCTTTATCTTTTATTTTAGATTTACAGAGGACAGTTTTTCAAAGAAAAAATGGGTTGCGGCCAATTGCATGTCTAGGGCCAGTTGGTCCTGGATAAAACATCACTGCATGTGTTTAAAACATTTTGAAACCAACTGCTTCCTTAAATTTGCCAGTTCCAATTGTTATATGGGTTGGTATAATCAATAATTATGACGAGTTTGTGTGTGCTGGATTTTAGCTCGATCCGCCGTTGCCCGTTGATCGTCTCGTCGGTCTTTGGCGAATCACAGTTACCTTTATTTTGTATACCTACGTTTTCTAGTATACTTAATTAGTAATAAAGTAGTATGTAAATATTCTAAAACGATTTTACTTTATTGATATCAAACTTGTTTATTTAGAGTTTTCAGCTTCAGTAAAACCAAAAAGGTTTTTTAAGTAGGTACTTACTTGAAAAACAAAATCATGGCATCTATTCCAAATGAACTCAATTTCGTAATCATATTATTATTGATTAATCTTATTCACTTGACAGTAAAGAGCTACTATACTCTCAACAATGCGACTACGATTAAGAAGAACACATTATAGGTATACCTATTTATACAATATAAATATATATATTCATATATATATATATATATATATATATATTTGTAATGTGTTAAAAATTTGACTTGACTAGCAAATAATTTAAAAAAACGACAGTTTTGTGTGAAATTTTTTGTTTTATGTGAGATTCATTGTTTTATATAATGCTAGGTTAAGTTTATTATTATATAAGCAATATTTAAGAAATGACTGACTGTTGAGTTTCTTGCGGTGTTTCTTCTCAGCAGTGGTCTCTTGCGAAGCGCTGGTAGATTTTTGACGTGTAAAAGTGCCCGTGCCGCCTCTACAATTTCTCCGAATAGGTTGAGTTTGAGCAGGTAATAAAAATACGTGTCCGTTATTTTAGACTACTCTCTAACATATATAAATTTAAATCAAATCGGAGCCGGACAGTTGGGTACCTTTCCTTGTAAGTATAAGGTAAGGTTCCTAATAGAATCAATTAAGCGATTTTTTATATAAAATGATAAAAAATTACCAGTTTCTGATTTATTCCTTTTTATTCACCTAATTATCTATCTGCATGCCAAATTTGAACTTTCTAGGTCATCTGGGGCTGGGTTAGTTTTGATCTATTGGTCAGTCAGTGATAAAAATGTCGATTTTTGGACGTTAATATCTAAATAACCGTTTGAAATGTGTTTATGAAATTTGGAGCACATATGATCTCGTAAGTCTCAATATATGAGCTAAATTTGACATGTTTATGTGAAATAGTTTTTGGGTTATGAGGGACTCAAAAGTGGCTCCAAATGGTTCGTGTAATACACACGGTGCTGCTCGCCAGTTCTGTTACTTGAACTTGGCTTGACGCGCTACCGCGTGTAAAGATAGCGTGGTTTCCGTTTTTCCTTTCTCTAATTATTCTTATTAGTATATTCTTCAGCTCCCTACGTTTTGTGGCTTCTTCTGCATCCAAAAATGGGGCCACTGTAAATCCAGAGGGCCTGAAGTAGCGAGAATTATTGAGAATACATTTCACAATTGACAACATTTCAAAAAAAAAAGCATTATTGTTTTTTCGCGTTTATAATAGCTGGTTAAAAATTAGACTACCCGTATTTCTTGGTTTTTCTTTATTTAACTTAAATTCGTCGTTAATAATTTATTAAAGTAATAGTCATTAAAAAGATCGTATATGCAAAGTTAGGAATACTGATGTCGTGATAGCCTGATACAAAATAAAAAAAGTAACTTTAAACAGAAACAAAACTGACTGTCATGTCATGTCACTCATTCGCTGCCGTTCGTTCACAAATTTGTTATTTTGCGTAATTTAATTAGTTACGTAATTTTTAGACGCCATTAAAATAAATAAACTATTTTGCATAGAATCCAAAGCGTGTCGTTAGAATCAAGTAATCCGTCAGACAGATAAAAAATGAACATGACAGTTGTATATTTTTTGAATTCCTTTTATAATAAATGGACTAAGGGCACTATAAGTGTATTCCTAACATTCACAATCCAACTTTTTTTACTGTTTTTCCTAAATATAAAAAAAGTACTGCATAAAAAAATCCAAAGATATTTTTACTGTAATCAGCAGTGGAAAATCTAGAAACGGTATTTTATTTTACTACCTTAGCACAAAATGAATTGTTGTCAATTGTTTTGCTTATCAGCTCTACGACTACAGGGCTCCGATGCCCCCCTCCTACCAAGTCGTGTAAGTTCCTTGAGTTCCAAGTTGATGTTAAGTATATCGGCGAAAGCTAGCATTTATACTGTTCTAAGCCAAATAATTCATTTTTTTTTGCAATTATCGTAATTATTGTCTGCCGCTTTCTGTCCTGCAGATTTTAAATTTCGTATTTGAGTGAAATGCATTGGGTTTCTAAATTTCTTATTTTAATTATTAAACATTCCATTTCTGACTTGATAGCATTTTGATCCTTAGTAATAACAGCAATATTTCTATTCATCTCGGCTTGGATGGCGGTTGTGATATCCTTTATTTCCTTTAGCGCGAATATTTGTTTCTGAGTCATGGATGTTTACTATGTATTTAAGTATATATTTCTCTATATAAGTATTTATATTGTTGTCTAGTACCCATAATACAAGCCTAGAGCTTAAATTGGGACTAGGTCAATTGGTGTGACATTGTCCCCTGATATTTATTATTATTTAATTACTAATAATAATTTTCATTTCAGATTTAAGCTGCCAGTTTTTTTCAAATATGATACTTACTCTTCGAGCCTCTAACTTCAATACGCGTAGGTACCTACTTCGGATGACACACGGGCGAGTAAGATCACCGAGCCGCAAGTACGCAAACTTACTCGACCGTCTTTCACCCCCTTTAAGGCATTAAAAGCATAAACCGATAAAAGCGCGCTATTTATAACGGTTTTATAACGCTATTCTGGTTTTGATTTCGTTGCGATGTACATTCGACTACAAAGAGATGTATCCACTTTTTCACCTTATTGCTTTGTAATAAGGTCCAAAAATGTACACATCTCTTTGTAGTCGACTGAAGCATAAATTTATGAAAAAATATCGTTATATTTAAACGTAATTTAAAATACTATAAATTTGTAAAAATACAGCTGTTTTATTTTATTGTATGATATCGATATTATATCGCCCGTGTGGTTGCCGGGTTAGAATAGTGCCACTCCATGTCTTCCCGTGGATATCGTAAGAGGCGATTAAGTGAATAAAGGCTTGTAGGCGATGGGCTTGCAACCTGTCACTAATACGCTGGTAAACATCTTAGCCTAATTGTGCAAAATGTGGTTACAGAATTATCAACAATTTGTAGGTAATTTTGTAGCTCTGCCTACCCCTCTCTGGGAACGAAAGCGTGAGTTTATTAGAGTTGCCGCGAATAGTGGTTATAGCGAATAGTCGAATACCGATTAATCGCCATTCACTTTGGCGAATAGTCGAATAACTCGACATTACTATTCGACATAAAAAAAACATTAAACACATTAAAAATATTTCTAATTTCTTCTAAGGTTGTGAGCAAAAGAAAACAATAAAGTTAAAGAAATCTGTTTCATGTTATACATGCCTACATATATGTAGTAAATTTAATTTTCAATTTTTAAATGCTGGCAATTGGCAACCCTTTTCTTGTACATAGTTTACGGGGAATACCCCGTTTTGTATAACCCAGCGTTTATTATTGTAGGACTTTATTCAGAAAGACTATTTTCCGAGGTTTAATTTACGAGGAAAAACGAAACCGACTTGCTCCCGAACGTGCAGAAAAAAATGTTTTTTTGCACCACAATCTGCTTTTGTTGGATTTTAAATATTAATTAAAAAGCCTAACTAATTTAATTTCATGAATATGATAGGCACAGGCACATATTACAGATAATAATTGATATTGTGTATTATTTTATTAGGGAAAATAATTTAAAAAATGATTATTTTTAACTCATTAGTTTCTTTGTTCGATAAATAGTAGATTGTACAACAAGTGCATAAAACGTACCATTTTACCCGAGACGTGCATATAGCCACCCGAGCCGGTACGGCGAGGGTGGATGGTCACGTCAAGGGTAAAATGGGTTTTATGCTCGAGTTTTACACTCTGCTTTTCACTTCGATTGCAAGGAAATAAAACAACGATTAAGCATATACATGAAAATTTAATTAATTTTTATAGTGTAATTAATATGTTCTATCACGCATAAAATGTAATTTCTTCGACAGTTCGTCAAATTAGCTTAAAAAAACACACTCCGCAAACGTGTGTGTACGCTTTTTGGTTCCTCCAAATCATAAAACTTTCGTATGTGCTGAGATAGATTTTCTTCGATTTAGGCGGCAATATCTGCTCAATTACATTTTTCGCACTTCTGTCCATTAAAGTCTCAGGCGAAATCATTTTTTGATCGTTTCTATCACTACTTGAAGACATTGTTCAATTACTTACGAATAATTTATTGAATTTTCAACCACAACACAACAAATTTAGTTAGTTTTTAATTTTGTTTGACGAATAATTAGCTTCCCGATACACAATTTTTCTTAATTTTTTTTTAAATTTTCAACTGTGTGACGTTTGACTATGGACACTATGGTTTGAGCCTTAATGCCAAGTTATTATAAATATTTGCGTTACTTATATTTTTTTTACGTAAATGCACGCCCGTATTAATCTTAAAGTATTTAGATAGTATTACATATGTCGTAATTAAAATAAGATATAACCTAAATCTCATAAAAATATATCAATTAAATGAAGGTGTATTGTGTATGTGGCTGTAAGGCCGTATTGCCTTAGTCTTAAAAGAAGAAATTACTTTATGCACTAGAGCATAAAATGCGATTTTATGCAGCCTATGCCCAGCATAATGAAGGACTTTACGAGCATGAGAAGTGAAAAGTTTATTTTAGACAACTATTCGCTGAATGCCGAATAATACTAGCTATTATTCGATATTCGACGAATATCAAAAAAATTACGAGTAATACCGAATAATAGCGAGTATTCGCGGCAACTCTAGAGTTTATGTATGTATGTATATCGATATTTTTCGTAACGTTATGAAGATCTGTTGGCAGCACTGGTGGGAGTGGTGGGAGTATCGGGCGGGTTTTTGACAGATCATGTCATGACAGGTTTTCTTATCACTGTGTTGTAATTTATTGATTACGATATGATTACGATTGTAAGATAAATACCTTAAAACAAAACAGTCCAGCGTTGCAGACAAGTACTAATTAAACCCCTTCATTCAATTTTACAAATTTTCGTTATGTGTACAAAGAGGAATAAAATGGTGGAAGAAAATTATTCAATACATTCTTTACCAAACGAAATAATTTCACTAATATTGCAAAAAAATGAGCCTCGTGACATTTTAAATTTTGGGGCAACTTGCATTCGTTTTAATGATTTTGTCAAAAGTAATCAAGTTCTGTGGAAGGCCGTTACAAAACAAATGTAAGTTTCTTCCTTGTTTAGCGCAATCTTAAAAGTATCGCATCTCTTATTATAACTTTTAAATTGATAAAAACCCCAGATATGATTGGACGTTGATTAGCAAAAATGTTCCAACCCACAACTTTGTCAAAAAATACCAATGAGTTCAGTTAACATGGTATTTTCATATAGGTCCAAGCTTGTTTGTGTAAGTAGATATGACCATCATAGTGGTCCTACCCACACATATGGCAAGTGTGAATAAAAAAAAACACAGAAACATTCGAACCTATCTGAATTTTTTTTGTTATATTGTACAGTTATGCTTGTTAATATTGTACCATAACGAAAAGGATCTAAGTAGCCTGGAACATTTTTGAGATATATGTATCATGAGTATACAAAATTAAAAGTTACTCACAAGTATGTTACAAGTAACCTGATAATGTTTTCTTGAAATGTGTCCAATTAGATTTAACTCATGAACACGTTCCAAGTATATAATACATTTTTGAGAAATAGATACAAGAGCAGCGTGAAAGAAATCGTAATTAATTAAAAACATAGCACACCCTTTTTTCCCTGTTATCTAACAATAAAATATATTTAAGTAGATTTTAATTAATGTAAAATAAAGGAAAAAAATATCTTGCTTACGATTAACACCATACCAACATAAAGTAATATAATGCTCCATCATTGAAAGAACATTACTCTGTTAAACTTGAAAAGTAAGGTTGCGTGGGTTGGAACTGTTTTAGGGCTCTACTGTCCGTCTGTCTGTCTGTCATCATGCTGTATCTCAGGAACCGTGATAGCTAGACAGTTGAAATTTTAACAGATGATGTATTTCTGTTGCTGCTATAACAACAAATACTAAAAACAGAATAAAATCAATATTTAAGCAGGGCTCCCATATAAAAAAAGTGTATTTTTTAGATAATGGTACAGAACCCTTCGTGCGCAAGTCTGACTCGCACGGAGACGGTTTTTTATTAATCAACGTCCAATTGCGACATCTTCTTTTAGAGCTGATATCTCATGATATGATGATGATAAGTGGGGACGCCCAGCCGAAGCAGGCGGGCAGTCGATTCGGTCAGCCGTTCATTCTGCCCTAAAATCTCATAGACGAGCTAATCAATTTTCATTAAGAATAGTTCATTTAGGAGCTACGATGTCACAGACACGGATATACAGGCACACAGATACACATGTTACACTTATAACTCCATCTTTAATTGCCAGCGTTAAAAAAATTGATATTCAATTTGTTTACTATGTTTTAGATTGCCAGAAGATCTTTATCAAACCCTTGAAGGTAATAGTGATGGAAATTGGCTAAATGAAATGAAAGTCTTTCATACTATAAAGAAACGTGTTTACACCGAACTGATTGCTATGTCACCGAGGTTTTACAAGTAAGTATTAAAACTTTATATGTATAGTCAGTTTAATTTTATGAGTAATGAAACTTTCCATGACTTTTGAGTCTTTATTTAGGTACATTATGTTTAATATTACAAGGGGGTATTGAAGATAAATAGGCATAATTCTTGAAATCATAATGTTTGTAGGTTAAAAAGAAGACATTTCTTACGTCTTTGAATACTATTAATGTAGTCACAGTTCTAACCTAACCTAACCTGGTAAGAAACTGACCTTAGTAAGACGCATAATAAGTAATAATAACAAGGAAATGATCATGATGATAAATGAGTGTTGTTATTTGATTGTAGGTACGCCTGATAAAATTATACAATTTGTTTACATCCTAAATATTACTTTTCTGTTATTGTCATTGTAATTTTTACTTCCCTCACTGCTCAGCTCTGCATAATTTTTAACCTTTTGAATGCCGTACGTCAAATACAAAATGCGTCACTCACACGCCAAACATGTTTGCTATGCTAAGCAAATTACAACTTAATCCATACGAAACAAAGTCTCTTTTAATCTCTAACTTGTGTCGGCTGTGGCCGTCGGTGGCATCAGTGACACGACTTTCAGTTGTCGGCCAGAGCCGACTGTGGCGTTCAAAAGGCTAATAATGAATATAATATATGACAATTTTTTCTAAGATCTTTTTGTTCCAAATAAAAAAAAAAACAAATGCCTTGAATTTTGACTTTAACCAATAACTGTATTTATAAAAGTATGTACTAAAAGATTTATGATGTATTTGGTAAAGATCTGTTCCTAGGTTAGTTACCAATGTAACAATTGCAATGCTTGTCAATTGTCAATCAATATTAAAATCTATGTCATGAGTTCATGAAAAATATTGAATATAATGTTATATTCATTTTTTTTACAGTTTTGTCCTTTTATAATATCAAATTTGTACAAGTATCAAATTTAAAGAAAAACTACTAATAATATAAACCAGCCAAGTGTGAGTCAGGCTGTATGAAACTTTTGCTGTATGAGTCCATCTAGCACCGTTTTTTTTCAAATTCATTTACATTAGTGGTTCTCAATCTTTTTTTGACCATTTGCACTCCCTAGGCTCTTTGGAATCACCAGTTGGGACCACTGATGTCAATGATGATATTATTGAAATTTAAATTCTGTGCACACTGTAATGTTTGCAAATTCTTTGTGATTTACAAGTATTTAAAATTACAGGCGAGGCAATGATATAAGCATTACTGATGTGAAACAGTTCTTTGAAATAGCACTCTCTGACAATGTCGCCTACAACTACACAATGTATTTTTTACAAGACATTATAAGACAAGGCAATCTCAAAATTATGACTCTCAAAAAGGTGGAAAAGTGAGTAATTTTTTGTAGAAATGTTTTAAATTATTTTGTAAGTGCACAGAGTTGTACTCAATGACTTAATGATATTTTATATTAAGATACGTCATCTGCGCGCAAAAGCGTTCCTCAAAAAGGAAGGTAATTTACCTTACTACTGTTTAGTTATGTCGCGGCCGCTGACACGCACGCATCAGACGCAAAACAATTTTTTTCAAACATGCTATGTAATTTCGGCGTTATGTTAGTTATTTTAGGCTTCAAAGTGCCACGTTCCCGACGGAACGACTCGAGAGAACTGTAAAGGAATTTCATACAAAATTGAAGGCCTAGGCCGGGAAGTAATTTTTTTTAAATTTTAATATGGCCATGACAGCTGGTTTTATGAACAGGCTGAATAGCTGAAAATCGTTTTTTTTTTGTATCTGTGTGGTTCGGACCAAAAATATCCGCGTTAATGCCTATTACACAAATGTTTTTTGAGTGATGTTTTTTTTTTATTTCATTGCATATGTTTGAGAAAAGCACTATACATACCTCGTCGTGAAAAGGGGTTGCCAGCCTCGTAACTATCCGACCTCGCTTCGCTCGGCCGTCTATATGAACTCGGCCTGCAACCACCTACTTCCCGGCGTCTGTAGTAATGTACTATTACTAGACATCGGTATCAACGTTCAAATTTCATGGCAATGTATGGTCGGCAGAAGAACAAATACAAACAAATACACTTAGTATTTTAAACCTTTATTTTGTATAAGTAAAAAAGAACTAAAAATGTAAATAAATATAAAATCAGGATATTGTGTTGAGTCCATTATCTCAGTCTAACACAGAGTTTGATTGGGCATTTGTCATTAAAGCTAATTTTCAGTTATGAAACTTATGAATTATGAATGTTTCGATAAACTATTATTTGACTTTACAGATTATTTTGCATGACAGTTAAATTGACATTCGTTGGGAAATTTAACATATTGTTTTATTTTTCGAATGCGAAATGAGTATTGAGGTTTTATGACGTATTTAGAATATCAACCCACTTTTAGTATATTTACAGTTTACCGCAGTGTATGAGTGTAAAAACAAAAAAAAATTAAACGTTATTATTCAAATATTCAAATGTATTTATTTATTTTACTACCCTTACCGAGTGCCATGAAATTTGAACGTTGATACCGATGTATAACTATTACTACCGAAAAGTAGCAAATATATTTCGTAAAAAATGCCGTCTTGTTTTTCGAGGCTGCCGAAATTATAGGTACTGTAACTGTAAAAGGAAGAACGAATTTCTCATTTTATTCGTAAGTACCGTAAATATTATTACATTTTGTTTACATCTCGCCATTTTGTTTAATTTGCACCGGCCGGCGTCACTAGCACCTGTGAAACATGAGATACAAAATTTAATATCGCATGAATGCGATAAAGACGGGTAGCTAAGGCGGCCGTGAGCGGGCACTTGTCTTGGCGGGAATGGCGAGCTATTTAAAACAACTATTTATCTCTTTCTAACAATAGCGTTCGCTACGGATTGCCGTCTTTGTCTGTAGAAATATGGTTTTAAATGCGTGTAGTATGAGCATATCGTATCTTAATATAAAATATCATTGGTTGTACTATGAAATTTGGACAAATGTTTTTTTTTTTTTTGTAAGTAAGTAGTTATACTTATTATTATTTTTAATTTTAATTTTCAGGCCTTTTACCATGACGGAGTTGTACTATGGAAAAATAATTTTAAGACATTTAATGCACACTTATTTGTCTGTAAAGTGGGTTAGGGCTCACATGAGCAATGAACTGCCACCAGAGGTAGTGTGCAACTTTTTTATTCAATGGATTGACACTTTAGGCATGCATCATGATGAAGATGTTGATAAGATGGTAATTATTGTGTATATGTTCTTCACTTTGATACACGGGCGATTTTCTGTAGGCCGGTCAACTTGGGGCACGTTTTCTACGAGGGGCGTTCAAAAAGTTCTCGGTAAGTAAGTATTAATATCTTTCAACCATTTTTAGTAAACTTTTTAATTATGGCAACTAAGAATAATTAATTGACGTAAAAAAAGGAGTATTCAGACAAATAACTTATTTTGTTTTTCTGCAATTGCCTAAAAAACGTGAGCATCATGAGCGATTTTAGGATGTTAATTACATTGACCACCGAGCGTTGGTAAAATTGTTGACCAATCAGGGAAAAATCAAAAGACAATAAAAGAAGAAATAGATAATGTTTACCATAAGTCCGCTCCTTCATTATCTGCAGTTCAAAAGTGGTCAAGTGAATTAAAGCGTGGGAGGGAGAGCATCGAAGATGACCCCGACCTGGTCAATAAGGTAAGATAAAGTCAATAGCTCAAACAACTAACCTTTCTATTGGCTCTATACATGATATCATCCATGACCATCTTAACATGTCAAAAGTTAGTGTGAGATGTGTGACGCGAATGCTGACACCGCTTCAGAAAGATACGCGTGTTGCATGTTGTTTTGACTTTATTGAGCTGTGCAATGAAAAACCTGATTAGGTACTCCAAAAGATTGTTACTGGAGATGAAACCTGGGTTCATCATTATGACCCAGAGAGCAAACAAGAATCCATGCAGTGGCACATTAAAGGAACTCCTCATCTCAAGAAGTTCAAGGTCGTCCCTTCAGCTGGTGTTATGGCCACACTATTCTGGGATTGTGAAGGAATATTACTGATTGATTATAAAGATAAGGATGTAAATATCACAGGACAATACTACGCTAACATTTTACGCCAATTGAGGGAAGCAATCAAAGAGAAGAGACTGGGAAAATTAACTAGTGGGGTTCTGCTTCTGCACGACAACGCTCCTGTGCATACTGCTCATATTGCCTTGGCTGCTGCTCTTGCATCTGGGTTCGAAAGTATTACTCACCCACCATAGTCCAGACTTGGCCCCTAGCGACTTCTTTTTGTTTCTTTATTTCAAAATGGATCTGCGAGGGAATCGATTTTCTAACGAAGAAGCGTTGAAGGCAGCAGTCCAGGCCCAGTTTTGACAACAGAGATATTTTTTTTATCAAGGGTTACTAAAATTAATTGACTGATCTTTTAAGTGTATAGGGGGGGGGGAATATATAGAAAAATAAAAATATTCCACTTATTGTGCTCTTTTGTTTAAATTCATATACCGAGAATTTATTGAACGCCCCTAGTATGTCTTTGTCCATTCAGGCTATAAGCTATCTTCATTGCAAATACGTTGGATTATGTTTGAGCCACAGACCTACAAAAAATACGGACGTAACCTCGTCTTATCATGAGAGAAGCATGCAAAATGGCTGTATGTGTGCGTGCACATGCACACGTAGATTGTCACTCAATAACTAGTGTAATATACTGGAAAAGAGCCCTCTCACGAGTTATTTATCCAGACTCATTTTAAGCGCTGCCATCTAGATTTCGGACCTAGTACCATTGATATGCATACGTATTTATACACATATACGTATAGCCAGCTACCTATAGTAATTCTTAAAATTTAATGACTGCTTCCCAGTAACAAACTATTTTGCTCTCGTCTAGTCGTAATTCGATGTGATTAATATTAGTCTGAATCTTAGAATTACGACGAGACGAGAACAAAATAGTTTGTTATTGGGAAGTAAGTAAGTAATTGGACGGGGTGTATCAAATGAAATGTTAATAAGTAGCACAGACAGTAGGCAGGAGGGTTGCCATGCCAAAAATCATATCTCACATGGCCAGATCGAATAAAATGAAATTATTCGTATTATTATTTCAAAATAAAGTTACTTTTGTGGTATGTTTTCAATGGCATAATATTTCTTTTTCAATTATATTTAATGATAACGTGATAATATGCATGCAGTGACCTCTATCTGAAACTCATGATAAAAATTGGTGTTTTTACAGTTCAGAAGTTCAGATATAGGGGACAGTCCTCCCTCTGTTGTCACTCATGCTGTGGCCACAGTAAATTGAATTGAAGCTTTGCTAATCAAAGCTGCTCGGCGCGTTGTCTTACCTATAGTAGCCCTCAACCAAAGTGACGACCGGGGCCATACAACCCTTTATGGCCCCGGTCGTCACTGGTTGAGGGCTACTATAGTGTATCTGTGTGCTTGCTGTAAGTCGTGTATCATGAACGAAAGTGCCGACCTTGCAATGCTATGCTTCACATCGTTTTAGTGCAACGTCCGTCTTTTTTATAGTCCGTGGTTTGAGCAAACTTAAAGAGCATAAGAAATGAAATACAACATAGAAATGAAGATCATTTATATTAAAAGTTATTTATTAAGGCAGTTTTAAATATGTGCCAGAGGACTGTGCGTAAAACTGGAGGACAGCATTAGTTTGTTTTAGGTATACATACTGATATTGTCAGTAACAATTGAAAAAATTAAGAGATGAACTTCGTTTTTACCAGGGGGCTGTTTTTGGGACATGACAGGGGACTGTTTCTTGAGCATTGTAAAAACATTTTGATACAATAAAGTTAATTTAAATGAACATTTTACGCTCAGAAGGGGTAGGCATATTAGGTAATTATCTTTTAGAGTTATGTACAAATTAAATAATGATTATTATTTATAATTTTGGTCTGAACAATTAATTACAAGTTCTCAGAGAAACACACATTGGATACATAGGTGGTACCTAACATAATTAGAAACGCTTGCGTTTCCCCATACAACTACCTACAGCAGTGCTGCCATTTTATTAAAAGCTATCGGCGATCTTCGTTTTTCTATGATACACGAGTGACAAATATATTGTCAGTTGCGAGTGAAAGCACGATAGCGATAGTTAGCCGAAACCTCTTAAGAAGTTACAATTAACACAACACTATTATGTCAAACACCTCACCCACAGACTGCCAAAAGATCGTGGCTCGCGGCTCGCGGCGATGACAGACGAACGAGCCAAGATGGGCTACGAGCAAAATTCAAACATGTTGGATTGCCGACGAACTTACTCGGCGGTTTTAAGCACGCGTACTTCTGATGACACACGGGCGAGTAAGCTCGCCGAGTCACCCCTTTAAAAACTTGTTGATAATTCTGTAGCTACATTTTCCACAATTAGACAGATCTTTATCTGTGTATTAGTGACAGGTTGCAAGCCCATCGCCTAACAGTACTACCAGCCTTTATTACCTTGGTCGCCTCTTACGACATCGACGGGAAGACACGGAGTGGCACTATTCTAACCCGTTAACCACACGGAATAGTTTTTATGGGCTATTCCCAGTAGTCCTCACCCAGTAGTTCGCAGTGCGAACTACTGGGAATAAAAATTCGCACAATGTCGCACTGCGGACAAATGGGAAAATCAAATTCCCAGTAGTTCGCACTGTTTAATTCAACATAACTGTGTTCTATTTCATATGGTATTATAGGAGCAGGAATATAAAAAAGTAATTTTAATTTAACACATTTATTTAAAATTAGACTGACAATTTAAAAAAAAAACAATAAATGTTATATATATATAGAGTAAAAATGCTTTACTATGTTGATTTGTTAAATTTTTCGTAAAATTAATGTTTTTTTTTTAATTGTCAGTCTAATTTTAAATAAATGTGTTAAATTAAAATTACTTTGGAAAAAAATTCCCAGTAGTTCGCAGTGCGAACTACTGGGTGCGGACTACTGGGAATAGCCCGTTTTTATATCCCTATAAAATATCGCGGACAATTTTTTCATTTTTTTTCATATATAAGGTTAGATTTCAACAGAGGTTAATTGGGTAAAATTGGGTTAGTACCTTTTCATTGGTGTTCAAATTTCTTTTGACTGGTCTGAGTGGAGAGCCTTGGGGGCGGCCTATGTCCAGCAGTGGACTTCTTTCGGCTGAGATGATGATGATGATGATATCTAATTATGTGATATCCTGTGTTTATCCTACACACATGAGGTTCTGTAGGTAACTAGATCCTACCCTTTGACCATCTGTAAGTGGCCAAATACAGACCATAGAGAAATTAGGCACATTGTTTCTCTATCTCATAGATGCATTATAAGTCATTGGACTGTTTTCTTTCTTGACTATAGATACGGGACCTTGTAAAGAAGGTGAAAGATGTTCTACGTAACAAGCCAGTTCCCAAAACATCAGAACATGAGGTTAAGCACAAACAGGAAATGGACCGAATAGTTTTGGCCGCAGTCACTAAAGTGGTTTACCATCAGTCAAATCTGGCAATCACCACAGCCGCTAATATGGATACCATAGATATAGCAAAGGTTTGTTTTTTTCTGATTCGTCTCATCTGATCAAATTTAACCCCTCAGGTGTCCTACGCACAACATGTGTGCGTAGATTTTTTGACATTACGTGACTTATTCATTTGACATAAAGTTTAATTTTGATGTACATCAATTTTGACATATCGCTCGACGGGTTAAGTAATAAATCTGATCAAAATATTATTTTTAAGGTTGTTTATAGGCCCGTTTACGTTTTTTATAGATGATTAATCGCCACACAATTCATGTAATTTTCTGGGGATAATCTTAATATCATCAAAAAGTATTATTACCTAATTTAACGTAAATTAAAAAAAACTCATTTTGCAACAATGTTTACACGTTGAAGAAAAACACAAATAACATTTCGTGACAAAACTTGTATAATATTACATATCCATAAACAGATTCAAATATTTCGCAAGTGACAGCCCTAACTTAGGGCTGTCGTAGCGGGGTGAAGGGGGACGTAGGTATTTAAAGCGCGGCATTTTGGATCTGGGTAAAGGAGATTCGCTTCTACGTGTAGTTATTATTTATTATTACGGTTCTACCCTGATTCGTCTTGCTTGTTGCATTTTCTGGAAAGTTAAAACAAAATATAAGCAAGATTTTTTAGGCAGTTTTTTAACCTGCGGCGGGAGCAAAGCCGCTAATGCGTCGTCGTAAGTTATTGTTAGATCTTAGGATACCTTACCAATTTCCCCTTTTCTGGTAAGTAACCGATCCTTTCAGTACCTGTCTAATAGCATACGATATTAGATCTTATAACCCTTGTATTAAAATATAATATGTATTATAATCGCTATGTCCTGTATGTTATACGAACTGAAATTAGACAGTGTGTGTTATATTATATACAGGGTGCCTCTGACCTTGGGGCTTTAAATGCATAGATCATTTCTACTCCTGAAACTAAACTTCTTTTGTTCTGTAAGCTGTTAAAAATATGTACATTTTAAATTTATTTATTATCATACAGGTTAAATCTAATTTTCAATGTACGCGGTCCAATTCTCCATTTTCCTTTAGCCCTCGTACCAATGTAATGTCGCCCCCGTACCATGGATAGTGATTAAATGGCCAGAATGTAATACACTGATTTTACAATTAGACTTTAACATCAATTAGTTATCTAAGTTTAAGTTATTTTGTAATGTTGCAGAACAAAAGTAGTTCAGTTTAGCGAGTAGAATCGATCGTTGCATTTAAAGCCCCAAGGTCGGAGACACACTGTATAATATAAAATTATATAAAAATAATATTTTGTTAATCGACCATTATTTCTTATAAAAATATTAATTTTGTTATTATAGCTAACGTTTATTTTATCTTGTAAACGTTGAATATTGATTTTATAGTCAAAACCCTTTCGACGCATAATGCCAAAAACGCAAAAGGCCACATTGTCGTTTTGCGTAATGAAAAAAAAATCCACGCATAATACCAAACACGCGTAATACCAAATACGCAGAACGCCAAATACGCAGAACGCCAAATACTCAGAATGCCAAATACGCATAATGCCAAAAACGCAAAAGGCCACTTGGTCGTTTTGCATAATGAAAAAAAATCCACGCATAATACCAAATACGCATAATACCAAATATGCAGAACACCAAATACGCAGAATGCCAGCATACTAATACTAATAATAATTCGTATATGAGAACTAGCCAAGTCAGACCTCAAGGCTCAGGCTTCAATATATTAGCGACTCGTGGACCCACTACTTTTGTCTCACTGTTATTCGCTTTCATCAGAAATTTGTCAGAAATTATTTTTATTCCGCAAAAGTAGGTAGGTTAGGTTCGTTAGGTGTCTTTAAATGCCCGAAGGGCAGATTGCCCAGAATTAGGAGCCCTCAGGGCAGGGCTCCGACGAATAGCTGTGGGACAAGGAGTAGTGGGTCCACGAATCATGCGTGAAATAATATATTATCCTAAGTTATAAGAAGAAATTATATTTTAACTTGTTGTAAAATATTTAATGTTGTTATAAACAAATTTCAAGACTGAACTTGGCACCCATTTAGGTCTCACTTCTTTTGTCGTTGAAGTCAAAAACCAAGGCATACGAGTATATCATAATATTGAACTTGGCCTTCATTTCACATTTATGTTTTTGATGGGATAAATAAAACAAATACCTATCAATTAAAAGTTAATATTATACTTTATATTAGTTAACAGTAGTACATTCTTCACATTACTTACAGCGATACGGTCAAGCCTATTGCAGTATATATAAAACCCAGTCTTAATGTACCTTTTACCTTTTTAGATACACAATATAAACATAAAAATAATTAAAACTTAAAATATTGTACTTCCACTTAGTTTACCGTTATTACCTGGTTACTTTAATTCTTACTTTAACATTTTCAGTAAAATTAATTTTCTGAGAAATTCTTCTGGCTTGATTATATTTCTCCTTATTTTTCGTAGATATTTTTTATATACTATGTCAAACCCAATATCCACACTACGACGCTTACTTTTGCGGCATGGATTTCTCAAAAAATCGACAATTTTTCTGTCATTATGAATAGTTTCTTTTTTCAGTTTGTGTATGAAGTCAAAGAGAGAAGGATTCCTGTGGATTCGCGTATTGATTCTATGATTCCAGCCTTCCACCACGTTATTCGTTTTGTGGCGTTTATCAGCCACACTTATCAAGTCCAAGGGGAATTTTGTGAGCCACTGCTTCTCGAAATATTTCTGAAATTTCGTTGCACTTTCATCTTTAGGACTTGTCTCTAGAATAGATTGCCAGCCTTCCACCATTTTGTCAGTAGGTAATAACGGTAAATTAGCAGCGAGTCTCGTCATTGTCCTATGTTCTTTCGTGATATTGCACTGTAGTTTTTTTGACTTTTTCCATACGGCTTTGTTCATAATGGTAAAAGCAACCTGAAACCTGAACATCACGAAATACTTTTCTTACTGCCGTTATTGCACCCTCTTCGAAATCGCTTTTAAATTCATCTATATGGACACCCATTTTTGTTTTAATGATTTCAAACATTCGTGCATAGGTTGTCTTTGTTTTGTTCGGTAACAAAGCAAATATAACCGGAACAACGTTTGTTACTTCACTGTTAGAGTTCAGGTCAATATGCAACGTATAAAGCTGTGCAAACGGTTTTGGGCAACACAAGAAGGTACCGTCTCCGAAAAATACATTTGAACCAAATGTTTCAATCAGGATCCTCGAGATCTTCGAACTAAATATCAAAATCCGCTCCGTTTCACCGTCATCACTGATTAAGAAGTTTTTAGATAATACGTCAGGTATTACTATATCTTCCAAATGCTTAAAATTCATTTTATCACATTTGAGATATTTTTTTCTTGCCCTGTACATTGCGTCCTGTTTTTGTTTTATTGTCGGTATGTCTGGACATCTTTCATTGCGTAGTACCTCTGAATGGCTTTCAAGTATTTTTGGTACCGGGGACAGACTTCGGCATACCTCGGTTTTACATAAGTTCATAGAAATATAAATTTTATTACTTATTTCAGGCCCTTGACAACAATGCTCACTTCGCCGTATAATGTTGTTGGCCAAGTCCAATGTGATAGATGCATTGCATTTTTCTCTTCGGTTAGAACATCTCCAGGCAGTAGTGTTGTTGGACTTGTTATTTGAACGAGTATTTTTATTATAGCGATGATCACCGTACAATAACGTGGGATAATTTTTCTGATTTACGGTAAAAATTAGATCCTGGTTTCCAGACATATTCAACAAATTAATATTGAATGACAATTATTGATTGACTTACACACACTTGTCATGTAAAATAGCAATAATATTAATCATAAGTGGCCAGTAAACAATGAGTTAAAACCTTTGTAGATAAAACGTAAGTTTCAAGTAGGTACTTTATAGATACATCATTACTATGATGTATGCTGTATGGGGGTCTATATCGTCTGTCTGCCATAATTATTTTTGATCATAATGTTATTAGTATATTATGTATGCTAATAGGTGTGTTAGTTTGGCTTTACTCGTTTTTTTGGATAAAGACCCCAATTTGGGTAAAGGCCACCGTTACTCAACGTTTATTATATTAGTAAGGGGGATAGGCTACAAGCATACCTGCCTGATTATTAGGCAGGACGTATGCTTGTTTGCCAAGCTGGTTAATGGTTAACGTACGTGAACCACATTTTGACATACGGCTTTCTTAAAATTTTCGGCGTCATACGTATTTGGCATTATGCGTATTTGGCATAACCAGGATTTGGCAATACACGTGTTTGGCATTTAGCGTATTTAGTTTTTATGCAGCTTTGGCATTATGCGTGTTTGGCATAACCAGGATTTGGCAATACACGTATTTGGCGATTTGCGTATAAATGGCGTTTTGCGTTTTTGGCATTATGCGTCGCAAGGGTCAAAACTAGTGTCCTCAGCAGGGCCCGTACTTTTCATGCCGTTGACGCAAAAATGACGTCACGCTACATAGAGTATGATTTCAAATGGTTTTATTGTAATTATTAACCATTAGTCATCAATCATATAATCACGTACGAATGAGTTAAGTAATCTATTGACGTAAAACGTAAGCGGGAAAGCGGTGGATGCGAAAAGCACAAGACCGGTCTGAGTGGAGAGCCTTGAGGGAGGCCTATGTCCAGCAGTGGACATCTTTTGGCTGACATGATGATGATGAAAACTTAAATTGGCGTAATTGATTGAGACAGACAATGGCAAAAATCATCGAGCATCATTTATCATTAAAAATTAATATGATTAAATAGTCATAAATATATGTACAATTATGGCATTGACTGAATAAATAAATGAAAATTGTCTCAATTTTCCATTTTTTGTAATGACTGGTGAAAAAAAAAAAGATGCTGCTGTGTGTGATCCGTATTTTGATTGATAAATAAATAAAATAAAATCATTTATTCTGTAAGTAGGCGGGGGTAGGTTTTACAAGTCTGAATCTACCATCTACCAGCGCTTCAAGAGACCATTGTTGAGAAGAAGCACCGCAAGAAACTCAACAGTAAGCCATTTTTTTAAATAAAGAACTTATTACAATACTAAACATAAGCTATCTAATTTAAATGTCACAGGGATGTACAGGTCCCAGTAGTAATAATAATTAAATTAATAAAAATGTCAGGTTAAAATAATAATACAATTCCGGAGATGTAAAGAGTCTCCAAATGTCAAATTAAAATTAAATATAGGTAAGTAGGTAATTAAACAAAAAAACAAAACAACAAACACAAACAAGGGAGATGTAGAAAGTCTCCACGGTCAATTTTGGAGATGTAAAGAGTCTCCAGATGTCAAATTAAAATAATAAGCATACAAGGAGATGTATATAGTCTCCACGGTCATTAATAATTGTAATACAAATAATTCAGTCCCAAGCATTGTCATCATTTATATAATCTTTAATACTATAATACGCTTTAGAAATTAGTTGACGTTTAACGTAACTCTTAAATTTATTTACTGATAAATGAGTAACACTACTTGGGAGCTTATGATAAATTTAATTGCAATTAAATAGTAGTTAACTATACTGATTTTAACGTTTCTTATTTTAATTTTTATTACTTGTTCTGGTATGGTTATGGTTATGGTGTTTAGGTATGTATTAACATACCTAAACACCTGCCAAATGAAAGCAGAGCACCCTGTGTGTAAAATTTCGTAATTTTGACGTCATCGGCATCAAAAGTACGACCCCTGGTCCTCAGTAATAAAGCTCTTTTTACAGGTTATCAATAACCGCTGTGCTAATGTGCTCGTTGCAACTGCATTATATCATGCGGTCGCCAAAAGTTGCGGCGTCGTGTGCGAGTTGATAGCGTTCCCCAACCACATGTTCCTGGAGTGGCGCGAGCAGCTGGACTCCGAGACGATCGTGTACACCGTGGACCCCGCCAGCGGCCAGATGCACCGGCGCCGCCGCTGCCCCTTCTCGACGAACGGGCCCGCCTCCGCTTACCGCTACTGCCCTGATTCACTACTACAATACCTTAGCTCCTCGTTTCATCTGAGCATGGGCAGTATACGGAACTGGTAAAAACTTGATACCTAATGGTGTTCATAACCTCCACTAATTTAATACCTAAACCGAGGATTTCATTTATTTTTAGGAACACCCACAATAATCTGCATTTACTGGATTTCTTGGGTACCAATCTTAGTACTCATAACTCGTACCGCCATTTTCTGCCGTACTTGCTCGACCACACTCACATATCTGCATTGAACTCTCCTCTTAATCTGAAATACGTGAGTAATTTACAAAATCAAATTTGGAAAATAAAATCAAAGTGCCTTCCTTTCCTCATGGATTCTTTCAATATAGCTTCTAAAATGAATTTGCAAGTTTGGCTTTAATAAGAAATGTTGAGATTCGACTATTTCAGTTCGACGTTACCTTTTTCAAAGATGTAGGTATCGTCACATTAATATGCCAAAGTCTTTTTGTCTTACAATAGATTATATAACTACCTCATCAAAATATACGTAACGTACATAATATGTATCTCTAACGTAAAAGGTAATCATAAATCGTTTATTTGTGGCTTTTAGATGAGCCTCGTGCACATGGGAGTCTTAAGAGCCCTTTCAAACGTTGACGTTCCATCAGAATGCTGCGTCAAGAAACGGGTAAATATAAAAAAAAAAAAAAAATTGAGTGTAAATTATACTTAGTAGAGTAAGATATAAAAGCGAAAATTGTTATGGTGTTCTGTATTTTAGTTCACTGACAAAATGCGTTCTAGTGCCGTGAAGTACGCTATAGGCATGATATGCTTCCACACCAAGTATGACTACGTGTGCGTGGTGCGCGACTGGGACGTAGAGTGCGTGCTCAAGTGGCAGAGCCAGATGGTGGCCGAGAACCTGTACGATGGCATCACGCAGCCCTTCTACAACGTGATGGCCGCCGACCAGTCGGAGCGCTACGTGCCACAAGGTGACCACTCCAACTCCCGCTCTGCCGCACTTCATATTAATTTATTAAAAAACGATACGACTTTTTTTAAGTATCGAAGAATAAAATCCTCCGCTAATAATACCGCGTCAGTAACAAATTCAATAAGTTGCAAAATTTACCGTAGGTACTGACTCAGTAAGGTGCATTTTGCACCATATTTACGCTGTTTTTTTTCCAGAGAATCTTAAAAGGTGGCGGGAGCCCAGCCGCATGTTGTTAGCTGAAGAAGCCATAGCGACAGAGTTTGCTTATTTCGATGGCTATGTATACGTGCCTAACGACGAGAAGCGAGCCGAGTACCCGCACGACCAGCCGGTCATCGATATGTACCGCGAGCGCCACGAGCTGTTCTCATAAACGGCCGGACACGGCTGCCGGCAAACAGGGCTGCGTGAGTAACTCGCGGGGAGCGACGCGGCCTCCCACGCGAGGACTCTTTACGAACGCGATCTAGTTTAAACATACAGTTACCTACATAATATAATGAATGGCAAACATAGCCCTTCAAAACGGACTGAAAGTTATATTGAAAAAATATTTGCATAGGTAATACTACTAAGTACAAGAAACATTGAATGACATTGTCAGAATAACTGAGTACATTAGGCACTATAAATTCAAAACAACCAAGTCAAAATTAAGAGTAGGTTGCGCTTTTCGTAATAACCCAATTTATGTGCACTTTTCTTAATAACCGAATTTATACGGCGGATTTGATACATACCTTCACCCCGAGCTCACCCCTACTTCCACACCCTTACGTAACGTACATTTACTAAATCTTGTAACATTAATTTAAGTAGTTCAATTTAAATTAAAACACTAAAGTGAATAAATGTTTAATAGGTAAGGTAATTTCATCGTAAACATTGTGCAATAAATAATTTTCGGTCGGACTTTGAAAAATGCATTATTAATATGACTATTGGTGTCTATTATACTTTATATGTATTTATCAAGAAAATAAACTCAAAGGCAAGGAAATGGCCCTCGCGATTTTTATTCTTACCTTCCGTCGTCTACAAATATGCTTTCCAAAAAGATAACTCCTTATTTATGCAACTGTCTCATAATGAAGCTTTTTAAAGTGTCTACGAGCAAATTTCACACACCAAGCGCAACAGACACGAGTATCTCAGGAGCTAACGATATGCCATTGAATTCATGTTTTTTCCCTTATACGTCTTCCCAGGTTCGTAAGTGTTCGTCTGGCTACGAGAGGTGTTCAAGAAATTCTACGAGAGGCTATGAGAGGTTTTTTTTATTTATTTTTATTTTTATGTCATAGAGAAGGCAAACGAGCACACAGACCACCTGATGGTAAGTGAATCTGTGACCCATAGACATTAGCATTCACAAGACCGCAATCCTAAGACTGCAAATGCACTGCCAACCCTGAGGACTAAGATGGAATGCCTCTATGCTAGTCATTTCACCGGCTCACAGTGGTCCCAAATCGAGAAAGTTGGGACATTGGTTTTATCGGGTTATAAAAAATACCATTCGATAGCAATTTTAATTTTAAATCATAATTGTTATATACCATTTTCTTAAAAATCACGTTTTAATTGGCCAAAAAAAATATTTAAGAAAAAAATGTATGGAGGAAAAACTTTCATTTTTTTTCTTGAAATGTTTAAAAGTGTTCAGGATCTAATCTCAATATCATTAAACTACTAAAAATCTTCTACCCAGTCATATTTTTATCTTTTGCGTAACCTTGCAGCTTTGTGCACACCAAGCGGTTAAACTTTGACGACGCTCAAAGTCAAGGAATTCGGGTCACTCTATGTACAAATTTGTATGTACAGTGGGCCGTTCTCATATCTCTTGATTATGTCATCATGCTATCGTGCCGTAGTTGGTCGTGAAATGATTTCTGAATTAAATGTTACCATACCCGTCTTTCCTAATCGCTCTCCCCACCCTTCTTAATACTCCCCCCCCCCCTCTCCTCTGCGTATCCTGGCCTTATCTAGTACTAGGTCCGCCCTAGGTAATAATATAAATATCTCAATTATTTAATATAATACCATTCGTTCGCGAATTCAGGAAGAAGCAACATACCTCCGAGAATAAGAAATGGCTCAATTTGGAACGTACCTGGATTTCTACATGTTTTTGAGAGAGGAGGAAAGTTTGAAGGATTTCGATCGACTTTATCTTGCTATATTGCGAGAAGTCCCTTCTGAGGTATCAACCGAAGACTCAAAAACCATACATAATTATGTGACACAGTTCACTGTAAATTTGAACCGCAAGTGGACTGAGTGTTCAAGATCCCAGATAACTTTCATGAATAAGTATAGAAAGTGGTTGGAGACAGACATTGAGTGGCCTACCGATATTTCTGTTAATCTGCGTGACCTTTTTACATTATCCGGGGAAGACGTGGAGTGCGCCATTGATAATTCACTGGAATTGGCGATGTCTACAAGTACGGCAAAGAGTGATAAATCTGGAACTCGAACAAGAAAGGCTTTCACCAATCTCGGGAATAAACAAAAACGGAGGCGGACGTGTTCATTGAGTGAGTTTGATGAAGAACAGTTGACGTTTGCTTTGGTCACACGTTTAAAATCAAGTGAGAAAGGTGCCTTAGCTAGTATAATAGAACATCTTGTGAAGTGCCCGGAAAAAGTATCAAGTGTCAAATCATTTTTGTTCGATAAAAAACCACAGAAGGCACTGCTGCAGGAGGATGCTACGTTGGCTCTTGTTACTTCCCTGGATCTTTCCAAGTGGAAGTATCTAACTTTGAGAACCATCTTCTCTAGTTCTGAGGATTCTCCTGCCATTATGTCTTACCAGAAGCTCCTGGAAGCAAAGAAAAGATGTTATCCAAAAGAAGAAGATATTGAAATTACCGAGAAAGGAGCCAGTGTAAAGCTGCAGGGTCTTTTGGATTTAACAGCTCAAAAAATATTAAGGATTGTTCGCGAAAAGTTAGATAACGTGGATGGGAGTCTAAAACTGACCAGTAAATGGGGATTCGATGGATCTTCATCTCAAAGTAATTACAAGCAAAGATGTGAAAGTGATTTGTACGAATCATCCGTATTCATGACAAGCCTTGTGCCATTAAAACTAGAAGCAAATAATAGTGTATTGTGGGAGAACCCAACGCCTTCTTCTACGTTTTACTGTAGACCCGTCAGATTTCAATTTGCGAAAGAAACAGTTGACTTTGTTAAACAGGAAGAAGCTAAGATGAATGAAGAAATTAGGAACCTGATTATTTCGGTGTGTGGAAATTTTCTGGTTCATCATGAACTTCACATGACCATGATAGATGGCAAGGTAGCAACTATCGTGTCTGGTACTTCTTCTGCAGCTACCTGCAATGTGTGTCTTATGAAGCCAAGTGGAATGAACGATTTGTCGTCTATATCAAGAAAACCGATACGTGAAGATGTTTTGAAGTTTGGACTTTCTTCACTTCATATGTGGATTCGTTGTATGGAATGTTTGTTGCACATTTCATATAATTTAGACTTTAAGTTGTGGAGTGCTCGTGGTGAACATAAAAACCTTAAAGAAGCAAGAAAAGAGAAAGTGCAGGCTAAATTCAAGGAGCAAATGGGGCTTGTGATTGATGTTGTTAAGCAAGGTTTTGGTACCACAAATGATGGAAATACGGCTAGAAGGTTTTTCCGTGACTACAAAAAAACTGCTGCTATAATTGAAATTAATGACGATCTGGTTAAAAGTTTTGCTGTGATATTACAAGTGATATCTTGTGGTAATGCTATTAACGTTGATAAATTCCGGTCGTACTGTTGGAAGACAGCTGAACTTTATGTGGAACATTACTCATGGTACTACATGCCGGCTAGTGTACACAAACTTCTAATTCACGGTGCAGATATTTGTGAACACTTTCCCTGTCTCCCAATAGGAATTTTATCCGAAGAAGCAGCTGAAGCAAGGAATAAGGATTTCAGAAATACCCGGGAGTACCATACTAGAAAATCTGGAAGAAAACAGAATAATGAAGACATACTTTACCGCCTTTTGTTGACATCGGATCCCTATTTATCACATATTCGTCCCAGGTGTTCGAGATCCACGAAAATAGACTTGCTGCCAGAAGCAACTGAACTACTACAGCTGCAGCCGGTTGAATGTGCAGAAGATGTCGAAGAGATCCAGGAACCCGTGCCAGATTGCCATTGATAACTGTCATGTTATGAGTAGCTAAACAAACATAGCTTGATTATGTATTCTTTTTAAGACTTAGGTAGTAAAATTTTCGTGCTCAATTTAAATAAAGATAAATTATATTACATATTGTATTTATTTTATATTCCTAAAGAGTCTTTTTTAAGACTGCCTTCTTTCATCAAAAGTCCTTTTCAGGGCTACCATGTGTATTCTGTTTCCAATTTAACAACGTCAATTCGATCAAAATAGTTTTCAGACATAACTTAATACGTTCTAAGTAAGATAAAGTGTCCAAAAAGATGCCAGAAATCACTTAACAATCAATTACGGCACTATAGCATGATGACATAATCAAGAGATATGAGAACGGCCCACTGTACATACAAATTTGTACATAGAGTGACCCGAATTCCTTGACTTTGAGCGTCGTCAAAGTTTAACAGCTTGGTGTGCACAAAGCTGCAAGGTTACGCAAAAGATAAAAATATGACTGGGTAGAAGATGTTTAGTAGTTTAATGATATTGAGATTAGATCCTGAACACTTTTAAACATTTCAAGAAAGAAAATGAAATAGTTTTTCCTCCATACATTTTTTTCTTAAATATTTTTTTTGGCCAATTAAAACGTGTTTTTTAAGAAAATGGTATATAACAATTATGATTTAAAATTAAAATTGCTATCGAATGGTATGTTTTATAACCCGATAAAACCAATGTCCCACCTTTCTCGATTTGGGACCACTGTGCGGCTGTCCTATCCCCAAACCGGAACACAACAATGCAAACACTGCTGCTTGGCGGTAGGTTAATAGATAAGATAAGATGATGGTACATACCCGGACGGACCCTGCATAAGGTCTTCCCGCAAGTGTTCAAGAAATTCTTGGTAAGGGTTTTTTTTTGGGCCAATTTTCCTCTAATTTTCTTCCGGATCGTTTCTCTTAGCTGTCTTTAGTACATTGTTGTAGGGGTTAGAAAGTTAGCAAAAGATGGACGGGTTGGTTCATCGTAGTGCTTTTTACGACTACTCGGAGTAAATAAAAATCCATTCTTATAATATTTTTTCTTTAATTAAACGAGATATTAATATGAACGTTAGGACAATTATTAAATGATAACGAAATATTGTTGCCGGGAACATTAATATTTGTGTTTTGGGTCATTTCGGCAGGTTGTTGGATGTTCTGTTCTGTCATTGGACGTCCTCCAAGATAGGGACTCGACGGTGTAAAAGCTTCACGATATGTTGATGGGTGCGATGTTGTTGCCTCAGTTGAAGTGGATGGACGCAAATTTATAGATTCATTTAATTTATAATTAACTTTTACTTTGTTCTCCACCGAATCCTCTATGTAGCCTTCTGCCACCTTATCCGAGGTCCAGCCACCATGTCGCTTTAAGGTAGTTATGTTAGCACCGGAATCTGCTAGAAGAGTTGCAGAGGTTCTGCGGAAGCAGTATTTGGTAGCTTCAAGTAGGTTGCGATCATTTTTGGTAAGGCGGCAAGTTTATGCCATCCTATTGGTTGTTTGGTGCATTTACCGTTAATATAGTTCAAGAAGAATCTGTCATTTTCAACATTCTCAGGTCGCAAGTTTTGATACTAACTTTATTACGTCAAGAAATTCGTCCCGTATCATAAACGATCGATCTAGTTTTGTCTTAGTGTTTAACAACTTTACGAGGATCATGTTTTTATGGTTTTCGATGTCTTTAGTCTTTATATTTATGAGTTCAGCTGTTCTGCATGCACCATTCACTCCAAATATCAAACCGACCTGTAAAAAGATATTTGGTTTTGTTAATAGGTTTATGGATATTCATTATAAGCAAACGATTTTATGACGTCTTATAATAAATGTAAATTTTTTACTCACCTTTGTCACTACATAGACCTCACCTGGGGCCTGCCTCAAAAAAAATTCGACGTTTTCTGCGGATAAGACTTGATTTTTTTGACTTACGAGCGGGTGCTCGAAAGTCTTTTCAAAAATGTTGTGTAGAATTTTGCTTGCTCAGTACTGATTGTAGCTTTAAGCATTGAATAAATACCCCATAACGTGGAGGGTTTTAGGGTTTTCGAAAGTTCATCGAAATATGCCAGCAAAACAGTTAAAGATTTAGTTATCTTATTTTATCTCCACGAAATAAAGTTTTTATACGCCTTCATGTACTTTGCCCGGGATTTCGCTGGCAACAAATTATTTACGACCGACTTTGCAGTGTCTTGTAATTCGGTAGGCGTAAGCACGTCCATACTGTCACTAGATGAATCCATTGTTGATCAAACTTTGGTTACTTTGAACTTATCACCGTAAATTATCGCATCGAAAATTCAACACACTAAAATTTTACGCTCTCCCGCCAATGTTTACTTTTTTTTAACGATACCGTTTTCTTAGTGGCCAGTCATTCAAAGGCGTTTTTTAACTAACAACTCTGACCGTGACAGACCTTCGCCTATCCGTAAAGGGATGAATATTTTTAAAAATTAAAACGACTTCTCATTGGCCAATTTAATTTCATAATGCATGCAGCACAAGTCGTGTTCTGATTGTTCGAATCAGTGATCAGCGGACCGATGTGATTGGTCGACTTGCTCAATGGAACAGACCAACTATGTTTTAGTTGTCCAGTTTCAATTTATAGAAGGCCTGCTCATTCAAAGTACAACTATTGATTGTTTTGGGGACCAAGAACAGACAATTTTTCGCCACATTTCCGACCAGTAGCGTGAAATAGTACATTATTGCCTAGGCAGTGAAGCAGGCAATTGCGGGTCGGGTATTGATTTAAACGTACGAGCTTGCTCGTCCGTTTAAAAATACGAGGCCCGCATTTGCCGTTCCTGCCGAGGCATATATAGTGCTTTTCTCAAAAATCGCAAGATACAAATCACATATAAACAGAAACTTCACGTGAAATAACATCACTCTTTGCCGCCTTTATGTTTATGACATGACAAGGAGAAACGCAAGCTTTTTAGAAAAAAAAACTCAAGCTATTCCAGACACAGATAAAAAAGTTACGTTTTCAATAAAATATGGATGTATAAGACTTGTGCCCTCATTTTATTATGGCCGTTTTCACTTTTTAAAAAGTTACAAACTAGATAACTATTAATAAAATATAAAATTTGTATGCAATGTAATTTTTTTTTAATTCGGGTACTGTCTGTAAACTATGTACAGTCAGCATCATAAATATAGTGGCAGTCAATAGTTCCAAATATACCGCACCATCCAAAATATCCATAAATACGTACTCATTCCAAGTGATCAAATTGTTCAGGCCATCCACTGTATACAAATATACCGGAGCATCCACAACGCCATATCCTTGGTAACATTCAACCCGCCATTAGTACAGCAACGTCCAGACGCCGAAGGTTTCTAAGCATCCAAAGTAGCCAAAAATACGGGACACAAGAAAATTGAACCTTATTTACCAGTAAGTACGGTTGAATATTCAGTCAAATCATTTTATTAGGTTATTCCCTCCCTTATTTAAATAAACTTGGCTACTTTTGGATTGTAGACAAGAAAGGATCAGATTCACCATAAACAACATCCTTTACTTGTTTTATATATTCTTGACCTTTTCCTTGCTTAGTTGAGTGAATCAACTTTTAAGGTACTCCCCATTTTTTAGAACATTTCCTTACCGAATATATTGAACACCCCTGCCCTCGTATCACACTTGCAATCACGACTGACACAACACAGGTGATTGGTAATGTGACGCACGCATCCTTTGAGGAGCATATAGTAGAGCTCATTTTCAGTATTTAAGGTAGTACAGTCATGAACTTCAATTTATGACCGATCTAAGGTCGAATTTCGTATAAAGTGCTTTCGTTCAGTATGTAGCTAGAACTGTACTAGTCCATTTTTATATTGAAATCGTATTTTTATCTTAGTCATTTTATTTATTGAAGTCTTCAGTACGCTCCTTAACAAATAAACATATTTCTAATATATAAATGAACGTCAAAGTTAAAATAGTTGTTTTTAAATAAGTTTCTTACGGATCCCGTATTTTTAAGATTAAATATGATGCGTAGACATTTCTTTTGAAGAAGGAAAGTGGAGTCATCATTTGCTAAGTTACGTAGTGAGTTAAGTTGAGGATAAACATTACCATAATACACCTTACAAGCAACCTCAACTGATGTTATATTAATTAACATTGATAGTGCATGCTCTTTGAAATGATTCTATTTATTTTTTCAATGTGAGACTTCCAACTTAAGTTGCTGTCTATTGTAACACCTAAGAAATTTGAGTTCTTTACCTGTTAATTTTTTTTCATTATTTTTTATTATATCTATACATTGTGATTCCTGTTTATAGTTAGTAAATTGTATAATTTTTGTCTTGTCTAAGTTAACTTTTAAATTTAAAGATGATAACCATTTAACCACAATTCTTAGTGTATTATACGTCTCTTGAGTAATGTCAGAGTTCTTTAGTTTTTCCTGAGATATAAATATTTTAGCATCATCCGCAAACATTACACATAAGTGGTCAATCACTAGGGGAAACTCGTTTACATATCGTCGCTTAAATGCTAAACGGCCTTATGTCAAAAGTGAACTTTTTTACAGGAGAGATAATCAAAGTTTTCGACATGTTTTTTTAATTGTTGTGTAAGTTTTTTTGTTTTATATCTATTGTGTATATAATCAACGGATGCGTATTTTATTCCTCTATTGGCTTCTACTGCCAGAGCGCAACTAACAAAATGGCTGCTTCGCTCTGAAGTTAGGCGCGAAAGTTCAAAATTCCAAACGGGCATTTGCGTGATTTCGTTGTATATAAATCAAAATTGATAGGTGTCTTCGTGTAATATTAAAATTTTACCGTTTTTAAACTCGTTTTTGTCATAAAATAGTTTTTTATTTTTTTTGTGATGAGGCCGTTTAGCATTTAAGTGACGATATACTAAAAATAATAGAGGCCTTAGTACGCTTCCTTGAGGTACCCCTTGTAGATTTTTTACATAGTTTAACTGTACTCTTGTGATCGTCCTTGTAGTTTTATCATATGTATCTAACACTGCAGCTTGAGGTCTATCTGTAAGATAGTTCTCAATTAATTTTAATGCTGATCCGCGTATTCCAACATGTTCAAGCTGGTTTAATAATATTCTGTATGAAACACAGTCAAACGCCTTTGAAAGGTAAATAAAATTTCGAATAAAAGTGTTTTTTTTGGTATATCTGATAAGAAAATTTGATTATTGCATATTTTTATTTTATTATTTTGTCTTTTAGTTTCTTTAAAACCTCGTGTTAATCTTTGAATTTGATCAAAGTAAGAAAGATCAAGGTTTACATAGCGTCGTATTTTTCCCTTTTTGAAAACCAAGTTGATTTTTATTTAATATGTTGTTTTTGTTGAAAAATTATACTATTATACGATTCAATTTTCAACTTGAAAAATTGACAATCTAATATCAAATTGTTCACTTGCATTACATAATATTCAGCTTAATAAATAGTTATGCAAAGTTTTATGTTATGATCTCACTCAAGGTATTTTTTGAAATCGGCAGTTTTATTGTATGGTCTCACATTCTGCTGATTTTTTGTAGGAAGTACCGCCTGGAAAATTTTGATATTTAGGCAAGTAGTAGGCCAATATATGGCCTATTTTGAGAAAAAAAACTAGGGGTGTCACTACTTCACAACCACATAAAAAAAAAGTTTATTTTTAAATGGATATTTTTTTTCTTTTTTTTATACGATAACTAGTATTCGTTTTTTGGGTGGCGATGCAAATCTATCTAAAGAACGTCATTTCAAAATTTGAAGCAAATCGCTTGAATAAGGGCCGACTTACTATGGAAACCCGGCTATGGCCTTTCGACTCAATACGGGAATTCTTACAAAAGTTGTAGCCGTTATCAGTATCGTGGTAGTGCGTGTTTTGACCCATGCTTTCCTGCCCCGAATGGGAATTTTTAAAGCTCGTACATAAAATTATTGCAATAGGAAAGAACACAAATTATGCATCTTTTTATTATATATAAAATAAGGTTTTGATTGATGTACTACAGGTTTATGAAACTCCACCACCATAGCTTCACGCCTGTAATCCCAGAGTGGGCTAGGCAGAGCTACTGAATCACAACTTTAAAAAATTGTTGATGAATAATTCAGTAACCACAATTTGCACAAATAAGAAAGCGTAAGTATTTATATTTTAAAATGTAATAAACCTTTATGACAAAACTTAAGGACCGACTAGGTATAAAAGTTCATCCTCGAAGGTCCCCCTCGCCATTGCACGGTTGCGTCAATATGGGTATAGTATTTCTGTTTTTGGTTGGTCGTCGCCTACTTAAGGAGAACAATATACACTCGGCGTCAAAAATATCGCACCTTCGGGAAAAATATGTTCAACCGAAATTATACCCTATTTAATCAAGGGTAAAGGTATTAGTGTTAGGTATTATTTGAAAGGTAATAAAATGTACTTTAAAAAAAATATCATTATTGTAACCAGGTTTAAAAAAAAGAAGTTTAATGCGAAGACAAGAAAAATGTTTATTAAATCTTAAATGAACATCAATGAAATGGTTAACAAAAAAACAAAAAAGACACTTAAAAGTAACCTAAAACCTAGTGTTACCCCCCCTTTCCCTAATGACTGCTAATTAAGTTGCCGAGCGACATCACACCGCCGAACTCCTGCTTGGAGCAGTGCGACCACCTGGGCTGATTCAGCAGCAGTGGTTTCCATTTTTGACGGTCGTTTTTTTGCTTGAGCTCCTTAGATGTGTTCTCTTCAACGTCTGGATAGCGAATGATTGACGTTTCACCTATACCAGACTTTTTATACACATGGAACACGGCACAACTCGCGCACACAACACCCTTCAAACGCGCAATTTGGCACTTTTCGAAACTAGCAGATTGCGAAAACACTTTTTTTTCTTTCAATTAAATATTCTTAATTTAAAACACATTAAACATGCTTTCGATTGATACTAATATTTACGAGGTGGCATAATTTTACTAAGGGCTAGATTAGCTTGAATCTGAATTTCGACGAGGTGCGATGTTTTTGACGCCGAGTGTATTGTGTTAGGTAGGTAAATACTAAACCGGTCATGTGAAAGTCGGACTCGCGCACAAAGGGTTCCGTTTTTAAGATATAAATCTAGAATCAAGTCTGAAGAGGTGCTTAATTTTTTCAAGGAAATTTATTTCGTACGAAATATGGTCTATGTCGAATTGGCGAAAATTCAACAAATTTTCAAAGATTTTTGTTAATTACTGAAAACCTGTCAATTTTGACAAACTTAATATTATTTTTCTAGAAGTTTATACAACTACCTATGCAAAATTCCAAGTTGATAGCAATACAAATAAATAGATGACTGGCTTTTACTTTAGACTCTTTTACATACATACCTTCACGCCTTCATTCCCAGAGTGGGGTAGGCAGAGCTACAGAATTACCAACAACTCTAAAAACTTGTTGATAACTCTGTAACCACAATTTGCACAATTAGGCTAAGATGTTTAACAGTGTATATTAGTGACAGATAGCAAGCCCATCGCCCATGTCAGACCCACCATACCCCTAGCTATACCCCTGGGGGTAGGGTGGGACTGAACCATACCACCGTAGTGCTGTGCACTATAATATGCTTTCAGGTTTTAATGTTTTAAAATCCAATTTAACAGAGTCGACGGAGCTCTATCCCTGAGTGTTTTGGCCCTTCGGGCCGGCTGAAAATCTGACATGACCTAGCCTTTATTCCCTTAGCCGCCTCTTACGACTTCCACGGGAAGACATGGAGTGGCACAATTCTAAGCCGGCAACCACACGGCAAAATCTACGGCCTGACCGCACAGCAGGTGATTGTGGCAGATAAATAATTTGGCGACCATTAGAGTGTTACGTTACTGTTCAGTAGGCATAAGTATATGAAAGGATTGTACTTTAATGTTGTTTGAGCTAAGCACCTAAAAGGCGACTGAAGAGCAGCTGGCAAGTTTTTCGCATACCTACCGCTATCTACAGCTAAAAAACGCATAATTTTTAGCATGTTTCAACGGTATCGTTAAATTGAATTCAAATTAATAGTGGAAGATCCGAACCTAAATCGACCTTCACCGAGCTGATAATAGAACGAAACATATTTTATCATGAATTTAGTATATTAGAAAACATATTAAAAGTGGGTTCGCTAAAAAAATCCTGGGCAGACTATTTTTAATTATTTTTCAAAAAATGATTTTTAATTAAATGTTGCAACATCAGGATAATAAAAAAAATTTGTCCTGACTGAAAGTATAAAACATATAGAATGTGCAGCCGTTGGGTTGTCCACTATTTACCTGGGCGAACTACTGGGTTGTCAGGTATAAACAGGTATATCGATGCCAGTTACTTTCACTGGATTGGATAATTAAAAAAAAATTATATCATCATAAGCGCTGTTTTATTGCGAACACGTTGATATAGGGTTGTCTGCGAAAATTCCGGTCCTATTAGGGGTTTGCGAATTTTAAAGATTTTAATTTCAACGCGCGTGGAAATGTGTGACAGAGAGATCCGAGGTAAGTATACTGTGTAATAATAAAGGACCCAACATCGCAGTCGCTTGTGATGGGACCTTGAATAGTAGAAAGTGCGCATGCTCGGTGTGTAAACTATGGAGGGTAGAAGTACCTCTACTACCCTTCATATAGTAAACAGTGCGTGTTATTTTGGAGCAACTGATATTTCAGTTGCAAAAAAAATATTTAATTAATTACATAATAATTAAATATATTTAATATAAAACAATATAATATCAATATATTGAGTTATAACCATAATAATATATCTATAATCTATAATAGACAATAAAAATATCAATTACTTACTTTGAAGTATTTTTGCTCTTTCTGGAAATAGAAACAGTGGACAGCCGAAAATTCAAATTAAAAAATAACAAAAAAGATAGACTAGACATCTTATATTACGCTTTAAAATTTTATTACAAAACAGTATAAATACAAAAATAACATTAATGAAAAATATATTCTAATAAATATTTTCTATTCAATATCTGATTCATCAGAAGTATCATTTTGACTCTCGAATTCGTCTGATTCATTAGATTCCTCCTCAAATCTTTAAAATTCGCAAACCCCTAATAGGACCGGAATTTTCGCAGACAACCCTATATCAACGTGTTCGCAATAAAACAGCGCTTATGATGATATAATTTTTTTTTAATTATCCAATCCAGTGAAAGTAACTGGCATCGATATACCTGTTTATACCTGACAACCCAGTAGTTCGCCCAGGTAAATAGTGGACAACCCAACGGCTGCACATTCTATATGTTTTATACTTTCAGTCAGGACAATTTTTTTTTATTATCCTGATGTTGCAACATTTAATTAAAAATCATTTTTTGAAAAATAATTAAAAATAGTCTGCCCAGGATTTTTTTAGCGAACCCACTTTTAATATGTTTTCTAATATACTAAATTCATGATAAAATATGTTTCGTTCTATTATCAGCTCGGTGAAGGTCGATTTAGGTTCGGATCTTAGACTATAAAGGGAAGCAAGCACTTATTATCACTAACCTTGTCTGTAAAGATGGATGATGCTACTCAGATGAAGCCGGTGCTGGTTGCTAGTGTGAAATTAAACACTTTTTCTCACTGTGATTTTAATATCTGATTACATCAACTCTTTTCACAGACTTGTTAAATAGTAAACCACCGTCGGCACATTTTGTCAACTGTTAAACTCAAAATTTTCAAATAACAATAAATATGAATTATACATTATATTATAAGGAACGATAGACACAAACTTAAGCTACGACAACGAACCAATGTACATATGTGTTGGTGCATTAAGGTTTAACGTGCGACGGCAGACGTAACTATTTACAAAAATATCCATGATTGAATAATCTATTGTGTATTATTATAACGTTCATAACATAATTTTAAGGTCATATTTATAAAAAAACGTCTTATAACATAACAGTTGAGTTCATAATATGTGTAACCAGAACACTAATCTTTCGGGTGGTGGCAGCACTGGCAGGTTAATTCTTACACGAGGTTTAGACTAGCAATAAAAATTGCAGTAGTTGACTGCTGTCTTACTCTAACTTTAAAGTGAGAAAAAAACAGCAGAATTCCTGCGCTTCTTGCGGGCCTAGTATGTTTGCGTTTATCGCATGACAAAATGTGGATAAAGCATCCGTCACTCTCGTACTTGTAATACGTGTCAAAAAGTGATGTTTTATCCTCATTTTGTCACGCGATAAACGCAGCCATATTAGGTCCCCTGCTCTAGAACTGAAGTTAAAGTAAGACAGTGAACAACACAGAGCACTTACCCTATAAACCCCGCATACAAAGGCGCCCCCGTAAGCCAAGCTTAAGCTCACAGAGCACTAACCGGTTGCCACGCCCCCAAACAGTATTTTAGTACGCGGTCGCCTGTTGACGTATGCAATATTCGGCTATTTACTTTGCGAATAAAGTGTAATAGTACATTGTAGCCCAGGTACAGAAAGTAAGCAATAGATGGACGAGTTAGTTCGCGGGCCGAGCCGCAGGTGAGGACCGCGAAGATACGAGTCCATCTATTGCACTTTCTACCGAGGCAATACTATGTGCTTTTCACGCCTAATGTAAGGAAATAAAACAGGTTAGGACATAATACACAGTTTAATTAAAAGTAATATTGATATTAGCATTAGGACAGTTGCTGAATGACAAGGAAATGTTGAAATATCGAGGGTCCCTAAAGACTACAAATACGGTTTCATAATCAGAATTGTTAAAAGTGGACGCCATTTTGAACTTTTTTGTTACTGATCCGATTGCTCTGAAAATCGATATCTGAGGGTCCCTAAAGACTACAAAAACGGTTCCATAATCAGAATGGTTGAAAGTCAACGCCATTTTGAACTTTTTTGTTACTGGTCCGATTGCCCTGAAAATCGATATCTGAGGGTCCCTGGGGACTACAATGGTTCTTATGGTTCCATAATCAGAACCAGACCAGAAACAAAAAAGTTCAAAATGGCATCCACTTTTAACAATTCTGATTATGGAACCGTATTTGTAGTCCCCAAGGACCCTCAGATATCGATTTTCAGGGCAATCGGACCAGTAACAAAAAAGTTCAAAATGGCGTCGACTTTTAACAATTCTAATTTTAGAATTGTATGTTTAGTCCCCAGGGACCCTCAGATATCGATTTTCAGAGCAATCGGACCAGTAACAAAAAAGTTCAAAATGGCGTCCACTTTTAACAATTCTAATTTTGGAATTGTATGTTTAGTCCCCAGGGACCCTCAGATATCGATTTTCAGGGCAATTGGACCAGTAACAAAAAAGTTCAAAATGGCGTCGACTTTTAATAATTCTGATTATAGAACCGTATTTGTAGTCTAGTCATAAATAACCGACCAATAGCAGAGTAGAAAGTAAACTGGTCTAAAAACACTCCATTTTACTTTGCAACTCAACATTGTTGGACTGTTTTTGTGTTGTACTACTAAGAGCAACTTTCTATTCTGATTTCGATCCTTCTTTGGCCATATTTCCGAACAGTGGCGTGAAAAAAATATTGTCGGTTTAGAGTGCAAACCTGCTCAATCCGTTTTCTGGATTTAGCAGGTTTGCACTCTAAACAGATGAAATACTCTGAAAATCTGCTAATTGAAAAAAAAAGATTTAGCAGGTTTGCACTCTAACGTCCGGTTCCTATATTCAATCCGCGGACAGATAGGCTTACTTCGGATTAAAATTTGACACATTTTGTATGGGAAAATGTCAAATTTTAACCCGAGGTAAGCCTTATCTATCCTCGGATTGAATATAATATAGGAACCCGACATAAGCCGACGAATACCATAATTGTATGGATAAGTTGTGTGAATAGTGTAGCAAGACATCTAACCTCCAAAAGGATGGTATACTATATTACTTAAAACAATAATAATACAATAATTAAAAGTGAAACATTTACTTCAAAGATGGCGACGTTTGGATGTCTTTCAACAGTGGTCTGTCTTTTTCCGTCCAATTCCGTCTGTCTAATCATTGAAGTGATGTGAATGCATATAAAACGTCGAGTACAGAACTAACTTTTATTTTTCAAATAAATTATGTCCATTAGTGTACTGAAATGTATAATATTACTTACGTACAATTAAGAAATAACTAATGATCAGATTTATTTATATTTATATTAATAATTTCGGTAGACCCAATTCAAATGTGCCTCAAATTGTTAAGCGTAATACAAAAAAACATTGTGAGTCGGCAAAATTTTAATATATAGAATCAAACTATTGCATGAAATTCAACAGGTCAGGATGTGTTATAATTTGACATAAAAATGACACAATCGCTAGACGCCAGTCTATGGTCACGGTCCACGGATAAAAAATACATTATATGGCAACAGTAATGTTTAAAGGTGGATTCACAATAAAGGTTGCACGCGTTCTAGCGCTCAACTACGGTTCCTGCGGTAGTGCCACTCTAGGATGGTCTTGCTATAAATAAAAGCACCGGGCCTGGGCAGTGCACTATCGACATCGAGGGAACGGGCGTAGGTACGCTGGAATCGCTGTAGGGCTACTCCTTGGGAATCGGTATGATGTCTAGCCCAATAGTAAGTAAGAAATTGAATAGTGGTGAGGAAATTTTGACGTTTTAATATCGAATTGGCCGTCCTACATGGTTTGTGAAGTCTGTCGAGTTAACAGATCACAGAAACAAGGGAGATATTATGTCTTGAGCGCATTTTCGTACAAGACCCAGTGTCGCCACTTTTAAACGTGTGCGTCTTACGCTTACGCTCTATTAAAAACTACAAAAACAACCTCCCCATAATTGGTTACAGCTTACGAAATAAAAACACACACAGACAGTAGCACAAAATTAAGCAAGGTTTTCTCAAGGTTTTTTCAAGGTTGAAAAATGCTGAAAGCTGAACGTAAGGTAGCGCTTTCTAGTCACTTAGCTGCCATCTAGCGACGAGTAGTTACTTAATTACTAATTAGCTAGCTGGCGCTAAGATAGTAGTCCTTATGTTCAACATATTAAGGACTACTCTTACAGCGACATGTAGTGATCCCGTCACGCCAGAACCGTCACTGTCACCGATCAACAGGCACTGTCCATTATCGGTGCTATTACTTATGTTAATTCCAAGCTTCAATATTTCCGATTTGCTATGCCAGTCCAACGTTGAGAAGATTGATTCCTTTATCGGCACATTCCTTTTTGGACATAATCCGTTTTCGGCATATTCTTGTTTCGGATCATTTTAGTAAATAAATTATACTATGAAATACTTGTGACTTTGCTTGCTTAATAAAATAAAATAATTTTTATAAGTAAAATATTATATTTAAATCAATAAAAATAAGACAAAAATTAAACAGTAGGTACTGATTACTTAAAATAATTGGGCAACTAACTAATGATAACCAACTAGGTATCTAAATTCATATGCTTATATTATATTTTGTCTTGCCCCGTGTGGTTGCCGGGTTAGAATAGTGCCACTCCATGTCTTCCCGTGTATGTCGTAAGAGGCGACTAAGGGAATATAGGCTTGTAGTACTGTTAGGCGATGGGCTTGCCACCTGTCACTAATACACTGGGGTTTCCCAGTAGTAGTCTTAGCCTACTTGTGCAAAATGTGGTTACACAATTGTTAAGAAGTTTAAGACTTGTTGGTAATTCTTTAGCTCTGCCTACCCCACTCTGGGAAGGAAGGCGTGAGTTTATGT